>CAOLHI010002116.1:0-290134 GCA_948474755.1 Ctenosaura bakeri | reverse complement strand
GCATGCTGCAAAGGATGCTGGGATGTGAGACCCCCCCCACTCCATTCAAGTGGCATTCTGATGGGCATATTTTGGGACACTTGCCATTGATCCCTTTCCAATGGAATGTGTTAAGAGTCCCAGAGGCTGGAGGGGGAAATCAAATAGCAATGAGAGCCTAGTTTGTATTATTTTTTTCTGTTTGCAAACACTGCCCCCTGATGGCCAGGTTGGGGAATGCCACACACAAAACATTATTCCAGTCATGCTTATAGTGGTGTGGATTCAAGTCCTGATATTGGGGTTTTCCAAATGGGCAGGGCCAGATTGTCAGTGGTTAAGTTGGAGCAATGGCTCCAGGCCCCTCACAGCCGGGGCCCCAGTGTCGCCAGGAAAAGAGTGCAGTTTGCTGTTCTTCCCCAGTCGAATCTTCCAATGATTTTTGATATCCCCCCACTATATAAGCTTGAGCAATTGAGCAAAAACCCATGGGATCTAGCTCTTGCTCTCATTGAAATGCCGGTCTGAAAATGAGTCTGCATTGCTGATTTTTATGCCATTGACAGTTACACTCATTGTTTAGTTTTATGTAATTATTATTTCATTCACTTCTAAGCCACTCTTAGGATAGGTCCCATGTGTGCAGGAAAGGGGCTCTGGTTTTTGAGATGTTCCAGGGCCCCAGACTCTTTAATTTGGCCCTGAAGATCAGTGTAAAAATGTGTGCATTCCTTGGGCTCTGCCACTTGTTTGTCACTTCTGTGTTCACTTGTTCCATTCTTTCGGGGAGCTGTTTGTAGAGATTTCTTGGATCTGCGCTAGAATTCTTCCCAAGGAGACTTTTTTTCTTTTTTAAAACAAGGCATGGTTTGCTGAACTGGGGCAGTGGTCTGTAAGGTCCATTTGGTCCTCTCTGAATTTGTTTTAAAATTTTTCTTAAGAGGTATCGTGCAAAAGTGCCGTTTCACTGGTCCACTTATGACACTTAACCTCTTTTTTTAAAAGTTTACCAAAAAAAGAGGAATAGAAGACTCTTTTGTTCTAATATGGCTCAGAATTATAAAGAATTCAAGAGTGGGACTAAGTTGTTGCAGCTGGTGCTGGAAATTGACAGAAAACAGGACATCAGGAATATCATCATTTGGATATTAAAAAAAAACACCCTGAGGACTATAGCAATAAATATTGCAAAATCCATATGTGTTTGCCCTGCCTGAAGGAGCCGATTGTTTTATTTCCCCCACCCCAAAAGTAACAGTGGGAAGGGGTGCATTGGATTGGTGCTACGTGGTGGACACTGCCCCCCTGAAATCCAGTCCTGGTTCAGATTATTTCACATATGCCCCCCCTCCACATTTTCAATGAAAAAGACAAGGGGGCAAGAAACAGTTACTGATTTGCAAAGGATTCATTCTAGCAGAAAAGAGGAAAACGGTTGTCTGCACGCGGAAAGGCTGGGTTTGCTGGTGTAGAGAAAGCTCCTCCTGGTGGCAGGAAAACCTCTGTGCAGGGAATCCACTATTTCTTCTGCTGTAGCAAGTTCTCCCTTTGTGGTGCGTGTGTGCATTTTGGTGTGATTTTGCATGAGTACACACCACGCAGTGTCAAAAATAACATACCCTCCAACTGTCCCAATTGGGCAGGGACAGTCCCGACTGATCCTCTGTTGTCCCATTTTTTCAACTGCTTTAAAAATGTCCCACTTCCTCTCTCTTCCTCCCACTTTCCCCTTTTCTTCTCAGGTTGTTTCAGTTGCTACAAACTGAGCTCAAAGGTGGACAAGTAATTTCTGCTTAATTAGTAGAGGGGAGAGACCAGCAAGGGACAGATCCCCTTCCCGGGATGCTCTGGCAAAAACAAAGTGATGCAACTTCTCCTATCTTTGATTTTCTCCCCATTAATCATTTTTGCCATCTTGCCTGCAGCTGTCCTGGTTTTTAGCTGTGAGATGTTGGAGGGTATGAAATAATCCAGCACAGCATCCCTATGATGTCCTAATTATGAATGCCCAATGATTATGATTGTGCCAGGAATGATCTCCAAAAATGTGGTACAAAGGAGGGGAAGGAAAAGAACACTTAGAGAATTATTTCAGTTACTTGCCTGTCTTTCACATTACACAATTTTAACATTTTAATTGAACTGTCATGGCTATATCCTGCAAAATCTTGGGATTTGTAGTTTGAGGAGGCACTGGAGCTCTCTGGCAGAGAATCCTAAGTACCTCATGAAACTATAAATCTCAGGATCCCATAGGATGGAGCCATGGCTATTGAAGTGAGATCACATTGCGATAATTTTGTAGCGTAAACGAATCTGGCGTCTACACCACCCCACTTAAGTACTTTGCTGACAAAAGGGATTGGAAAGAATATCCAAAAATATTTGGAAAATGGTTGGAAAAGCATATTTTTCAAGTGTTGAGACTCCTGCACTGACACGAATCTTCACAATTCAGGATTTATTCTGTGCAAAATTCACGTGTGGTTGTTTTGGCCAGAAAACAGCATTTTTTGTGCAGGGAAAAGCATTTTATGAATGGAAAATGATATTTCAATGCAAAGTATTAATTCCTATGCAGAACGTTCTGTTTTCTGTGCCGAAAACTGCTGTAATTGGAAATGTACCCTGCATGAATTTCTCACACGGTTGATTTGTGTAGAAAACAGCATTTTCTGTGCAGAAAACAACACCATCCGCATAAGAGTTAAAATTTCTGCACCGAAATACTATGGTTTCTTCAGGAATGCTGTTCCCTGTGCAGAAAAAGCTGTTTTCTGTGCAAAGCAATCTTGTGCGAATTTTCGCAGAAGAAGTCCTGAATTACAAATAGCCTTCAAGAACTGTGGTTTTTAAAGATTTTCTAAAAGTGGGAGGAAAATTGCTGTAATTACACATTTCTGTCTTTGGGAAGAAATTAAGTGCAGAATTACACCCCTATTTGCTGAACAAAGTTTCCTACAATACCAAGGGGGGACTGGCCTGTATAACTGAACTATTTCCCATATTCCCATTAGCCTTCATTCATAACACACAAAAATCCGATTTATCTGTCTGTCTCGACCTATACAAGCCAACACAGACGCACATGCATACACTCACAAACCCATCTCCAGCTAAATGAGTGACATTTTGCTAATTAAGAAATCAGCAGGGGTAGCGTTCAGTGTTTTAGTTTAGTATGTTATGATTATGTTCTAGTATTAATTTTACATTTTTATTATCTTTTCTTTTCTTTGAACAGGCATTTCTTTGATTGCAATTGTAATTCTAACTGTGAATTTGACTGGTTGGTTTGTGTGTTTTAAAACTAAAAAAATAAAGATTCTAAAAAGAAGAAGGGGGAAAAAATATCAACAGCGCTGGTATTCCGCAGCATGGCTATATATTTTGGTTGATACCAATCTTCTTTCAGATAATGATATTATGAAGTCAACCTGTTACTTCTTTGTAAAATAAGAAGTACCCACAAAAAGTGCGGAACAATGATGGAGGACAGAAATAGAAATGCTGCCGTCCCAAGATGTCGTGGTATAAAAGCTATTTTGCACTGAGCAAATGACTTGAGTTGAATTTGAATCTGAGAGCCTATTTTGAACTGAGTGGAGTGTTAAATGTCTAGCAAAGGACATATGCGGAAGGACAGGTACTGGAGAGGCAAGATGTAGATCCAATTGTGCAGTTGTCCAACCCAGCGATGGCACAAGAGGAGCATTCGATGTCAGGGGGAGGTTGGAGCTGTTGTGCTGCTGAGCAAAACACCTCTGTAAGGGGGAAAAGAACCTGTTGTGTTGTGCTGCTGAGCAAAACTGTTGTGTACTGCATACCTCCCTACTAAGGTTGCCAGAGGGAAATCTGGAAAGGGCACCTGTACCTTTAAGAGTTGTTTTGGAGAGAGAATTTCAGCCGGTGTTCCTTGCCATGCAACCAGATAACAAGCAATTATTCTTGTTGCACACCCTCTAGTCGTTTCCCACTTATAGCAACCCTGCGGTGACCCTATCAAGGGGATTTCTGGGGGCTGAGACTATATAATGCATCCAAGGGCATCCGGTGGGATTCCATGGTTGAATCCAAACCTGGTTTCCAGGGTCATAGTCCAACATTCAAACCACTGCATCGCAATAGCTCTCATAATAAGTAATACATGCTAAAATTCTCTTTTCTACACAGCCAGTTAATGCTCTAGAAGCCCTCTCTAGTTGTCACTCTGGCAACCCTACTCCCTAGCCAGAAAAAAAAAAGGTAGATCTGGCAGCATAACTCCTGGTTACACCAGTGCATAGCCCCCCAAAGGATTCCAAGATTAGCTTTTGCCACGATTTGTCCATCACTGTCTTATACAAGACCTGCTGTATCCATCTCACTTTTGCACAGGTGCCAATCGTACAGATTATGGATGCCATGAACTTTCATATACATAGTCCTAGTCAAGAGGTGATTGCAAGGGTGGGGAACCTCTTTGAAGCTGTGGGCCAAATTCAGTTTCACAAAAGTCCTTGTGAGCCCCATTCCAGGGGTGAGTGAGGCCAAAAGCAAATGGGGCAGAGCCTTTCAAAGGGCTGCACAGTCCACTTGGAGCCACAGAGAGGGAAGAGTCCCCCAGAAAAGAAGCATGGGGGGGCAGGGGTTGGAGAAACTTGCAAATAATCAAATCTGTGAAAGTAAAACCCAGAAAAGAAGCATTGGGAAGGCAGAGGTTGGAGAAATTCGCAAATAATCAAATCCATAAAAGTAAAACTCCAAAATGTGGAGGGGCGACTGTATTTGTTTCCAGTTTGAAAAATCGATTTTTCAGGAAACACTGTCACAAAGAATAGTAGCAAGACTTTTGCGCTGCTTCCCCAGTATTCAAACGTGCTGAAGTACTGCAGAGAAAATGGTGTGGGTTGTTGTGAAGGATTTATCCCACAGAGAAATATATGTGTGGTTATTTTGTGCAAAGAAAAAAAGCCAGCTATGTGTATTCTTTCTCAGGGTAGTTCCTCCACAAGACTTTGAGATGTTTGAATGTGGGGAGAACACTGCAGAGAAATATTCATGTTCTCCCACATTGGGGAAAAATTGCAGTAATTATTTGTCTTCTCAAGCAAGGATGAAATAATCAAAGATGCACCGACTATTTAAGACGCGTCTTTAGCCCAAAGTGATGGCCGGGTCCCTTCCTAGAGTCTCAGCATCTGCTTAATTTTTTTTTTAATTGGTTTTGGTTTTGCCTCAGTAAGTCCTCCGACATTCGTACGACCCCAGAGAGTGTTCCCGTCTTCCTTCGGCCAGAGAGAGTTGCTGTCCGGGAGAGGAGTTGCATCCGAGGGTTCTTCCGAAGAGGTGTGGAACACCTTGGGGGTGAGGTCACTGGCCACGGTGGTCATAAAAGGGGAGAAAGGATAAGGGGAGGAAGCCGCGTAGCCGGCCGCGTAGTGGACGTCGTCCGGAGAATGGAAAGAGTAGGGTTGCGTTCCGGAGATGGGGGCACTCCAGCTGGGGCTCCTGTACTGGGAAGACGTTCCCGGCTCCTGTGAGGAGAGGCAAGCAGAGGCGGGAGGCACCTGCAGGGATTCTGAGCAGGAATCCGATTGGCCGAGGCTCTCAGGTGAGGGATGCTCCCAGGTGTCTCTCTGAGATAAAAACAATGGGACACGGATCAAAGAAAACATAGCAGAGGGGGGAAGAACGGCTTCAAATGTATAAGCAGGGAAACTGTTGCCAGGATGCTTTATTTATCTTTTTAAACTTTTTTAAATAATATTTTTATCAAACACACCCATTTTGGATATATATGGAAAAAGATATACAAAAACCAAACACACCAAAGGGAAAAAAATCCACACAGCTAAAATTACACATTAAGAAAAATGTAAACTACTCTACAGTAAATAACGACGCACTAAATAATTTATTTTTAAAACTTTTTAAAATAATATTTTATTAAATTTAATATTAAATTAATATTATTACTAAAATTATATTCATGGACAATCAGAGTTGTTGTCCATCGACATCTGGATAGCTTCCACACCCTGCCTTGGGATCTTCTGATGCTTTCTGCACTCAAAACTCAGCCATTTCATCTACTTACCACTAAAAAGTGTGCCGAGTCACTTGGAAAAGACGGCCCGACTGCCGTCAACGGGGCGGCACCAAAGAGAGGGGACGCTCCGGAAGTGACCGAGGCAGCCCGGTGGTCAACATATTGATCAATGAAATGGGTGTCCAGAAGGGAGGGATATCCCTGGACTGCTGGAGATTCGTACGCAAATGGCTTTGTGATCAGGGAGGAAGCGTAGACATCACTGGAGATCTGCTTGTTGGTTTGCAAATCCATGTCTGCCACGAGGGATCTCCGGACTCCATAGTAACTAGACACCGTGGGGGAACCTTTACGGGTAATAGAAAAATTGGGTTTTCCATTTTGCCAAGAGCTTAGAAAGAGATGGGCTGAAGTAGGAACATAATGCGGAGGCATCTAAACACATACAGCAGTCAGAAATGATATACGTGTAATCAATTATTTTTCTTGGGGGGGAAATATAGACCTACCTGGCAATGGGACAAAGGATGACTGTGTTGTGGTGACACTACCCTGTAAGGAATAACACAGGTTGTTAAATATATATATATATATATTAGCAACTTTGACTGGGGCCATTTCCGCACTAGCCTGTTGTAGCGCGATGATTCCACTTTCAACATCCTCTGGAATCCTGGGGTTTGCAGTTTCGGGAGGGGCCGACAGGCTAGTGCGGAAATGGCCTGAGTTACAGAACAGAAATGCAAAATGGTACCCTGGCACTTCTCTTAACAACAACCACTAGGAGAGAAGGAGGACTCTGTGTTCATCTGTGCCTTCACACAATCCAACAGAGAACTTGTGTTCTAGATGAACTCTGCTTGGGGAGGAACTGAAATCTAGAGGAACAAAACAGACAGCTAAGAATGGTCCAAGTATCTACTAGAAAAATTTCTTGTAGAGGACAGTCACCAAAACTTGGGAAAATACTCTCAGAATCTCCAGCCACATATATGATAATACATTAATACATACACATTAATACATACACACACACATATATGATAATACATTAATATATTATGTTAATACATCAATTAATATGGATTAATATAGATTAATACTCATTATATTAATACTAATTATTGTAATGGTAATGATAAAGATATTAATGATATATCAAGTGTAAAAGCATATCATTAATACTAAAGTCAGAATCATCCAGCCACAATTTTTAGGGTTTGAAAGCTGGACAATGAAAAATGCAGGCAGGAAGAGAATCAACTCATTTGAAATGTGGTGCTGGAGGAGAGTTGCACTGATACTCAGGACTATTAAAAAGACAAATGAATGGATGCAAATCAAGCCTGAACTTCACCTGGAAGCCAAAATGACTGCACTGAGGCTGTTGTGCTTTGGACGTATCATGAGACGATGTGACTCAAGAGAAAAGACGATAATGTTTAAGAAATTGGAAGGGAGCAATTTAAAAGAAAACCTGCATAAGATGACGTATAGATGGTATCTAACTCCAAATAAGCTGTTGAAAATGTCCCAGAATGTTTCAAACCAAAGCTGGGGAAGACCATATTACTGACGATTGACTCAATCAAGGAAGCCTTCTCCTTGAAGCCTTCTTCAAGGAAGAAGAACGATCGGAGCGATAATGTTTAAGAAATTGGAAGGGAGCAATTGGAAGAAGAATTGGAATTGGAAGAAGAAATTGGAAGGGAGCAATTTAAAAGAAAATCTGCATAAGATGATGTATAGATGGTATCTAACTCCAAATAAGCTGTTGAAAATGTCCCAGGATGTTTCAAACCAAAGCTGGGGAAGACCATATTACTGACGATTGACTCAATCAAGGAAGCCTTCTCCTTGAAGCCTTCTTCAAGGAAGAAGAACGATCGGAGCGGGGCTGTTAATAACAAGATACCTTGGAAATATTTTGTTCATTGGGTTGCCATAAGTCAAAGGAGACTTGACAGAACGGAACAACAACATCCCTTCATTCATTTCCCCTCCCAAGTGGAGCAAGTTGAGTCCAAGTTCAGCACTTGCTTAAATCTGGTGATAGAACGTTCCTCTTCTTTTGGAACAAACGGGGCGTTTTCTTACCTTCTAATAATCCACCCAGAGACCATTAAACATGAGACAGAGAGTACGTGGCCCCCTCGGTTTGGAGTTTGGAGTGTCAGAATACAATTTCCCCCATTTTGCATACGGCAAACAGGAGTTTCCTGCCATGGCAAGCAACCAAATTTAGAAGTTTAAATTTGAATTCCGATTTGCCAGTGTCAAGACTTCCTTTTTGGTTAACATCTCTCAGCTCCCACCTGGACATGTGCTCATCCAGGGAAATAAGCTCAATCTCTCAACCTAGTTACGAGAGAAATAAAAACATGCACCCAAGGAAGAGGCAGAGGGAACTGCAGAGCCTGCCAGCAGAGTGGGAGAGGCGTCTCTGTGCGGATTTGGACCGAAACTGCTGTGCTACACATAACTCATCTGGATTCTTGTTTTTTTCTTTTTGAGCATGTATTTCTCTTGGGATTGGGACCCTAACTGTGAATTTGATTGTTTTAAAACTAATAAATGAATAATCTTTTTAAAAAAGAGTTCCATCTTAATTGCCAAACTGGAACATACGTCGTCTGTGTGTTATTTGAACAACAAGCTTTGAGCAACTGTATTAATACCCAATACATGATGACATTACCAGGGGACATCCCTAGGGCTCAGGTCTTGGCCTGGAAACCTAAGGGGCTGGGATGATCTGGAACTCGCGACCCTATTGAACTGGTGTGGCTAAATTCTACGAAATCCTGGGATCTTGGGTAGTATGTCTGCACTGCATCATTATAGCAGTCTCATACCACTGGAACAGTCATGGCTCCGTCCTACAAAAACTTGGGATCCACCATTTGGTGAACTCTAGGATAATTGGTCATTGCTGTCCTGCGATGTTTCGGACTTCAGCTTTCAGAAGTCCCAGCCAGCATGGGCAATGTTCAAGGATTCTGGGATGTCAAGTACTAAACATCCAGAGGAGCAAAAATTGGGAACCGTTGCCCCAGCGCATTCCCCCCCCCCAAATACAGAACCAGGTCTCTCTAGCACAGAATTCTAAGATCCTCAGTTAACTACATATCACAGGATTTGGAGCCCAGCAATTGGATTATGGCTTGATTTCTGCTGGGCCTTCTCTGGTTTTTGCTCCATTGACTGCTGTTATTGTTGTTGCGCTGAAGTCTTTCGTGTTGTTTCAAAGCAGGGGTGGGCAACTGTGGGAGGTTAGGGGCTGTATTCCCCACTACACCCACTCCCAAACCACCCAAATCAAACTCCCACCCACCCCATTCTCACCATATTTGGGATCTTTCCTCGGCCCCTAGAGGCAAAAAACATTTTTTCTAAAAAAAAAAATATTGCAAACATTTGTTTTGACTGCACCCTACTGTGAGGTCTGTGGTTTAAAAATACTTAAAAAGTAACATGGTAATAAATGCCTCACCAATTGCATGGTGTCTGCTGTTGCATAATGCTTGCTTTTCAGCGCACGGAGATTTGGGGATCGTGCAGAGGGCGCAGAGGAGCAACCAAACATGCCCTGGCAAACCATCCTCGAAGAATAATTTACAGTGGCACACCATGTGTATTTGACAAAGGAATGCCCGCAGGCTTCTGGAATCATCACTCCTGTAATGTCTGGGTCATGCCAGCAGGAATAAAAGATATTTCAACAAGCACAGGAGAAGTGGAGCCTGCAACAAAATGTTGCAGCATGCCTCTGTTTAAGATCCTCTTTTCCTCTTTTTGGAAAGATTGGAAACTGTTAAATCATCTAGCAATTTGTGGATACAGTTGCTAGTAAACCTAGTAAATTTGCTTAGGTGGATTTGTTATGAGAGAACGTGTGTGTGTGTGTGTGTGTGTGTGTGCATCCACGTCTTATTTTCTCTTTCTCATTGCAGTTTGGTTTTGGGAGTGGGGTGTCAGAGCCCTTTCGCCACTGCTAAACACACCACAATTTTTTTGGTCCCCTTTGCATTTTTAGTAAATTAGCGTTTTGCTTATAAGTTTGTGTTCTAGCAAATTAGTGTTTTTTAATTTACTCTTTCAGAACTGCGTTTTAATTTAAGTTTATGGTTATGTTTAAAATGTTAGTCAGTGTTTATGTTATTTTGTGTTAAAAATTTTTTTTAAAAAAGATATTCTTTCCCATTCCTGATATCTTTTTCCTTTCATTTTCCTCCAACAGACCTTCAGCACACTCAGGCCATTTCTGCACTAGCCTGTTATAGTGCAATGATTCCACTTTCAACATCCTCTGGAATCCTGGGGTTTGCAGTTTTGGCCCCTCCCGAAACTGCAAACCCCAGGATTCCAGAGGATGTTGAAAGTGGAATCATCGCGCTATAAAAGTGTAGTGCGGAAATGGCCTGAGTGATCACTGGACTGTTTTGGATGGGTTGGTCTTTACGCCCTTAAATACCTTTGATACTTCTAAAGGGACTTGGCCAATAGGTCTCCTCTTGTTTCTCAGCCTCTTGATACAGGTACAGCCCTCTTGCTACATATTAGAGGGGCTAAGGATAATAATTTCATGTATGTGGTCTCCTGTCCCAAAAAGGTTACAATCCTAAGCTTGTCTGGGACCAGGTTCAAACAATACACTAACCAAAAAAGCATTTCTAACCACACTAGCAGGAAGCACCAAGCAGATACCAAAGAGCCTGTGTTTGCTGGCATGCCGTTTGGTTAATGGTAATCCACAATTCTCTAGAATTGTGGCTTTGCCCTGCCCCGGTGCCAGCATTCCTGGGAAATCCAGAAAGCAAACAAGGAGCACCTGATTGCCATGCAAATGTGGCTCCAATGATTATTTGGAAGGCAGAAGTCGTGCCTTCATTGCCCCAAAGAGTACTTGACAGCTTACAGTTCAAGAGACCATCTGTTTTTATATCTGCTTTACTCACACACGCTCAAACCCACACCCTCACCTGCCCAACCAGACGCTGCGGGAGAAGGCACCTTGTTTAAACAAACTGGAGGATTCAGTTGTTTTGGCAAACCGGAGGACTCGATTTCAGGAGAAGTGGGAGGAAGGAGACATAAACTGCCATGCTTTGGTGGTGGTTTGCACCATTTTTGGTGTTTTTTTGGGCAGGGAGGGGCTTTATTTATTTTTTTTAAAAGGCATGACAAAAACAGGGCCACCCCCTACCCTGATCTAGAAAGTCCCCAACCACACACACACAGACCCAGGCTTGCCTCCCTTTAGCTGTCCCCAGACCACGGACCCCGGGGCTTGGGTTCAGAAGAATTCACTTACGCTGAGCCGTGGGTTGCCCATCTGTCTCGAACGCTTTTCGGCCAGCAGGTCCTTCACTGTGTGCTTCACCCGTACGCCTTGATAAATGCGTTTGCCGTAGTCTGCGGGGACTAAGCAAAGAGAGGGAGCCTGAGCCCAACAACGTCAAAAAGGGAAGGAATTTTGCAAAGAGGCCTTCGTAAGTATGGAGGCTCATATTTTCCCAGACCTGATTCCTCAGTCGGACAAGACATGCACTAATCTAACCTCAGAACCAGCCCTGCTATTAAGGAGGGTGAGGCAACGTATTTAGGGCGTCATGAAAACTGTTCACGTTGTTCGTTACACTTGTGGATTATCGTGTTGGGGACTGTTGTTCTTGCTTTGCTGTGAAAGTCACAAAGAAGTGCTTGTAGCATTTTTGGCCTCGTGCATCAAAACAATGCGGACGACACCTTTAGGTATTAAGTAGAAATGGGAAACGTTCGCTTTTTTAGACCACTCCAAGCATTGGTCCTACTGTCCGAGACCTCTGGAAGTTGAAATCTGAAAGGCCAGACTTTGAGAACCACATGCTTCCTTGCACATCATTGCCATATGCAAGCTGTGGCAGCTGGAGACTTCCAAGTCACTGGGGTGATGAATCCAGTCCAAGTGCTGAAACTTGGCACTGAATCCTATCCCCAGAGTAGGTTCAGCACCTTGCGCAGCTCCTCTAAAGAGCCCTTAAAGTTGGACAAAACCCTGGAGTGGATCCACTGCCCCCCACCCCCCAGTTATGGAAGAGACCAGCTGCTGTTGCACAAGAGGCCCATTTGGAGGTGGGCAGGGTATCTTGAAGGTCCCCTGGCTCAGGAAAGTTTCTTCATGCCCAAAAAAGCCTCACATACTCTCAGCCCCAGAAAATCCTGTGATAAGTTCCCCTTCAGGTCACTATAAGTTGGAACTTGACTTGAAGGCACACAACAGCAACAATGACAACAACAAACAATTATGTCTAATGAAGAGAACAGTGTGCACCAGCTCCTTGAAACAAAGGATTTTTGGGAGTTAGGGAAAGTTACTGCCACAAATATTATTTCTTGCTTCTGGGATTTTTCTGAGCGGTGTCTTTAAATGTGCCATTTGTTCGTACATTTTGCTTTTCCAGTGTGCCCAACCCTGCCTCTCAGTCAGCGTAAGATAATGAGTTTTCCCTTTCATTCCTCCTGTTTGGGTTCAGCCTAGGGAAAGAATCTGCACCTGTGGAAAGCCGCATGGAGCTGGAGATGCCTTTTAGTCAAATGTTACAGATGGGAACTTGATGTTCTGCTTAATCCTTTAGAAAACAAAAAAGAGACAAGCATTTCCTGAGCTAAAACAAACTTTCACTCCCTAGTCTGTACAGGGGAACTCTTTGATCTTTTTGAATTCTGGTTTCCCTTTCCACATTTAGGTCTTTTCTTAAATAAATTAGCATAGATCACTGGGGACAGATTGGATTTGGCTGGGTTCACGTGGAGTCGGCTTCTGTGGAAGCTCTTTCCAAAATAAGCTACTAGAAAAAAGAAGCCGGCCATGAAATGCTCTGGTCACTTATGTGTTGGGTTTCCAAGTTAGGACAGTCTCAGACCTTGACATTTCACAGTCAAAATTGGACACTTATAGTAATGACTCCTTGTAGCGTCACAGGGAAGGGGCAACCCTGGAGAAATCATTGGGTACGAGACCTGCGATACCCTAAGCGCTATGCATTAATACCAACCACAGTTGCTCAAGCCTGTCGTTCAAATACACACACATGTAGAGAAAAAGAGAGAATATATTTTCCTTTTTGGAAATTAAGACAGAAAACTTAGCTAAAGGGGTTATTCCCAGATCAAGGTGAAATGAGAAGATTACCCCTTTCTCATTTACTTAGGGAAATAGGATAAGGAATGTTTAATCTAGCCTATTCTAGCCAGAAGATGGGTGCCAAGCAAAGCAGGGGGTGAGACCTGGAACCACAGTAACCGAGAGAGGAGGAGGAAGCTAAATAGATGCACAGGCTCTTTGCAAATTGCTTCAATGAATCAGTTAAGCCTTAAAAACTGCAATATGCCACTGCTCTCCTAGCTGAACTGCTTATAGTCCTTTTGCTTGGAGCGGAGGCCCCCAAAACTGGAGAATTTGGTTCCTTATCTCTCACCTTGAGATGACCAGCAAGACTAGGCCCTGAGATCAGAGAACTCAAGGCGTGATACATTAAGCAAGAAGCACAGGTGCTCAAGGTATGCCATGCAAAATCATCTAAGAAAGGAGAAAACCAGGGCTGTCCCTTAGGAAATGTGCATGGATGAAACATGAAACACTGGAAAGGGAATTGCAGACTAGCAAGTCGAGAGGGCTGAAGATACCTAGGTCTTTGGTTCATCAGTGATTGGGTTAATAGTAAAGCCTCAATGGGATGGGGACGTGGTGATCTGAAGGTGGCAACAGGGCCAAAAACAAATGGGAGAGCTAAATTTACCATAATAATTTAAAATAACCCAATGAATTGCCTATGGACCTTGTCTTCTCTGCTGGTTCCTAAGGTGGGAATAGAGGACAAACATGCAGCAAATTCCTAGCCACACCTTTTGTTAATCTGGGAATAGGTTGTGGCTGGTTGCTCCCATGTCAGTGGGGCACTGAATCTATTCCAGTTTGGGCTGCTTTTAAAGGAGGTATCCAAGGTGCTGAAGCTATTCAGGAATGTCATTATGAGGTCCTATCACTTTACCAATGTAATCTTTCGGGTACCCTGGCCTATCAATATACTTCTTTGGGATCAATTTTGCTTTTTGCAATTGCTCTAATAAATATGGGTTCCAGTGGATGTTAGAAAGGGTAGTTCCTAGGCTTTTGTACCTTAAGAGTTACTGGTCCAGTGTCAAAAAAACATGACAGATAGGAGAAAGAACTTCGCCCAAGAAGGACATCTACAGGTTTACAGGTATTCTGTTTGGGTCGCTTTCATACTCCATAATTATAGCACTCAGGTTGTGTCCAGCTTATGTCAACCAAGCCCCCATCCCCATAGAAGCGGGATTTTGTAATACATACAAGGTTAGCAAACAAAAGGAATGCCCCCATTATCTGTAGCTTCATTTCAGTTCACAAGACAAACGTTACCAGCTTTGGAAGGAGTCAGAATGTTGAACAATGGTTCCAAAAAAAAAATTATTTTGTTGGACTTCAAATCCCAGAATCTCCCAACTAGCTCCACCATCATCTTTGTTGGCTGAGGAATTCTGGGACAGTAATTTGAAAACAACCTTCCCAAACACTGGGTTGAAGAACCAGTCTTCTTCCAGAGCTTGTGACAATATTTTCCTGGTTTGGACGAAACAAGAAACTATGGTTCATTAGAAACTTATTTATTTTGGTTTATAGTCTGCTTTTCTCCCAAATGAGGACTCAAAAGATTTTTGCAATATAAGTTAAAACAAAATAGTTAAAACAATATGTGGCACAACAGTTTAAAATACATTAAACCATCAATCAAATTAAAAAATAGCTTGAGTTTATACCTTGTCTTTCTCCCAGGATGGGATCCAAAGTGGCTTACAGTAATTTAAAAAAAAAGATTAAGTCAAAATCTTATTTTATACAAGTTAAAAAATAGAATTAAATAACAGCATTATTAAATTAACAAGCAAAATGACATGGACTAGAACAAGTCCTTTTTGCAATATACTAATGGGTAATGACAACACTAACAACTAAAACGAATTAGTTTTCACAAGGAGCATTCCAGACTCTGCTTTTAGATAAGTGTCGCCACTAAATTTTATCATGGGAGCATCACCAGCCACCCTTACCAGTTTCCATGTTCAACAAACACGGTGAGGGTGTCTTCCTCTGAATTCAGCAGGATGCTTGGGATAACCGCGCTTCCTAAGCTTTCCATCCAAGAATGAAGCTCCGGCAAAGCAGCATCCCAGTGAAATCTGGTTCTGAGCCAGACGGAAATGGTCCTCTTACCTTCCGCAATTTTAGGTGATGCCTCCAAAATGGCACTGCCTGGGATTTGTGTACATGCAAATCCTTTGATGTCTGTTTAGATGCAATTTGCATGGCCAGCGAGGAACATGATGAAAAGGCTCTTTCAGTGGACCAAGAGGAGAAAAAAATAGAGAGAGAAGAAATAACACTAAATGAAGAGCATGGTAATAGATCATATCAAAACACACGCGTATCATACATACATCAGAATATTTGGTATTTTTAAGTTAAAGTATCTCAAGCCTGTAATGCTTCACAATGATCACGAGGGATTTTAAAGTGAGCTTTTGAATGGCAAATGCAGAAAGAAAAAGATGTTTAAAAAGTGGGGGAAGTTTTCAGTGGTTGGAAGATCTTACTGCTCTACCAGGGTGTGAACATGTACCTTACAGACAGGAGGCCTAAATACTCCAAAGGTACCAGATCCCCTCTGATCTTGGAAGCTCAGCAGTATCAACCCTGGTTGATACTTGGATAGGAGACCGCCAAGAAATACCAGGTGCTATAGGCTCTTTTTCAGAGGAGGGAGCTGGCGAAACCACCTCTGAGCATTCCTCTCCTAGGGAAACCCTATGAAATTCATGCGGTCACCCTAAGTCGACAAGCAACTTGAAGGCGCATACACACATGCACATAGGTTATGTTGAGGCATGTGCATGTGTAGCCCATTATTGCATCCTTTGTGTGTATCCCCCCATAGTTTTCCTTCTCACCCCTGCTTTTTCTTTTCTATCTAAACTTACATAATTAATTTTAAAAAGTAATGAACAAGAAGAGTTGCCCAAACATTGGGTTATTACTGGAATTGACATTGGGTATTTGTAACCCACTTATCAACCAACAGTGTGATGTATTGGACTAGGACTCAGGAGAATAAAGTTTGAAGCTCTGCTTGGCCACGGATGCCCTTGGGCAAGTCACATTCTCCGAGCTTCAGAGGAAGGCAAAGGTAGACCCTAACTGAACAAATCTCTCCAAGAAAGCTCCATCATTGGTTCACCTTAGGGTCACCACAAATAAAAAATGACTTGAAGGCACACAATAACAATATCCTTTTAATACTGTAGACTAGATGTTCCACAGGCAGACAGGTTATCTTAGAGTGGAGTCCTCACACGGGCCATTTCAAAGGTAAGTTCCACTTATATGGTTGTGAAAGCTGGACAATGAATAAATCCGCCAAGAGGACGGTCAACTAATTTTAGACGTAGTACAGGAGGTGAGTTCTGTGGATACCCCAGATGGACCAAAAGAACAAAAAACTGGGTCTGAGAGCAACTGAAGCCTATACTTTCACTAGAAGCCAAAATGACCAACTAAAGCGATCACACTTTGGACAAATAATGAGATAACATGACTCATTGGAAAGTCAATACTGCTAGGTAAAGTAGAAGGTGGTAGGAAAAAACAAAGATCCCATGACCTATGGATTGACTCATTCGAGGAAACCACAGCCTTGAATTTGCAAGACCTGAGCTCTTAATAGCCAGAGTTCCCGGAGATCTCTTGCTCATAGCACTGCCTAAATTGAAGCCAATGGTGCATAATGATAACACAATTCAACTACCAGCCTGAATTAGATTTGTTGTTGTTGTGCACTGCTGTCAAGTCGACCCTATGGATGGCTTGTGCTTTGACAGAGAACAAGATTGGCAACCTTTCCAAATTCAAAATCAGCTTCGAAAATTGACAGAACTTTAAATTAGGGTTATACTGTGGATTTTTGAGAAACAACAGTGGCCTGGAGTCAGATTATCAGTATGATTAGAGGAAACCCATTCAACTCATTAAGGCTTAAATTAGCTATTACGCTGGGACCAGTATAAGCACGGAACCAGCCCATTATCTTCAGCCTAAACCATCAACTTAATGAATAGTCAAATAGCTCATGTTTACTCTGCTTTGGTACTAAACTGCAGCTGCCAGAAGCTGGGTTATATTATGGGATGGTGCCAAGACTGAATTGTTTGCACAAGTCTTGGTATCTTTTTCCAGCATACCAAAGGACGGTGCAATATACAACGCAGGATGTCACACCAGAAAAAGGAGAGTTTAACTGACAATTTCTGTCAAATTTCAGTGAAAATTAAGAGTGAATTCTCCTCCCATTAGCACCTGAAATCCCTAGATTAATAGGGCCCTTCACACTATACGTATATATAGTGTCAAGATGGTTCCACTTTAATTGCCATGGCTGGGTCCTATGGAATTCTAGGATTTGTAGTGCAGTGAGGTGCTACAGCTCTCTGGATGATAAGGCTAAACACCCATCCCCAGACTGCAAATCCCAGGATTTCATAGGATGTTGCCATGGAAGTTAAATCGGAACATAGCACCATAATTCTGTTGCGTGAAAAGGCCCTATAACTATATTTTCCTAGGGAATGAACTTCCAAGAACTTAGCCCTCTTAGATCCCTTTGAGACCCGTAAACAAGATCAGCTTTGCAAGACGTCAATGGCCTGATTTAACTTTAATCAAAGGAGGACCACCAACCTGTTCAGTTTACTTCTTCTCATAATCAAGGATGTGATAACTATGGCCGTGAACTATGAAGCCATTACATTCCTTATTCCAGAGGTTCTCAACCTGTGGGTCGTGACCCCTTTGGGGGTCGAACGACCCTTTCACAGGGGTCACCTAAGACCATCTGAAAATACGTATTTCCGATGGTCTTAGGCTCCATTCCCTCCTCAGTGGTGGTGCGCAAGCGCAAGCCACACACTTGCGTCCTCCTGGCCCCTTTGGCGGGAGCGCATGCAGCCACAGCATCACCACAGCAGGAGTGGTGGTGCGCAAGCGCGAGCCATGCGCTCACGTCCTCCTTCCCCCTGTTCAGAAGGGACTGAAATCGCTCCCCTTCTCCGCTACCGAGGGAACCTCCCGTCTGATGGGCCAGCTTGGGGGGGTGACGGCAGCACGGGGGGCAGGCCCCCTCCTCACCACTGCCCCTGCCCCACTCGCCATGGAGGGGGGCACTGTGGAAGGGCTGGGGGGCCACAAGGCAGCACTCTTCTGGGGGGGCGAGCTGCGCCCAGCGCAAAATACAAAGGCTCTGAGATTCCTCCCCCCCAGCCAGGGTCGACACTCTGGAAACTTTTCCCACACTGCCCCCCCCCAGCGGAAACGAGAGCGAAGCAGAAGGAGAGCCCGGGGGGGGGTTCTCAGAGTTTTTTCCCAGGGGAGACTCGCGGCTTCTCTTCCCCCCCTCGTTCCTGGCCAGCGAGGCGGCCTTTGCCGGGGGAGGAGGAGGCATTGTAAATAATAAATAAATAATTTTATGTTTGGGGGTCACCACAACATGAGGAACTGTATTAAAGGGTTGCAGCATTAGGAAGGTTGAGAACCACTGTTTTAAGTATTTTAACTGTTAACAACACCAATGTTTGAATCATGCTACTTGTGACTTTAGCATTTTGTTTGGGAGACACGTTTTGGTTTGGGTTTTTATACTGTTTCTAATATTTGAGATTGGTTTATTTTTGTAAAGTTACATATTACCGTTGTTATTAGTCTTTATGTTCCCAACCTACCATCCAACTGTCCTGATTTGATAGAGACAGTCCTGATTAATCTTCTGTCATCTCAGTTTTTCAGCTGTATGTAGAATGTTGTCATTTCTCCCTCTTCTTCCCATTTTTCCCCTTAGTCCTCATCTTACTTCAGTTGCTGCAAATGGAGTCCAAAGTGCAAAAGGAGTTTGTGCTCATCTCGACGGGGCG
The DNA here is from genome assembly GCA_948474755.1 of Ctenosaura bakeri. Classification (NCBI taxonomy): domain Eukaryota; kingdom Metazoa; phylum Chordata; class Lepidosauria; order Squamata; family Iguanidae; genus Ctenosaura; species Ctenosaura bakeri. Next base: position 271,104 of record CAOLHI010002116.1, on the reverse strand, counting down.
AGAGGAGAGGGCAGACTCTTGCCCTTCCCAGTAAGCCCAGGCAAAAGCAAACTGCCGCAGCCTCTCCTAGCTTTTGTGTTCTTCCTCCTTAACAACTTTTGCCGTCTTGATCCGTTGTTATTTGGCCACACATCTCCTGCTTTTCCTCTGTAAAATGTTGGAGGATACGTACTGACAATAAATAACTCGGTTACTTATTAAATATTTATTAAAAATAAATAAATAAAAGTTATTTATTAAAATAAATAACTCAGCAAATTAGGGTTGCTGTTTTTTAATATAGGTAAACGGCATTGCTTTGAAAAGTCACCTTTCTTTTATATATATATATAGTTTTATTCAAATTTCAACAAATAAAACAAACAATGTTACAATGTTACATGTAATGTTTTTCCTTCTTCCTTTCCTTTCTGGATTACAATTATTGATATTCCCTCTCTTTGTTATATCACATATCGCAATAAAATGTTAATAATCTATAATTTGTTAGTTCCTGCTATATATCTCTACTTTACTCGCTTCATGATATTTCATTAACTGTTAACAATAATAATAAATAAATAATAAATAATATAAATAAATAAAATAAATAATAAAATAATAAAATAAATAAAATAAAATAAATAATAAATAATAAATAATAAATAATAAAACAATAATAATTGTTAGCATGAAAAATGTAATATCTCCGTCTACCCCCGACCCAAATCTGTAACAATCCTCCACTCTTTATGTCCTCATCTGATTTCCCTTTCAATCTTTGTGCAGGTATGTCCGCATTTCTGTTTTCCATAAAAGCTATCCACCACTGTTCCATTGTGGGTGCAGTTTCATTTTTCCAAAATCGTGCATGTTCAATACGGGCCGTCGTCACCATATACAATATAATTCTCCAGTGTCTCTTAGCTGGTGTTGCATCTAATGTATGTGTCATGTTTAACAAATAAAATTCAGGTGTCATCCCGAACTGAATCTTCAAAATTGAACTTATTTTAAGAAGTCACATTTCTAGTTTGAAGCCAGGATTCCGCTTGAGGGCTTCCCAGAGACAGCTGGGCACTGCGGGAACAAAGCACCGGACTAGATGCAGCACAATTTATCTTATGTCCTGCAGAAGTGCTGTTTTTATTCAGTGGCCTGGAACAGCCGTCGTGGATTTGCCTATCGCAATTTGCATGACTTTCACCATTCATGATTTCCAGCTTTAAAAATTAGTGGCCAGGCTCTCGTGAACAAGGGCTGCTATGCTCCACATATCTGATGATGGAACTCACAAGCCAGGAGGGAGAGCGAAGCAAAGTTACTTTTTGGACTGTAGCTCCCAGAATCCTTCGGCCACCATGGGATTCTGGGAGTTGCAACACTCCCCCCCCAACCAAGCCAAACCAAATGTACAACTTTTCCAAGTTCTGGTTGTAATATAAAGCTGCAGAATAATAATAATATTTTTTTTAAAAAAAATATTTTATTATTTATTTGTATCCCGCCTCTCCATATGGATCGAGGCGGCGAACAACTTACAAATAGCATGTATTTCTATACATTTTTCTATACATGCCCCCAACAAGCTGGGTACTCATTTTACCGACCTGCAGAAGGATGGAAGGCTGAGTCAACCTTGGAGCCGGGCAGGATCGAACTCACAACTTTGTGGCTTGCAGGACTGGCATTTAACCATAATAATAATAATAATAATAATAATAATAATAATAATAATAATAATTATTATTATTATTATTATTATTATTATTATTATTATTATTATTTATATCCCACCTCTCCCAACGGATCGAGGCGGTACTACAACAGTACATCAAGTACATTAAAAACAATCAAAACATAACCCATCCTCCCCACCCACCAACCCATCTAAAACCCCCTAAAACACATTAACTATTAAGAACAAGAGAACAGAGTATGCTTTTTGTTCACAATAGTCCCTGCAGGGAGGTTGTAGTTTTGTCCCACATTGTTTGCATCTGAAGAATTTTACTTCAGAGTACCTATACAAAGAATCCAACTTACATCTGCTACTTGATTAGTGGAGAAAACCTGGGATCAGTCCTCTGCACATGTTCAGAAGCGCTCTTTTCTTCTAACCGTATTGCATTCAGCCCCTACCTCCCTGAATGTGTGCTGCGAAAGAACTGAATTCCAAGATCCAAGGAGGGACACCTAGCAGCAAAACCACCCCCTCTACAAGTCAAGCCTGGCCATTTCCGCACTAGGCTGTTATAGCGCGATGATTCCACTTTCAACCTCCTCTGGAATCCTGGGGTTTGCAGTTTCGGGAGGGGCCTCAAAGGTTCTTACCCTCAAAGGCCCCTCCCGAAACTGCAAACCCCAGGATTCCAGAGGAGGTTGAAAGTGGAATCATCGCGCTATAACAGCCTAGTGCGGAAATGGCCCCTGATAACAAATATTTATTCCCAGGCAGGTGAAGTCAAACAATGCAAACTTTTATAGGCCATCTGCAGTTTCTGCAAGAAATGTTGTGAGGTAACCCTTGATGTCAGTTTCTGGCGAGAGCCAGGCTATTAAGAACTACATTTCCCAGAATCCCTTGGTGTCGCCTTTCGTGAATAACTCTCACAGGACACAGGAAAAAAATCCGACAAGGGCCTCAACGATAATAAAACCGTCTTTCTAAACACTGTAATTATTTTCGCTCCCTTGTCTCCTCCTTTTCTTTTTCCCTATAAATCCCATCATTCTTCTATCCTCCCCCTCCCCTTCTCTTAGGCTTCGACTACATCCCGGAACTATAACATTTCGGATATTATTTCCCATCGGCCTGTATACGTTGATGCTCTCTTTATGTTTTGACAGCCCGGCGAGGTTCGGCCCCTCGCGCGACGCCATTGGCTGTCCGGAAGCTCCTCGCGCTTTCATTGGCTGAGGGGATTTATCCGGGCGGTTCGCGGATCGCACAGGTAGGGGAAGTTGTTGCTGTCGCGCTCGAAGTTGAAAGGGAGGGCGAGGGGGAGAGGAAAAAACTGACGGTAACTATGGAAACGCGGCCTAGTGCCTACTCCCGCAGCCTGGGTTCGGGGCCCGAAGGCCTCGTTCGTCCCCGGAGCGAGCGCTGAGGTCTCGGACCGGGTGGGAGAGAGGGAGCGCCCTGGCCAGGTCCTCCTTTGCCCTGCTGGAAGTCCTGGGAAACTGGGTAGGAGCGGGAAGGCCTGGGAGGGTGGGCTCGGGGGTATCTGAAGAGGGAAGATGTCGTGCATGGGGGTTAGTTGGTCATTTACACCCAGGGACAGTATGGTGTAGTGGTTGGAGTGTGGAATTGGGCTTCTGGGGGTTCCTGTTCGGGTTCCCCGCCGAGCCATGCGATTCCGTGGGTGACCTTGGGCTGGGCCCTCGCCTTCTCAGGCTGGCCTGCCTCGCAGGGTTGTTGTGAAGATATAAGGGGGGCTGGGATCCGTAATTGCTGCCTTGAGCCCCATTAGAGAATTCGGATCTATTTCAAAGTAATGATGAAAAAACTTGGAAGAAAATAAAACAGGATCTAAGGAACTGGAAAAATCTAAAACTATCCTCTTTGGGGAAAAGATCAGCCCTTAAAATGACACTTCTTCCTATATTGGTCTTTCTTGTGCAACTATGTGAGACTGACCCACCTTATAGGGTCGTTGTGAAGATATAAAGGGAGCTGGGATCCATATAATTATGAAAAAACTTGGAAGAAAATAAGAGGGGGATCTAAGGAACGGGAAAAATCTAAAACTATCCTATTTGGGGGAAATATCAGCCATTGAAATGACAATTCTTCCTAGATTTATCTTTCTCTTCCAAACTATGCCAATCTCAGGCTGATCCACCTTACAGGGTTGTTGTGACGATATAAAGCGGGGTGAGATCCATATTATTGAGGTGGGATAGAAATTTATCAGATGAGATATAAATAAAATGTGCAAGAGAAAATAAAATTTGGGAGGAGTGCAAATTGGTCATAAGATAACAGGGAGATCTCTCATTATGGGGTTACCATAAGTCAAAGTCAGTTTGGTGGCAATTAAACAGATCCCACTCTGTCCCTTGGGGTGTAGAATAAGTTAATTAAAACACTAGAAATTACTTAGAAAAGCTCGCAATCTAAATGCTTTCTCTGTTTTGCTTTAAATGGTAGTTAGGTGTTTGTAAAATAGTTGAATGAATTCAAATAAATAACGAATCCACTGAATAAAAAAAATCAAAATGAGTTTGAAATGCGTGATGATGATGATGATGCCCGAATGTTTGTGTTGGAATGAGGGAATATTTTAAAAATCAAGAGTTTTCGTGATTGTGGGAACAGGATGCTTTTCTAAAATGGGATAACCAAGAGTTTTGCAGGAAATGTCCCAAGAAATAAAGTGAATCCAAAGAATTGTGCAAGAGACAAGGGTGTTTACTCTACCTGGGAAAAAAATACCTTTTTGAACTTCAGCTGCTAGAAACCCCAACTAATATGGCTGCTGCTACACAGGAGATTCTGGGCGTTGTTGTGAAGAAATTAACCTTTCCAAGCTTTGCTGATAAGAGTTTGCTTTCAGCCTTTGTTGAGGTTATTAAGGACAGAAGAAAGGCTGGCGTCCTCTGACTCAGAATATAAGCAAGACTGTATTTCTCAAGAGGATCTCTTTTCTGTTTTTCCAGCAGTGCGCTTACCATGCCACCTGGGAAGCTGGGCAGTAAGGATTCTTTGGTTCTGCAGTGTGAATGGGAGATGTGCAGCTTTGTAGCCTCAAAGATGGAAGAGTTCTGTGAACATGTTTCAAAGCATCTGAAGCAGCATCTCCACGGCAAAGAGGAAGAAGATGAAGTAGATTCTCTCGGTAAGGTTTTTTAAAAAATGCGACTGACCTTGAAGTTGTTTTTAGTGTAAGTTGTAATGTTACTTTTTAACAATAGCTCTCAAAATAATGCTGTGCCTGTTCGCAGCTTAGAAAAGTGAATGCGGGTGGTGAAATTTAAGAAAATATAGGCTTGCATATAATGTCTTTGACGCAGAGATCCCACTCATAAATTTATTACCAAAGTTATTCAAAATTCTAGTGCTGGGGGAGAGAGAGAAGATTCAGGTGCTGACAGCTGTCACGGAATAGAGACGTTGTGAAACAGTTTGCGGTACTTCTAATTATGGAGGACAATACCGCTATCTTTTGGTCCTGCAGACCCGAACTGTTTATCCTAAATGCATTTTTTCTTTTTCCTTTTCCTTTCAATTTCAGAAGAATACTCTTGCCTTTGGCAGGAGTGTGGGTTCTGTTCTCCAGAGAGCCCGGCAGAGCTGATCCGCCATGTTTACTTCCACTGTTATCACACCAAGCTGAAGCAGTGGGGGCTGCAAGCTTTACAGAGCCAGTCAGACCTGACCCCCTGTCAGTTGGACTTTCAGAGCCGGAACATCATCCCTGAGATTCAGGAAAATTTTCTTTGCCTCTGGGAATATTGTGAGGTAAGTGATGCAGGAAATGGATAGGAAGTAACTGCAAGTAAAGCTGAAGCATTTTGTCTGATGTGGCTGTTATCCATTAGGTCTGTTTTGATTGAGATAAGTTGTGGTTCGAGGTTCTAAGGACAAGGCAGTGGGTTCTACAAACATGCCAATAGAAGGATTATTAACTAAAATCAATTTTCTCACGCCAGTAAAAGTCTGCACAGATTTGCTTCATTTGTAGAAACAACTTCAGTCTGCACACTTTAAGCCATAATTCAGAGAGTTTTTGAGAATGGTTTGATCAACCAGAGGGGAAACTTATCCCTCTCCACCCCTGCTGGTTTCTTGAAACAAACACCATTTTCTTTCCTGAACATATCTACCAAGCTTAACTTTGACAGACTCATCCTGGCCCAGCCCTGGAACACATAAGATAAAAACATGCCTTTTGAACAGGTGTCTGGTGCTTCTTGCCGCTAAGTAAACACAGATAGACATCAGGACTACACCACCACAATTTAGGATTAATCAGTAAGGACTTTCAGGGCAGGGAGGTGCAAGACTTCCAGAAAGTATGTGCCTTCTACATCTTCACATCCTCACCCAGGCAAGGGTGGCTGCTGTCAGTGTGTGTTTTCTTGATAATCTGGTAAAAAGAAAAATGGGAGGTCAGAATGTAGAGTGGGTGTGGCAGGGAATATCTGACTATAAGGACATCATGTCACAGTGATTTTCTTTTACCGAAAATGACCAGGGAACCACACTAATGAGGATGGAGATTGGGTACAGCAGCCACACCTCCCTTATAAAACATAGTAGAGGTGACACCCGATCCCCAGTGTGCTGCAGTGAAAGCTGCTACTAAGAAAACAAAAAGGAGACAATCCAGATGTGCACATACAAGCTCGCATGTATACTAAGAGCAGCTGAATGTATCTTCTTTTCCTCTTGAGTTGCTGCTGATTTGGATCACGGGAGGATCATTGTAGAAGGGATCTCAGTGATGTATCTGTTGAGGAAGAAATTATGGAATATCAGGAGCAGCGAAAACCCATCCAGTTTGTTCTGAATCTTGGAAACTTTGCAGATGCTTCTTATTCATTTTCAAATGGACTGCTTCGCTAATGAGGGCTAAAAGACTGGTACACAACATGCCTGGAACATCAGGTTCTTTTCTTGTGCCCTTTCACCTCAGTAATAGATACTTTCTGGAATGATACTGAGTTGCATGGGAATCTAATTCCTTTTGAAGAACCATTTCTTTTTTGGCCATGCTATAACCTAAAAGTTCCCTGGGGAGCTTCTGAAATAGATCTGTTTGCTTGTTGTCATGATATACCAGGAGAACATCCTAATTTCTCTGTTTTCCCATCAGCGAGCTTTTGATAACCCTGAGTGGTTCTACCGCCATGTGGAGGATCACAGTTTCTGCACAGAGTACAAGGCCATTGGGAAGGAAAATCAGATGGTCTTCTGTGGCTGGAAAGGTAGGAGTTAAAATTAGCATGAGAACCTTTGGATTTTCAGGGTAAGCTGGTTGTGGAGAGCATCACTCTACACCAGGGTGGGCAAAGGGTGACCTGCAGGCTATATGCAGCTCTTCAACCTCACTTTTGTGGCACCTAACCCCCCTCCCACAAGTCCCCCAAAGGCTCCCAAACATCCAATTTAAAAAAAGAAAGAAATTGGGAGTGTGATTTCAGATGTATTTGTTTATTAAATTTATATCCTGCTTTTCTCCCAGATGGGATCCTAGGCAGCTCCAAATGGGATTCAAGGAAAGCTACTGAAAACTGTGTGGAAGGTCCCCCAAAACACCTGAGCACCTCTAAATACCTCTGTTTTCATAGGAGTCCTCAAAATGATGACATAAGCTGACATGATGTCACATCTGATCACCATTTTGAGAAGGACTGTGATAAACTTATAGGTATTTGGGAGCACCAGGGATTGTTTGGCCCGTAGGGGTGTGCGAAGGGTGGAGAAATTGGCACCCAGCCCCTGTCATTGTCCACCCATGCTCTCAATTCTTTAGCATCCCAAGCTTTCGTGTTGCTTTGAGCTGAAACAAAAGATGTGGACAAAAATTGGAGTTTAAATATTGAGTGATATTGAATATTAACACCCTGATAATGTCACTTCATTCAGAATTTTACAAACAGTAAGTGCTTGTTGAGGAGCTGCTCTGTAAATAATTTTTCAATAACTCACAAACTTTCATGATTTTTTCTGTAAGCCTTGTTTTTTCCTGTGTGGAAATAAAAGAAATTTGGTGGAAGGGCTTAAATGGTATTATTTGCATGAGTGACTTTATGCTGGGTAGAAAAGTTGGGTGTAACTTTTGTATTCTGTATGCAGGATAGACCCTTCTTAATGTTCTCATGCATACAGATGCAAAAAAGAAGCCCCTTAGATTGGTGAAGAAGCATTTGAGAAATTTATGGGGAGTGCTGAGTTTCAGTGTTTCTAAAAGGCCACTGTCCCTGCGTAAATCCAGGCATCTTCTTTAGTGATGTGCTAAATATGCTGGTCAGTCTTTGGGCTCATCCCAGCTTGGAACAAATCTGACATTTTGCCTTTTCCTGCTTGGGTCTAGATTGTGACTGCACCTTCAAGGGCCGGTGTAAGCTGCGTGAGCACCTGCGCAGCCACACACAGGAGAAGGTGGTGGCTTGTCCCACTTGTGGTGGGATGTTCTCCAACAATACCAAGTTTTTTGACCACATCCGGCGACAGACCGCTTTGGAACGTGAGTAGCTGGAGGGCGGTGCTTAAGAATCAGAGAGGCAGCAACTGGGGTGTGTGAAGAAGAGTGAGGAACTGCTGCTGCTGCCTAGGGAAGGGAACATCCTTTGTGTTGAGGCTCACCCTTCTTCATTCTGTACCACCTTACACTCACCTATTCCCTACAGAACAACGATTCCAGTGCTCCCACTGCTCCAAGAGGTTTGCCACAGAGAGGTTATTGCGTGATCACATGAGGAACCATGGTAAGTGGGGGGTATAGAGGCCTCTTTTCATCCCCTGGCTTTTCATGCCCTCTTCGCCTGCAGACCCCCCCCCTCCCAGCAGTGACCTCTCCTCTCATTTCTTTTGAGCAGTCAACCACTACAAGTGCCCCCTGTGTGACATGACCTGCCCTCTGCCCTCCTCTCTGCGTAACCACATCCGCTTCCGGCACAGCGAGGAGCGGCCCTTCAAGTGCAATTACTGTGACCACAGGTAAACTGGGGAGGAGGAAACCCAGGGCCCTCAGCATCTTAGGGCGAGATGGAGAAGGCCAGGGGACCCCTAGGCTGGTGGCAAGTGGCAGGATTGGGTTTTTGTTTTGTTTTTTGTTTTAGCAAGTGACATGAAAGAAACTTGGGGGAAGCAGTGGCTAATCTCCTCTGAATAAATCTTGCCAAGAAAATCATAGGATAGGGTTGCTACAAGTTGGAGTTGACTTCAAGGCATATATCAGCAAGGCAGCAAATATGGACAGTATCCAGATCAGGATGCTGCCCCTGTGTGGGCAGAAAAAGGTTAAACATTTTATTTAGGCACATTTTTTTCTCTGAATTCTCACACACACATCACAAGAACTAAAGAAAGACAGAGGAAACTGCACTGATGTCATTGGAGGTTTCCTCCCATCCAGTTTCATTAGTTTGTGTGGTTGTGAGTTTTAAGCCCTTCTTACCCATGTGCGGTGGCCTTAATAGAGAGGGGACCCCTGTTTGCTTATTTCAGAGTAAAAATAAGATGTACCTAGCTTCATTCTGCATATTTAACACAGTGTGTCCTTTAATCCTGAAAAGCCCCTCTGTCTAGAGTGGTGTCTGGTGATGCCCAGTCCGTAGAATTTGGTCAGGCAGGTTTGGTGGAGAGGACTCACATCTCAGGCTGAGAGCAAAAGGCAGCCACACTCCTTGCATGTTTTTGTTGTGGAAAATTCTAGCTGGTCTATCCTTCTGGGAGGTGCACGTGAAATGAGCAGAACTGTTACGATTAAGGGTCCAAAGGCAATATGTCCCTCTTCTAGCTCCTCGCTGCTGCAGGCCATCCTGAGCTACTGTTTTGTTATTCATATACCAGAGTTTTAGGTCCTTCCTTTTGTGTGTTCCCTTCCAGCTGTAAGAATCTAATTGATTTACGGAAACACTTGGATACGCATAGCAAAGAGCCTGCTTACCGCTGCGAGTTTGAGGCCTGCGACTTCAGTGCCCGGTCCCTCTGCTCTATCAAACTGCACTACAAGAAAGTCCACGAGGTAAGAGGAGAGCGAGCGGTGGAGGTCACAGAGTCAGGGCCTGATTTGCAAAACAGCATGGCAGTTTGGGGGGCTACCAGAATCTTACAGGAACAGATGGCTTCTGAAAATGACATGAGGTAGAGACAAAGCAACATTCAGTTAGTTTCCCAGCAAAAAAGCTTCGGGTGGACAAAAATGCAAATTAGTTTTAGGGTTACCTGTGCCACAGCTGATCATTACCTGTGATGACTTATTTTGTGTGATGGGTTCCTGAAAATATACTAGTCACAAAGAAAGTGTAGGAATCACTCCAGGTTTGCTCCTTCATTGTTGAGAATCTAGCTGAGTCAGTTTTCCAACTGAGGATTTTACTGGTATATAAAATTGGACCCCCACTTTTGCAGATACAGCATTCAAGGATTTGATTATTCACTGGTTACTTTATTTTATCTTATTTTATTTAAAAAGTCTTATTTTATTTATTTCTGCCACAGGGAAAAAAATATGTTTCTCTGGGAAATCTCCAGGTCACCCAGTGGAATTCTGTGGTCTCGTTCCACTGGAAGTTGATCATAGATTTGCAGTGGAGGACCTAGAGGTTCCTAGTGAAGTGTTCTCTCAGGTTAAAGAAAAAACAGCTTTTGCAATTTTTGTTTATATTTGTAATTTTTCAACTTTTGCCAGGGTCTTGCTCCCCTAATCCCTGTAAAACAGGAGAGTCTACTGTGTATGTGTGTGTGTGTGTGTATAAATGTTTGTTTTCATGCATGTCTGCATTGTGGACCATAAGGTCTGAACATTTGTGGAGTTTTTTATAAACAAAGACAATGAAGCTCCAATTCACAGGGAGCTGAATTTCATACCCAGGATCAGTTTTTCTCTGTGTGCTGTCAGGCTGCAGTTGGGATCCATCTTTTTGTTGACCAGGAAACATACTCAGTGAATCTGGTATATATAAAGGTGGGCATTTTTCATGCCTTTGTTTTTATTTTATTTTTTCCACTCCCCTCACCCAAGGGCGACTCTGAGCCCCGCTACAAATGCCATGTCTGTGACAAATGCTTCACACGTGGGAACAATCTGACTGTGCACCTTAGGAAAAAGCATCAGTTCAAATGGCCTTCAGGTCATCCTCGCTTCAGGTATGTAGATGGATCCAAGGCAGCTCACAAAATAAATTAAAACAAGGTACATATTGAAAAAAACCTGATGAGTTTTAAAAGTAAATAAACTGCTATATTAAAAACGGTGCTCATTTGAAAGAGCATAAAATCATTTACCAATGAACTCCATAAATTCTTTGAAAGCATATTTCTACAGAGCAGGGATTGAGAATGTGTGGATGTGGTTGGATTGCATTTGCCATTTTCCCTTACCTGCATAGTGATGTACAATGGGAGTTGTAGTCCATCAGCATCTGCAGGGCCATGGTTTCCTCATCCTTGTTTTAGAGGAACCAGAATGTTTCCATGAAATCGTTAGTTCTGTGTTCCCTGCAGAACCACTAGATGGAGCGATGGAATATTTTCACTTTGGACACTGCAAAATCTTTGACAGAACAGTAACCCATTTTGTTGTGATTTCACTGTCAGGAGGAGGATTTTGTTAATGCTGCATAGGACCAAAGAGAGCTTCTGTGACATTTTCCTACCTTGTGATGAGATTTCTACAGAAAGAATTGGGTGAATTTGTGCAAAAGGACCTTACATTTTTTTCCACTTTCCCCCTATTCCGTGGATCAGTAAAAAGTTGTCCTCTCTTAACCACGTCCTCTGCATTGTCCTGTGTAATGCTACCGTGGCCCTGGCAGTGACTGTGTGCAGGCAGCTCTGAAGCCACTCCTATAGCAGCTTGTCACAGCAGATTGGTTCCTCACTAATTGCTCCCTCTGTGTCTTCATCCAGGTACAAGGAGCATGAGGATGGCTACATGCGGCTGCAGCTGGTGCGCTATGAAAGCGTGGAGCTGACAGAGCAGCTGCTGAAGGACCGGGAGAAGCAGGGCGAGATGCTGGACGACACGGCTCAGTGTGTGGTGCTGACCGGGGCGGAGGACAGCCTGCAAGGGATCATCCTGGAGCCGCCGGCTGAGGAGACAGCTGATGGGGACTTGCAAGCAGCTGTGCCACTCCAGGGCTCCGCTCAACAAGATGCCAGCGTCTCCCCAGACCAGGAACGAAGCGCACCGTCCAGCCCGATCATCCGCGTTGTGAGCAGGACCAACGAGCATGGGGAGAGCGAGACTGTGTACTACGTCATGGCCAATGCCCCCTCTGTGCCCACTGGGTTTGCCACCGAGCCAGAAGAGAACGTGATGGACAGGCTTCAGAAGACAGCGGAAGAACTGGGCATTCAGATTGTATGAGGCTCTTCCTGTCTGTGTCTGGCGCCCTTTTCCCCACCACCAGCCCCCCAGCTCTGGAGGCTGGTCTGGAACAGCACAAGCCTTCCTTTGGCTCCATGTTCTTTTCAGATTACAAGAATCACACATGGTCACTGGTGCTACCTAGGAAAGAAAGAAAGAAAGAGGCTTTGTCTTCTCAGGACAGCACTCCATGATCTTCACATAAGGCTTCCTTCAGTGACGCTTTATCACTGGGATTTGTGTCCACCTTTTAACGGTGGGTGGGCTGGTGAAGGGCAGAAGGAAGGCCCGGCTCCAAAGGTGCTCAGTGTGGAGAGCAGGGACAGTGTCCCAAAGAGACTGAGGGCGCTTGTTGCGGCCATTTTGCTGATGGTGCTGAAGAGCCCATCCTGGGAACATAAAGCATTTTGAAGTGTTGGAAATACTTCGAGAAGCTACGTCCTATGCTGCACATCCCAGTAGGTCCCATTGTCCTTTGCCAGAAATGGTTGTGCTTCCTGCCAAGACCCCTCCCTTGCCTTGAGCTCCACACTCAGAAATTCTTATGCCTCTGGTTCATTTCTAGGCCATGATGTTCCCACCACCTCTATTTTTCTTTTTAAAGATTGGTTTTTTCTTTCATCAGGCTCTGACTAGTTCCACATATCCCTTGCATAAGCAGTGGTACCTCACTCCATCTCTGCTCCTTCCAGCCTCTTCTGCTTTTGAACGTCCCAAGATAGTTTGAATCCTGGTATCTCGTTGGCTTGTGAACATGAAGCTTTGAGAGCCTGTTTTTTTTTTTAACCAGCTGCTGCACCACAGCTTGTTGCTTCCTGCCATTTTTGTTTCATTTTGGCTAACTGCCCTCCCCACGCTTATTTGTATTATCCACGTGGCATGGGAGCCACATGGAAAGCTGTGGGCTTTGTGGGCAGAGCCGTCTGCAGCTCCTCCCATGTTACCCAAGTAGCACAAGAAGGGAACGTGCTGCAGTTGCTCCCTCCACACAGAGACAGAGCAGAAGAAAGGAGGGGGAGGCTAATTCTTGCCAAGGGGTCCTTCCCCCACATTGGGGGCCGCTAGCTTCCTGCCTTGAAAAGTTTGTGTTGAAATGACAATAAAAGCAAACCATGACAAGACCTCACATTGGGTGTGATGTTTCTTGCTATTTCTCCTGGAGGCAGCATTTGGAAGTGGGCTTTGTAGTCAAGCCCAGTCTCTATGGCTCTGCTAGAGTTTCAGATAGCTTTTCAGCTCCACTGCAGATGGCTACTCTGGAAGAGGGTAGGATCAAGGAGGAAAGATTTCCTTCCTTGGCTTTATGTGACTTGGCTCATAACCTTACTCATCTGCAGGTATTTGCTCTGCAGAACTGGGGGAAGTTGCTTATTTCGATGACCACTCCTTGCACCCATGGCCATGCTGGCTAGAGGATTCAGGAGGTGGTCATCCCAAAAATAAATTTCCCAGGTTCTTCATACAAACACCTATCATGGCACAAGTGTTGTTTAGGGCTTCCCCAAATTTAGGTGCCCTTGGTAGCCAGCCATTCTTTTTGGTGGCCACTAATCCTCCCTCCTGCTGAGGTTTTGGGGGCCTGGCAGCACTTTGCCTCTTCCTTCACTGTGAGCTGTCAAGGGACTGCATTGGCAAGACCTCACTTTCTTATTGAGGAGACAGCTGCCAGCCTCAAAGATCTTGGCTGTGGCATTATGGCCACGAGTCTTGCTGATGACATACAATGGCTTGTGTTTTGTACCTTAATCTTGAGACTGAAGAGGGTTAGGAACCTGGCGAGAAGGCTAAAGAAGGTTTTGCCTACCAGCAGAATCTAGAAAGGCTACCTGGCTTGCTCCCTTTCCATGACATTTTGGCAGAAATCCTCTGGGACCCTTTCACACTACACAGTTCACACAATTACAGTGCTAGATTCCAATCCAGCCGCCATGGCTCCATCCTAGGACATCCTGGAATTGGCAGTTGAAGGAGTTTTTAGAATTTCCAACTAGAAAGCCCTATAGTGTTTCGCCAAACTACAAACCCAGGGTTCTAAAGGATGTATCCATGGCAGTTGAAGTGGATTATAGTGCTGCGAATATGTAGATTTAAAAGACCCCTGGTGTCATGCCAGGTATCCAAAACCAAGGGCTAATATATTCTGAGAAATGCATTTCATATCCACTGCCCACCAAGGGCTGAATCTAGAATCCCCTCAAACGGCTTCTAGATACTATCAGGATTTCTAGACTCAATTAAAAGCTGGTCCTGTTTCTGGGCCTCTCTCTCTCTCTCTCTCTCTCTCTCTCTCACACACACACACACACCACACACACACACACACACACACATGGTATGAAGTACATGGGGCTTTCCTAGCAGAACCTTGCATAATCCCGTTGTCTAGCCCTTTGCAGAGCCCATGTTACAAGCCAAGAGTCTTCGCTTCCAGAAGGGTGAGCTCAGGTAGCTTTCTCTGAAGCCTTTTGTATGGTCATGAGATACTGCAGCCTTGCAACAGCCCTGCCAGGTAGATTAAGACAGTTGATACAATCCATACCTTCCAGTCCTCCTGATCTGGTAGGAATAGTCCCAGTTAATCCCATTGTTTCCCCACTTTTTCAGTTGCACTTAGGATGTTCTAATTTCTCTTTCCTCTTCCCACTTTTTCCCTTCTTTCTCAGCTTACATCCATTGTTAAAAACTGAGTTCAAAGTGCAAAAATAGCATGCAGTCTATCAATTCAGCCAGAGGGGAGAGAGGACAAAGGGAGCAGAACCTTGCCCTTCCCAGTACACTCAGGGCAAAGCCAACGACTGCAGCCCTTCCCAATTTGGGTGTTCTCCATTCCTAACTTTTGCCACCTTGAGCGCACTCTGATGTTGCGTGGCCACATGTATTTTCATCTCTGAAACTCTGGAAAGTAAAGTCGTGGTTTTGCTCAAGAGTTGCCAAGGACTGTCCCCCACGTGCTAAACTCTATGCAGAGCTTGGATGCGGTTCTTTTAAGGACCATAGTTCCCCAAATACGTCAGCCCCCATCCCTGGAGGGATTGCAGGAGTAACACCACGCTCTAATTCTAGGCACTGCTCTTTTCCATCTGCACATCCTCTAGGAAGAGACGGGACCACCTTTCCTTATACTCCTCCTTCGGCTGTGTGAAATGTCAGCCCTGGGGTCTTGATGTAAGGCGCCTGGGTGAGGTGGAGAGAGAATCAGTAATCCCTTTCTGCTGTCAGATTATCTGTGGCATGGATGGAGGAGGGGAGGTTTGGCATGGGATTAATATAGGCTTCCCAACCTCACGCGTGTGTTTCTTTCTCTCTTTCCCTCACTCTTTCCTGCACGGTTTCTTGCCCCCGGGAAGGAAAGATAGTTTCCTCTGTGCCAAGAATGTATCTGGGCCACCCCAAGACCGTGGGTCAACGAGTTCAACTTAGCTGAGCCCACGGCAAGAGGATGAAAAGGTTTCTCCCCTAAATTCCCATGCGGTCGGAAGGAACAAAACAACCAGGGAGGAAGAATCCAAGGGGTTCTGATCCGCAATGCACCTTGCAGTGCTGAGAACTGTCTTCCTCCTCCTCCTCTTTGTGTCTGGGTTCCTCTCCGGTGAGGAATTGGAAGGTAAGCTGCAGGGGAAAATGTTGAAAGCAAAGGATTTCCACGGCTTGGGAATGGGAACCGTGAGTATCCGCACTCAAATAAGCACAGATTTCTGGATGAGTAGTTGGATAGTACCAGCAGGACAGGAAACCTGGCATCTTGAGAATTGTGAGGACACAGTTTCAAGGTCTGTAATGTAATGGAGAAAAATAGCCATGGTTTAAATCTCTCCTCATTCAGAAACTCTTGAGCTGACCTTGGCCAAATGGCTCTCTTAGCCTCAGTTGCACATCTGCAAGATGGGTATAATATTGACCTTTTTTAAAAAAAATGGTAGCTTGAGAAAAAAAGATTATAATAAGCATTTACTAGACCTCATGTGTTTCTGCTGCTATTTTGCAATGAAAGTAGATCAACCTGAAGCAAAATGCTCACCTGCTTTTCCACGTTTCCAGAGTCTTAGCCAAAAGTGGCTGCAAAGGGTAATGTTGTTTCTGAATCCAAAATAACATAAAGTAGTTCCTGAATTTGAAGGATGATGGATTTTACAAAAGTATTATCTAAAAATGTTGTGGCTTTTTTTAAAAAAAATGTGGAATGGAACACTACATTTTTAGCAGCTTTGTTAAAGGCCTCTTGGTACAATTTTAAGGCAACTCTTCCCAAACTTAAATCCAGCAGCATTCACCATTTGGAAAATGGAAGCAGGGAAATAAACTAAAGGGCATCCCCTGAAATACTTGATTTTGGGAGCAATTGTGAGGCAGATGGAATACCCATTTTGCTTCTGACTATTTTAATTTTACTGGTTTGTGTGGTGCTGATGGTAACTTGGAAAGGTTTTTTTCCCCCTTGGCTGCTTCTCTTTGATGGTAATAAGTTCCTGTGGTGTATGTTTAATGTTGTATAGAAATAGTACATCCCCTCAACCTTTTTTTATTCTGTAAAGATCTGAAAGATCTGTATAACAACCACCACCCAGGCCATTTCCGCACTAGACTGTTATAGCGCTATCATTCCACTTGCAACATCCTATGGAATCCTGGAGTTTGCAGTTTCAGGAGGGGCCGGCTGGCCCCTTCCGAAACCGCAAACCCCAGGATTCCATAGGATGTTGCAAGTGGAATGATAGCGTTATAACAGTCTAGTGCGGAAATGGCCCCAGCCATTTGAAAATGTAGGGCAAAGGATATGATTCTGTCCCACAACTATATAAATATGCATTATACCTGAGGCTTCAGTATCATCCGCAGTGCATCTGAAGAAGTGGGTTTATATCCACAAAAACTCCTGGTAAATCCAAAACCAGTTAGTCTTAAAGGAGCTGCCCCATTCCTTTCTTTCCCTTCCTGCTTTTCATGTGTGTGCATCAAGTAACTGATGAACATGGACAATATGTTCATTTTACATAAAAACACATGGCTTAAGTTCCCTGAAATTAGTACTTTCCTTCGGTTTTGAGAAATGTATTAATCGCTCCGTCCTGCTCTCCAAGTTGCATGTCACAGATGTCAACTGTCCCTTATTGCTGCTTTGAAAACCAGGCAACGCTAGGTCAGACACTAATTGGCACTGAATTTGTTAACGTTGGGTGGGTCGGTGGGGTGAAATGGCCTGCTTTTAAAAGAATTATTTTTGCTTCTTTCAGCAAACTCAGACACCTACTGGTCGGGCACAGCACCCATCTGTCTGGGCGGCTGCAAAGGGAAACACAAAGAACTGAAGAGAAGCCAGTGTGGGAATGGAAGCTGCTGCTGGCTGGGATATAAATCATTTTGCCGAGGTATGGGTTGAGAATATATATATATGTAGGAGCAGGCATTTTGGCCATGCAACCACATTTAGCCTAGTGTATCTCTTTATTTACTTATTTTAATGTATACCCCACTTTTCTCCCCTAGGAGACTCAAAGTCATTTTTTTAGGCTGATCAAAAGGTGCAAAATATATTATGCAAGCTCACATCCTCTTCATCCGGCATGGATATCATTTTAGGAGAAAATATGTGAGCTCGTTCCTGCCTCATCTTGAACTCAGCTTTAACATCTCAAGAGAGATGCAGATCTGTGAGCCTCCTCCTCCTCACATTTCTTCCTCCAAAATGACTTTTAACATCCATGCCTGACAAAGCAGGCCTGTGTGCTTCGAAACCTTGCATTAATATATTTTGCCCCATCTGCTTCACTTAATAAAGATATCACTGCAATGTGTTTTTTTTGGATTTTGCTAATCTTCGAAGACCTGAATTTGAATCCTGCCCCGTGCAAGCAAGCATTTGGTGGCCAGATGTGCCTCTTTCACTTGCCCTGGTAACATCTGGGTGGTTGTGAGATGGTATGTTGCTAATGAGGACAAAACATAACGAGCGACGGTAAACCACATGGCTAATCATCTAGTAGTAACTGGGGGAAATGGAGCAAGAGGGAGGATTACCAAAGGATTAACCTTTTTTAAAAGGATTGGTCGCCTTCATGGAGTCAAAGAGGCCTATTCAAGTCAGCCTTAAGAGTTTAAGTCCTCTTTGGGTATTCAGCAGGGGCAGAGCTTGGGAAGTTACTTTTTAAAACACAGCATGTTCACACAACTTGCCGCAACTCAGGGGTGGGAGTCATGCAGCCTTCCACACGTTGGCTCCAAAGAAGTCAGTGAATCTGCTCCAGGTCTTAGTCTGAACTTTAAAAGGGCTACACATAGGTGCTGAACTCTGTTCCCAAAAAGAGGGTCCGTGCCTTGGCATAGCTCTCCCCAAGTTCAGACTAGAACCCAGGGCTGATTCACCATTCCGCTGACAGAAGAAGAACCAGGCACCACTGACTGTCCATTCCCTCCCCAGTGAACTGTGGGCGACCAGAAGCGGAGTTCAATTCCGTGGTCTACGGCAACGACTGGTGGGTGGGATCCGTTGTCCGCTACAGCTGTCGGCCGGGCTTCCTGCTGGTGGGCGACCCAGCAAGCGCGTGCCAGTCCAGCGGCCTCTGGACTCCCAAACCCACTTGCCTCCGTAAGTAAAGGGTGGGTAGGAGGGCCCAGCTGAGATGCACAGCTGCACACGTTCCTTATTTTTGGTGTGGTTTTGCTCCCGGTCTCCTTGAGTCATTCTTCTGTTGTATCCCTTTCTTCTCTTGTGTCCCCTTTCCCACCCGCCTAGGGATCTGCCTTCGGGGACGGATAGAAATCAACGAGCGGGACATTGACGGGAGCTGCTCCTCTACCTGTCCCAATAAAGCCCACCTGGGAGCCTTACTCAACCACGGCTGCATCAAGATCGCCTCCTGCGTTACCAAGCAATCCGGCTGGACCCGCTGGTTCTCCCGCTGCGACTTTTGCGAGTGTGACTGCTACGTCCGCTGCGGTACGTGTTCAGCGTAGTTGTGCCTAGCCCCTCGGCAGCACAGAGAGGGGTGTGCTATGGCAGCGATGCTCAATCTTTGGTTGCCTAAAACTGGTTGGACTTCAGTTCCCACAATCTCACCCATCTGCCTGGCCAGCGGTAGGGGATTCTGGGACCTGGAATTCCAAACAGCTGGAGGGTCAAAGCTGAGAAGCGCAGCTGGAAAAAAAAAAGTTTGATGTTTAAATATTTGAAAGGATATCATATGGAAAATGGAGCAAGCTTGTTTTGTGTTGCTCCAGAAACTAGGACTTGGAGCAATGGATTCAAACTACAAGGAAAAGAGAGATTCCACCTAAACATTAGGAGGAACTTCCTGATGGTAAGAGCTGTTTGGAATGGAATACATGGCTGCCTGGGAGTGTGGTGGAGTCTCCCTCTTTGGAGGATTTTAATCAGAGGTTGGATGGCCATCTGCTGGGAGTGCTTTGATTACATGGCAGAAAGGGGTTGGACTGGGTGGCCCTTGTGGTCTCTTCCAGCTCTTGAGTCTGTGATTGTATGAGCTCTGTACTAAATAAAATTATATGCCTGCATCAAGAAAAGAGGGGTTTGGTGATGTGCAAATTAAACCAAGTGATGTAGATTTTGCATAACATATCCTTGCTGCCGCCTTCTTGTGTAGAATACTAAGCTCACTTGATGGGAGTTGTAGTCCAATCCTGCCAGGGGCAAGTAGGTTGAGGAAGGTTTTGTTAGAACAGTCTCGGAAGTCCAGTGTGATTGCCAAAGAGATCCCTAGCAAAATTAGTGCTGAATTCCATGCGTGTTCTTTTCCTTCTTCCACCAGCTTCATCAGGATAAAAGCCACTGCCAAAGTTAAGAAGCTGCAATAGGCCAACTTCTAGGTAAGCTTTTGGTACACTTATACCTATGGCTGTGATTTTCAAATCAGGGGCGAGGCAGTTTGGGCTGGCTGTGGAGTCCAACTTTTGTTCCTGACACCCTCTGCAGGCTGTGCCAGGCCTGAAAAGTTGGGGAGCAGCAACACAAGGACCTGGAAGTGATTGGACATCCACTTGCAGGCCATTTCCGCATGACACTCTTATAGCACGATTATTCCACTTTCAACATCCTATGGAATCCTGGGGTTTGCAGTTTCGGGAGGGGCCCTAGTTTTGATTTTGTTGATGGATGAGGCTTTTGGTGATGCACCGTCCCGCTTAATCCGTGTGAACTCCAACCCCAAACTGCTGCCCCCAGAGATAAACTCCTCAGCGTTGAAAAATGTTTATCTGGGGGGATCACGCATTTCTCAGAACAGAAATTGGATCAGGCCGCCCTTTGCAAACTTCCACTTGAAATATCAAATGAGAAAAGGAATTCTCCAGCAAGGCCAGCTAGACAGAGGACGAGGGCGGAAAGGGAGACTGGGTGGGTGTAAAAAGGTTTTCTGAAAAGGGGCTTCGTTGTCAGAGGCTTTGTTAACAAAGGTATGCCTATATCTCCAATTAATTAGGTTATGGCCATTTCCGCACTAGCCTATTATAGTGCCATTATTCCACTTTCAACATCCTATGGAATCCTGGGGTTTGCAGTTTAGGGACGGGCCTTTGAGGGTGGCCTTTGAGACCCCTCCCTAAACTGCAAGCCCCTAAATTCTATAGGATGTTGAAAGTGGAATAATAGCACTATAACAGTCTAGTGCGGAAATGGCCTATGTGTTGTCCAAGCACATTTTAAATGCTTTCTCAGCATAAGGATCAGACACAATTATGGGACAAAAAAAAGAGAGAGGGGGAAGGAGGTGCAAAAAAGGAACGTGGCAGCACCTTTAAAACCTTTACAACTAACTGGTTTGTATTTTAGCAATTGCTTTTGTGGATATCCAGTAAACCACTTCTTCAGGTATAGTACAGAGTGATAACGGTGCAGAGCGATGCAGCACAGGGTGGAAACTGCTACTCTGTAGGACAAATACCCCTACTTTTATTTCATGCAAGGAGGGAACTGTGTGCCTACAGGACGGCTCCTGTTGCAAAATGTATGAGTACAATCTAAAAATAGAAGCCGAAGAAATCCCCCCCCCATCCCAACTGCCGGTGGTCTGGCACGGGAGGGCAAGAAGGTTGTTTCTGCTAGATTTAATCCCCTCCTACACAGCCATCCTCTTTTCCTTTTGTGTCATGTCTTCATTAGATGGTAAGCCCAAGGGCAGGGAACTTTTTCCGTTATTGTTCTTTTATTTGTAAAGCACCATGTGCGCTGATGGTCCTATATAAATAGATGATCGTGGTGGTGAAGATGATCATAATGATATGTGATGCCTCAGCTTTAAAGTGGTGGTAACAGGCCTGATTCCATTCTTTCCATTCCAGAAGATCATCAGTGAACATCCCTTTCTCTGGATTCTGACCCACAACTGAAATGACTTTGGTGACTGATTGCTCTTCTCCAACAGGCTGATTTCTGGGACAGGCGGAGTGACGCTGACCAGATAATTTATAATTTTGCATGAATAAAAAGCATTGCCAAAAAAAAAAAAAAAAGTTAAGTATTTTGCCTCTCACAGTATTTTGACTTTCACTTCTCTGGATGGACGGTTTGGGAAGTTCCAACCTAACTGAGGCCCTTTCCGCACGAGGTTGGTGAATCAGTTCGTGCCGTTTCTTACCGGATTTTCTGGGCTCGAAACAAGGCGGACTTTCCCTCATTTCCTTCTGCACAGCTACTGCGTATGTTCCACTCTGATTCGGAGGAGTGCGGTTCATGATTCCACATTGCCTTCGCCGTGGCCACTCCTGCTACTCTCCTCACCCCGCCGTGTCGGCTGTGATTGGCCTTTTTTTTTTTTTTTGCATGGTTTAGTATGTCATTGCGTATGTGTGTACATGTGTAAGTCCATACTATCCCCGGCCCCTCCCATGAGCCCTCCCCTGACCACCAATTTGCATTGGCGCAAATGTACGTGTCTGCACCACTGTGAATTGGATCGATCTGGAAAATTGGAAAACCGATTTCTTCTGGTTTTCAAATAGTGTGCTTTACCATCACATGGGGGCGCATTTAGTCGGAATTACGTGCGAAACGAAGGTAAATAAACCGAACCTAGTCCTCTCCAAGGTGCAGAAGACCTCCATGGCAAGACACATTGGCTCGCCTTAATAACCACATGTGGAAAGATGTTCCAGATGTTGAGAGCCATAGCTCGGGGACGGAGCTCCTGATCGACGTGCAGAATATCCACATTCAATCCACATCTTCACCACTATAATGATCTCTTTCTCCCCACTCTCTTTTCAAATTTTATTTATTTTATTTGATTTACTAAAATATTTCTGTTGCTAGTGCCTCAATTTGTTTCCAGGTTTGAGCAAATAATATTCTTGCAGCTATTACCATATAATGAAGAGTATTTACTGTATTTACTATCCAAATCCTTACCCATAATACTCACCAAAAACATTTCTGGTGACGTTTCAAAAATCTCCCTTTAATTTTTTTTTTGAATTAGCATATCCATCTTAGATCACAGTCTATTCTCCATTATTCATGGCCTGTTCTCTGTATGTGTTTTAGAATTCTTGTCTTTGGACACAGAAAGTGAGTGGGTGTTTCAATCCATCTGACAAACACAACCTGATCAGTTTTCAGCCGTTGTCTTGACCTAGTTACACCTTTCCAGAAATAGGACTGTGTGCTTGATGAATCCTGCCTCTGGAATCCTGTATTAATGTATATCATTAACGGGAGCCAAGTTTGTAAGAAGGAATTCTGCTTGAATTATAGACCTGTTGAGTTACAAGCAACCTCAAGGACCATCTAGCCCACCGTCCTGCTGAAATTCACAGGTAAAGCATCCCAAACAAGTGGGTATTGCCTGTTTAAAAACCTCCAGTGTGACATCATTGCATTTAAAAACTGATTGTCTCGTGTCGGCTTGTCAGTGAGGGCCACTTCCCTGATTTTCAGAAATCATCTGGTTGCAGTGGACCCAACCTGAAGATCTCTGACTGAAGGAACCTCTATTACTGGGAGGAGGCAGTGCTGAGACTAAATGGACTCCATACGCACCAGCTTCACGGCGTTCATTTTCCCTGAACTTTCTGTGTTCCTCTCATGTGGCTTGCCCTCATGAAATTAGACTTTCTTTGCAGCCACGCCATGGGTCAGGGAGACCCATGCAGTACTCAAAAGCAGCATCCCTATGATAAGGGTTGCAAGGAGGTGTTGGGGTTTTTTACCTCCGCCCCACAACACACACACAATTTAAGATAGAAATTTGCTCTTGACCTGCTCAGCGTTCTCTTTCCTACACAGATACGGACATACTGCAAAGCTATCTGCAGTCTGGTTGGTGACAAGACAGATCTGGGAGGAAGGTAACAGCTCTTTCTTCCAAGGTTAACGAGAAGGACAGGTTAACCGTGCTGGAATTTCACGACAGATTATTCTCTCTGCCCCTCTGCTACCGGCAATGTCTCTTTCCTTCCCTTCCCTCAGTAAAGAGAATGTCCCAGGGAGAGACTAAGAATGTATTTCTTCCAACATTTCACAGATGAAAATCAGGACATGCGTGGCCAAGTAATGTCCAAATGCAGTCAAGATGGAAAGATTTATTGATGAGGAAGAACAGGCCATCTAGAAGAGGCTGCTGCAGTTTGCTTTTGCTTGAGCCTACTGGGAAGGGCAAAATTCTGAACCCTTCTCTCCTCTTTCCACTGATGCATTAACCAAATGCAAACTATTTTTGCACTCTGAACTGAGTTTGCAGAAACTGAAGTAAGCTGAAGTCAAAGGGGAAAAGTGGGAGGACGAAAGAGAAACTAGGACATTTTGAAAGTAGCTGAAAAGGTGGGGTGGCAGAAGGTGAATCGGAATTGTCCCTTCCAAATTGGGACAGTTGGAGGGTATGAGAATGTAAAAGGATGCAGACCTCATGGTGGTCTGTACACTAACCAAGGTGTAGGAGTGCTTTGAAAAGCCACCCAGAGGTGAGGAATTGTTGCAGTAAGGGAATATGCAGTTGGTGTGTTGTTCCTGAAAATAAAACAGGATCCTCACATTAGCCAAGGAAATGGTCCTAGAGCTTGGATATCCTTTTTTTTTAAGCCCCCTACCCATAGATCTATAGGGGGCTAGTTTTGCTATGTTGCAAGATCTGTCCAGAGCAGAGCTGTCCTTGCCTTCCCGTATCCTACAACTGTCTATATGGTAGGGACAATCCCAATTAATCCTCTGTCATTCCACTTTTGGAGTTGCTTTTAAAATGTCCTCTTTCCTCTTCCTACTTTCCCCCTTTGAGCTCAGCTTACTTCAACTGCTGCAAACTGAGTTCAAAGTGCAAAGGCAGTTTGCGCCCAGTTATCACAGCATAGATGGAGAGGGGTTGGTGCCATCTTGCCCTTCCCAGTAGGCTCAGACAAAAGCAACCCGCTGCAGCTTCCCCGAGTTTGTGCTTTCTTCCCCATTCTTAACTTTTGTCCTCTTGTCCAGACTCTGATACTCCTCAGCGACACTTGTCTGTGTGGTATTGGAAGGTCTGCATCCACTGGGACAGCCTTTTGTACCTCCTCAGTGAGTTTCTACCTCCCCATTTTTTGCAAAAGTATTTGTGGGGCTTTCAGAACAGCAGGAGGAACCCCAGGACAATTCTGTGCAACTTGAGCTGACAAAAGGATCCCTTTTAGTGCCAAAAAGTCCCTGGATTACACCAGGAGAAATGACGTTGTGCAAGACGCCCCTTACATCTGGATGCATAACCCCCTTCCATTCTGCTATAAAAGCCTTGTATGAAAATACCCTGAAAATGGAGACCATATCTGAAAAGAAAAAGAAAGAAAGGGTGAAGGAAGATAGTGGTGATGCTGCAAAAACATGTCTTTTTTAAAATCTCACCTTGTAACCTAGCCACAACTCCGTGAGAAAAGACCCCCCAGAGGGAAACTTCAGTGCTGTGTCTCCGTCTGCAGGGATCCTGCAGCAAATGCAGGAGACAGGCGATGCATGCTAAATGCATACTAAGCCTTCCGACTTGACTGGAAAATTGGCAGGCAGGAGCAGAGGAGAGAGAAGGAGACGGATGGCCATCTGCCCTACTTTACAGAGGACAGTCCTCTGCTCAAAGGCCATTTCCGCACTAGACTGTTATACTCCTATTATTCCGCTTTCAACATCCCATGGAATCCTGGGGTTTGCAGTTTAGGGAGGGGCATTTTGAAATACAGTTTAGGCATCCAAAGAATGTAGACTTTGCTGTAGATTTTTTGAAAACTGAAGGCCATGATTTTTTTTGTGTGTGTGTGAATTGGAGTAGCTATGCTGACCATCAAACAAAATCCAAAATATGCATCGTGGTGATATCTTTATGAGACAATTAGCAGGCACAAAATTCATCATGCTAGCTTTTCACTCCCACTGGCTTCTTCAGCAGGAAAAAAATGGCTAAAAATGATGCCACAGTAGAAAACTGAGGGTGTTAAGAGCTGCACATCTGCATTGTATGTGAGGTGTTTGCTGAAAAGTTAGGCCAAGCCCCAATGGCTGCAAGATGAATGAAGGTAGTAAAAGAATTACATTTTTTTAAAAAATACATCATTGGCAGGAAAAAGGGAAATCCAATGTTTCCTCTATCACAGCAAATCTCTGTTATGGCCAGAAGGGGGCATGTTAAAGCCACACTCTGGAAAGGAAGACTGTGTTGTGGCAGCAAAGATGGTGTCTGTCGGTTGCTCCTTACTGGCAACCCTAATTCCATCTGCCACCTTGGGCAACCGCTTCACTTTGCTTAATGGGAGGGCTGGCATTAATGAAAAGAGACGTGTCCGAATCTTAGCAGGCTAGACAATATTTAAAACCAGATGGCTTGAACGCTGTGCTCCAACACGGCATCCATAGAAGTGAGTTAAAATCCACAAAACCACATGCTAAAATAAATCAGTTACCCTTAGAGACGTCACCAGAATCTTTTCCTCCAGACTTCCTCTGTGCGTGGATATGTGTGGCCCATCCACTTAACGGCCACCCCATTAATTTCCTGGGGTTTTCTTAGGCGAGGAATACTCAGAGGTGGTTTTGCCAGTTCCTTCTTCTGCAATATAGCCTACAGCGCCTGGTATTCATTGGTGGCCCCCCATCCAAGTACTCATTGGGGCTCAGCTTGCTTAGCTTCTGTGTTCAGATGGTACCCTCGGGGCATTTAGGCTTCAACGCTCCCTCCCCTTCTTTTAATATGAAGCTGTTTTATCTGTTGATGATGTGTTCCTAATTAGCATGCTGATCATTCTTTGCATGTGCACACACACACACAACTTCCTCCCAACCCCAATTACCTCTTCCCAATTGCTATGGCACAGGGCGAGGATGGCAGCAGATGGTGGCTGGCAGGCCTGGCATCAATTAACACCATTCACTTCCATATGCCTGTTGTCTTCCAGGCAAGGTGACAGTGGGTGAAGCAGATGACTAACAGGAATAGGGAAGGCTGAGCAGAAGGCTCTCTGTCCCCCTCTGTAGGCCTCAGGATTGTCCATCATGCCTTCGGTGGCTTCAAACTACAGGCAACGGGATTCCAACTAAACCTTAGGAAGAACTTCTGGTGGTCAGAGCAGTTTGGCAGTGGAATACGCGGCAGCCTGGGAGTGTGGTAGACTCCCCTTCTTTGGAGATTTTTAAATAGAGGCTGGATGGCCATCTGTCAAAGGGAGGGCTTTGATGGTGTCTTCCTGCATGGCTGAAGGGGGTTGGACTGGAAGACCCTTGACGCCCCTTCCAGCTCTATGATTCTATGGCCATTTCCGCACTAGACTGTTACAGCGCTATGATTCCACTTTCCACATCCTATGGAATCCTGGGGTTTGCAGTTTCGGGAAGGCCTTTGAAGATGGCCTTTGAGGCCCCTCCCTAAACTGCAAACCCCAGGATTCCATAGGATGTGGAAAGTGGAATAATAGCGCTGTAACAGTCTAGTGCGGAAATGGCCTATGATAGGAAACTGGTCCTGCCCCATCCTAAACCTGAGAAATTCCCTTTCCTCCCTTAAAGTCCAAGAAACTCCCCTGGCCAGCGCGGCCCATTGGAGGGGATTTTGGTAGACAGAGTCCAAAAAGGGAATTTCTCCCAAGCTCTGGTTTTATCATTCTCCCAGATGGACTGTGCAGCTGTCCCCTCTTTTCTCCCCGATGGAACTTCTGTGATTCAAAAAATAAAAAGCCGTGGGAAAATACTGCAGGCTACAAACAAACAATAACATTGTGTGGATTCCCCCTGACAAAATTTTGTGAATGAGGCAGGATGAAGGGATATGGAAGGCCTCTTTGGCCTTGATCTGTGTTGGTTCTGACCCATTCAATCAATGGGCTTCGCCAATGTTTTGACCCACTCTAAGTAGAATGAAACAACAGGACGTCAGCTGATGTTTGGCATTTTCAGGACCAGCCTATGTTAATTCGTTCATTTATTTTTTGCTTTTTTCTTTGTATCCTGCCCTTAAAATCAATAACATCAATAAAATCACCAAATAAAATCAATTTAGAACTGTTTTGTAAAGCAATACTAAAAGCACTTGTTCTGGCCAAAAGGATGAGAAGCTGAAATACAGGCTGGGCTGCTCATAGTGTAAAAATCAACCCAGGGATGGGGAACCTCAATTCCCAGGGCCAAATATGCCCCTCTGGGCTTCCCCAGATGGCCACGGCCCCTTCCTCATGATGACATCATCATCTGGGGGCTTCCCAGCTTGTGTGTTGGGTTCCCTCGCTCATTCTAAAAGGTTGGAATGCCTTCCCTTAAGACTTTGTTACTGAAAATAAGGTCTTTTCAGCTGAAAAAAGGCTGGGCCCTTTTTATCGTTCTTCTTTTGCTTTTAGCCCACCCATGCTGGTAGAGGACTCCAAGAATTGTAGTTCAAACCTGACATATCTCTCTAAAGTAACCTGGTCCACTCAGGTGTGGCACAGAACATTTTAAGAAGGACATTGACAAGCTGGAACATGTCCGGAGGAGAGCAACCAAGATGATACAAGGTGTAGAAACCAAGCTCTATGCGGAATTGCTTAGAGAGCTGAGTACATTTGGCCTGGAGAAGAGATGACTGAAAGGTGATATGACAGCCGTCTTTAAAGTTATCTGAAGAGGTATCACGCAGAAGATGAGGTGAGCATGTTTTTTGCTGCTCCAGGGTTTAGGACATAAACCAGAGGATTCAAATTGCAAGAAAAGACTAAACATGAAGAAGAATTTGTTGATGGTGAGAGCTGTTGCATAGTGCAGTGGAATGCCTTAGAAGATGACTCTCCTTTTGCAAGTCTTCAGTTTAGGAAGGACATTGACAAGCTGGAATGTGTCCAGAAGAAGACAGCCAAGATGGCCAAAGTTCTAGAAAACCAACCCCTTTGAGGAAAAGTTGAAGGGTCAGGTATGTTTAGCCTGGAGGAAAGAAGACTAAGAGGTGATGTGAGGGCCATCTATAAAGATCTGAAGCGTTGTCAGGTAGATGATGCAGTGAATTTGTTTTTTACTGCTTCAAGGATAAGATCTCAGCCAATTCACATTACAAGAAAGACCACTCTAAGCATTGGGGCAAATGTCCTGACTCCATGAGCTGTTTCACAGGAGCCTTCAGAAGCTGTGGGTTCTCCTTCATTGGAGATTGTCAAACAAAGGTTGGCTGGCCCCCTCTTAGTGCTGTTTTAGCTGCGGATTCCTTGTCCTTGCAGGGGTTTGGGATGGATGGCCTTTGGGTACCTTCCGACTTTATATTTCTTTGTCCTGCTGCCAATGCTTAAGTAACATTCAACTGACAGCCCTATAGTCTTCTGTCCATGAAATGAAGAATGGCTCCATCTTGTCCCTTGACTTAAGGAACAAAACATTTGAGATGGCTCCAGCCAGCCTTGTCTGTGGAATTCTTCCATCCAAGGTTTTCAAAAAAGGGCCAATTCAGGTAACTACTACTATTACTGCCATCATAGAACCATAGAGTTGGGACTGCAAAGGCCATCTGGTCCAACTCACTTCCATATGGGAATACACAGTAATGCATAACTCCTGAGAGATGGCCATGGAACCTCTGTTTAAAGATCCACAAAGAAGCAGAGTCCATGAGATTCCAAGGCTCGCTCTGTTGAATAATTCTTTACTATCATTAGGAAGTTCTTCCTAATATTTAGGTGGAATCTCTTGTGATCTGAATCTATTGACTCAATGTCCCAAACAATGGGATAGTAGAAGACAAGTTTGTTCCATCTTCTATATCACACCCCTTCGGATTTTTAAAGATAGCTATCATGTCACTTCTCAGTCTGCTCTTCTCCAAGCTAAACATCCCTAGATCTTTCTGTTGTTCCTCATAAGCCTTGGTTTCCAGACCTTTGGTCGTCTTGGTCACCCTTCTGTAGACACCTTACAGACTGTCAAGTTCCTTCTTGGTCAGAACTGGACACGGTGTTCCAACTGAGGTCTGAGCAAAGAAGATCCCCCTTCCTTTCTTTAGCAGTTAACCCCCTCACATTTTTTTCTAAAGGCTTCCAGACTTAAATTACATCCATGGACGCAGTTCCTATCACTCACTGTTCTTCTATTGTACTCACAAGCATTTTTGCAATTTATTTAATGCCTCTTGTTTTATTCATTCACTTAAAGGTGGTTATAAGATGTCAGTAGGACTGTCCAGTAAAAGCTTCACCTGGAAGCACCCTATATATTTTAGCAACTTCTCCCCCTTTATGGTTATATGGCAGCCAGAAATTCAACAGGGAATGCTTCTTCCATTCTACGCCATCATGCAATACTGAATGCTGACTAAAGACAAATGCAGGAAGAAAGAGGTGATGAAAGGATAACTTCTCCCCAAAAAACTAATATTTTTCCCTTCCCCAAGCATCTCAAGTTTTGGCCCTCCAGATGTTTTGGACTTCATCACCCAGAGGACCTAGAAGCCAGAAGGGATAGTAAGGAATTCTGGGAAATGAAGTCCAAAACACCCGAGAACCCGTGCCTTAAACCGTGAGCATCCCTTTTAATTCAAAACGAGTGGTAGATTGTTGCATATACCCCATCCCTTCTTTTTGAAGACCCTTTCATGATGCCTTCAGAACCAGAGCTGGGAAAAGTTGCATTTTGGGGTGTCCCCTGAGCAAGGACTGGGAAATGTTCTTGAATGATAAGGGATACTGTCCCAAAAGGAACCTTACCTATCTCTTATTAGCTGGGCATTTTTGGCAGGGTGGAAAGAAACCCCTTCTGGGGCTGAGCCTTTTGGGGTCCAAGGGAAGGCCTGGGTACGGGGTCTGACCTCCTTGAGGACTAGCAACCGTGGGCATCCCTTTTAATTCAAAACGAGTGGTAGATTGTTGCATGTACCCCATCCCTTCTTTTTGAAGACCCTTTCATGATGCCTTCAGAACCAGAGCTGGGGAAAATTGCATTTTGGGGTGTCCCCTGAGCAAGGACTGGGAAATGTTCTTGAATGATAAGGGATACTGTCCCAAAAGGAACCTTACCTATCTCTTATTAGCTGGGCATTTTGGGCAGGGTGGAAAGAAACCCCTTCTGGGGCTGAGCCTTTTTGGGTCCAAGGGAAGGCCTGGGGATGGGTCTGACCTCCTTGAGGACTAGCAACCGTGGGCATCCCTTTTAATTCAAAACGAGTGGTAGATTGTTGCATACACCACATCCCTTCTTTTTGAAGACTCTTTCACGATGCCTTCAGAACCAGAGCTGGGAAAAGTTGCATTTTGGGGTGTCCCCTGAGCAAGGACTGGGAAATGTTCATGAATGATAAGGGATACTGTCCCAAAAGGAACCTTACCTATCTCTTATTAGCTGGGCATTTGTGGCAGGGTGGAAAGAAACCCCTTCTGGGCTGAGCCTTTTGGGGTCCAAGGGAAGGCCTGGGTAGGGGGTCTGACCTCCTTGAGGACTAGCAACTTGGTGCACCACGCACTGCCTGAGTGAGCAGAGGATAAACTGCAAGGGGCACCCCAAACCCCTGTCCCTTATCTCTGGCTGCTGAAAGAGAGGGCTGATGGTGCTGATGTGTTGGCTGATGGTTTCCGTTTCTCTTTCCGTTCATGTCCATCCTCCTTTAAGAAGATAATCCACGGGGCCCTTTAAGGGAAGCTGTGATGCGGGCTGAGAAAGCAGAAACCTCCCCTCCCCTCCCTAATGCTTCTGTGACATTCAGCAAAGAAGAGAGAGATGAACCTGGAGGGGAGGAAGAAGCCGCAGCCGCTTGCAAGCGGATGGGAAGGGGAGGCCTCCCGGGCCAGGCAAGGGGGACCTGCTAGGAAGCAACTGCTGGGCTGGGGGAGGAGGAGGAGGAGGAGGAGAAGCGGGGAAGGGTCCTCCTCCGGACCCCCCGCCCGGCTTGGATCCTGGCTGCAAGGATGGCGAAGGCAGCCCAACGGAGCGCTGCGGCACCAGCCCTGCCTGCCCGGTGCTGGAGCTGAGCAGAGGCGGCCCCTCTGCAGTCCCCGGGCCGGTCCAGCCCCGGAGCATCCTCGAAAAGCCAGCATCCTCTCTTCCGCAGCATCCCTTTTTCTCCTTTCTTTTGTCTCTTCCCAAGAAGACCGCAAAGCCGCCTCGGCTCAGAGAGGCTTCCGGAGCTCTGGGGCTGCAAAAGAGGAGATCATTTAATTTTTTTTGGAGTGGGGGGAGAGAAGACTTGGACAGAGGCAGACCTATGTCTGCAGCTGGGGGGGCGCCAGCCGCTGCAGCCAGGCGCTAAAGGGGACCCCCGCTCGCCTTTACATCCAGCCAAGGGGGCTGAGCCAGCAAAAGATTTAAAAAAAAAAAGACAGAGGTGAGTCTCATGCATTTGCGAACCTGCAGCGTTTTTGAAAAATAAAATGCAATTGTTGTCTCTCCTCTCCCCCTTTGGAAAGTAGTCCTCTGTGTTTTTTTTTTTTTTGGGGGGGGGTGCTGGATCAGCACACCCTGCACAAATGGAGGGTGGGAAGGGATGTAGTAGAGGAGGGGGTTTGTAGGATGGGGTTGGGCCCCTTTTCCAAAGGCTGGCAAGGGAAAAGGTTGGGGTGTGATGTTTGGGGTGTATAGGGGGGAGGAATGAAGGTAAAATGGAGGGCCAGCCTTCCTGGGCAGCTCAGGTGGAGAAACGCCCCCTTCCGCCCTGATAGATCAAACTTTTTGGCATTTGTGTTGGAAAGCCTGTTGGAGGGGGCGAGGTTGCTGCACATAGGCCCACTTTGCGGGTTGTGTTTGGGATCCAGCTGCAGCTGGGGAATGGGGGGATCCAGAGGGCAGGATGGAGACCTCTGGCCTGGTCTCCTCTGGAAACTTGCCAGGTGAGCTCAGAGGGGTGAGTGGAGAAGTCTGGTAGGGGTCTCTCCCACCTTCCTCTCCGATTCTACACTGGGTGGTCGTTGGAATGGGGCTCAGTCTAAGGTCAGTGTGAGAATCCCTGCAGGAGTCTGCTTGGAGGTCCCTTAGGTTGGTAAATTCACCTTGGTTCCTACCATGGTGAAGTTCTCTCCTTGCTAGAGTTCACCTTGACTACTTACCTCTGGTACTTACCTTGCTGTGTTCGCCCTGGCTCCTACTTGGGTTGGGTTCTTGGTTAAGATCTTCCCTCCATAAGTTCACTTGCTCTGATTCCAAAAAAGCCCCTCCTACACCCAATGGATAAAAAGACACCTTTTATCAAAACAATCATATCCTTATTGTTATTATATTATCTTCACAAAGAGAATGATTGGAACTCCCTGCTTCCGGATGCATCTCTCCATAAGAAAGGGCAAATATTTGAGACTTTCCACCCTTCTGCCTGATCTAAAGGATGGGTTCTTGCTTAGAGGTACCCCATCTTCTTCTTTGGCAGAGTTTTACTTACATGGGATTGGGGCCTTAAGCATTCAATATTTTAACTGTTTAGAAAAAAACACAACTCCTCAAAAAGGAAAGAAAAACACCCAGGCCTAAGTTTAATCTAATTAATTAATTATTTTTTGTCCCGCCTCTCTCCCCGATTATGGGCACCCAAATCTAAAACAACCTCATTTACTGGCAGGTGGTGCCATTTTGGGATTCCAAAGCTAAGAGAGAAAAGATTGCAGTAAATTGGAGGCAGATTTCCCAGCAAGCTCGGCCATGTTGTGCCCTCCAGATGTGTCAGATGAAGGATTCTGGGAGCGGTAGTCCAACACATCTGGAGGATGAAAAAATTGGAAGGATGGGGAGGAAGGTTTTGACAGCAAAGGTTCAAGTCCTGCCCCCACTGAGATCAAATTGCAATAAAGCTTCTTATTTTAGCAGCATTCAGGAGCATACCAACAATAAAAGCACTCCTGAGATATAATCACATGTGGTTTTTAAAAGAGGTGGAAGGGGGAATATCTGGAGATTGGCCCCTCTTTTCTTCCTTCCTCTTCTGGCACCACAGCTTTTCTGTATGGGAAATCTGGAGGAAGCGTCGGTGCGTGGAATGGATGCTCTTGTGTTCGATTCAGGAAGCCGGCTTAATGAAATTTGAATTTCTGGGATGAGGTTGGAAGGCGGAGGGGGAATTGGAGAGAAAGCTCCTGCCAGGAATCGGGCAGATCCTTTGCTGATTATGCCAAGGCGGGTTGTCGGCGCGTCTGGAGGAACAGCAGTGCTTAGATCGCTGTGCCTCTGCCTGTTATCCTTGCAAGGAGGCACTGCCCAGGAAGCTGCAGTGCTCCAAAAATTTGGGTTAAAGAATTGCAAGTGAACCAGGGGGCCAAGCGCTGGGCTTGGGAGAGGAAGGAGTGGTCCCCCATGGCTGATGGGCACCCTCCAGATAGAGACCCCCTCTGCTTCAGTCCCCTGAAAGGTCTGTCTTTTCCAGAGTTGCACAGTAGGATCAGTCAAACCCCAAGGAAGCATCCCCAGACTTGCCGGATCTGGGGTATATCTGAGGCTGCAACATTATCACAGTTTGAGGCTGCTTTAGCTGCTGTGTCTTCATCCACAGAATTCTGGGATTTGTAGTCTGGGGAGGGACTACTGGGTTAGAGAGCTCTAGTCCACTGCCATGAACTAGCAGAAAGTTCTGAGTCCCTCACCAAACTACAGATCCCAGGATTCCGTAGGATGGCATCCAGGGCCATTTCCGCCTACATGTTACAGTGCTATTATTCCACTTTTGACAATATTTGGAATCCAGGGGTTTGCAGTTTAGGGAGGGGTCCCCAAAGGCAAACCCCAGGAATCTATAGGATGTTGAAAGTGTAATAATAGCACTGTAACAGTCAAGTGCGGAAGCGGGCCATGACAGTTAAAGTGGAATCAAAGTGGTATAACTGTACAGAGTAGATATGTCCCACTTTAGGTGGGCAGGAGTACAGAGCCCACCATCCCCAGCTAGCAGGAAATGATGGAAGTTGTGTAGCCCACTACCTCTGGAGGATCCCTCCCTGGGATGTAGGAGGATGCCAGATGAGGAGAGAAGGGTCACATTTTGTTTTGTTTTTTAAAGTGGGAGAAAACCTGAAATGAGGGAAAGGACCTGCAGGGAGACTGATTTAGTGCAAGTCTTAGTTCAGTGTTTGCAAAGTTAGCATTGTCCCTTGTTTAATATTTTGCTTTGACAATTTAAGGTGAGAAAGAGCTAGCCCTGCTGAAGGGTTGCATTGTACATATAACTGGGGCCATTAAAAGTGTTGTTGGACCACCCAATCCTCCCCTCCCACCAGTGCAGAGAACACTGCACCGGTGCCTGTGCCAGCATCTTGGGGTTTCCCCCATTTTTGTCTTAGCTTTTCAATTCACCTGTTGGGAGGACGGGATTTGCAGCTGGCAACCACCAATTTGGAAAAACAGCAGCAGTACCTGAAAGAGCGGGCTGGGTACCAGAGCTTGGAAAGGGTCTTTCTTTGGATTACAACTCCCCCAACCCCTGAAAAATCTGGCCATACTGACTAGTGGATTTGAGGTTGTTGTCCAATTCCCCCTCCTCTCAAACTCTGCTCTGTATTATATGGTGCCTTAGCGTACATGTGCACTCACAAAAGTGCATGTGCACTAGAGACAAAATGCACCCAACACAGCCTGCCTGGTTAGGGACTTGATCTCCATTTCCGCAGTAGACTGTGATAGCACTATTATTCCACTTTCAACATCCTATGGAATCCTGGGGTTTGCAGTTTTGGGAGGGGCCAGCTGAGCCCCTCCCAAAACTGCAAACCCCAGGATTCCATAGGATGTTGAAAGTGGAATAATAGCGCTATAACAGTCTAGTGCGGAAATGGCAGATGACCAGAGACAGAGCTTGCTTGGTGGTGCCCCCAGCACTTGTGGAATTCTCTTGCTTTATCTTAGGCTAAGCTTACAAAATCCAAAAAAAAAAAAATCTGCAAAAGAGTGATAACTTTATTGGCCAGCCAAAATGCAGAAAATGCAACATGCAAGCTTTCAAAGCTTCACTGATTTCTTCATTACACAAAGATGTTAAAAATCATACAGGACAAAAACAATGTGCTGATATTAGAGTCATAGATATACATTTGGTCTCAGGTGTTACTCTGTTGTGAGTTAAGATGGATTGAGGGATTTCAGTGCACGCAGAAGCCACTCCCCTGCATGGCCAAACCAGGGACAAAGGGCAATAAAAGACAGGTAATAAAATTTCAACTCCATTAGCATTAATGCTAATATCTTTTAGATGCCACGTGAAAGGCTTTTTTATTGTCCTACGCTTTTAATGGTGGACACATCATTAATTCTTGATTGACTACCTCCCCCCCCTTTTTAACATTACCTTTACTTTCTGGATTTTTACTTTTTTTCCCTCCCAATTTATTGCATTAAAAAGAAACTTTTTTTTTTGTTGGAAACTACCCTAAAAATGTCATTGGACTGTATAAAAGTATTTTAAATAAATACAAATAAATGTATACTGTTAACAACACTGTGACAAGACATCTCCAACAGTCAAAAACAAAGACATAGCAAGGCCAGGTATCTAGCCTGGATAGGAAAGAGCACGGAAACTGTTTCCTGTGTTTCTGTCCTGATTTCTCTTTCTGCCCTAAGCCCGAGAAGAATAGAAGCCACTCTTCCACAATCTATTGCTCACGTTAGATGTCTCAGACTGCAATTCCTATTATCGCAGTCATGCTGGCTGGGAATGATGAAAGTTACAGTCAAACTCAGAATATAGGAAAATATGTACATGCATGTAGATGAGAGACAGGGAGGGAGGGGCAAGGAAGAGAAGGGATAGATAAATCTATTGTTACCTTTCCTGAAAGGAAAGAAACACAATCAAGGAAAAACAAACAAACAAAAAGCATCAGAATCAGCCCAAGATACTTTGCTGCCTGAGGCAGTACAGTACATCCCCCCTCCCCAAGTCACCAGGGGTCACAGGAGCCAGGGGTAGCAAAGTTACTTTGGTAACTGTGGCAGAAGATCCCCAAATTGCCTCTCCCTTGTTGTTAAAAATAATATATGTAATAATGAATGAATGTACTGCCCTCTCATAGCATTTGAAAGTTGCCTAATGGTAGGGCCGGTCCTAACAACCTGCACCATTGTATTTTCAAATTTAGGTTGGCAAAGACTCAGGCATCAAAGCTGAGCAAGAGGTTCCAAAAGGGATCTAAGATGTGAAATTGCACCCACACCTTGATGACCTCTGTGTCTTTGGGGCGTCAAGGGCTGCACTGGGGGTCCTAGGGGCCTCATCCGACTCACCTTTGCCTCTGTGCTTCCATGGTCACCCTTAATGCATTTGCTTTAGCCTCCTTGTGAAAGGGAATGGAGAGAGACCTGGCATCCCCTGGCTCTTTTTTCCCAGTTGGTGGGAGAGACTCAGGAGGGAGAGCACCGTGGGCATCGGCACCTCCATTTCTGCTCGGCTGCTTTCAGGCTAGGAGGCAGCAGAGGTACCAAGGGGGGGCATGCATTATTGAAGGAGGCTGAGTGGCTTTCAAGCCCCCCAGGTGCTAAGGCAGAGCTCGGCACTGCTGCGGAAAAAAAAGAGCCATGGGGCAGAACTCAGCATAGGGAGAAAATATGGCCCGGAGTTCAAGAACGGCAGAAACGCTTTGCATTCTAAACGCAGAGTTTGGGAAAGGGCTTTCAGGGACTACAATGCCCAGGATACCCAGCCACCCATAATTCATCCCTGCCCGAGAGCTGAGATCTGTTGGAGGGGCTCTCTTGCCTGTCTCAACCATGGGAGGAATACACTGAGGGAGGACATGGGAGAGGGTCTTTTCAGCGGTGGCACCCCTGTTGCGGAACGCCCTTCCTTCGGAGGCCCAATTAGCATAGATGCCGGCTTCACTCCGGCACTCAATTAAAGCCTGGCTTGTTCTAAATTGATTTGGGAGCCACAGGACTTCATCCAATGTATAAACCTAGTTGTTGTTTTTGTTTGTTTCAATTGTTCTTGTTGTGTGCCTTCAAGTCATTTCTGACTAAGGGCAACCCTAAGGTGAACCTATCACGGTGGTTTCCTTGGCCAGATGTCTTCAGAGGAGTTTTGATTTGCCTCCCTGTGAGGCTGAGAGAGTGTGACATGCTCAAGGTCACGCAGTGGAATTTGAATTCTAGATCAGTTTCCAGAGCCACAGTCCAACGCTCCTACCACTGCCTCATGGTCGACTTGTGTATATTTGCATGGCTTTACGTTTAAAATGCTGGGAAAAGGTTTAGCTTTTTAAAATCATTCCGTTTGTTTTTAGAATGTGTAGATTGTTTTTATTGCTTGACAGTGTTAAGATTTTTCATTTTAAATTGCTCAAAGTGTTTTTGTGAGGTGGCAATCAGGGGTCTTTCTTTTTATTTATTGAAAATATTTCTGATCTCCTCCCAGCCCACAAGGACTCCCTAAGGCAACAAACAAATAAAAACCAATCGAATCAATGCAAAAGATAAAAACATATTAAAATTCTCCTTAAAGGCTCCTAAAAGCAGTCTAAAAACAATCCAAGAATCTTGTGCTATTGGGGAAAGAGATATTTTAAATACATATACTTTTGAAGTGTGTCTGGTGGGACCACCCTGCTGACCTCCCGGTTTCTCCTTTTTGTTCTTCCTGAATTCCCTTCCGCCTCTCTGCTCACAGCCCCGGCAGCTATGGCGGAGAAGTCCCTCGACCCCACCTGTGTCTCCATCGCCCTGGAAGACCCCGTCTGCAACTCCGGGGCCCAGGACGCTCCCCTCTTGACCACCCACTTGAAGAAGGTGGAGAACCACATCACGGAAGCCCAGCGGTTCTCCCACCTGCCCAAGCGCTCCGCCGTGGACATCGAGTTCATCGACCTGTCGTACTCCGTCCGCGAGGGCTCCTGGTGGCGGAAGAGAGGTGAGGCACTCTGGACGTGGTTTGTTGTTGTTTTTGTTGGGTGACTTCAAGTCATCTCCAACTTATGGTGACCCCGTCACAGGGTTTGCTTGGCAAAATTTGCTCGGGGGGTGGGTGCCCTGAAGCTGAGAGCGTGTGACTTGCCCGAGGTCACCCTGGCAGTTTCCTTGGCTGAGGAGGGATGCAACTCCTGGTCTCCAGAGTCGTGGTCCAACATTCAACATTCACACTGGCATTCTCTGGGCTTGGTGGGAAAGCTCAAACGAGTAGAAAGGTCCCATTCGGAGAGTGATATTTGTCTTTGAACTTGGAGATCACTTTATCCTGATCTGGTGATCAGGTTATCAGGTCTCTCCTTCCTGCTTCCACACTCCCTTATGGAACAATTGCACACACAAAGATATACACATGCAAACATGCATGCATGCAGACATAGTTAACAAAATAGGCATGTTTCTAAGCATGACTGCTTTGGTACCAGGGGAAGAAATAATATCAAAAGAACAGGAGTAATTTCCTAAGCCATAAAAAAGAGCACTTCAAACTTGCTTTATGTGCAGCTATCCATATAGTCAGGGCTGTCCATACAGTCCATACAGTCCATAGAGTCAGGGCTGTCCGGCAGTGGAATCTGCTGCCTCGGAGTGTAGTGGAGTCTCCTTCCTTGGAGGTTTTTAAGCAGAGGCTTGACGGTCATCTGTCGGGAGTGCTTTGAGGGTGTTCCTGCATGGCAGGGGGTTGGACTGGATGGCCCCTGGGGTCTCTTCCAACTCTACATTTCTATGATTCTATGATTCCATATGCACATGTGAAATGAAACAAACAGGTCAAGTAAACCTTGCAGAAATAAACAAAAAACATTTTGAACCTTTCTGACACACATCTAATGGTGATACTTTCTTTCAACAGTTTCTGCTTAAGTACAATTTCCTTTTTGGTGGCCAAACTTACAGTTCCATTGTTTTTCCAACATGCTGAGGATTAGCTGGTGAGGCAGGCTTATCTGCTTTCCCCTTTATTCTGCATTTTGCTGTTCATGCATGCTTAGAAAGGGATTCAGGAGACAGCTGCTGTTTACCTTCCCTTGTAAAGGCAGGCACACACTGCTATGGTAGGACTGGCAGCAGCAGAACACTGTTCTTTCTCAGGTGAAGTTTTATTGCATTGCTTACTGCAAACACCCTGCTGCAGCCTGACCCCTGAAAGGCTGTGTTTCTTCAGTCCATCCTCCCAGTGCCAATGCTGCTAAAAAGCTTATGGCCAGACAGAGGATGAGGAAGAAAAGGGAGCAAGTTGGGTGTAAAAAGACTTTTAAAAAAGGAAGCTGTTTGTCAGAGGTTGTGTTAACTCAGTTATTCTTGTATGTATTGTATGCTATTTCATACATATGATGCACACAGACACACATTTTATATATTGGCAGAGAATTTTGGCCACTGTGATCCGAACTTGTGGACTGCACTGGTTCTTCCCAGCATACTAGAACCACCTTGCAACAAACACTTCAGGTCATGGTGTTATGGTTATTTATTTATTTGTTTGTTTGTTTGTTGGAAAGAAAAAAAACAGACTAGAGGGGCTATGAGGTGCACAAATTGCCACTTTGGCACCTGGTTTCTGGCCTTTAAGAATAGTTTTCATGGGGAAATCACCCCATCCTCATTTTTTTAAAAAAATTGGGGAGCTTGGAAGAGTGGCAGGGGACTTCAAGGGCCATAACGTGGTTTTCAGGGGCTGGATGTGACCCATAGGCCACACTTTCCCCACTTCTGCTATACGTACCCACGGCGTGCACACATACACAAGCATGCAAATGCACATGTAGTTTGTGTGTTGTGTGTGCCTGGATGAGGGAGAATTTGCCATGGTCTCCCATCTAGCCAGAACATCATGGAAGGAAGAAATTGTCTGCAGAAATGTGACTAATGTACCCACTGAGCTGCGTCTGCTTCTGAGTCACAAGAACAGGCGTGCCTCCTTGCTGGCTGGCTAGGACAGATTGCTTGTGCGAATCTCTTTTCCTTCTTCAACATGAAATGGGCAACTTGGGTGTTTGGTTGAATGGGACAGATAATGGGACAGAAAGCAGCTGCAACAAAATTGTGCGGCACGGAACACTCCTCTTCGTCCTTCTGGTCACCCTGAACACAAGCCTGAAATGCAACTGTTAGTCCCTCCTGGAGTCAGACCCACTGAATCAATGGGCACTGGGTAAATCACATCAGGGTAACTGTGCTGGGGATGCAAGCCAATTTTTCACTCATCTGCTCCCAGCAGGTACATTTTGGGCCACCAGGAAGTGATGTGATATCACTTCCTGGCCAAAAAAGTAGGCTGTTCTTTTTGGTGGTTGGGGAATACCAAAATGGGTACATTTTCCGCAGTTTTGGAGTGGGTTTATCAACTCTTGGCATCCTTCACTCTTGGCCCTGCTGGCTAAGGCTGCTGGGAACTGCAGTGCCGCAATTTCTGGAGAGGCCACGTGATTCCCACCCATGGTGTAGGGCACAGAGCAGGAGCTGAATGGCATTTCAGAGTGCTTTTCACCAATTTATTGCAAGAACAGAAAATGTGAGGTCCTTCAGCTGCTGCTGGACTACAACTCCCAGCAGCCCTAATCAGCCCAGACAATGGTAAGGAATGCTGGGGATTGCAGCCCAGCAACTTCTGGAGGACAGCTTGATTCCCATTGTGTGAGCTAGTGAATTGAACTCTGAATTCTCAGACGATTCTCCTTTTCTGATAATTGGATTAGGTTAAGGAAACCTAACAGTATGTCTGCTCCACCTTCTTTGAAATTCCTAAATAAGGTTTTGTCAATTAAGACTGCAGCACTGTGCACATCAGCTTGAGACTAAACCCCACCGGACACAGCAGGGATTTGGGTCTTCCATCAAAAGTCGGTTCCTTCTTTCAGATTCTAGTAGATTCAGATTTACACTCAGGCAGATGGTACCGCTGTCTTAATTGCGAAGAGAGAGAGAGAGAGAGAGAGACTTGCTTCTGATTGAAGAACACAGGGACAGAGCTGGACTATAAGCTGTCTGCCAGCTGACCTTGCTTATTCACTGTGCAGTACTTTGCAGGACAGCTCAACCCCTGTGCAAGGTAAGCAGGAAGGAGCCCGAACTTCTCTCTTGAATTCTGAAATGCTGGCAGAATTGAAAGTCTCTCTTCCCCTTCCACTATGACAGCTTCCAGGTCCTGATTCAGGAGGAAAAAAACCCCAACCTGTATGCTGTTTCCTCCTGTATCACTCTCAGCCCCTAGAAGGCCCTGTGATAGGTTCGC
Organism: Ctenosaura bakeri; assembly: GCA_948474755.1. Classification (NCBI taxonomy): domain Eukaryota; kingdom Metazoa; phylum Chordata; class Lepidosauria; order Squamata; family Iguanidae; genus Ctenosaura; species Ctenosaura bakeri. Next base: position 229,586 of record CAOLHI010002116.1, on the reverse strand, counting down.
CTTAGAGTCTCCATCAGCTGGAAATGACTTGAAGGCACAGAACAACAACAACATGCTGTTCTTCCATGGCTGTAATTGTAGGCAGTCCGCTTAGCCTGGAGCTTTTAAAACTTGCATTTCATGCATCTAAATAGCTGAAAAGCAAGAGTGGGTTAAGCATGGCATAGCAGGAAGTCATGCCGAAAGCTGCCCTGCTTTTCTGGTGTCCGTAGAGGTGGGCATCCCAATTGTGTACAATTGTGTACAATGCCTCCTGCCAGGTGGGGCCTCTGCTCTACAACTCTAGAGGTTAAAAGGTTCTCCGGAGGCTCTCTCACTTCCATATCTAGTGAGGCAGGTGTCAGCGAAAGAGAGTGTGTCCCAACAGGGCCATAGCTGAGCAAGAATACCCTCCAAACAGAAGTGGTGGAAGGCCCAGGAGGGCAGGGCAGAGATGACAAGAGGAGCAGGTGTCAGTAGGTAGTTCCACCAGCTGGTGACCTGGGGCAATGTACTTCCCTGTCCTGGCAACTTAGGGGGTACCCAGTGTGGTAATGGGTTGGCTTTGGGACAGAGCATGGTGGGGACATGAGGGAGGATAGTTGGAGCCTTACAAGCAATGGATGGAGCTCTGGCACATGCTTTGGGCTGAGTCAGCCATTTGGTCCGTCTGTCCAACTCTGGCTGCTTCTGAGCGGTGAGAAATCTCCTCGGTTTAGCCATCCTTTCCTAAACTGGAGAGGCCCTGAGGTTTACAAAGTGTGCATTTTATTGGTTTTTAGACCCAGAAGGTATGGCAAGTGATGGATTTACCTATAAAATACTGACTGGCTGAACATGAGACTAACATTGAATTCAAAATATTGGTCTATCGAGCTCATTACTCTACTGTCTAGAGTGGAATAGCGGAGTCAGGGCGTGCAGGCTCAAAACACCATTATGTCTTGCTTAACAGGGATGTTGGCATCACCTGCCATTCACCACAAACTTCTTTGTCATCTCTGAGCTTTGCTGTAATCTTGCACATTAGTTCTGGAGAGAGTAGGTTTTCTAAGCAAGAACAATATTTTTGTTGGCTACCCTTTTGTATTGTAAAGTATTATGGTGGTGGTATAGTTTTGGGTGGCAATGCAGACCAATTAGCTTCTCCCTCCAGAGGGAAATTGGAAATTGCTGGTTTATTGACTCAGACCAACCCACGTGCTTGCTTTGGGCTGTAAGGAACATGGAATTTTGCAATATAGCCACAATTCTAGAAATTTGCCATAATGAATACCTGCCCTTCAGAATTTAATCCTCAAGCCCTGATCATCAGTTTTGATGGGCAACATCTTCCCAGGATCTCAAGGGGGGGGGATCTTTCAGCCAAGAGAAATTCTTTTCCCTGGAGATACCAGGGATTGGATCCCGGACCCTTTCTGCCGATTGACAATTCTGTTCCTCAGGTTTCTGTATGAAGTAGAATACTGTGGTTACTTTGGGGCCACTTCAGCTCCCAGAATCTCATCGGCCGTGTGAGTTAGCTGGGGGGATTCTGGGATATGTACTTCAAACAGTGGCAGCTGTCAGTTCCCATGTTAGCAGGATGATGAACCATTCCCTAACTTTAAAGGAGCTATCCAAGGTGCTGAAGTTATTTAAACAGGGGTTTCAGCAGCTTGGAAAGCACCTTTCAAGCCTTGATATGGCCACTGCCACTGCCAGCTGCCATGAAGTCCAAGAAAGTGACCTTCCCAAGCTGTAGCTCCACATTTGAATCTAGCAAGTGAAATCCCAGATCTCCCAGAGTTCCAAACCTTGGATGGGATTCCTCACTCAAAGGTATGCCTTGAATTTGCTTGATCTTACTCCATCCTTGCAAAGAACAAAGGCCTTGTCGGATGGCAAAGAAGCCCGTGATAATAAGGAGATAAATTTAGCTTCTTGTGCCCCAGCCTTAGGTATCACTCTCTCTCTTTCTCCTGTCTCTGAGCTCTCCGGGGAACGTTATCCTGCGTAGGCGGCTCTAGTGCTCCTCGCATATAAATCAGCACTGCAGAAAACCAGGGGGGCTTACGGCAGGTGGTAGGTAGTGGCCTGCCTTAATTACCGAGCTCCTCATAGTGAGATGATGGTCCTCAGCCCCCAAGACACAGAAGGGGAACTGGAGCCAAGATGAGTGAAGGGAAGGTATTAGGTTTGGAAAGGGTGAGGTTGAAATGGTAAAGGAGGTGCACGTTGGTTTGCACTCCACCTCATTCTCAAGTAACTCTTTAATACCTCACCTGTAGATCAGGAAAAATGGATTTCCCTTTTCATTTTTTTCAAGACGTACCATATTGATGCTTAAATTTAAATACAATCATACTGCGAAAAAGAAGTCATACAATTGTCCCATCAAAAACAAATTGGGTGTACAAATTTACTGGTTGTCAGATGTATGGTTACATTTGGAGATCCAAATACCCTAAAGATACCAGATCCCATCTGATCTTGCAAGCTAAGCAGGATAGCCCTGGTTAGTACTTGGATGGGAGACTGCCAGCGAATACCAGGTGCTGTAGGCTCTTTTTCAGGAACTGGAAAACTACCTCGGAGTATTCCTTGACTAAGAAAACCCTATGGAATTCATGGGGTCACCATTAGTTGACAAACAACTTGAAAGCACATGCATAAACCCAGTTACATTTTACATAAAGATAAGGGAAAATAGCCATGCCAGAAAGAGAGAAAGAAAGAAAGAAAGAAAGAAAGAACTTGAAAGAAAGAAAGAAAGAAAACCTCCTTTGGAACTGCCCTAACACAGATCCAGAATTGCTACAAACAGCCTTGGAAAGAATACAAGTTGCACCAACAACTGGAAAAGTCAGGGAGCAATATTGCAGGGCACAGGGATGTCTTTAGCTTGGCCAAAAAATATGTGATCCTGCACTTTGGTGCTTCTTCATTCTTGGTTCCACTATTTGAGCTTATGGGAGGAGGAGAGGGTGGGTGGCTTGGAAGAACCTGAGAGTCAGGGTTTGTTTTTCTGTCCCTGAGCTCCAGGAGATATTGCTCTGCTTAAGCCAGACAGATCCAGGTTAATCCCTCTTGGAACTGACTTTGCAAAGCCCTTGAAGACAGGTTTGCTATATCATCCCTGCCTCTAGATCTGGGGTGGAGAAAGTGTGGGCTGCATGTGGCCCCAGTCTCCCTTTTGTGGCCCCCTCAGCCCCACCCTCAACATCAAATAAGTAAAAAAATTGCTCTTGTAGTGATGCTAGAGTCTAAAGAGCAAATATGCCAGGGGGTTGTGGCATTTATTGCTGTAGATATTGGAGCTTTTCAAAATATGTAGAAAAGTTGAAGGAGCTGGATGTATTCAGCCTGGTGAAGAGAAGACTGAGGGGTCTTTTCTGACTTATGGCAACTTTAAGGTGAACCTATCATGGGGTTTTCTGGGGCCTGAGAATGTGTGATGCATCCAAGGTTGCTCAGTGGGTTTCCGTGGCCAAGTGGGGAATCAAATCCTGGGGTAACCCAATGCTCAAATCACTACCCCACTGCCTCATGAGATGCATGCACTCTTTCAGTACCTGATGGACAAGCAAGCCTCTTATCTGCCACCCCAGAGGCTAGGAGCAGGTCTAATGGTTCTAAGTTACAGGAGGGTAGCTTTTGATTGAAAATTAGAAGGTTTGACGATGGAACAGATTGCTTAGAGCAATGGTGGGGATCTCCTTCTTTGGATGTCTTTGAAAAGAGTCTGGATAGCTACCTGGTAGGGATGCTCTAGCTGGAGACCCTCTGTTGAGCAGGTGTTGGATTTGATGACCCATGAAGCCCTTCCAACTCTGTGATTCTAGCCAAAGGACATTTTGATTGCCATGAACAATTCTGGCAATTCCAGCCACCCTCAGAAACATTTTATTCCCATCTACTAGTGTTTTTTTTTTAATTCTGAAACCAGAAAAGTATCTTTTGAACCTTTCTCCTTCTTTTTAAATATATATTTTTTTCAATCTTACAGTGCATTGGTGAAATGGCACCTTTGCATAATAGCACTATAAAAAAAAAAATCAGAAAGGAGAGAATTTGTACTTCAGACCATAGAACCACCTCGCCGAACCAAGTCACATAAAACAAGACAAAACCTTAAAAAGAGTTATAATTCAGATCCAAGCAATCATTACAAACAGCCTCCCCCTGCAAAAAATAGAACGGAGTGAATAAATCTGGAGGCGAAGCTATGGTGGAAGCTATTTCATGGGAAGTTATGGTTCATTAGATCAATCTGAAAAAGCCCAGTGCAGAAATACCAAACATCAGATGGGTAGCTTTCCCTTGCTCTCAACCCCAGGTCAAGAGATTTGGAAGAGATTTGGCTTCTCCCTCAGGGGAAAGCGAGAGAGAACTGATGCAAATATTTGAGCTGTGTTTTTTTGCAGAGAGAGAGTTTGCTGGAAAGAGCTTGTCCATGCTTGAAACTGTGGTGGTAGGATCCTGGGGCCCTTGTTTTTCTCCATAGTTGGCAAACAAGGGGGCACAGAGAAGCTGGCGCCCTTGTCACCAGTGTGGAAAAACGTCAGGGGTTCTGGGCCATGCATTTCCCCCCTCAGTCTTTGAACCTGTTTTACTTAATAGTAATAAAAAAAGAGTCCCAGAAGAGTGTTTGGCCTTGGACAGATCCATGGCATAGAGCTCGGCACACCATTCCTTGTAGCTCAAATGGTCTCAGGCTCTGTTTCTGCTGTCACCCGTTAAGGGGATGCAAGGTGATGAAGCCAGGGAAGACGGGCGCCTGTGAAACTTTGGGAGACTGCTGTTGGTCATTTAGGCCATAATTGGGTGGGTGGACTGCGGGTGTGACTCATATGTCCATCCTTTCTGCCAAGGGACCAACGTCATTGCAGGAGTCATTGCAAGACGGAGTGTAACATCCAGGAAGCCATCATATAAACAACACTGTTGTCTGTTGACGGCTGATGTCATCTGTCCCAGACTGGTGAGATCATATTTTCTGCAGCCGTTTTTTTCTTTAAAAAATTCCCAGATTGTTTTTTAACCTGGTTACTCTTGTCCCCAGCAAGGTTTAGGGAAAACTGTGTAGACCCTGTACGAAAGAATAAGGGTGCCAGGGTAAGGTCGTCCGAGGTCAGGGCCAAAACCTGAGACAGTCCCTCTGTTATGATGTCACAGAGGTGGCCCCGTTGATGTCTTTAAGAATGATACACCAACCTCAACTGTAAAGTTGCATAAAACATGCCGTTCAAATAAGAAAAGCTCCGAGTCTAACAAATGAGGAAATAATTGCACGTCTAGTTTTCAAGGCAACGTTCTCACCCTAAGATACCTTTACCCCTGTCCCGAAGACCAGAGTGGGACCAGGGTTTTAAACCTCAGGCCAGGTCCTGAGACTATCTGGGAGGGGTATTTATAAAGCCATCTTCCCCTTTAGCATCAGAAGTGGGCTTTCATTGGACTCATCCAGTTCACTGGGCCTTCATGGTATCAGTAGCAACCTGCTTTGGTTCAACTGGGAAGACTTTTCCCAACGAAAACCTCAGTTGGTGAGTGTGGCAAAACATTTTCTGTCAAAAGCTGCCTTTGCCTCTCACAGAACCGCTGTTCCCCTGAGACAAGGGACTGATGGATATGGGAGCCCAATTCCTCTGGAAAGAGGTGGATTGCAAAAGGCTGACATCCTTTGAGCTGTACCTGTTGAACAAGACATGCTGATGTTGAGAGATCATTGCAGGACTCTCCAAACCTCACTGTGTTAAGATTTCCATGTGTGGATTAGATCTACGAGCTAAACAGATCAATGGGACGGAACAACTGATGGCCTGAGCTGAAGGTCTGGGTCATGGGAAGGGACAGTACCACTCTATTCTGGTTTGGTTAGCCCTTATGTGGAATCCTGTGTCCAGTTCTGGGCACCTCAGTTCAGGAAGGATATTGACAAGCTGGAACGTGTCCAGAAGAGGATAACCAACATGGTCAAAGGCATGGAAACCATGAAGCCCTATGAGGAGTGGCTTAGGGAGCTGGGTATGTTTAGCCTGGAGAAGAGAAGGCTAAGAGGAGACACAGTAGCCATGCTTAAATATTTGGAGGGATGGCATATGGAGGATGGGGCAAGCTTGTTTTCTGCTACTCGAGAGACTAGGACACGGAGCAATGGATTTGAACAACAGGAAAAGAGATTCCACCTAAATATTAGGAAGAATTTCCTGATGGTAAAAGCTGTTTGACAGTGGAATATGCTGCCTGGGAGTGTGGTGGAGTCTCCTCCTTTGGAGGTTTTTAAACAGAGGCTGGATGGTCATCTGTTGCAAGTGCTTTGATGGTGCCTTCCTGCATGGTGGAGGGGTTTGGACTGGGTGGTCCTTGGGGTCTCTTCCAATTCTGTGATTCTGGGATTCTGTGGTTTGAAAGTGTGGAAAGAACCCATGGCAATCCCCTCAGACAAAGTACAGTTTCTCTCTCAGGTCTGTCTGGCTGTTGTATTTATCCCTTGTCTGGTTAACTGGACTGAGCATGAGACATGGAGCAGAGTTCTCCGCCAGCCCACAAATCTAACTTCTTTTCCCACGCTGGTCATGCCACAGACAGAGCAATGTGCAGAGGGGCCGCACGGCCCCCATGAAAGACCTGCTCCAGCCCTGGTGCACTCCAAAAGAAGTCAGGGTAGTACACAAGGAAACAAAGGAACCTCAGATGCTGCAGAGCTCGGGGAAGAGGTGGGTCACCAGGAGGCAGGTTCTCTGGTTCTGGAGGCAGGTGAGGATGCTGAGTGGCCCTTTGGGGGGCAGAGGTGGGAGGAGGACAGGAGCCCCTCTGCTGTCTGGCTTTTGGCTGTGGCTCAGGAAAAAAAAACCCTGGAAAAATCCTGCAGAGGAAAAAGGACGTCTGCCCTCTCTGGCGTTCCTGAGCTGAGCTGGATTCGCAGCTGCTGAGCTTGAGGCGGACGGGAGGGTTACTGGCAGTCAATGAACTCAAGTAACCCCAGCCCGGCTCCGGAGCCGCAGCACGCTCTGAGTGGCAGGCGAGCGAGTGGAATCACCGCTGCTGCGCTGGTGCAACGGTGCAGCCTGGGCTGAGCTCTCCTCCGGTCGCCCACAGATGAGAATCGGCCGCAAAACGGTCCTCTCCATCGTGGGGGGGGGGTTGTTCCCTTTTGCGAAAACCCACTTCCCCTCTGCAGCCTGCACAAAGCAATGTGCTGTTTTGCTCAGGGGCTTTGGAGCTCTGGCGTTGTCGAGGCTGAACGTGAGCTAGGGCTCTGCCCCTGGACCTATGTCACTGGCCTAGTTTGGCCACCAAAGGTCTTTAGCTGGGGTCAGCCGTGCCAAGGAACCCAGGGCAGAAAGGAGAGAGATAAAAGGTTTTTATGCAAGCATGGGCAAAGGGCTTTTCTAGCAGTCAATAATACAGATTTCTGGGATTCGGATGCTCAGGGAGAAAATGACACTTGGGGCAAGCTTGAATCCCAGCACCTATTTGATTTAGAAGTCTAGGACTTAGGCAGAGATTGTGTTTCCTTGGAAGGAGATGAGAGAGAGAGAGAGACTTCTGTTGTAGTTGATTATTGTTCTATTCTGTGTGTGTGTGTGTGTGTGTGTTTGTGTGCATATCTGCTTTCAAGTCATCTGTTGAGTTATAGAGACCCCATGAATTCCAGAGGGTTTCATTAGGCAACAAATACTTTGAGTTGGTTGTGCTACTTGCTTCCTCAAAAATATAGCCTACAGCACCTGGAGTTTGTTGGCGGTCTCCCATCCAAGTACTAACCAGAACAGACCCTGCTTCATTTCCAGGACCAGATGGGATCTGGTGCCTTTGGGGTATTTAGTCGTACGGTGCTTTGTGTGCAATGAAGTGATTGTGTGTTTCACCTTGACATTGCAAATGGGCTGAAATGTTTTCAGGCTTCTTGCAAATTTGATGTAACCGCTCACTGTGCACTGACACACCCCTCGGTCCTTGTTGGTTAACTTTTTAAAAAGTGGCTTATTTCATCTTTCCTCTTCTCTAGTCTTAGCAGAGGAACGTTGTTTGAATGGTGGGAAAACCCACCAGATATCCTGCGTGTCTGTCAGGATCTCTTTAGAAATCCAGATTAACAAGACAGAGAAAGAGGTTTTTAGAAGGGAGAGGAGGGGATCTGCCGAGAGAGAGATTAGATTAGGTGGATTATAAAGGCACCCTTCTTCTAACCTATTGGATTGTTCTAGGGAAATGGGTTGCAGCGGGCTGGCAGGAGAAAGCGTGTCCTAGTTTCCCCCTCTCCATTAGAGGGAACAATTTATGGCCGTGACTTTTCACTGAGTACAGTTCTTTGTACAGTAAGGTCCCAATCCGCTATGATGCAGCACCCCCTTGTATAAAAACACTCGGTCCACCTTTCCAAAGACCTCTTCCAAAGTATAATAGGCTCGTGAGATATATAGCTTCCAAAATAAGCACCAAACCAGCTGTTAGAAGGCACAGTCTTTCTTGCCTGCTTGCCTGCAAGCAGCTTTTATTCACCCTGGGTTGACCAGGCTGAGATGGCAATTCCTAAAGCATGAAAAGGTATGAAATTGGTGGTGTGCTCTACAGAGCTGTGGCACTCTGAAACCACCTAAGCTGTCGTGTTTCCATCTTCAGGAACACCGGGATTTGTGGTTTTGTAAGACATTCCAGAATTCTTTGCTATGGAGCTCTAATACCGGAGTTCAAGGGAATGAATTTCTAGCAGAGAAATAACTCACCAAACTACAACTCCCAGGATTCTGTTGGAAGAAACTAGGACAGTTAAAGTGCAACAGTTAAAGTGCTTCTGTGAAGTGCATGGCTACTCCTTTCCTCTTAGGCTTGCATGACTGGCTGTGTTTTCTTTTTTGAACATATCCTTTGCATTCTGGTCTCATGTTTCATTATCCCTCCCTGCAATATTAAAATCAGAAGGCCTCCCTGTCGATGCTATCCCAAGCAGCACTGAAAAATCAACAGGCCAGAGAGACACTGATTTAATGCATTTTGCCGGTTGTTTTGGTGGATCCTTGAATTTTGAGTGGCTTCAGTTTTCTAACTGCTGCTCATGCCCTTTGGGTGTGGGGTTGGCACACTTTTATTCACGCCTTTTTTAGGCCCTTTCTGCACCTTACCTTTTTCCAGTGCTGGGGTGCAGGGATCGCGCAAGCAGCCTCTGGCGAGAGGCTCTCTCTTCCCTGCTGCTTCAGCTCTGCACGAGCTGCCTGCTCGTGCGAGAGCCCCCCCTCTTCCTTCCGCAGCACAGCTTGGGACCTTCCCAGGCTGCGCTGGGGCAGGAAGCACAACCGGTGTGGCTCCGGAGGCTCCACACGCCAGGTAAGTGTGCGCGGGGCCCAGGAGCAATGTGCAATTGTGCACCATTTTTGGCTTCCAGCCGAAAATGAAAAGGTGCGCGATCGGCACCTGCCAGCCCCTGGAGCGTCACACAATTGTGAGTGTGTCGTGCAGATCGCTCCTCACAATTGCACGACGCTCCAGGTGCCCTTTCACATGGCAAATGCTGTGCAGAAAGGGCCTTAAACTTTACCCCTTTTTTGGGAATACAGTTCTTTGAATCCCTCAGCCAGCAGCTATGCTGGTGGGTGATCCTGGAAGCTACAATTTTTTGAGGGAAGGTGTTTAGTAAAAGTATGCAGGCTCTGTTTCCTGGCCACTTATGTTTGGACATTCTCGCTGCATACCCTCCTGCAGTTCTGATTTGGGAGGGACAGTCCCAGTTAATCCTCTGTTGTCCCAGTTTTTCAGATGCTTTTGAAATGTCCCAGTTTCTCTCTTTTTCCTCCCACTTTCCCCCTTTCTTCTCAGTTTACTTCAATTGCTGCAAATTGAGTTTAAAGTGCAGAAGTAGTTGGCACTTAAATAACTCAGCAGAGAGAATTGGAGAGGAGAGGGCAGAATCTTAGGCCATTTCCGCACTACACTGTTATACTGCTATTATCGCACTTTCAACCTCCCATGGAATTCTGGGGTTTGTAGTTTACTGAGGCCACAGAGCTCTCTGGCTGAGAATTCTAAAGGCCCCTCCCTGAACTGCAAACCCCAGGATGCCACAGGATGTTGAAAGTAGAATCATAGCCCTACATCAGTTTAATGTGGAAATTACCCTTACCAGTAGACTCCAGCAAAAGCAAAGTGCTGTAGTCTCTGCTAGCTTGTGTGTTCTTCCATATTTTTTTTTTAAACTTTTGCCATCTTGCCAAACACTGTGATGCTCCTTGGCCATACATGTTGCAGGTCATGCCTGTGCAATCTTGGAGAGTATACATCTGTGTACTGCCAGCCTCGTCCACCATAAATGCCACTCTGTATGGTCCATTTATGCCATCCTTTGGAGGCAGCCATGTTCCGAGTTGCAAGGGACTGTGGAAGAACATGCCATAGTTGCAAGGCAGGTGGAAGGCTGAATTAACAAAATGTGAACCGTGGCACACACAGGAGAAGTGGTGCACTGCAGAAAGCTGATTCCAGATGAAAAAGCTTGAGTTGGCTTGTGGCAGTGAGCCAAATCACATCCAGGAGGGAAAATGCAAGGGTTTCCTTTTCATCCCTTAGCCCAGATGTTTCCAAACTCAGGCATTTTACCACTGCTAAGGTACTGCTTTTCCAAAATCAGCTGGAAATAGCTGCCCCAGAAGCAGAGTTTGGTAAAATTACCTTTTTTTTTTTTTGGATTGTAAATCCCAAAATCCCTTAACCAGCTGGCTTGGAGTTTCGGGAAGTTGTCATCTCGAAAGGTTAACTTTTCCAGGCTCTGCCCAGAAATCAGTTTCTTTTAGCAAAGACCCCCATGCTATTTTAGTTAAAAGCTTCCTTTTTGTGGCTTCTAATCCTTGTATTGCACATCTGTGCAGAGATAGAACTAATGATTCATGGCAACCCAATTGCCATGGGATTATTCCAAACCTATTCCCTCTTTGGGGGAAGAGAAGCATTAATTACTGATTCCCTCTCATTTCTTTCTTTTATTATTTTTCAATTTAATTTTGAATGTGGTGGATTAAGGCCATACTTACAATCCTCCTTCCCTGCCCCCTGGGAACAGGAATTGAGTAATTAACTGGCAATGAATGGGTGATTAATGAATCTCTAATCCCTAGCCACACTGAACAGAAGCAATAAAAGGGAGAAGAGGATGTTAGTAGAATTTGGAAAACTAGCTTTTTTGGACTACAACTCCCAGGTTCACCCAGTCAGCTTGTTTTTTTTTTTTTTAAGTCACGTAAATAAACTAAGAAACAAGCAGGCTGCCATTCTAAATACATTTTCTAGGCTAAAGGCACAGTAGGATTATTTCTGAGAATTGTGCCATGGAGACCTACTTCTTTGGTGACTATGCAGCAATAGCACTTTGATACCATTGTAATTGTCATGGATCCATCCCATAGAATTCTGAGTTTTGTAGTTTAATGAGGCATTGAGAAGTCTCTGGTGGAGAGATCTAGTGCCTCATTTTGGGCCCTTTCACACCACAGCATATCTCCAACATTTCACAGATGAAAACCGGGATATCAAGCGCTTCTTTCTTGGGGCAATCTTTCCTCTTGGTGGCTCCAATCAGGTCCACACTGCCCTTTAAAAACCCACCTCTGGTCCTTCTCCTTCTCCACCAGCTGCTGTGTGGACGACTGAGGACAATTTCTCAGAACCGCGAGCCCTCTCCCAATGCCCCACACGCAGCCAAGGAAGGAGGTGGGCGAGAGAGAGGAAGTACAGGGCCACCATGCCAACTTATCCCCTTTCTCTGACCTAGTTGAGATCCCAGGTCCCCTTTCTTGGATGCCTGTGCCTTCTTCCCACAGGCATACACATGTATTTTAATACTTGAAATTTTTCCACTTTTTGCAAGAGTGCTGTGCCCCTAACCCTAGTGGATGGGGAGAGCCAGCTGTAATTTTTTTTGTTCAGGAAAAGGGCCTTCCGAGGACTCAAAGGACACAAAAACAGCCTGTGGCCACAGGGCCATCCCTATCAACACCCAAAAGTCTCCTTCTGCAAAGAGAGATAACCTGTAGCTGTGCCGTCTGACTTCCTGGAGAGACAGAAAGAAAGAGCTAATCGGACACTTAAGTCCCTACTAATGCTAGGTGTGATTAGCGGCAGGGCTGGCTATGTCCATGGATGTATGTTAAGCAGGTTACTGTCGGACACTGGCCTGGTTGATGCCTGATAGAGTGCTGCATCATTGGGTGAGGAATGCTGGGAAGGGTAGTCCTCTCCAAAGGGTCTAAGTATTTAGGGTCTAAATACCCGAAAGGCACGCCCCTGAGCACACCAACCCTATAAACCAGATTGAGCAATTTAGGGCCCTCCAGAGGTTGTTGGATTGCAATTAACATCATCACCCCTGTTGGCTGTGTTGACTAGGCTTGATGGGAGCTGCAGTCCAGCATCATTTCTGGAGGGCCGTGTGTTCCTGAGCCCTGCTGTAAGGTAGGTAGGTAGGCAATTTATGCAAAATATGACCCCCAATGAAAACCTTTACAATATTGTAATGGTGGGGTTAAGGGTGGACGGCAGAGCTTTGCTTGAGGTGAAATATGAGCACAGATTAGAGTAATTTTAAACCATAAAAATGGTTTAAATGGACTGAAAGCATATTAAACAATTTAATGAGCTAGAACAGGTTTTAAAAGTTTAAACACTTTAAAACCACATGCAGGGTTCTGATGCACCCAAAGAAAGCTTAGCCTTTCAAGGGACAAATAAGATGATTTGAACCCCGATGGTGCCAGATGATCAATGGTTCAGTTGGCGCAGTTTCTCCAGGACCATCGCTGGTTTGGGACCCAAACCAGAACAGGAAAGGCGTTGCCTATTTCATCTTCTTCCCCAGTTCCTTCCTGAATCTCCTGGTGTTTCTGACATCATCATTGAATAACTGAGTAATGATTAAGATTCCCCCTCCGAGAATAACTTCCCCATTGTGCACAAAAGGCATCCCTATTTTTGAGAACTGTTCTGTGGCCCCAGCCATCTTAATACAGCCCTGATCCCAGGACTTTGAGAAGCGAATCAGCCAAAATCTGGTTATTTGTCCCAAGAAGAGTACATCCATTTGCTCAAGGGAGTGTCCATGTGTCCAGCTGTTGACATGGATTTGGTGGGTTGCTCTAATTGGGATGAACCACTGGATTTAGACATATTTGCCCTCTCCATAATGCCACACTTGCCACCATCCAGCCTCCTTCCATAAGCCTGGGAGCAACTAATGTGCTCTTGCAGCCACAGTTTGGGAAAGTTACCTTTCTTGGGGAGTCAGTTTTAGAACTTCCCAGACGGCCCGGGCACCAGACTTCCTGGCTGAGGGATTTTAAGGCATTATGGTGGGCCTTGGCATCTCCCTGCATGCATTGGATCGTCTTTTACAAAGTTGCTGGGCTTTCTCCGGACGAGCTGATGAAGTCCTTTTTCCGGAAAACCTAAGGAAGGAAGATTTGTAAGGTTCTGAGGCCCTCTAGCGGTGATGATCAGGAATGGTTTCCCCATAGACTCCAACATTTTGGGCATGTCTGGCAAAGCAGAATATGATCAAGGTGAAAAAGTTATTAATGAAGAGGAATCAATAAATTCTCTGCCATCCCCCTTTTTTTCAGCTGCATTTAAAATGCCCCAGTTTTTCCTTTCTTCTCCCTCTTTCCCCATTTATCCTCTACTGCTCCAATGCGCTCAGTTCAATGTGAGTGATAAGAGAGAAGGCGGCAGAAATTTACCCTTCCCAGCAGGCTCAGAAAAAAGCAATCTGCTGCACCTTTTCCTAATTTGTGTGTTCTTCCTCATGCACAAATTATGCCATCCTGACCGCCTTCTGATGTTGCTTGGCCACATTTCCCCTGGTTTTGATCTGTGGTAGAAATGGTAGAAGGATGCAAAAGGACCTTACAAGACCCCCTGCTCTTCAGTCTTTATTGCAGCTGCATTCTGTGCAGGCCTTGTAGATTTAGGTGGGTGTTTTCCATTGATAAAAAGGAAAGAGATGGAATGAAAAGGTTAAACTCCTCCTCCCAAAGCCACCTTTGTCTCCGAAGCATTCCCAAGGGGCTGCTAATTTAGACAAATACAAACCGCAGGAGATATTATTAAGTGGATACCTTCCATACCTCTTGAGCTTTTTTGATTGATTAAATTCATGCATGTTTTTATTTAGTGGCTTGTTGCTCTTTTTTAAACCACTTAAAAAAATACTTTCAACCTCTGGGTTTTAATCCAGATTTTAAAACAACTGTCTAAGATGGTTGATATTGTTAAATGCTTAAGTTAGAATCATTCATGCCATAGCACTGCAAGTTTCAATTAAAGTCCAGAATGGATTCACTGTGCCATTGACATGGGAGCCAACCAGACTCAGTACTTCTAATGTAAGTGTCCAAAGCTTGGAAAAGTTTCGTTTTGGACTACAGCTATCCAAAATAGGGACAATTTTCACCACCTTTGATAGAATCTTGAAAGTACCAGTCAAGTTTATTGGACTACAATAGGCAGCATCTCTAGCCAGCATGGTCAGCGGATATACTAGCTAGGAAGTGATGGGAGTTGTAGTCAAATCATGCCCTATGAGGAGCAGCTTGGGGTATGTTTAGCCTGGAAAAGAGAAGGTTAAGGGGGAACATGATAGCGATGTTTAAATATTTGAAGGGATGTCATATGGCGGATGGAGCTAGCCTGTTTTATGCTGTTCCAGAGACCAGGAAAGGGAACAATGACTTCAGACTTCAGGAAAAGAGATTCTACCTAAACATTAGGAAGAACTACTTAATGGTAAGAGCAGTTTGACAGTGGAAGACACTGCTGCCTTGGAGTGTGGTGGAATCTCCTTCTTTGGAGGTTTTTAAACAGAGACTGTATGTTCAGCTGCCAGAATGCTTTGATGATGTGTACCTGCAAGACAGAAAGGGGTTGGATTGGATGGCCCATAGGGTCTCTTCCAACTCTAGAATTCAGTGATTCTGTAGTCCAGAAGCTACCAGACTGTGGAAGGCTGACCTAAGTTGTGTAGCTTAGTGGAGAAGGAGTTTCAAGAGCTTGCACGGTTCACCTTGGAAGCTTTGCAAACTCACAGCTGCTCCCACCCAAGTTCCTTCAGTTTCTTTCTTCTTGCTTTCCCAATAGATTTCACCTCTTGCCCCATCTGCTCTTTGGCCAAAGAGAAATGGGATATTGCATCTCCGTCTTCTGATAAGCCACTTGCCACACAGTTAGTGGTGAGAGGGGCAAAGATTGTGCAAGAATGTCAGTTCTTGCTACATTTCTTCCACCCAAACTCTGGTAGCCGTGGGGTGGTTTTCCCTCTTGCTTGAATCCTTTTGAAGTTTTCCTCAACACCCCTGGCAAAAAAAAAAAGGGTAAGTTATCACATAGATAGCCCAGTGTGCCCAGAGTTCAGCATGAGTTCAGGACGTAGGTAGGTTAAAAGGCACCTTCAACCCCCCCACAACTTTTTCTTATTCACCAGTTGCAAGACTCAGACGTCTGCTTCCCCCTGCCAGTTACTCTCCAATGATAAATTGTTCTTCTGGCAGCATCATGACCACCCATCTCTTGTTCTCGTGCCATCTTCTTATGGTTTTGTATGTTATGTTTTTAATTTATCTGTATGCCTCCCAGAAAACTCTTCTTGCCTACCAGGCTAAATATGGCAAATACAAAAAATAAAAGGTCAGCTGTCTCATCCATGCTTCCTCTTTTCATTTCTTCCAGGATACAAGACGCTGCTAAAATGTCTGTCCGGAAAGTTTTGTCGCCGGGAGCTAATTGGGATTATGGGCCCTTCTGGAGCTGGGAAGTCGACCCTGATGAACATCCTGGCTGGTTACCGGTGAGGCCAAGACATCTTGTCTCTTAGATTAACTGGTATTTCACTGGAGGCCCTGAAACTTCGGTCACTGCTACTGCCACTCTCTCTCCTCTTATGGCTGCGTGGCTATTCTCAGTTGTATCTTTCACAACTGATGAGCACAGCATGCTTCCAGTGCAGCAAGAAGAATACAGTGACCACGTTGCCATATGCCTTGGTTACATGCCATTTGGATTACTGTAATGCACTCTACATAGGACTGCCTTTGGAAACTATTCAGAAATTGCAGGAGGTCTGTAAAAGTCTGGCCTTGTAAGGTTCACAAAACCAGATGGACTGAGAGTCGTCACAATTTGCAATGGATGTTGCAAACCTCTCACTATGCCTGAACCAAATTTCTCCTTCCTTTCAGGGAGACGGGCATGAAGGGCCAGATTCTCGTGAATGGTCGGCAGAGGGAGCTGCGCACCTTCCGGAAGATGTCTTGCTACATCATGCAGGATGACATGCTGCTGCCACATCTCACTGTCCGTGAGGCCATGATGGTAAGGAGGAACAGGGTTCTGCAAAGGTTGGAGTTCCCTTACGTTAGGCAGGAGCAGGTGGTGGATTCATGTCAGTGGGTTGGTGAATCTGCTTTCGGTTTTAATCAGGACTTTAAAGATGCTATCGGAGGTGTTGAGCCACATGCCCCAACTAGGGTCAGCACCTTGGATAGCTCCACTACAGTTCAGATGAAATCCTGTGCTGGATTCAAGAGCCTGCTAACATGGTAATCCTACATCAGCTGCTAGTGCCAGTTCTAGAAGGATGGAAGGTGGAATTCCAGAGACCTGTAAAGAGGGGTGGGTAACTGTGGAAATATAGGGGGCAGCATTAGCCCCCTGCAAAACAATCATGGAACTGCTAAAGGCAGAAAGTCCGGTTTGGAAAAGTTTGGGTTTTGTAGTACAACTCTCAGAAACCTCCACTAATTGGGGGATTCTGGGTGTTGTACTCCAGAAACCTAAACTTTTCAGGGTCTCTGAGAAAGTATGCACGGCTTCTGGGTTGTTTCTAGAGATGTACGCCCAAGAAAGTTCATCTCTACAATACCTGAAGCTTGGTTCACTTCCTAAGTGGTGTATTTGCTCTCCTTCTCATGTAGGTTTCTGCAAACTTGAAGCTGAGTGAGAAGCAGGAGGTGAAGAAAGAGCTGGTAAGCACTCCTGCATGCTGCTTTGAAAATCAGAGATTGGGGAGCGAGTGCGAGTTTAGACAGCTCACTGTCCCCCTGCACCCAGGCCGTGGTATCCGTAGAACTCTCCTCCAGCACCACCTTTCAGATGAGTTGACGCTCCTCCTATCAGCTTTCTTCACTGTCCAGCTTTCACAAGCATACCTAAAAATCAGAGATACAATGGCACAGACAATCCTGACTTTGGTATTCAATGATATATCGTTACACTTGAGAGTCTTGTGGTAATTAATACTCTTCCTTTGTCCCCATCGCCATGGATGCAGGTGAATGAAATCTTGACAGCATTGAGTCTTCTGGAATGTTCTTACACACGCACCATGTCCCTCTCCGGAGGGCAGCGCAAGCGTCTCGCCATCGCTCTGGAGCTGGTCAACAATCCTCCAGTGATGTTTTTTGATGAACCCACCAGGTAGGAACCCATACTTCCTGGCCTCTCTGGTCCTGATCCATAAATGCCACCTGGGTGAGGCAGCAGGATCCAATACTTCCCCCATCATCGTGGATGCAAAGGCGAACCCCTCTGGGAGCCCCACAGATTGCCAAAAACCCATCAGAAGCATGCAGAGAGCCAAAACGGCCACTCTTACCTCCCCAAAACAGCCCATGGGAAAGTCTTATGCTGCAACTGGTCCTTTATCCTGTAATTATTTTTTGACTATGATGCTTTCTTCCCCGGCTCTCTACCCGCCTCTCACCTCGACAGTGGCCTGGACAGTGCCTCCTGCTTCCAGGTGGTCTCCCTGCTGAAATCCCTGGCCCAAGGTGGGCGCACCATCATCTGCACCATTCACCAGCCCAGCGCCAAGCTCTTTGAGAAATTTGACAAGGTGAGGATGCTTGCCGATCTCCTAGGAACCTCTCTTTCTGGGAACCCATTTCTGGCTGGAGTGTAACCCTGTGACGCAGGGTGGTGTGGTCACTGGTGCAGCTGTGGCACACGGGTGATGCATTTGTCATTTAAGAGCTCAGTTGGCAATGCATCACCCAAGACTAAAAAGTTCCTGATTTGAGAGCCAGGCTCTGGGACCTTTTGCAGAGCAATAAGCAAGTTCCTTTTCTGAACCGTATCTCCCAGAATCCCCCAGCTGGCATGGCCGTGCTGGCTGGAGATTCTGGGAGTCGTGGTCCAAAAAACTGCCCCAAGTTTTACCAGGAATACTGACACAGAATAGGATTTCTATCAATGTCTCCTTGCAACTGAGGCCCTGGAGTAGAGCTGTGCTGTTAGGCAAGAAGCATTGGTGCTCACGCTGTCTTTTCTCCTCTTCCTTCCAGCTTTATATCCTGAGCCAGGGTCAGTGCATCTTCAAGGGGGCTGTGCCCAACCTCATCCCGTACCTGAAAGGGCTGGGCCTTCATTGCCCCACCTACCATAACCCAGCTGATTTCAGTAAGTTATGGCAGCCACTTTAGAACACACCTCATTATCTGCTGATCCGTAACAGATTCCTAGATTCTTGGATAGAATCTGAGGCCATTGCTGCACTACACTGTTATAGTGCTATTATTCCACTTTCAAGATCTCATGAAATCCTGGGGTTTGCAGCTTAGGGAGGGGCATTTAGAATTCTCAGCCAGGGAGCTCTTGGGCCTCAGGAAACCACAAACCCCAGAATTCCACAGGATGCTGAAAGTGGAATAATAGCACTATAACAGTGTAATGCAGAAATGGCCTGACTCACTTATGGTTGAGAACTCCAATCAGTAACCTGCAAAACCAAGATGCTGATGAGGGCGGTGATGATAACTGGGCTGAGGGATGGGAAGCACTGGGAAGTGTAAACGTGTGCTCGTGGACACATAGATGGACACGCTCATACAGACTGCTTGTTTCCTTGCAGTTATCGAAGTTGCTTCTGGAGAGTATGGTGACCTCAACCCGCTCCTGTTCCAAGCAGTCCAGAACGGGCTGTGTGCCATGGCAGACAAGAAGAGCAGTCCAGACAAAATGGATTCCTCTTGCCAAGGTCCCTGTGTGGCGGTGAGTGGCAGGAGGCGTCTGTCTGGTGGAATCCAGCCTCAAGGACCCCAACTCCAATCCAAGCTATAGCCCCAGCGCCTGTCTGTTTGTCTGTCTCTCTTTCTCTCTCTGGCCATTTCCACGCTAGCCTGTTATAGCGCGATGATTCCACTTTCAACATCCTCTGGAATCCCGAGGTTTGCAGTTTCGGGAGGGCTGGCCAACCCCTCCCGGAACTGCAAACCCCAGGATTCCAGAGGATGTTGAAAGTGGAATCATCACGCTATAACAGGCTAGTGTGGAAATGGTCTCTCTCTCTCTCTCTCTCTCTCTCTCTCTCTCTCTCTCTCAATTTCTCCTTCCTTCCTTCCTTCCTTCCTTCCTTTCCTTCCTTCCTTCCTTCCTTCCTTCTTTCTTTTAAGTATTTATAAATTATGAAGCGCTCTTCAGGCAGAAGGTCCCCTGGTTTCTCTAACCTTTCTCTTTCTTTTTCGGCCACAGGATCTGGATCACATCGAGAGTCACACTTTTGCTACCAGCACCCTGACCCAATTCTGCATCCTTTTCAAGAGGACCTTCCTATCCATTCTGAGAGACACGGTGAGGGCCCTGCAAGGTGTGTGTGTGTAGAAGGAAGAGGCCGTGAGTGGAGCAGGGGAACAGCAGAGGGTCCTGAGACCCCAAGGAGTCAGATCTTGCAATTAGGATGTTCTGGGTGGGCTTGCCAGTTCAGGATCGTCCCGTTCCCAAGCTTTCTGGGCTGAAACCTGAGACCGGGGGACAATGGCCCCTGGTGATGTCACTCTGTTATGCACTAAGTACCAAAATCAGTTGCTTTTTTTTAAAAAATAGGTGTTTATTAATTTTAATACAAAGTGATCCATAAGAACAGAAAGAAAAGGGAAAGAGGAAAAAAACTATACATAAAGAATAGACATGCATAACTAAAACTAAGCTAAACTAAACAAAAACTAGGACAATATACTGAAACGTACTACAAAAACACTACACTGTTACAATGAACACAAACTAACTACACTAACTAAAACACAAAAGAATTCTGACCCTATCCACACACAACTGTAATGAGAAGCAAAAACAATTAGTAGACAATGTTTTATTCTACTATTACAGACCCTACTAAATTTAACTTACTGGGATTACTAATAAATTCTAAACTGTTGCCTAAGGGGCCAAAGTAAATGCGCTGCCCCTCGCTTTGCACAGGTGCTCACTCACCTGCGGTTCATGTCCCACATCTGCATCGGCGTCTTGATCGGCCTGCTGTATTTGCACATCGGCAATGATGCCGCCAAAGTCTTCAACAATACGGGATTCCTGTTCTTTTCCATGCTCTTCCTCATGTTTGCTGCACTGATGCCCACCGTCCTCACTTGTAAGTATGCGCTCCCCTCTGCTCACCATAGTGAGGGGCAATGAAGCAACTGTGGCAGTGGTTCATTTTTGCATTTTACAGAAATTTGTATGAATGGTTGTACATTAGAAGTGAGGAAGAAGTGTAACCCCTAAATCTTTCTTTTCAGTATGTCTTCCAGCCACTGATATAAAAATGGCCCAAGACCAAGAGATAGAATCCATTGCTATAGACTGACCCTCCCTTTAGGAAGAATGAGGTGTCTGTCTCAGGCACAAAATCCTAGAAGTCATGAGATGGCAGCAAACGATTAGTATTTCAATTGTTTTGTTCCAGGAATTGGACTGCTAGGGAGAGGGAGAAATTCTTATAAGATTTTTCTATCTCTTATGTCCAAATAACTGGCTTTAAAGACTAATTGTTTGGACTTAAGTAGGCTTGTGGTGGGGAGTTTCCATTTGCTGTTTGCCTGAATCAGCAAAATGTCTTGAGACGGACCTATATAATTGACTTGAGACACTGGAACATCTAGGAAGTGAGGCCAGTGCATGTTTTCCTATCCCATGGGCTACGCTAGCACATTTCTGGTGAGCCAGAAGGAAAGTGACTTTACCTGAACTGCCAGAGATTGAGTCTGGAACCATCCCCGTGCAAAATCCCACAGCCTCCAACCCTTTGTGCTCCTCTGTTGCATCTGATGCAGGAAAATGATGCTCCATTTTCACCCATCCGTTCTGTCTCATTGTTACAGTCCCTCTGGAGATGACTGTGTTTCTGAGAGAGCACCTGAACTACTGGTACAGTCTGAAGGCCTATTTCCTTGCCAAAACTATGGCGGATGTTCCTTTTCAGGTGAGGAGTTGGAAGATCAGCTATCCTGCATTGGTGCCTGGGGTCACCCCACTTTTCCCCAGCAGAGGGGCCTTTAAATACAGGAGAGGGGAACTGCAAACTCCATTCCCATTCAACCACTTCAATTTGGCATGCCCACTCAATCCTCTGCCATCCCATTTTTCAGCAGCTTTTAAAATGTCCCAGATTCTCTCCCCTCCTCCCATTTTCCCCCGTTGTCTTCAGCTCATTGCAGTTGCTACAAACTCAGTTCAAGGTGCAAAATCTGTTCACTCTCAATGATCTCAACAGGGGGAAAAGGAGAGAAGGGGACAGGGTCTGTGTAGAGAAAAGCAAATTGCTTACAGCCTCTCCTAGCGCGTGTGTTCTTTCTCATTCATAGTTTTTGCCATCTTGACCACACTCCGGTGTTGCTTGGCCCCACATGTTCCAGTCTTCATTTGTGAAAAGTTGGAGGGTAGGAGGCTTGGAAGCCAAATCTGTCCCAATGAGGTGGAGAGGACTTTCTGACCCTCTGGGGGGCACACACCTTTCTCCATTATATATCTATCTAATGGTTTCCCAGATTTTGTGCATTATTTCCTCCATCACCCCACCCAACTTGGCTGGTATTTTTGGCTCCACCTCTTTTGCCTGTGGCTCCCCCCCCCCCCAGTGGAATGCAGCCCTGGAGGACTTCATTGAATCTGGCCTTTGGGCTAAACAACATCCTTTCGTCTTTGGTTTAATAGCTGTGTGATGGACAGAAGTTCAACTGGTGTGGCCACCAGAAAGATAGTAGAGTGCTTTCCACTCAGCAATGACTTTTGTTTCTGGTAACTGTACCTGGGCAGGTAGGGGGAGGAGGAGCGATCCCATACTTTAAATAGAGTGCCGACCGTCTCCCCTGCTGCTTTCTACAGGTAATTTGCCCCATCACCTACTGCAGCATCGTCTACTGGATGACAGGCCAGCCCCCCGAAGCCACTCGCTTCCTGCTTTTCTCTGCTCTGGCCACCTCCACTGCCCTGGTAGCCCAATCTTTGGGGCTCATGATTGGAGCAGCGTCCACCTCTTTACAGGTAAGGCTACAGGGAGAAAGGGCAGAAGGTGCATTAGTTTCAGCACAGGGATGAAAACGCATGGGTATGGAAGCACTACCGCTCTGCCTGAGCCAAGAGCAAGGCGGATTAGCATTCCAAGTCCAAGGCCTCCATAGGCCCCTGGATTGGGGAAGGCTGACCTTACTGGAATGTGGTTTTCATTGTTCCTTGCTGGCCCTGCTTCCTCTCTACCTTTGCCCTGCCAGGTGGCCACTTTCGTGGGTCCCGTGACGGCCATCCCAGTCCTCCTCTTCTCTGGATTCTTTGTCAGTTTCAAGACAATCCCAACGTACCTGCAGTGGAGTTCTTACGTCTCCTATGTCAGGTGGGGCATCTTTTTCTTTCTCTCTCACCTAGGCATCTGCTGGGCCATCCTTTTAGCAGGAATGCACTATGAGCCTCACTGCATGCAGTTACACAGCTTAACAGTTATTTTGGTTCCTGGGGGGAGCTTAGGAAACATTAGTATTTGGTCTACCAGATCCAGAATCCCCACTGCCAGCACAGTGGCCTGGACAGAAATTGGGAAATTACTTTTTTGGACTAGGAGTCCCAGAATTCCTCAGCCGGCAAGGTCACTGACTTGGGGAAAGAAATAATGTTTCCAGACTCTCTTGTGTAACCTAGCATCCTGTTCCCCACAGCGGGCAGCCCTATGCCATATCCAGGAAGGCCACACACAGGGCATGGAAACAACTGTCCCTTATCTCCCTCCCTGCAACTTTTCAGCAGAATGTGCTGGAACCGGGGTTGGCAAATCCTGGGGCTTCCTTAGACTGCCGAGGAACTCTGGAGGCTTGTATCCTCATACTCTCCAGCTGTCCCAGTTTGGCAAAGGCAGTCCCGGTTAGTCTGCTGTCATCCCGCTTTTTCAGCTGCTTTTTAAAATATTCCAGTTTCTCTCTCTGCCTCCCACTTTCCTTCTTTGTCTTTATAGAATCCTAGAGCTGGCAGAAACCCCAAGGCCCCTTCAGTCCAACCCTCTTCTGCCATGCAGAAACACAGAAACTGATTTTTTTTTAAAGTAAGCTTATTATTAGCTCTGGCCCTGTTAATAATATTCTTCTTTTATCTCCTGTGGTATAGTGGTTGATACTAGACTATGACCTTGAAGATCAGGGTTCGATTCCTCGCCTGGCCAAGGAAATCCACTGGGTGACCTTGGTCATGTCGCACACACTCAGCCCCAGAAAACCCCATGATAAGTTTGCCTTAGGGTTGTCATAAGTCAGAAGCGACACACACACCATAACAACAACCACGCTTCCAACCTCTGGCCTGGATAATAATACTCTTTTCTCTCCTGTCTCAGGTACGGCTTTGAAGGTGTGATCCTTACTATCTACTCCTTGGAGCGTGGCGAGTTGGAGTGCAAACTACCCGAGTGTCCCTTCAAAGACCCCATCAAGATCCTGAAGGAACTGGACGTGGAAGAAGCCAAACTCTACCTGGACTTCATAGTCCTTGGGATTTTCTTTGTCATCCTCCGGCTCATGGCCTACCTCACCCTCAAGTACAAGGTGAAGTCCGAAAGATAAAAAGGAGACTCCGGCACACGACCCGGTGCCCTTTGGCAGACACTATGGGCTGTGCCATCAAGCATTTCCTGAAGGACCTTCCCCCAAAAACACTGTGGGTCACAAAGGCAACAAAGGGACGCGTCGGGTCTCTGGGGTGACGATGACCAGCCTTGGCTCAGTCGAGAAGTGTTGATGGAGACGTCTCGGAACTGTTTTAACCTTTACAAGCATTCTCTTCGTTGCGAAAGGGTCTCGGTTTCTCTCTCCATTTCTCTTTTGGTTTTTGTATAATTCTGGAATGTGTCAAAACTTTCTTCCTGGAGCAATATCAGTCAGAGGGAACCTGTCCTCAGCCATGCATTCTCCTCCATCCCCACAAATGCAGATGTCTTCTGGGAGGGGGCTCCTCGTCTCAAAGTGAAGCTAACTAAAAAGTGAGGCAGCCTGGTTTCTGCTCCACTGGGGGAAGTTGGAAAGGGGAGAAACGGGGATTTGGGAGGGAGGATGCTAGAACCAATAGGGCAGAGCCCAGGGTGGGTGGGTGGCAGGGTGGGAAAGCAGGGGTGGGTGGGGGACTGAAGGGGGAAGCCAGGCGTCCGCGACTGGCAAAGACGTCCTCTACAAAGCACAGTTTTCTAGCGCCATTGTCCGTGTGCTGTTTTTGACTTGCTCGCTGACGGACATTAGCTTGTAGCATGTGTATCAATATTAGGAAACCGAGAGACTTATTAGGGGTGTGTGTGTGTGTGTGTGTGTGTGTGAGCCGCACAAGACTTTTAAAACGCTTACTATAACCATAGCAATGGGGGATTTTGTCTCTTCCCTGCCCTCCCCTTTTAATTCCCTCACCTTTCCAAGATCCCTCTTTCTTGTGTTGTTTTTAGGAGAAACCAAATGACAACTCCTGAGTGTTTTCGTGAGAACTGCAGGCAAGCAGAACAGAAAGATCAGCCCCCAGACATTTCTCAGATCTTTGAAAAATTCTTCTTTTTGTAAACTGCAGCTCCCAGAATCCACCAGCTAGTATAGCCACTAGCAAAGGTGGCTGAGGGATTCTGGGAATTATAATCTGCAGAAAAGGAAATTTTCAGAATCTTTGGGCATAGTAGACCTTGTGCATATAAGATGAGGCTAGGCTTATGTTTCTTATAGTGCGCTGAAAACCTGCAATCTCTCATGGGCCAGAGATTATTGTGAGTACTATATTGGTGTCACAATTCTGCCAAAGTGCAGAATATTGGGTTAGAGGCGGAATCCAGCTTCTTGAGAATCTCAGCTTTTGCCTGCAGGTTAATGTGAGAAAAACAAGTGAGTAACGCAATTTTTTAGAAAAAAAACCCCTTCTCTATTATTATCAAAAGTGGAGGGGGGATTATAAATTATAGTGCAAAAGAAATTATGCAAAAGAAGACAAAATATGCAAATTGGGTGACAGTGCATTAAGGTAGGGAGGTTGCAGCATTCAGCTTTTTACCTGGCACAGAAGTCCAATTGGTGTGAACTGATTTCTGCGTCGGCATGAATAGGATTGGTTAAAACAAAACCCTAGCACATGTTTAGGTTGGACAATCATGAGAATTGATACAGACGCCATAGGAGAGGAATGGGCAAGGGCAGGAGGTAGGAGACTGCATTAAACCCTCAGGAAATCTTGGGGGGCTCTACCACCCCACTGCAATTTTTTTAAAAAAGAAATGCCCTCTAGGGAGTGTTTTTACCATATTTTCATCCTCCCTGGCCACTTGAGGCCCAGAAGAGGTCTTTTATACAACCAGAAAGTGAATAGAAGTCACTTCCTGTTTTTCAAAAAGGTCTCCCCTGAGCCTAAAATGGGCTGAAGGTGCAAAAATATGGTGAAAATGTTCTCCACACCACCTTGAAGGCATTCGAGGGAAACAAATAAATAAATAAATGGTCTTTGAGAAGACCACAGAAATGACTGCACTTTGTCCACCTCTGCCAAAGAGGGGCTTGTTACCTATGGTGTATTCACTCTTTTCCCTTTCTTCTTTGCAATCAAATAGGTTATTGGAGCACTTTTTAAATCTGCACGGTCCATTTGACCTAAATTAGGGGTGGGCAACTGCATTGGAGGCCAAGGGCCAGTTTTCATCCGTCTGGCCCACTCCTGCTGAGCCACATCGGTGCGTCTTCAGCAAAATAGAAGAAGCTTACTGTCTTTGATTGGGGCCCAGTTTTAAGCCTGTTTCTCCTTCCAGTTTGGCAGTGGTGAGGATTAGAATGAGGTCCACATTTGGGGGCTGCTTGGATGATTTGAGCATGATTCTTCATCCTAAAAGGTTTTTTTTTAATTGAGTGAATGGCCACACTTTGCCCATCCCTGAGCTTAAAAAAATAAGAATAAATCACTGTCAACGTTACTTGCAACAACAGCTCCATTGCACCAGTTTCAATGTACTGGTGGTGGTGGTGATATCATTTTTCAACAGCTTGTTTACAAGTTTCCTCCTTGGATTTTGATGTTTGCCATGATAATTCCATGCTACAGTTAGGGTTCAGCGTTAGTCCTTTACAGGGATACAATCTTTAAATGCTGAGACAATCAACAGTGTGTCCTAGCTCTTTCTTCCCTGCTGCCTTATTTAGTAATCTCTCCAGCATTTTTTTAAAATTTGCAAAAATGCCATACAATATGTTCTGGGCCAGCTTTGGCAACTGCCCTTCGAGGAGGAGATAGGCAGAAGTTGTTCCCATTTTACAGGCCAAAAGTCTGAGGCTAAGAGAGATTTGCCTAAGGTCATGCAATGGGTCTCGGGCAGAGGTAAGACATGAACTCAGGTCTCCAAACCCCTTCCCATTGACAGTTTGAGGATTGCTCTTGGCTTTTAAGAGCCCAAAGCTAACACCAAAACCAAAAACATTGAACTATTCTTACATTCTGAGTTGCTGCTGTGGAAGAGTCCATTGTGACGTGCAGGCTTAGTGTTAACATCTCTAGTGTTAGCAGCATTACAAAATACTGTTTTGCTTGTGCTGTGGTTATTTCTGTTCTGTAGCGTTACTGCATACGCCATGCAATTACTAATGTCCCAAATAGCAGCAGCTGGCGGCTTCCATAGGAAGCCACTTTGGGTTCTGGTCTGAGATTTAAAGGGAGCTATCCAGCTATCCTCAAATAGGTTCAGCACCTTGGACAGCTTCTTTAAAGTGTAGGCTAAAACTTGGAGCAAATTCACTGTCCCGGTGACATGGAAGCCTCTGGCTACCATTAGCACGGACCATTTATTTGCTTGCAGTTGTAAGTGGGTGGCTGTGGAGATGGCACAGATCTTTGGAATTCCCTTTCTTCTCTTTCTATCTGTTGTGCTTGAAACGAAGGGCGAGCCTTCTAAAATGTACCATATCAACTGTGTTTTCTCTTGATGAGAAACAACTTCATCACTATCTGTAGCAGCAATAAGGGCCCCTCTCTTTTCTATACACAGCCTGACCAAGTCTCAGCATGTACTTTTTTTAATCTATCGGTGTCTCCTCTGGAACAAAGACTGCCCAGGTCTCTGGATTCCTTTGCAGTTCTTTAACATTGGGGCAGGAACCAAAGTGCATGGATGTCTGTATCACAAGGTACTGCAAAGCAATGGTTGATATTCCAGATCAGGATGGGCAGCTGGGATGCAGTTCTAAGCAGTGGCAGCAATGGCTTCCATGTCAGCAGGGCAGTCCATCCATTCCAGGTTTTGTCTCAGCATTCAGAGTATTCAGCATTCAGTACCCTGGTTGGTTCCCTTAAAGTCTGGAATAAAACCTGTGGTAGATTCACCACTCAATTGAGGTGGGAGACCTGAGCCGTCATTGCTTTTAAGAAGCCTGTGACTTGAAAAGGGTAGAAAGAAGACAAATTTTAGGGACAGAGGTTTTCCTTGAACACATTTCCAGTCCCACCTATTCACAAATGGCACTTTTAATTGTTGTAGGCTGCTAAGAAATGAATAATGTATGTATCTGTACAGTAGATCTCAGAGGGGTGGGAAGCTAAAGGGTTGATATTTTGCAATCTTGTAAGGTCTTTATCAAGTTCAGCCAGTATTCTGAGCTCTACCAGGAATGGAGTCACCCATCAGATAAAATGTCAGGGTGTCTCTGCCTCGAGGAAAGGTAGTATTCCATTTTTAATAGCACTTAATAGCTTGCTTCTTGCTAAGGCTCAGTGTGAACAAGTACCTTTTTTTGTTGTTGTCTCATTTATACTTGTGGAAGGTCACTGTGGTTCCCATTTTGTAGAAACCAAAGTCATACAAACCCCAGTGCACTCCCCATGACTGCCTCTAGAATAATATATAATGTTATTCTCTCTCTTTCTCGTTTTCTCTCTTATATATATATGTGCACATTTGTGTGCATACACACACATATTAATCTTCCCCCTAAGATGTTAAGACTTGTAACCTTAAAAATCAGAAGAAGGCAGAAACCTTCTGCCCTCTTGATTTTTTGACTACAACTCCCAGAACCCCCAACCAGCATGGCCAACCACAAAAGAGGATGGGAGCTATAATCTCAAAAAAATTCTGAAGGGCCACCAGAGATTTCCCACCCTAACCATAAATGCATAAGCAGAAGGGAATATTAAGCCTTTCTTTTCCTCCATGACTATATGGAAGACTTTATCAGTACTGGAGCCAGATTAGGAATGAAAGATACTAGGAAGACAGCAAGTAGAATCTGAATGTAATGCAGCCAAAAGCTGTGGTTGAAAAGTGCTGAGGAGGGCAGATTTTGAATCTATTTTCTTAGGGGGAATCTAGGTTCATCTAGGACTTATTCTTCCTTTCTATCAAGGATATACCTGTGGGCTACTGGCCTGGGGGAAAGTATAAGACTTGGGTTCCCTGAATATAGCCCCACTGCAGTCTTGTCCCTATTAGAGCAGAGATTTGGAGAGCAGTAGGTGGTCCTCTCCATGGGCTGACCACCCTAAGGCAGTGCATATCCCATCCATGATAGTTATTGCAAGCTTGTCCTGTTTTTGGAGTCCAGTTGCCTGGAAGGTGTCAGGGTCTCCATCTCTGCAGGTATTTAAAAGAGGATGGATGGCCAACTGTTGAGAGGGTGTTGATGGTGCCTTCCTGCATGGCAGAATGAGGCCAGACTGGATGGACCTTGTAGTCTCTTCCAACCTTACCATTCTATGATTCTAACCTACAGCAAGTACTCTCCAAAATCCTAACGTTTCCAAGCTCTTGCCAATGAGCATAACTCATGGAACACTTATAAACTTTACAGCTCCTACAGGTGGTCTTCCTGGAATTACAATCATCAGCCAGAACTTTTTAAAAACTTTTTGGAATATGCTGGCTGAGGGGTTCTGGGAAGTGTACTCCCCCCAAAAAGTCAAGTTTCGAAACTGAGGTTCCTCTCTTACATGAAGTATGAATGAATACAAGTTGGGACCTGTTCTCAACGATGTGGTTGCACGCATACTCTCTTCTTCCATGTCCCCAAGAAACAGATGTGTAATCCTAACCATTGGTGCTAAGACAGAGGAGTCTGGGATGTGTGGGAGGGTGTTAAGGTTCATTCTGCCCCTCCTTGTATTCCCTCCAAAGTCATGCAATAAGTAAAGGGTTTTCTTTTACATTCTGTGTGGATCAGATGTGAACAGAGCTGCCCTCAAGGAAATGTGTGTGCGTATGTGTGTTTTCTCTAGAAACGTTAACTGCAGCCCCTCTCACATTAGCTGTGGACACCTGGAAATAAACCTTGCTAGTTTCTGATTTTTCTTCTCAGTGTTTAGATCTGTGGTTGGATTTAGATCAACTGGGACCCTGTGTGTATAGTACTGGAGAAACAACCTACACCTTTTAATACATTTAAGCAGCTTTTGGCTCACAAAAGAGACTTGGCTATTTCAGACAAGAAAATAGCAACATGGCACCGACCTGTTTGAAAATCATGAAGTGAGAGATCCAAGAACAGTCCAATATCAGGTGCATGCTTCCTTGGAGGTAGGTTCCACTGTGTTAATGGGGATTAGTCCCTAACCCTGACCCTTAGGATGGCAACCTTACAAGTTTGCTCTGAAATCAGTCTCAATGAATTCAGTGGGGATTATTCCTAAAGAATCATGTCCAGAGACCATTTGGTACCATGACATGATAGCACTATCAATCCATTTCACTGCCACACCTACATCCCATAGAATCCTGGGATTTGGATCATAGGGAGGGCCATTTGGAATTCTCAGCCAGGGAAATCTAGTGCCTCCCCAAACTACAAACCCCAGGATTCCACAGGGTGCAGCTATGGCAGATAAAGTGAAATCATGCCACTATAATGGTATAGTGTGAAAGAGCCCTAGGATTGTACCCATATAGACATGTATGTACGTATGTGTTCTTTCACAGCCCTGCCTGACACCTTTGGGTGCCTCTGGTTCACTTCTAGAAAGCATTGGAGAGTTTGTGCCAGTTTCCATTTTTGAATCTAGTTCAATTCTAGCTGCTGCATTTGGTCAAAGGGCTCTTAAATTTTAAAAATCATAATATGGGGGGGGAGCCAATCTCTCTTATCTTTCTATGGGCACACACAGAAAAGGAACTAGGCCCATTTGGTGGTTTCTAAAGCATGTTGTTGTGTGCCTTCAAATCATTTCCAACTTAACAGCAACCCTAAGGGGAACCTATCATAGGGTTTTGGCAAGATCCATTCATAGGAGGTTTGACCTTGCTTTCCTCTGAGGCTGAGAGTGTGTGACTTGCCCAGGCTCACCCAGTGAGTTTCCATGGGCAAGCTGGGATTCAAACTCTGGTCTCCAGAGTCATAGTCCAGTGCTCAAACCACTACATACCTGTGGGTTAAGACCTTCTCAATTTCCCGGGCTGGATGGTGGGTTTTAGATATATGTCCAGAGAGGCCTGTGAGAGTTGCTGATGCGGCCGGTCTCTGCTGTGCATTTTGAGTGTTTATGCAAGGCCTACTGTTGGATTTCACACAATAATAAAAACTATATTTATACTGTAACGTTCTCTTTTATTCCTGAGCATCTCTGAAATCACATATGGGAAGAAGACATCACTGAGCATTTTTGGATGCATCTTCTATATTGTAAGACCTTGGGAAAATGGCTTTTTGGACTGCAGCTCCAAGAATCCCCCATCCAACATGGCTTGGAGGCAACATCCACACTCCGCCTCTCCCAATTTGGCAAGGCAGTCCCAAGTCATCCTGTCTCCTTCTACGTTTTCAGCTGCTTTAAAAAGGTCCCAGTTTCTCTCTCTTCCTTCCACTTTCCCCCTTTGTCCTCAGCTCACTTCAGTGGCTGCAAACTGAGTTCAAAGTGCAGAAGCAGTTTGCGCTCAAACAAACTCGGTTCCGAGAAAAACAGGAAGAGCAGAATCCTTCCCTCCCCAGGAGGCTCAGCCAAAAGCAAACTCCTCATTTGTGTATTCTTCCTCTTTAATACTTTTGGCTTTTTGGCCACACTCTGCTGCTGCTTGGCCACATGTGTCCCAGTTTTTATTTGTGAAATATTAGAGGGTATGTGAGAGAACTCTTTCAGGTTTACCACATCCATGTTACTCTCACAGGTTAACACAGTGCAACCGATACAATATATATCACGGGTATATAATTTCACAGGCAATCAAATTTCAACTTCTTTTTGCAAAAGAAGAGTAACTTCCCTTGAGATCCAGATGTCCCTGACCTGTGTGATGTTAACTGCTCCTTTCTTAGGAAGAGAACACTGAATTCCTCATGGAGTCTCTCTGTAGCATCTGTGCAGTAAAAAAGGCTTCCCTTGCCTTTTGCCCAGTTGTGAGAAGGAAGGCACATGCATGACTTCCTTCTCTGTGCATGATGCTCCGCGCTCCCTTTCCCTTGCCTTTTGCCCCAGTGTAGAGAAGGAAGGCACACAAGCCCAGGAAAAAGGCAAGGGAATAGGAGGAGGGGAAGGGGAGAAGGCATGTGTAAACCTTGCAATTTCTCAATTGCAATCAATTTCTCAGAAGTCAAACCTTCAAATGTGGAGGGAACAGTGTACTGTAGTTGGATTATTCACAAACATCATCCTACCTCTATCCATTGCCATGACCAACGCTGTAAAACTCAAACAGGAATTACATGTTAGATTGCTGCAGAACAGGGTTGCCAGTTCAGGATCGTCCCAAGCCCAAAGGTTTCCGGGCCCACACCCAAGACCTAGGGATGGCCCCCAGTGCTGTCATTAAGCATTTTGCATTAAGTAACAATCACAGTCGCTCACAGCTTGTCAATCAAACACACATAGGAAGAACATATTTTACAGTACCTGGGATTCATTGGCGTTCTCCCATCCAAGTATTGACCAGGGCTGACCCAGCTGAGCTTCCAAGATCAGACAGGATCTGGTGTCTTAAGGCTACCCTTCCAGTTGTTGGTGGTCTTCCATTCCTATCATCTTTTCACAATTAGCTCTACTGCCTAGGCTTGATGGAAGTTTGGTATAACAACATCTGGAAGGCCACATGTTCCCCAGTCTTGCCTTAGCACTACTTTGATTCTTTGCATAACCACAGCCATCTAATAAAAGAATTCTCTTTTTCTCTCCCTTCTTCTCTTTGACCATGGTGGCAGCAGCAAGAGGAAGAAGGGAAAACAGCATAAATCCACCTACAGAAGAAAGATTGGCTGTTGCTTAATTAATTCATGCAAGTTCACAAGAACCAGAAGATCAGGAAATGTTCTTCTTAGTCATAAGCCATTGCAACTCCATCCCTTCAGCCCCACATTACTTATATATTTAGTTGCTTTAAAAAGACATGGGCCATTTCTGCACTAGACTGTTATAGTTCTATTATTCCACTTCCGCATCCTGTGGAATCCTGGGATTTGCAGTTTAGGGAGGGGTATGTAGAATTCTCAGCCAGAGAGCTCTTTGGCCTCAGGAAACTACAAACCCCAGAATTCCACAGGAGGTTGAAAGTGGAATAATAGCACTATAACTGTGTAGTGTGGAAATGGCCTGAGTTCAAAGGGCAAGGGTAGTTTGCCCTCAATTAAACTCAGCAGTAGGGAGAAGAGAAAGGAGGGGAGCAGCAGAGTCTTGCTCCTCCCAGTAAGCTCTGGCAAAAGCAAACCGCTGCAACTTCTGCTAGGCAATTCTTCATTAATAACTTTGCCCATCTTGACCATACTCTGATGTTGCCTGGTTTCACATGATCCAGTTTTGCTCTGTGAAATGTGGCAGGGTGCGCTGTGTTTCAGGTAGAAATCCAAGTCTGGCAGCATTTCCTTTGAAGCTCCTGCTCCGAATCCTGGCTTCTGGTCTAGCTGTTCAAAAGTGCAGAGAAAGAAACCTGAGATCTCTTCACATTTGGTTCCAAAGTCAAATTCAGTAGAACAGGAAGAAGCAGGCCATTCTCTGTACAGCAATAACTCTCTGCGGCAATCCGAGGCTATGCGCTTCATTCCTCCACTCCCTAGTTGGCTTTTTTGGAAGCTTTCCCAGAATCAAAAGAGACGGTTGTAAAAGCCGAGGGCGGGGAGGGCCTTGCTGGCTTACAGGAAGTTACGGTGGCAAAGAAGCTGTCAGAAGTCTGTACACAGAGACAGAAATAAAACCGCCCGGACAGGGAGCGGGGAAAAAAGAAGCTAGGGGCTGGATGCAACACAGGCCAAGCAGAGACCCAAGAAGTCTGGATGTATATTTTAAAACCCACAAAGACACCCACTACAAAAGAGTGAGTCCCAAATGGAGAAAAGAGTGTTGATGCACCGAACATCAGCTGGAAAAGCGCTTCAAAGGAGGTAACTTCCCAGGGTCAAAAGAGTCAGGTCAGCAGTGGGGAGAACTTCATGTCTCTCGATTGGGGCTGGCGTGTGGGTGGCTTTGCAGCTTCCAAAAACCTGTGTTCCTTTTGCACTACAAATTTATAATGCTGTGTTTCCAATTTAACTGCAGTGGTTCCATGCTCTGGAATCCTGGGATTTGCAGGTTAGGGTGCAGCCCTTAGAATTTTCAGTCTGGGGGCTCTGGTGCCTTCTCAGATTACCAATCCCAGGAAGCCATGGGAAGCCACAGGAAGCTGTGGCAGTTAAAACAGAACCGCAGTGTTGGGGTTGTGTAGTGTGAAAGATTCTTGATTGCATTGGTATGTCCTCTGATTGTCCCAATGGTGCTGGGCTATGTTGAGTATGGAGAGGAGAGAGAAAACTTTTCGGCAAAACTTAAATGGAAACATGGGTGAACTGGATGTTTTATACCGGCAGTTAAGGTGCCCCAAGGGAAGTAGAAAGCCTGGTTGGTGGCACTCAGCGGAGAGCGGAAGTATTCGAAAATGTTCACAGCTGTCACCACTTCTGCAGTATTAGAGCTTTGGTACAGTCTCAGGAGAAAGAACCCATTGATCAAAATAATTCCTTCTGCTGTGATCTTTAAGACCAAGTAATCTTGGCTATGCCCTCCCTTCTTCCTAGTGCCAAAGTACAGAGCTTTGGAAAGTTTGGGCTACAGCTCCCAGAATCCCCAGGTCTGAATCTGTTGGGGGACTCTGTAGTCATTGTGTGCCTTTGAATTGTTTATGATTTATGACAACCCTAAGGAAGTCTTATCATGGGGTTTTCTTGGCAAGATTTGTCCAGGGTGGTTTTCCTGTGTTTCCCTCTAAGGCAGAGAAAGTGTGACTTGCCCAAGGTCATCCATTGAGTTTCTATGACCAAGCAGGGATTTGAACCCCTCCAGAGTCTCCATAGTTAAACGCTCAAACCACTACACTGTGCTGGCTATACAATTTTGGCCATACAATCCATTTTTCCCCACATAAGCTGTTCAAGAATTTGGGGAGAGCCAACCTTGGGTCCTAGGCCCGTATCTGTGAGGCAGTGGCTTTCCCTGCGACCATTACCAAAGTCTAAATCTGAGCAGTTCCCAGAAACACTACCTTTCGGGGGGTTTTGCTCTGAAACAATGAAATTTCATTCATTCTTAAGGCTATGAAGGGAGTGCTGTTTTCTTGCTGAATGCTGAACCTTTCCATTGTAAATTGATCACTGATTGATAGAGAAAAGACTGGGAAGTTAACAAGCATAAGAGAACAGAGATACCATCTCCATCTTAAAAATCAGGTGAAATTTTCTCCGTCCCTTTTAGTTTAACCAATCCAAGTGTGGTGGTGTTGTGCTATTTTTCATTACTCTTTCCTGTTTCCAAAGAACTTGGACATTTGGCCTGGGTAATGATTCACTGCCTCTAAGACTTCTCCTCTGGTCTCTCCAAGGGCTGAGGGAGAAGGAAAATGCCTTATTTATCTGTACAAATAACCCATTTTTGCTGAGAAACAATGACTTACCCAAATGACCCTGAAGATACGCAAGCGCTATGCTGGAAACTGCAGATAAACTGGCGTTGGTGGTTTTATAGCTCTTTCCAAACTATTGCCTGACTTCTAGCTCCTCTTTCAGCAAAATGAGTAGGAAAATCACATGCCACTAATAATAAATGGAGGGATATGACAATGTTAAAAATAGAATGAAGCTATTGGAAGCTGACATGTCGGACAGTGAAAATAATTCCACCGAAGACCAAGAAAATGACTGCATGAGCTCATCTCCTTGCCATCTTCGTAAATGGATTTATGTCTGAAGGAATTGCAATTGCACAGTTGTGAGATGTCGGTATCTAGTAATGGGCTGCTGTTACATATCGGTGTAGCAGAGCTGGCAAAATGACCCATGTGAATTGGGGACTCTTGGTAGTGTCCCATTGCACATGTTCACAATTCAGCAGCCATCGTCAAGATGGCCTTGGTGCCTCTGTTACATAGCTAGATATATATGCAAAATGACATAATGCAACAGCTCATGTCGAATTTTGGCCATCATTTCTGTATTTCATCATCTTAAAACTAGGGGTAGTTTTTTTTTTTCTTTCTCATTCTATTGAGGCCTACGTTTTGTGGTTATTTACCTTGGTTTTCTATACAGAGCATTGATACCAACATTGTTCAAAATACTATGTAGCACTTCTCTTGTTCATTTGAGGCATTCTATTTATTATGGCTGAGTTTGGTATGTGTCCTTTTGTTTGAAAATCTTCTCTCTTGTATGGATGGGTGAGAATTCGAAGCACCTCACCAAACTACGAATCCCAGGATCCCATGGAATGGAGCCATCTATAATTGCATAGAATGGATAGAAATAATCTAGTACACATTACTAGCTAAGCCGAGGGAAAGTAAGGCCATTGTAATCAAAACGTAAAATTATTTAACTGCACCAAGTTTGTTGTGTTGCTTGAAAACACATTGCAGCATTGAGGTAGATGAGAAACCGAGCAATGACCAGCAGACACAATTCTTTAGAGAGAAGCCTGAAATTACAGATAATGATAGGCATGAAGCCGGCACACCCCAAGAGATTGCACATGGTCTCATTTTAACTCTTTGGTACTTGAGAGCCACAAGGATAGCTAAAATCCCAGATTTTGTACCTTGAGAGAGACAAGGAGCAAGCTTGGAAGACTCAGGGCGAGAACTGCATTGCAGGAGAGTAAGCGTGGCGGCAAAAAGGTGTCCAGCTGATCTGGGCTGGCCGTGTAATTTCCGTGGAGGGCTTCTGTGCTTTTAAGGGTTGCACAGAAGAGGGAATTTCAGCTGATGTTGCTTGTGACACAACCAGGATAACAAACAACATCGGCTGAAATTGCTGCTCCTACATAGCCATTAAAGATAAGGGAGTCCTCTACAGTTTGCAATTGGTCAACCCTATCAGACTGGCACAGGCCTTGGGGTCCAGGCTATAGCTAGAGAGGAGATGTTGGCCAAAACATCGAGCAGATCATGGTGCGTTATACTGACCGTAAGGGCTGGGAGGGTGCCCGTGGAAGAAGGGTGAGCAAAATGCACCCCCCCTGGAAAAGCCCTCTTGCATCAGCCCCTGATTTCCCCTTTTCTGTCCCAAAAAGCATAAATTGCCTCAACCAGAAACCTCCAGGAATGGTTGTTCACTTGTCAAAGAGGTCAAAAGACCCACCAATTTTAACATTTTTTTTAAAAAAACAATATTTATTTTTCAAATCCAGAAATATTGCTATTTTCTTTCTTTTTCTTTCTTTCTTTCTTTCTTTCTTTCTTTCTTTCTCTTTCTTCTTATGTTTTTCAATGGTCTGTGCAGCCCCCAGACCTACCAAAGCTGCTCTCTTCCACTCTAGACTATAAGCCTTTGCACACTAGGCTGTTGTATTATTCCACTTTCAACATCCTGTGGAATTCTGAGGTTTATAGTTTTCAGAGGCCAAAGAAGTCTCTGGCTGAGAATTCTAAAGGCCCCTCCCTAAACTTCAAACCCCAGGATTCCATAGGATGTTGGAAGTGGAATAATAGCACTACAACAGTGTAGTGTGGAAAGGCCCTTAAGTTTTCTTTTTTCAGAGCTTGGAAAAATTGCTTTTGGGACAACAAATCTGCAGGATTACAGGAAATATAGTTCCAAAAGCTCTGGATATAAAGGTCATTGCTCAGGGGTGGGAGTCATGCAGCCTTTCAGGTGCTGGATTGCAGCTCCCAGCACTCCTCAGCTAGAGCTGCTGGGAGTTGCAGTCCCTGCACAGTTCCCACTGCTCCTACAACCTCTCCTCCATTTGTGGCAGGAGCAGCATTGAATTTTCAGCAACCTGTCTTCAGAACCAAACGTCTGCAAAACGCCTGCATATTTGCAGAAGAAATTGGCCTTAGTTTGCAAGATCAACTCTGTAAGTAACATTGTAACTTGCTTTGGCTGAGAACTGACATTTTATTTGTAATATTTATATACATTTTTTTCTAATTCGCCCAAATGCATCCCTTGGCCCCAGTCTCAGGATGGCATGGCTGTTCCCTGCAGCGTCTGGCTAGCTCTGCACCCGGACTCTGCCAACAAAAGCATTTACAATAAATTTGCCCTTCTTGTTTGCTGGGCACGTTGCCCGGGTGCCTGTTCCTTTAAAGGGAGGGGAAGAGCCTGGATTATTTTCGGCCTGCTGTGACTTCAGGGGCAGCAGGAGGGAGCAGGGTGGGCTGAGAGTCCAGGGCTTAGGCAGCCTGGCATTGCAATGACATTTAGGGCATTGGAGAGGGTGCAGATGAAGCTGATGGCATGGCCGGGCTGGAGAAGACCTACTGCTTGGCCCAGATGGAGGAAATGTGCACTGATTTGTCCTTCTCGTTTTGGATCTTAGACAGCCAAAAGGCAACCCTGCAGACAGCTTTGGGCCAGGAGGTACTGGTGTGTGTTTGTGTGTGTGACACAGATATATTTTCTCTATTTTCCTAGTCCTTTCAACTGCTTCCTTCTCATCCACTGCCTTTCTTTCTTTCTTCCTTCCTTCCTTCCTTCCTTTCTGCTGCCTTCTGCCAGTCCTCTGCATTTCCCATGGATTCCCCTCCTCTCTTCAATGACTGCCAGATTTCCCATTTTCCTTCCAGCCCCTTCCAGATTTCCCATTTTTCTTCCAGCCAAGTGAACAGCCATTCCTGGAGGTTTCTGGTTGAGGCAATTTATGCTTTTTGGGACAGAAAAGGGGAGGTCCAGGGCTGATGCAAGAGGACTTTTCCAGGGGTGGGTGCATTTTGCGCACCCTTCTTCCAGGGGCACCCTCCCACCCTTTGAGGTCACTATAAGGCACTTTGATCGGCTAGATGTTTTGGGCAACATCTCCAACTTTTGCACAGAGCTGCCAGATTGAAAACTGGAGAGGGCTCTTCTACCTTCAGTGGTTGTGTAGAAGAAGGAATTTCAGGATTTCTTGTCATGCAGCCAGGTAACAAGCAACACATCCTGAAATTCCCTCTTTTACACAACTGTTAAAGAAGGTGCAGGAGCCCTCTCCAATTTTCAATCTGGCAATTCTGTTGTTGCTGTTCAGGGATCTAACCTGACAGCCAGAAATCAACAGGTAAAGCTTATACCAGAGTGCAGGAGCTGGAAGAGGGGGAGTCTGTCTGTCTCTAAAATGTGCCATTTGTAGCTTGGCCTGTTCCACACTTACTCAGAAGTAAGAGCCACGCTGCTTACTCTCAGGTAAACATGCAAAGGATTGCAGTCTCAAAGTCCTTGGCTTTGAACTTGTTCTAAAATGTTTGGTTTTTGTTTTTAAGCAACTTTTTCTGCCAGAAATGCCACCCCTCCCACAAAGCTTTTTACTGCTGGATTTTTTATGAGGCTAAATTGCTGCTGATTTGAAATGACACCCAAATATGCTATGGCAGAGATTCTCCGTCAACCCAGGTCTGACCAAAATAGGAACAAAAGCCTCCCTTTTTTCATGAAGGATGTTTGTATGTTTACAAAGGTAAATTTTAAAGGCAATTTAAAAATCTCAGTAATATTGAGCCAACACGGTGTAATAGTTTGAGCATTAGGCTATGACTCTACAGACCTGGGTTCGAATCCCTGCTCAGTCCTGGAAACCCACTGGCTGATCTTGGGCTAGTCACATCTCTCAGCCTCAGAGGAAGACAAAGGCAGAGCCCCTCAGAACAAATCTTGCCAAGAAAAATCCGACCCTAGGGTTGCCTTAAGTTGGAAATGATTGAAGGTGCACAAGATCAAAAAAATTATTCTAAGGAAAAAAACCAAAACATTTGATTAGTACTTGCAAAATAGCTATGAAAAGCTTGCGGTCTCAGCTAGAATATTTCTGCGTTTTATCAGAATGCAGCACGGCAGATTTGAAACAGGGTGCATGACAGCAAAGTCTGGCCTCTCAGTTGAATTGTGTGCTGCAGCTTCCCTGTCCGTTCCAAGTAGGACCGGTGGAGAACATTTTGGTGATTGGGGGAAAAGGAAGATAAAAGGCTCCAAGGCCTATAGATGGTCAACTGGACTGGCAGCTGATTTTTTTACTCTTCCTCTACCAGACCTGAGGGCCATAGGATGACACAGAAGGGTGCAGGGGAAAAGTGTTTGGGGTGTGGGAGGGCAACTGTTGGAGAAACTTACAAAAAATCAAAAAGTTAAATCTGTGAGTGGGGAGGGCTCACTGTATTATTAGCTGCTGTTATTATGTTTATTGACATCCTGCCCTTTGCTCCTTATCTCTCTTTTCCTCACCCTCTTTATTGCTGATGCAAACAACTTCTGGGAAATCTGGCCATTTCCACACCACAGTGTTATAGTGCTATTATTCCTCTTTCCACATCCTGTGGAATTCTAGGGTTTGTAGTTTCCTGAGGCCAAAGAGCTCTCTGGCTGCAAATTCTAAATGCTCCTCCCTAAACTGCAAAGCCCAGGATGGCCGTAGGACGTTCAAAGTGGAATAATAGTACTATAACAGCATAGTGCAGAAATGTAACATGTTTGCCTATAAAGCAGGATAAGAATATGATAGATAAGCAGAGGAGAGAAATACAGACCAGCTGAGAAGGAGCAGGGCTTTGGAAAGTTACTTTGTGACAGTAGTACTTCCTAAATCCCTGGCTGGGGGATTTGGGGAGTAGTCGTTCGTTCCACAAAGGAACTTTTCCAAGGTCTGAGAGTCAGTAGAGAAATAACACAGCAATACTCATGACAGTGGATTTTTGTATGCCTCAATGATGGAACAGCCACCAGTTGTTGCCTTACAATTTTAAGAAGGGGATCGACAGCAGAATCATAGAATCATAGAGTTGGAAGAGACCCCAGGGGCCATCCAGTCCAACCCCCTGCCATGCAGGAACACCCTCAAAGCACTCCCGACAGATGGCCATCCAGCCTCCGCTTAAAAACCTCCAAAGAAGGAGAAGAACCACCTTCTCCTTTATGACCTTGGTGTGTGGTGTGTTTTTCAGCTGAAGGGCCGGATCCAGCCACTATGCCATTCAGGAGACGGCTGCCCCAGGCGAGGACCGGCTGGAGGAGACTGAGGCCAGTGGACGCTGGACCGAAGGGTGGAGGAGGCAGGGTAGCATCAATAATGCGTCCAGACTTCACGCATGGTAAGGCAGATCTCAGTTTCGCTGGGGTTCCTGATCCCGTATGCAGTTTTGAGACCTTTTAAAAGGTACCTCCTCAACAGCACTGATGAATAATCAAAGAAAACGCTGTAAGATAAAGAGAATGCTGTAATAATCTTGCTGGTTTTCTTTTTCTGAGGCATAGCATGCAGCTTTATCTTCAAGAGGATGTTGCACGTCGGTCGGACTTTGTCTTCCTCAACGCCGCCTCTCAGGTAATAAATGATGCTGGGCTGTAGGCATCCTCGGGTATCAGTAGGACAGGAAGCCAGAGGGATAACTTCCTGTGACCAGGGCCAGAAGGAAATGTGGTGTGGGTGACTGTCTGCTGTAGCAAACAGTGAGAAACAATTAGACTTATCAAGGAAGAGGGAACAATCTGGTGGATAAGAGAGCAATCTTTCTATTCCAGCAGGCAACGGGTTGATTTAAATATAAAGAGCATTCTATTTAGTGTGCTTTTATGCTATGCTTTTAATTGCATTTTTGAATGGTTTAGATCTATAGACAGTTTAATACCATTTTAATCTTAATTTTCTGTATGTGAAATTTTGCTTGTATTTTTTTTTAATCTAGTATAAGTCCCTTGAGTCCCTGGGCCCTTTCACACCACACAGCTGTATCACGATGGTTCCCGTTTAACTGCCATGGCAATATCCTATGGAATCCTGGGATTTGCAGTTTAGGGAATTCTCAACCAGAGACCACCTTTGCCTTATTGAACTGCACATCCCAGGATTCCATAGGAGGCAACCATGGCAGTTAGGCCCTTTCCACACGTGGAGGAAGAAACAGGCGAAAACACGCTAAAACAGAGCTTACCTGAAACCGAGTAAGTCCGTCGCCACGTGAAGCAGCGCGTTTTCACTGCTCTGCACTCGTCTGCGTCCCGCGGTGTCCTGCGGCGGCCAAAATGGCAGCTCGTGGCTGGCAGAGGCTCGCCAGCTGGAAGCCCGCCCCCTGGCAGGTCTGCAGGCGCGCCCTTGCACGCGCCTGCAAATCTACACCGGGCGCTGCGACGGGGCTGCACGCAGCTGCATGCCCCGTTCCTTTTGAAAACCTAATGAAAAGTGGTTTTTAAATAGCATGCAGTGCCGCCACTTCTATGCAAAAGTAGTCTGCCCCAATCCACTTTACGGTGTAGACAGCCTCCATCAGAGGTCGCTCTACAACGTTTTTTAATCTCCATGTGGAAAGGGCCTTAAAGTGGAATCATAGCACTATAGCTGTTGGAGTGTCTTGAGAAAAAGGCAGGGTATAAATAAAGTAATTGGCTGATTAATTGGGTTTTTAAAAATTTTCTTCGCAGGGGCTTTGTCTGTCAGCCAGGAGGACTCCAGCGGACGCCATCTCAAGCTCCTTCCCCCAGAGCAAGCCAGATTGCACTGAAGAGTGTGGGCACTTCTGGTAAAATCTATCAGCCTGATGCTTTGGAAAGAGAGGGTCCATATTCAGCGTGATCCCTGTGGCTAAGCCTTTCTGGAGTGCTCCCTTTGATTTTTGGCAGAAAGACAAGGATTATGTTTTTAAAAAAAGAAGTTAAAATGTCTCAGTCCAGCTTTTCCATAGAGCCAGCAAGTTGCCAGCCCAGCAAACAACTCAGCAAACTGTGTGTCTAGTGGGATTGGGAAAGTGGTTATAGGACTAATTGGTTTTCGACCTGAGCTTGTGTTTACTGAAAGAAAGTAAACACTCTGAGAGATGGTTATTGGAAAAGAAGTGTGCATGTCATCATTTCTGGAAGTCTATTCAAGGATAGATCGGATGAGAAATTGTAACTGACTTAGAGAAGTCTCTAGTGTGGGCTTTCAGAAGGGCAGGTGTTTCACAGCCATTGAGGAAGAGAGCTGATGTGCCGCCTCTTCCTAGGAGGAGGAAAAGAAACAATATTTTCAGAGAAGATGCAGGAAGGAAGCAGAGAAAGGATAGAAACCTACATATCGCCAGGGTGTTAACTTAGAAGACAAGAAGGGGAAGACACTGGGGCCATTTCTGCACTACAATGTTATAGTGCTATTATTCCGCTTTCAACATCCGATGGAATCCTGGGGTTTGCAGTTTAGGGGGGGGGCCTGAGCACTGTAACAGTCTAGTGTGGAAATGGCTTAGGTTTGCCTGGGTATCTTTTGTCTCTCCTCTACCAGTTTAGGTTACTTAGGAAAAGAGCTGGTGCCGC
Organism: Ctenosaura bakeri; assembly: GCA_948474755.1. NCBI lineage: Eukaryota > Metazoa > Chordata > Lepidosauria > Squamata > Iguanidae > Ctenosaura > Ctenosaura bakeri. The sequence goes on along the minus strand of CAOLHI010002116.1, from coordinate 186,708 downwards.
CTCTTCTCACTTTCTTTCTGCTCCTCTGCTTCAGAAGCCATCCAGAAACACCGAAAGAGCCTGGCCGAGTGGTTCCGCCAGCAGCCCAATGAGGAGAGACAGTTTGGCCCCTCCTTTGCCCTGGACTCAATCCATGTAGACCCAGTGATCCGGGAGAGCTCCCTGGAGGAGATCCTGAAGCCCTCTCCTGACCTGACAATCCAAAACCAGCTCCAGGCCTCCTGCAACCAGGTCATTGGCCTCCAGAACCTCTTTGACCTGAATGCTTGCGGGCAGCAGGTAAAGAACGTGGTTCTGTATGGGACAGTGGGCACTGGGAAGAGCACCCTCATCAAGAAGATGGTGATGGACTGGTGTCACGAACGCTTGCCACGCTTTGAGTTGCTCATCCCGTTCTCCTGTGAAGATCTTTCCCAAAGCAATACACCCATCTCTTTGAGGCGCCTGATCACCAAGAAGTACCTCCACCTCCGGGAGGTGGTGCCAACCCTGGGCACAACCAACCTCAGGGTGCTTTTTATTCTCAATGGCTTGGACCGTCTCAACCTGGACTTCCGCCTGGCTCAGACTGAACTCTGCTGCGATCCCAATGAGCCAATCCTTCCATCCGCCATTGTGGTCAACCTCCTCCGGAAATACATGATGCCAGAGGTGTGTAGTATTCGTGGAAATGTAGAACATAAGAGCAGCCATGTTAGACAAGACCAGAGGCCCACCTAGGCCAACAATCTGTTCTTACAGAGGCCCATAAATTACAAAAACAGACCGAGCTCAGAAAAAGAGTTTCCTTGGAATACAGTTCTCAAAATTCCTCATGAGCGTTTATCCTTTTATTAAAAAAGCGGCCCATCGTATTTGAAAACAATTACAAAATAGGATTTACTTTATATAAAAAGAAAAAAATCTTGCAGCACTTTTTAGACTAACAGATATATTTGGGTGCAGGATTCTGTGGATTATAATACATTTCCTTGAAGTGAGGTAGATGCAGAGAGATACATGGTATTTATTACTAAGCAGAGGAGTTGGCAACCACACCAGGCTGAGGGCCAGTTTTAGCCCCAAGCCACAAACCCCCAGTGGGCCACACAAATACATTTCAGTTGACCCAGAAGCTTTGTTCATTTGTTTGTTTGGTGTATTTATATGCTGCTTTTCTCCCAGAGTGAAATCCATTTTCGGGTAGGGTGCAGTTGTGAGACATAGTGAAGGACAAATCAACCCAAATTGTCTTTTGCATGGCATCTTAGTTATCAAAATTGGTATTTTTGCCTGTTTCTTCTAACTGAGAACCTCCAAAGGCTGTGGAGTTCTCCTGAGAGGCCTGAGGGTGTGTTGGAGCAAGTTTGGGGATTAGAAAATAGGGGTTGTAGACCATGTGGGAGCCACACTTTTCCTACCCCCAACTTTATATAATAGTGACTGGAGGCTAGATTGGGTCAGTAAGAAGCTCTGCTCAGTTGTGAAAAATAGAAAATACAAGAGTTAACGGGCCTGCTATTGACCTACCTGAATGTACATCAAAGGTGGGCAGCTGTGGCAGGCCCATGGGCCGTTCTTGTGCCTTTGGATCTTCTGTTGTGTTGAACCCTCTGGCGGACCAGATGGACTGCCCAAAACATACAACAAAAAGCACAAAGAGGCCAAAGGTCCATTTCTGGTTCTCAAAAAACAGGGTTAAGCAGAACAGAGAGGCCTTGTGACCTATTGTGACTCTTGTGACCTATTTCAAAGGTAAATTATGTTCCTAAGAAGCAGGAATTCAGCCTCATTTTTAGTTCCAAAAAGGGAAATCTGGGGATTCTAGAGGTGTTAAAACCATGAACATCCTTAGGGGACACATGAGGCCTCAGGACTACCCTTTGCCCATCCCTGATGTACATGTTTGTCTCCTATTCCTCTAGGCAAGCATCATCGTCACCACACGACCATCCACAGTGCGCCGTATCCCCAGCAAGTATGTGGGCCGCTATGTTGAAGTTTGTGGCTTCTCAGACATCAACCTCCAGAAGCTCTACTTTCAGATGCGCCTCCGCCAGCCTGGATGCATTGGGGTCTCTGGTCCCCCCACGGCCGAGGAGGCGAGTGAGCAAGACAACCTGTTGGAGATGCTTTCAAGGAACCTGGAGAGGCACAACCAGATTGCAGCCGCATGCTTCCTACCTTCCTATTGCTGGCTGGTGTGCACCACCTTGCACTTCCTGTATTTCACCAAGTCGGTGCCCCCCTCTCAGACACTCACCGGAATCTACACCAGCTTCCTGCGGCTCAACTTCAGTGGGGAAGTGCTGGACAGCACAGACCCTTCCAACATCTCCATGATGAAGTACGTGGCCAAAACGGTAGGGAAGCTGGCCCATGATGGGGTGATGTCTCGGCAGACCTCCTTCACAGAGGAGGACCTGCGTCATTGCTTCGAAGTGGAGATGAAGACAGAGAGCGAGCTCAACCTCCTTAATGTCTTCCGGAGGGATGTCTTCCCTTTCTTCCTGACGCCCTGTGTGCAGTCTGGGAAGGAACACACCTTCGTCTTCACCATCCCTGCCATGCAGGAGTACCTGGCAGCCCTCTATGTGGTCCTGGGTGAGAAGAAGACCCTGTCACAACGGGTGGGCAAGGAGGTCTCTGAGATCATCGGCAAAGTGAGCGAGGACGTAGCTGTGATCATTGGCATTGTCTCCAAGGTCTTGCCCCTGAGGATCCTACCACTGCTCTTCAACCTCATCAAGATCTTCCCCCGCTACTTCAGCCGGTTCAGCAGCAAGGACCGTGACACCATTGCCCGCACCATGGCGGTGGAGATGTTCAAAGAGGAAGATTACTTCAACGATGACGTTTTGGACCAAATCAACTTCAGCATCCTTGGGGTGGAAGGCCCCATGCGCCATCCAGATGAGGCTTCTGATGATGAGGTCTTCGAACTCTTCCCCATCTTCATGGGGGGCTTGCTGTCAAGGCGCAACCGGGCTATCTTGGACCAGTTGGGCTGCCCCATCAAGAACCTGGCAGCCTTTGAGATAGCCAAGGCCATGAAGAAGACAGTTATCCGTAACAGCCGCAAAGGCCTGCCGCCTTCTGAGCTCATGGATTACCTCTTCTTTCTGCATGAGTTCCAGAATGAGCGCTTCACAGCCGAGGCCATCCAGTCCCTGAGGTCCATCAACCTCTCCTCGGTCAAGATGACCCCTCTCAAGTGCTCCGTCCTGGCCTCTGTGGTGGGTACCACAAGCCATGAGGTGGAGGAGCTGAACCTGGCCTCTTGCCACTTGGATGTCAGCAGTCTGAAGATTCTTTTTCCAGTCCTGCTACGATGCAAAAAGCTCCAGTGAGTGTTGGCACGTACAGCTTGGTACCTAATTGATAGCAGATTTAAACCTGTGACTTAAAATTTTAGGCACATGTTCTCACAACCCAGGCTATGGCAGGGTGCTCAAGTTTTAGGCTGTTGTAGGTGGCTTTATGCCAAAACAGGTCATTGAGGCATCTAGGCTAATATGACCTGCTTGGGCTGACAGCAGCTCTTCCTGGGGTTTCAGGCTAGATTGGGATATGGGATATCAGGACTTTCAATATCCCATACTACCCAATCCCTTTTAACTAGCACTGCCCTTGATTGAATATAGGACCTACTAGGCTAGATTGACCAACAGACCAATGTTCTGTAAATCTGTTTTTTTTAATATTTTGACTGACAATGTAGAAAATTCATGGCTTGCTGAATACAGACATTGCAAAACTGTTCAGTTCTGTTTCCAATAGACATTAGTCCCCTTCAGGTCATTTCTGACTTACAGCAAACCTAAGGTGAACCTGTCATGGGGTTTTCTTGGCAAAGATTTGTTCAGCGGGTTTGCCCTTACCTTCCTCTGACGCTGAGAGAGTGGGTCTTGCCCAAGGTCAGCCACTGGGTTTCCATGGTTGAATAGGGAATTCCAACTATTGGTCAGTTTAATACTTCGGTAAATTAGTTGCAGTATGTGCCTCTCCTGCATGAGACTCTAGTGTTGCCTTTCCCGATGGGGTGGCAAACAATGATAGGAGGCGTTTGTTGTCTGACTCTGAACTTTAAAAAATGCTCTGTTTTTGTGTCCAGCTTGCAGCAAAACAGTTTGGGACCAGAAGCGTGCAAGGAGATCAGAGACCTGCTGCTGCATGAGAAGTGTGTGGTGAGCACCTTGAGGTGAGTGAAGAAGAAAATACACATGAGCAGAGCTTGCAAACTCATAAATTAAAATGTAAATTTCCAAGCACAGTTCTCACAACTTGCCCTCTTTTTGTCCCATGCTCAGGTTGGCGGACAACCCTGTGACAGAGCAGGGCGCCCACTACCTGGCGGAAGGCGTTGCTGGCAACAGTTCTTTGAGCCTCCTCTCACTGCTCCACACTTCCCTGGGGAACCGGGGAGTGGAGGTGATCACCCAGCACTTGGCTCAGAACCAGCACCTGAAGGAACTGGATGTGGCCTACAACTCAGTGACGGACGAGGCTGCCCTGGCCCTGGTGGAGGAGGCCAAGAGGCACCCCACCCTGGAAATGGTGCAGTGAGTGTCAGCATCTCTCCGTGGAAGGCTTCTTTATTAAATATCTTATGAGTGCTTGTGGTGGGTACTGATGCCTTTGGGTACGATATGGTCTTTGCTAGCAGAGAGTGCTTGGAAAGATCGTAGTTCTCATTTCTAGACTAATTTGGAAAAAACAGTTTTGGTCAAAAACCTGGCTTTTTGTGCAAAAATTTTGCACAAAAATCAACAGCCAGAATTCGCAATCACAGTTGCAAATGTGTAACCTAGAAGATTCACGACTGATTCATATTCACAACCCTTGTATATTGACACGTTTAAGGAAAATGCAGGGACAGTAAAAGTCCCCCAGTTCCCACTTACTGGGCAGAAGCTGCTGCAAGCAACAGGGGTCTGTAACCCTATTGATTGGGAAGCAGCTGACGCAGATTAGCTCTTTCCTCCCGTGAGTGATCTCCAGTGCAAGGGAGAATTATGACAGTGATCCTGCTTCTGACTGTCAGACCAGAAATTGCTCATGGGAATGTCAGTCAGATGCTTCTTGACTGATAGGAGAACAAACACCTGTTGCTCGCAGTGGCTGCTGCCCCGGAAGTGGGGATTGGTGAGGTTATGGCAGGAGATGCTACTTACCTACATAACTAGAGTAGTTAAGTAGCTAAATAGGTACTATGGAATTGTGCCCAACATTTTTAGAAATTACTAGCCCCAAAGGCATTGAAATTCTCCTTATGCTTTCTTGTTCCTCCTCTCCTTTCTCTCCTAACCCCCTCTCACCTCCTCCATCCAGTTTGTACTTCAACGAAATCAGCGAGGAAGGGAAGCAAGCCTTGCATGAGATGCGGAAGGACCAAGAGGGCATCCGGGTGCTCATTTTCCTGACTATGGGAGCCGACGTGTCGGACTACTGGGCCACCATCCTGAATGTGGTCCAGAAGAACCTGTCCATCTGGGACCGGGACCGGGTGCGGCAGCACCTGGGTCTGTTCCTGGAAGACTTGCAGTGCAGCCGCCGCCAGACCGCCAACCCGTGGAAGAAGGCCAAGTTCATGCGGGTGGAGAATGAGGTCAAGAGGATGCTGGGAGACCTTGAACAGGGGACACTCTAAGCTTCTGCTCCCTGGATACTTCTGGAAATGGTGCTAATGCCAGTGCTGGTGTAGGAGACCGTTGTCAAAGCTTAGGGGTGAGGCACATGGAGGCACAAACAAATGTGGCGGTAGAACATGAATTGGAACCAAATTTACACCCATGGAGCAAGGCAAAGGCTTCATGTCCTGCCTGTGTGCTTCCCAAAGATGTTGGAGGTCGGCTGCTGTGGAAAACAGGATGCTGCCTGAAATAGGTCTTTGATTCAATTCAGTGTGACTCTTCATATTTTCTTATGAACTTGGTTTCCTCCTACCTTCACTGTGCAGGTGATGGACAAACAGGCCAGCCATTCAAAGTCTGGTCATGTTGTCATCCCAGCTTCCTCTTCTGATTGCATCGGTTGCCTTCTTTAGCATTTTAAAAAGTCTCTAATTTATGCTGTTCATTTAAATTAGGCTTCTGCAAGATAGTGTCCTCCAAATGTGTTGGAAGAAAATGCTGCCCCCCCCGCCACAGTGGCAGCTGTTATATTTCAACATATATATGCAGGATACTATCTCAGGGAAGCCTAACTGAAACATTTGACTTTCACCTTATTGGTGTTTAAGAAAAAAATTAACAAACAAGCAATGTTTAAAAGTTGGAAAACAGTGTGATGGCATAGGTGCTGGACAGTCAGGGCTATGCCTGTTGTTAGACCTCTACAGAAATGGATTTCCTGGTGCTACTTGATCCTGTGGAAACAATTGTTTATTTTAATATGTGGATGCAGTTCTATGGTGGGTCTATTTCTGACGTAATGTTTTGTTTGTATGCACACCAAAAATGCGCCGCAGTACATAGATGTCTTTCATTAGCCTCAGCATCCCCACCTGCCGTGAAGGTAAGGTAACAGATTTTAAACTTGGAGAAAGCCCTGACTCAAGACCACAGCATGGGTAGTTTTAGGATGGAAGCTCTGCAAGGCAGATGTTTCTGGAGACCACTTTGGCCGAATGAAATTGAAATGAGATGGAGAAAGGTTTGTATCCATCACATCCAAGTTGCAGTGCTTCTTTATAGTCGCTTTCCCTTGATTCCAAACACAAATACCTCACAGAGTGCGCCTTAATTTCCAAAACTGCACTACCATTTTTCTTAGTTTTCCTAAAGATTTGCTGTTGTGGCAAGATGGCTCCAGCAACTACAGCTGGGCCAAGGATATAAACGGCTGTGTTTAGGTCACTGAGGACTAGCAGCATGTGGAGTTTGCTGCTCTCTAGTCTTGCTTGGGGGAGAAAGTGCCCCTTGCTTGCAACCTATATCTATGCAATATGTAAGCATTCTTCCTGCCCTTCTCCTTCAAATGATCACTTGGGCTCTCTTGAAGAAGCAATGAGAAGTCATTGGCAGCTGCAATATTGGGTCAGACTGTCCATCTCAGGGCAGTTTTCCAGACTGGGGTTCGCATCAAACCCTGGAAACATAAATAGCATAATAAGTGAGAGGAGGAACTGCTGATGGGGTGGGATTTCTTTTGCCATTGTGCCTCTGTAAAGCTGAAAGCACTGTGTTTTAGTTGAATGCACATCTGGTTCCTGTGCATTGTCCTTTTGCTGTCATGGAGAGAGAAAAAAATTGAAGAGTATATTTTTAAAATGTGTGTGTGTGGGGAGGAGAGTCTGGCTGCTAGAGAGTGAGAGCTGGAGAGACATTGCCAAAAAGGGAAGTTCTGTTTTACACAACACATAATACCACAAGATGAATTGATGGCAATGAACTTTGATGGCATTTGGAAAGGAAGGGTTAGATAAACTTGTGGCAAACAGGTATAAACAGCTCTTTGCTGCAAAAACTGTGAAGCCTCCCAGTCCAGAAATAGTATATCTTAGAATACCAGAGGGTAGGTGACTTCATGTCTTCCTGATTTATACCCCATCTTTCTCCCAGGTCCTGACTCGGGAGAAAAGCAGAATATAAATTCAATAAATAAGTAAATGCCTTGCTTGGAAGTATCTAGCTAGCCAATGAAGGAAGCAGGATGTGAGACTAGCTAGACTAGTCTGGTTGTGCAACACGATCATATGCATCCCAAAGCTTAGAAAAATCACCTTTTTTAGACTACAACTCCAAGCACGGCAGAGGTCTGAGCTCTGGAATTCATTACCTAGAAGTAAGTGTCACTGTGTTCAGCACAATTATGACAAACCACCTCTTGACTATTCCTTGCCTAAGAAAACCCTGTGAAATTCATTGGGTTGCTGTAAGTCCAGAGGCAGTTTGAAGGCATGTGCACACACACAAGTATGGATATGGTTGCAGAATTATTTACTTGAAATTCATAGCACTCCTTTCTGCTTGCTCTTATCCACGTAGTCCTGTTGGACTCCAGACACGAAACCAATTAGACAAAAACTCCACAGCCATCCCAAATGCCACTAAAGTTCAAGTGTTACGAATTGTTCCAATGTCATTCTGTTGCAATTGTTGGGTTTTATGATTATTTTTATACCTTTCTCTGGATGGGGAGGGGAACGTAAGTGGAGAGGTGGGCTGTATATTCCTTTTAAATTGCAAATCTGAACTTTCACAGGGGAAAAGATGATCTAGCTAGTCCCACCCAAACCAATATTTTTGGATAGTACTGTCAAGCCTCAGAATGTCCTGTTGTTCTTAAAATGTTTTATGGGTCACGTTTGATGTTTGTATTTCCATTCAAAATAGGCACAGTGACAGGCTGTGTATGTAACATTAAAAGAAAATCCCAAACCTCTGAGCGTTTCTTGCGTATATGGTTTTCTTTGTCACGCATCTGGCTAGCAGATCCAAAAGGTGTTTATTCAGCGGGGAGTCCGGATGCTTCTCTTTAGAGAACTATTTGCTGTTTTTGCAGGGTTACCACTCCTGGGGCAGAGTTTATTCTTGAATTTCTTTTCCTGCTCCCCAGAGGGCTGATCTCATAAAGATGCTTCTCTCAGATCCGCTTAACAACGTGGGTTATTTTGCCTGAAAACACAGTTCGCCATAAAAAGTGACAGAGGGATCTTCCAGGCAGGGCAGAGATGTCAACAGGCTGTTGCATTTCTTGTGGCAATTCTTGGGTTGGTTTGTTTGCTTGTTTTAATATATCCAAATACCCTGTGTGTGGTCTGGGAATATTTTCTGGCAGTTTCCAGCACGAGCTGCAATGTATTATTTCCTAAATTCAAGTGGGTTTCTTTTTAATTTCAGGAACGACAAGAACAAAAAGCATTGTTCTCTTTTCTCTATCTTTAATTTTTTTTTAAAATCCTGTTTGTGTATAGGTGTATTAGCATCCTATAGTGAATGAGCATATAGTACATTAGTGCGTCAGTGAAATAGCTCTTTTGCACCGAAGAACTATGAGTCTAAGAATCTTTTTATAAAAAAAAAACCATGGTGAGAAAATGTTCTTTCTTTTCGGTGTGAAATCATCATTAAAATCTAAATAAGAACTGAATAACACATTTAACAAAAAAAGCTGCAAAGAAAAACTAAATGCAAAACTTAGTACATGCCACCTATACATATGACAAAAGCTACAACTAACGAAATTTTAAAAAAGACTTCCAGCTGTCTTTTCTGCAGATGTATTCTCTTAAAATCTATCTCTTCTATAAATTACACTTTGTCTATATATTTGACTCCTGTGAGTTTAAAAACTACAACAGCAACAGCAATCACCAGTTTCCCCCCTCTGTTTTGCTATTAATTCATGCTCAGTAGGGGACTCTGGAGGCAACTGATGTTTGCTTTGCCTGTGTCAGGCCAGTCATAGTGGGATCAGCTAGAATCTTACCTCTTCCTAACAAGATTTACTGCATTGCTTACTGCAGACATACAGCTGCAATCTGGCAAACAAAGGTCTGTTTTAATCCAGACCTCTTTCCCCATCTTCATGAGTGCCAATGCTGCTTTAAAAGCTTCCAGCTGGACAGAGAACAAGAAGGAAAGGGGTAGCGGGGCTGGACAGGAACCGAAAAGACTTTTTTGGAAAGAATCTTTTGTTCATGGAAGTATGCATATACTTTCTAGGTGCCAGATGAAGTTGGCAATGCCTGGAGTAACACGGTTGCATCCCTAGCAGCTAGACTTGTCCTTCCTTAACAAGTTTTAGCTAGACACATCTTCATGCAGGTATCTGCCTTGGTCCCAGATGGGCCTGTTTGGCTGTGGGTTGCATAACATCCTATTAATACCAACTTATGAAGACGGAACAGTTAACAGCAATCATTTTAATTTCCTTTTTGTTTAGCCCTTTCTCACCTGTTTGTTTTAAGAAATAACCTTCTTCCTGATCAAAGTTCATTGCCAACCTGTTTCATTTCCCTGCTGCACCAAATGCGTCCCGCTGGACCTTAGAATCGTGCCACCAGGGAAAGGAAGGGTGAGCTTTCCTCTCCTTCTTTTCTTTCTTGCAATTGGGGAGGGGAGCCTAGTGAAGACTTTTGCCCCGTTTAAATATTAAACTTCCCTGATCTCTTTAAAAAAAGGCTGGGTCTCCAGGTGAAGCTGCCATTGCACGCTGGACCTTGGACTTCACACACTTGAGGAGCCATGAAGCAGAAGGAAGGTACGGTAAGCTGTATAAGAGAGGGTGCCTGGGGACAGGCCCAAATGGGTATGTTTGGATTCCCCAAGCAAGAGATTTGGTTAGAATTGCATGGTGTTGGGGGGAGGAGGTTTGAAGTTGGGGTGTGGTCGTCCAAAAGCGTGCTAAATAGAGGATCAGTAGGACTTCGAGCTGCGATTCTAAGACGTGATTCTTAGAGCTGTCGATTTCAAAGGGATCATAAAGGTCCTATAGTCTAAACCTCTCTGATTATCTAATCTAGCCTGTGCCAACCTTCCTACTATCGGAATTCCCTGGGAATGGAATCCTCTCCCCTGCTCCCCTTGGCTGCTTCCCTAAAATGAGTGCCTGTTTCTGCGATTTCGATCATGCAAATATGAAAATCCTCATTAGACAGTGTAATTTGAAACCATTGCCTGTTAAAAAAAGGTGAAACACATATGACAGCTTGGAATGGAGCAATGATATCTTGCTTTGTAGAGCGCCAGCACAATGCAAGATGTTGTGGAGACTTGGCAGAAGTCAGCTGGCACCTTTTGTTCCAGCAGGGCTCCTATGCATATGGGAGCAGGAAGGGAATAGTGTAAAGCAGTGCTTGTTAAGCTATCTGATGTGCGGTACCAGCTATTTTTTCCCCCTACCATGTGTCAGAGCCTGGTACCATGTTTGTGCCCATTGGCTATAATCTTGAAATTCTTGGAAGTTCTCCAGGGACCGGCATTGGTCCCCAAACCATTGCTTTGAGTAGCACTGCCATAAGGAAAACTGAGGGATCATGTTTCTCCTTTCAACACTTCCACCCACTCTTCCTTTTCTGTGTCTTCCATGTTAGTAGCTTTTGCTATATTTGCAACTGCGAGGGGTTAAAAGTTAATCACAACAAACATCCTGTTGCAATTAGATTCCGAATATGTTCCACAGCAAGCCTGTTTGAACTTTTCTCAGCATCTTGTTCTCCTAGTTTAAATCAGGGGTGGGGATCATGCAGTCATTCAGATGTTGTCAGACTGCAACTCCTAGCATCCCCAGCCAGCATAGCCAAGGGTGAGTAACCCTGGGAACTGTACTTTTTTGGCATCTGGAGAGGCACCTGATTCCTATCCCAATTAAGATTTTTTTCACTCCCTTATACCTTACTGCTTGATATCTGCTCATTTCTCTTTCCTCATTCTCTGGTCGCACCTTTGAACACGTGGCAACAGAATCATAAAGTCATATAATTTACAGTGACCACAAGAGCCGTGTAGTCAACTGCCTTGCTCTGAAGGAACGTACAACTAAAGGCACACCTCCGAGATGGCCATCCAATCTCTGTTTAAAGACTTTCAAAGCTGGAGAGGCAGTATATTCTACTGGTGAATTCTACTGTTGAACAGTTCTGACACTAAAGAAGTTCTTCCTGATGTTTGGGTGGTATCTCTTTTTTTGTAATTGCAATCCATTGGTTCACATCCTAGTCCTGAATAGCAGAAAGCAAGCTTGCACCATCTTTAAATATCAGTCTCCTCTAAGCTAAACATACCCAGCTCCCTCAGCCACTCCTCCTAGGGCTTCAAAGTTTCCAGACCTTTTTATCATCTTGGTCTCTCCCCTCTGGACACGTCCCAGGTCATCAATGTCTGTCTTGAACTGTGGTGCCCAGAACGGTATTCACAGTATTCCAGGTGAGGTCCGACCAAAGCAGAGCAAAGTGGAGCTATTCCTTTCCTCGGTGTGGACACTATACTCCTCTTGCTGCAGCCTGGAATTGCTTTGGGTGCTGCACCACATTTCTAACTCATATCTGGCTTGTGATCTATTAAGATCCCCTAGATCCTTTTCACAGGTATCACTTTCAAGCCAGGTGCCTACCTCATCCTGTATTTGTGCTTTTCATTTTTCCAGCCTAAAAGTTTTTCATTTACCTTACATTTATCCCTGTTCATTTTGTTAGCTTTAACCCAGCTCTCCAATCTATTAAGACCATTTTGAATCCTGATCCTGTCCACTGGGGTATTTGCTACCCCTCCTATTTTGGTGTCATCTGCAAATTTTATCAGCACGCCCTCTACTCCATCATCCAAGTCCTTGAGAAAGGTCCTTAATAATAGTGGGCCCAGGACAGAACCCTGAACCTCCCCACTAGTCACTTCTTTCCAGAATGAAGAGGAAATGTTGATGAGCTTAATAGATACAAAATGCTAACACCCTGATTAACCATTTCCAAAATAAAAAGATCTGCTAGAATCTTCACTCATACCTCTGTTCTTCAGTGCTGCTAGAATATAACCTGGGTTCCATTTCAGAAGATGATTGGACCATCTAACTCACAAATTGTCAACTCTGGCAGTGATTCTTTGGTAGTTTTCTTAAATTTGAAATCTCTTTTAGCTGGTTGCGCTAGGGATTAAATTCAGGCACATGTGCTCTTCCGCTAAGCTGTTGCCTTTCCGCCAAACCTTCACGTTCTTCAACATGTCACAGATGACAACTGGGACAAGTGTAGCCCAACCACACCAGAGGAAGAATGAGGAAGAATACACAGAGCTAGTGTTTGAGGCAGAGAGACCTTGAAGTGGTATAGGCTAAGCTTAGCAACGGCAAGGCTCTCTTTTCTTCTTTCCCACGGAGCGGAGTGCAAACTGCATCCGCACTTTGGATTCAGTTTGCAGCAACTGAAGTAAGCCAGAGACAAAGGGGGAAAATGAGAGGAGGAAAGAGAAACTGGGACATTTTAAAAGCAGCTGAGAAAGTGGAAAGGCAGACCATTCAATAGAATTGCCTCTACTCGACTGGGACAATTGAAGAATATGAACCTATCATTTCCTTCTGGCAAGGAGACCTTAGTACGGACTCAATCCAGCACGGCAATCATTCACCAGCAAATCAAGTTTCTAATCTGGCCAGGTCCTCAACCCCAAAGTGGAGGGTGTAATAAGTGTTGGATTAACCCAGGAAGTTTGAGGAAGGCCAAGGCCAAGCTGCCTGTTTGTCTGCAGTTCGCTGTCTTTATAAACAGAGAATTTGGCAAAGGGTCACCACATGGTGTGAGGTGGGGTTGTCCAAATTTGCTGGTGTAGCTCATAGGTTGCTCTGGAGGCAGAATGGCCCATGGCATTAGCTCCCATCCTCCACAATCCAGCCAAGTTATTTTGACAGATCATACAGAAATTCACAAGCAAATCCCCCAAGTGGCTCTCTCTGTCCCCACCAGTAAAGGAAAGTGATAATGAAATTCTATCCAAAAAATAAAAGAAATCCTCAGGGGTTCACGTGCAATCCTGTGTAGGGTTGCCACTGGCCTTAGTGAAGGAAAGTATGTGATTCCATAGGGGAATTTGCACATGCATAAGACACCAACAAGATTGGGACTGTAACTTTTAACATACATACATACATACATACATACATATACAACACACACACACACACACACACATATATATATATATATATATATATATATAATATATATAAATAATAAAGGCTTCTTAAGAAGTAGCCAGTTCCTTCTTGTGAAATGATTTGAGTGCTTCTGAAAAAGGAAGTTTTCTGCCTCTTGAGAGAGGTGTGTCTGTGAGAGAGAACATTTTATATTGACCACAAGTTTTTCTTTTTCTTTTTGCAGGACTCCAGGACACCACAGAGTTAACTGTGTAAGTGCCAAATTGGATTATTACTGTATCAGTGCACAGAAACATTTCTGTATCACTCCTGACATCCCAAAGCAGTTTGTTGTTGTTTTTGTGGCTTCAAGTCATTGCTGACTTTGCATGACCCTGATTTCTTTTGAAAGAGAGGAGCCTTTGCTTTCCCATGTGGCTGAGACAGTGTGACTTGCCCAGGATCACCCAGTGGGTTTCCATGGCTGATTGGGAATTTGAACCTTGGGCCATTTCCGCACTAGCCTGTTATAGCACTATGATTCCAGTTTCAACATTCTCTGGAATCCTGGGGTTTGCAGTTTCGGGAGGGGCCAGGCGGCCCCTCCCGAAACTGCAAACCCCAGGATTCCAGAGGATGTTGAAACTGGAATCATAGTGCTATAACAGGCTAGTGCAGAAATGGCCCTGATCTCCAGACTCAAACCACTACCCCATGCTGGCTCTCAGCCCAGTTTACAATCCTGCCGTATGAAAGCCCTTATAAAACAAAACCAAGGAAATAAAATGGTGGTAAAACAAAGCAGTATTTCATTAAAGTTCTTAAGGCTATGTCAGGTCAGTGGTCAGGAAAACACTCAGGGCAAATGCTGTTCCTACACTGAGAATGAACAGACATGATATTCTGCATTTCCCTCATTTTTTTCCTATTATGCATGAGGCATAATGCTGGAAACCGTGAAGTGATTCCTTCCAGATGATAGTCAGTGTGAGAGGTGGGGATATCTCTGAGAGCCTTCCAGGTCTAAGTGACCCTTCCTTCTTGTTGTTGGAATTACAGGAAATTTGAATTTAACCCAAAAGATGGGATTGATAACCCGGTCCTATCACTGGCAGAAGATGCAGGTAACAGAGAAGAGGCCTGCCGTGGCTGTGTGGGTGGACAAGCTGTTTCCTTTGTGTGGCATTTGCAAAGAGGGAGAGTTGCTCCTTTTTCCACACCAGGGACTTGAACTAAGCTGCTTCTCTTGCCCGGGGTGGCCTGGTCTTCCTGCAGAAGTTTGATTCTTGATATCTTTGCCTCTCTTCCTGGGATACATCAGAGCAGGATTAACTAAGGATTAACATGTTTCCAAAACTGTAGGCTAGTGTTCCACACTCGTACAGCTGTTGTGTGGCTTCAAGTTGTCTCCAACTTATTGCAACCCTAAGACAAACATATCATGGGGTTTTCAGGGGCTGAGAGTATGTGACAGGGTCACCCAGTGGGTTTCCATGGCTGAGCAGGGAATTGAACCCTTGTCTCTGGGGTTATAGTCCAATGCTCAAATCATTACACTAAGCTACACCTCTTTTTTTGTGAGCCAAATGAGCCCATCCACAGAGGAAGGTGTTCGCTGAGGTTCTGTGTGACTCACCGTTCTTGGAGAGGATAATACTCCTGGGCTCCTAGACCCAGATCCATAGACTTGACAAAATGTCCTGCCTTCAGAGGGATGTATCTCTGCATCCTTTACTCCTCTGGCCATTCCTCCCTTTCACGCTCTGCTCTTAATCCTTCTGTTACCTCCAATGGAAAGATCTAACAATCTTAGGAGAGGTCTCCTTTTGTGTCCCTGTATGAGCCAGTCGCCACTTTGGGCTTCCCTCCTTCCAGCAAAGAGTCATTCCAGAAAAGGGATTCATTATTCAGGCATGCGGGGGACAAGGAAATCTTACTCTTTTCCATTCTGCCCATTTATTATAGAGCTTAACACAGAGATCTCCTCTCAGCCAGCCTAAGAACCTTGTGGGACAGATCAAGATGAGAGAGCATGATTGTTCCATGGTTAGCCAAGGACTCGAACCCAGGTCTCCCCAGTCACAGTCTAATCCCATACCCTCCAACAGTCCCAGTTAATCTTCTGTGATCCCACTCTTTCAGCTGCTTTAAATATGTCTCAATTTCTTTCTCCTCTCCCCTGCTTTCCCCCTTTGTTGTCCGCTTACTTGCATTGCTGCAAGCTGAGTTCAATGGGCAAAAATAGCATGTGCCCATTTAACTCAGCAGAGAGGAGAGGAGCAGCAATTTAAAGAAGCTGAAGACAAAGGGGAAAAGTGGGAAGAGGAGAAAGAAACTGGAACATTTTAAAAGCAGCTGAAAATATATGGCAGTCCCTGCCAAATCGGGATGGCTGGAGCATAATTCGAAGGGCCTGGCATCTTCTACAGAATCACCCATCTTGCCCTTTTGCAGAGCTGGAGGAAGCCTCGCAGCTCCGTTTCTGCTTTCTGAAGAAAGAAGATGGCGAGAGCTTTGGATTTTGGTTGCGTCAGGAGGTGGGCAAGAGTGGGCATGTGGTGCGGCAGGTCATGCCAGGAGGTTTGGCCCACCGGAGAGGCCTACGGAACGGTGACCGAATCCTGGAGGTGAATGGGGTATATGTTGAAGGCATGGAGCATTTTAGGGTAAGCCTTTGGGACAAGGGTGGGGGTAAAAAAATTCTGGGATCCTGATCCACTCAGTTCCTAGGCTAAGCCAGGATGGGATACAGGAACAATATTCAAGGTGAAGGCAAAGTTAGCCGAGGTCCCGTAGCTGATTGAAACAGTCCTTTGTCACCTGTGTTGCCCACCGGGGTCCCCACCATGAAAGCAACACCACCCTAATGGAAAGACTGCTTTTCTGGGCTGGATTATGTCCAAAGTGCATCCTCTCCGAAAGAGACCAATTGTCTGATCTTTTCCAGTCTTTAAATTCACCTTCTCCTTTGTTCTAGAAGATGCCAACACTTTCACAGGGGTGTGTGAAGGGATCGGTTTTGCAGGCATTCTAAAATGGGAACATTCTTACTTGTCCCTTCAGCATGAGCTCATTTTTAAGCCTAAATTTTAGACTGTAGCTGGAAAATGCAAGAGTTGGCGGCCCAACAAAGAAATTTTCCCAAGCTCCGCGGCCCAGAACATTGTCTTTGCAGTGCTGCTTCTATGGCCATTTCTGCAGGAGGCTGTTATAACGCTATGATTCCACTTTCAACCTCCTATGGAATCCTGGGGTTTGCAGTTTCAGCCCCTCCCGAAACTGCAAACCCCAGGATTCCATAGGAGGTTGAAAGTGGAATCATAGCACTATAACAGCCTCCTGCATAAATGGCCTATATCATTTCTCTCTTTCAGGTAGTCTGGAAGATCAAGAGCAGCGGGAAGCAAGTTTCACTCACGGTCCTGGATGGCAATGCCTATGAGCTGGCCAGAGCCCTTGACCGGGACTTAGCCCAACTCCTTCCCCATCATAACAGGCCACAGCTGTGCTGCATCACCAAGGACCAAAGTGGCTTTGGCTTCAGTGTTTCGGCTCCTGAAGGTTAGCTCTGCATATCATATTTCCCACCAATGAAAAAACCAAACACATTCTCCCAATGTGTGTGTGTGAGGAGCAATCACGATGCATTATGAAAATCGAGGATGGTTACACGAGACACATAATCTTTTTCAACATCAAAAGGTGGTGGAGGAGGAATGTAACAGCATCTTTAAGATGAACTTTTAAAAAAATTTTGTATGAGCTTTCTTGGATGCAGTACGGAGTAATAAATAATTTTTGCAGATTTTTGCATAGATTATTGTGCTTCCTAGATTCCAGGTTGAAAATGTAGTTATTGCAATGGGTGGGATAATGGGGAACAAGGCAAGAAAAAAGGGAGTTAATGGGGTATGGAAGGCCATAGGCAAAGAAAGTCATTTGCAAATCCATTCTGCAAGGCTCATCTGTACAAAAGATAATCAAATTTTATTCCCAATGAATATTACACCTTTCCATTCAAGAATCCTGGGAACTGTAGCTTTGCAAGGTTTCTGTGTGAGTCCTTTTCTGTTAGAGTACTCTCTCTCCTCTAGGTTTTCTGCTAAAGACTTTAAGTCTGTAATGCAAACACAGAAAATATCTACAGTACACATTTCTAGCAGTTTGATACCACTTTAACTGCCATGGGTCCATCCTACAAACTCCTGGGATTTGGAGCTTGGTGAAGAACTTTGAATTCACTGTAGATCCCACTGTTCTATAGGATGGAAACAAGTGGTAACAGACTGCTATAAATGCAGAGTGCAGATTCAATCTGTTTAAATCTTAACTCACATATTGTGGGCTTCCTGCCCACCTTGGAAAAGTTCTTTTTTCTTTCTTTTTTTTGGACTATGACTTCCAGATCCCTGCTTCCCAACCAGTATACCCACGGTCATGCTGCTTGGGGAACTGTAGGAGCTGTAGTCCAAAGAAGCTCTGGTTTCTCACCACTCCTCTTCAAAACTAAAACCTAGGGGAAGGGGAGCTGTTGAGATGGTGCAGACTGGTAGAGAAAGGCCAAGATAAAATCTTGGCTTCATCCAGGGCCCAACATATTTTCTCAGGTATGGGCTGCTCCTTTCATTGTTTTCTTCTTTTCAGGTGTGAAGGGCACATTCCGACTTTCGGTACCAAAGGGTGGGCCAGCTTACAAGGCGGGAGTCCCAGATGGCTCGTGGCTTCTGGAGCTCAATGGTGCAAGCGTGGAGAGCTGGACTTCTGCCCAACTGAACAGAAAGGTCCTGAGACTGCAAGTCCCTTGGAGGAACACTGGTTAATTAACTATCAGACTTTTAGCCTGTTTCTTAAAGCCAGAAGCCCGCAGGAGATTTACGCTGGCATACATACTGTTGCACTTTTCAGGATGGGGTGGGCAACTTGGAGCCTTCCCCATTTTGGTAGATTGCAGCTCCCAGCATCCTTCAACAGGGTCTACAGTGACTGGGGATGCTAGAAGTTGTGGTCTGGCAACATCTGGAGGGCTGAGTTCTAGATCATGCAAGTAGTGTTACACTAGAATTAGCTTTGCAAAAATGGTTGTCCTCCCAAAGAGGTTGCCAGCGTCTTCCATTTTGTTTCATGGGCAGGGAGTGGCTGCAGCCTTGTGCAACAGGTGACTCTGAAATATTGACCCCTGTTGCATGTTCGATTGCACAACAGTGTGTGGTCTTGCATAGCACTGATGTTGTATAGCCACAGCGGTATAAATTTATGCTATGCAACTGCCCTGTCGCCTAGGTTCCAGAACATTGTTTTCCTTTGAAAAGCGTGTTTCTTATTCTCATGCCCATTTAAATCAGTGAAGAGCTTGACCTAAGAACCTTTGATGCCACTTTAATGATTCTGTGGGAATCTTGTGATTTATAGCTTGGGGAGACACTAAAGTTGTTTTGCAGAGAAATCTAAATACCTCATGAAACTGTGAATCCCAGGATTCCATAGGATGCAGCCATGACTGTTAAAGTGATATCAGAGTGCCATAATTGTGGTAGTGTGAAAGAGACCAAAGATCCACCTGCTGCCCCTTTCCCTTTTGTGTCTGCTTTGTATTCCAGCTCAAGCACAGCAGCAACCCAATGGGACTCCTGGTGATCGATGCTGAATCTGAGGGATTCTATCACCAACGGGGCATTAAAGTCACTGCTGCCATGGCCGATGCATCTTTGGTTCCATTTGAAGTGAGGAAACTGGAGATGACGAGAGGTCCGGATGGCTATGGATTCTTGCTGAAGGAAGAAAAATGTTCCTCTGGAAAGAGGGGTAAGTCATCGCAGCCCCCCTTCCTACCATGGGGGAATCCTTGTAAAAGAGCCAAAGTAGGCATTTTGTACGGCAGTAGCAGGAACCGACTCACTGAATTCAGATAAGTTATGAATCAGGTTGGACAACTGCAAATGGAAAAGGGTAAATTAATTATTCTGATCTACTTCTTAACTAAAGTGATTGGCATTAAGTTGGACTTTCAATATTAACATTTCTCCAGAACTAAGTTATGAATTCGACAAACCCTTAGCTATCTTGCAGCTATGGTACAACAAAATTGCAAACGAATTGCAAGCATGCATACCAGGGTACTGGCAAGAGGGCTCCAATATACATCAGGCACATCTGGGGTGCGTCAGACTCTTCTGGTGCACATTGGGCTCTCCTGTTGTGCTCCAGCATTTCCTAGCCACTGTCTGGGTGTGCACTTGAGAGCACTCCCATGCACATTGGCGCCCATGGTGCTTTGGGTAGCATCCAAAGGATCAAAGCCATCTCAACCCTCTGAAAACGTTGCCTCTGCCTTTCCCTTCCTGTGGCTTGCAGGCCAGTTTTTGAGAGAGGTGGAACTTGGGATGCCTGCTGAGAAGGCAGGCATGAACGATGGCGACCGCCTCCTGGCAGTGAATGGAGAGAGCGCCGAAGATCTCAACCACCAGGAAGTGGTGCTAAGGATCCGTGCTGACAGCAGCCGGGTGACCCTGTTGGTTATTGATGCAGAAGGGAGCAAGTTCTACGATTCGGTATGGACCAGCTTGAGAATTGGGGAACATCAAGAGGTGGTGGTGGTGGTGAATCCTATACGAAAAGGTGACCCTTTCCACAGTACCAACTTCTGCTCCAAAGACCATAACACTGGAAAATGAGGGAAAATATCCACTCCCGAGAACAGGACAGACATCACTGTCTTGGGATTATCACATGTCCCTTTACTACAGACTAGAGTTTTGGAAAGTTCCATTTTGGATTAATGCTTAGAAGCCTCCTGGCACTGCTGAGTGGGGATTCTGGGAACTGCTGTCAAAGACGTGAGTCCTATGGGTAGTGCCAACTAGAGCAGATCCATTGAATCAATAGGAGGTACCTATATGTTGAAAATTGACTCACTGGGCCAACATTCAGGCCAAAGAAACACTCTCTTGAAGAAGAACTGGCTCTTAGTGTTCCTTCCCCAGGAAAGTATTACAGATTGGAGAGGAGACGAATCAGAGAATTCTCATCTTTTTTTTTTTATAAACTGTAATTCCTAAGATCTTTTGGTAGGGTGAAGGGATAGGTAATATAGCCACAGTGGATAACTGAATGCAACTGATGAAAATTTGTACTGACACAGGAATGCTTTGGATAGTCTCTGCTGGGTTAAGCTGGGTTGGACAACAGGCTTAGCTGGTTCTCTTCCACAATTCTACACAAAAAGATAGTGCTGAGTCCATTGAAAGAAAAAACAGTGTGTGGCACTTTTCAACAATTTGTTCTTTCAATCCTTTTTGATTACAACCAGAACCCATATATTTGACACAGGGTCGAAAGAGTGGATCACATGTCGAATATATGGGTTCTGGTTGTGATTGAAAAGGGTCAAAACAGCGAAACATCAAAAAGCAGACTGTCAAAAAGTGGGCACGGTTTTAGTGAGAGGCAGCCACGTAGGGACGAGGGGGTGATGGAGATGGTTCGCCCCAGGTGGCAATGTTTTTGGGGCATCC
Source organism: Ctenosaura bakeri (assembly GCA_948474755.1). Classification (NCBI taxonomy): domain Eukaryota; kingdom Metazoa; phylum Chordata; class Lepidosauria; order Squamata; family Iguanidae; genus Ctenosaura; species Ctenosaura bakeri. Next base: position 165,649 of record CAOLHI010002116.1, on the reverse strand, counting down.
CAGCCCGTGGCCATGCCCCCAGACTGGCCACGCCCCACACACAGTGGTTTTGCTCCCTCCTGCTCCCCTCCACACACTCCAAGCTCCACCACTGGTGAGAGGACCCCATTAGATTCACTAACCATCTCCCAAATGGATTGGCTTGAATCTTGAATTTTTGCTTTTCCCAGGTTGGACTATCACCTCTTCTTTTCTATGATGAAATGGACCCTCCAGCACACTGGCTCCACGCTCATGGCTCCTCTCCTCCCCGCATGCTCCAGGAGAACAACAGCCCTGCCATGACAGCCAGCCTCCATAACCACAGTACAGGCCCGCCTGGGAGTGGACTGCCACCACTCCAGCCTGGTGAAGGTTCGTGGGCTTTCACAAAAGAGGTAAGGTGCCTACTGCAGGAACAGCACACCCTCCCCAGGGCCACAAGACCCTTTGTTGCTTTTACTACTCACCTGCCTCCCCCTAAAATCCCTGGAAATTCCTTTTAAAGCGTAACAGAAGCAGTGGCAAAGTTCTTCTACTCTGCTGCTAAAACCCATAAGTCTATGATGTATGAACAACAACCAGCTCTGCTCAATGCCTATTAAATTTCTGGTTTCTTTTATAGCTTTTAATTAACATTCTTATAATTATACATGAATTTGCCTTATGTGATAATAATAAAGGGGACATTAGAAATTTTTTATTCTCAAGAATTCATACAAATATCTTTCCCTGTTTTTATTGCCACACTGTCCTTTAATCATTAACATAGCTGTCAACGGCATTATCTATTTTAAATCCTATGCTGTGATAATAAGTGTGTCTATCATGAATGTGGTTTGCTTTTTACAGTGTTATTTAACATGTCTAGTATGCCTCATGGTCTGTTGACTGTAATAAAGGCTATTATTGATTGATTGAAATTCCTTTTAAGAGGAAACTTAAACAGTCAAGGCTTAAAAAAAAAAAAGTACAAGCACAGCCCTGGAGGAGACAATCTGCCTGCTTTAGTGAATGGGTTTGCAAAGTATACCATTCTGGAAAAAGAGCAGATATTACCAGGCCAAACTTAAACAGCTTTAGGACTGAGCATGCTCAAGCTGGAAACCCACTGATGCGCTGGCCTTGTGGTTGCCGTTTTGCCAGGGAGGTCGCACAGAGGTAGGGAGGGAAGACCAGCAAAGATTCCTGGATGCAAGCATTCAATTTCTTTGGTGCCTTCCTTCCTGCTTTCCTCCCTTGGCTTTCCACCCATTGCCACGTATGCGTGTGTTGTTATGCTGGTGCCAACACAGCTCTTGCCTCAGTGCCCATGGCATGTCGTGTGCCAGTTTTGAAAAGAAATTAAAAAAAAACCTCACGAGGAAGGAGGTGGCAAAATATTTTGCTTGAGCTCCCTGATAGCCTTTTGAATCTTCAAGGTGGGCATAGCTGGTCAGCAGGAACTCTGAACTACGCAAGAGATTGCCCTTTGTTTTGGCTCTAGGGAGTGTGTATATAATAACTCCACAAAGAATGCTAGCTACCCAGACTTTCCGTATTCTCACAACACACTCTGGTAAGGCATTTGGGACACACTGCTGGTCAGAGAAAGAAAGTAAGCTCTTTCAGTGTGTTACTGAGCCTGATCACCTGGATGGGTATATATTACTCACTCTTGGTACGTGGCTATTTTCAAGACTATCTTAAACGTTTCACCTTCAGATTGTATTGACCGCAAAAGACCATCACAAAAAAGCCGTCCCTTGTGGTTTATGCATCTGTGGTTGAGATCCAACCCTTCTGCATTCAAACCGTACTCATGACTTCAGCTATGTTTTCTTTCTCTCTCTCTCTCTTTTCCCCCACACAGGACCAAGATGGACTGAGCCAGGCATTCTAGGATCTGCCCAATCATGGCCACCAAAAGTTCTCACTTCCAGCTCTGCATTCACGGCTAGAGGGAATGCAGTTCCACAGATGCTCACGTTGCAATTTGACCTCTATCTCCTGAGTTTGATTTTTATCTCCTCTCCCTGTCACACTCCTGCCTCATGGATCTCTCTGCCCTCTGAAGATATTTCCTGCAGAGAAGGAGTGATCAGAGGTGGAATCTGTGAGACTTCTCCGAAGTCAACAGGAGACAATCCTTTTCTGTTTTGGGATATGATTCCAAAATCCAAAAGGCAAGACCTCTTGCAACTCAAGGGTGACTTTCTGGTTTGCTTTGCCATCAGTGTGAAGGGGAACCAGAATACATAAAACAGAAATGTATCTCTATTTTGAAATATTACCATTACTAAGAGGAGACACATAGCTGGGCTGTGTGGTCTGGAACTTCTTCCACCTCAATCCAATATGCTGAAGAGGGTGTCTTTGATTCATAATAATAGTGGTACTAACATAAATAGTTACATATATACCATGCATTTTCTCCAATGAGCTCAAGGCATCCTATGTAGCCCTGCCCCCCTTTTCTCCATCTCTGAAGTAGGTCTGGCTAAGACGGAATGACTCTTCCATGGTCACCCGGTGAATTTCATGGTTCATTAGGACCAGAACTTGAACCTCTCGAATCCCAATCCAATAGTTTCTACACGACACTGAAGGATGTCAGTCATGATGGCAATGGTTGGGACAATAACTGAAATGCACTTTGCACACCCTCAGAGACACTGTAATTATTATTACTGCTGCTCTAGAAATTTTAGGCCCAATCCCCAATTTCAGCTTCAGGCACAATACTAAACTGTGATTAGCATCAAGAGCATGGCAGGAACAATGCTTCAGATCTCCAGAGGCCTAAGTCCAAACTCCTTCAGCCGGTCCTTATACTCCAGATGGATGCCTGTAGCCTCTTTCTCCCAGCTAAGTTTGGCGGTCTGCATCTTGGACAGGACGTGGTCCAGGCTAGCCTGAGGACAGAAGAAGCAACAGACAGTATGAAAGGTCTCTGCGTGCAAACATATCACCACCAAAAGGCTGGAACAACCTGCTGCAGTTCTAAGAGAGGCAGCTCTTCCAGCACAACCAGTAGAAGAACTCTATGATCCAGCTATGCTTGAGAAAAGAGAAAACCTCTCAGTCTACAGACTCAGTACCTCTACCATGTATGGCAATAACTGAGAGGGCAAGATCGCTCTTCCTTCTTGCACCATTCTCTGAATTTCACACTTAATGTTGTTGTGTGTCTTCAAGTCATTTCCAACTTACGGCAATCCTAAGACATACCTATCATGGGGCTTTTCTTGGCAAGATTTGTTCAGAGTGAGTTATCCATTGTCTTCCTCTGTGGCTGAGAGAGTGTGACTTGCCCAAGGTCATCCAATGGGTTTCCATGGTGGAGCGAAGATTCAAACCCTGGTCTCCAGAGTTGTGGTCCAGCGCTTAAAATGCTACACCATGCTGGCTTGAATTTCATTCATAAATTCTGGGAAATCTATAACTGCCTTTGGATAGTGTTTATTACTTCCATTCCAATAGACATCACCATGGAAAATGGAAGTAAAAACCCCTGATGCTTTTTATATATATATATAAACACCTGCTTCCGATCATTTTATTTGATCTATTTTTTTTTTTTTTATGGTATCCTTCTAGGATTCAGATTCTGTTCAGTGGCTTTATTTTGCTTATGCGCCTTATAGCATGACACTGTAAGGTCAAAGTATAGCTAAAATGGAGGAGCCTGCAGTGTGAGAATGCTAAGAGAAATGAACAACTACAGAACTTCAGCTGAAAAAAAAGGTCACTGAAGTGAAACACCATTTTATAAAGCCCTGTTTCTAAGATCATTTCTTGGGCAAAATAACATTCAGAACAATGAAACTAAGATGCTGGGCATAATTTCACAATACTTCTTTGGACACAGGAATTCAAAATAAAACTGGTCAGTTTTGATAGTGATGGTCAGCTAGTAGAAAAACAAGGGCCTAGCAGTTTCCATCTTTGACAGCAGGCCTTGAATATTTAGCAGATTTAGCAATGGTGGGAACAATAACTTTATTGCTTCTTGATGAGATTTTGACAATGAGACACTAACTGACCCCTTGGCCTTTCCCTACGACACCCTGGGCTCTGCCATCCACCCAACTCACGTGGAGGATTTTTTCGTATGTGGTCTCCATCTCATCAATCTTACACTGCATCTCAGCAATGGCTTTGTCCTTCTCTTCCAGCATCTTGGCACTATCCTCCTGACTTTGCTTCATCTCAGCCTGGCAGGCAGCTGCCAAGGAAATGTGAGAGAAGAGAAAAACACGGAGTAAGAGGAAGTGTAGCTGTGCAGGAAGGCAAAGGGACAGATAAAGATGGAAGACCATCAAGAGGCTGCAGAAGGAAACAGGGATGAGAAAGATGTATTGGGGTAAAGCTAGGAAACCCTGGGATAGGAAGTGGGAGGAAAAACTGGACCATTTTATTCCCTCGAAGGGCATATTTTCAGTGAGAAAATGGGGAAATTTTGTAGGGGGAAAAAGAACTTAGATGAAATATTTTCTTGGCATGAAATATCTGGTCCTTAAAGTTTTATTTGTTCAGAAAGCCAGTGTTGAAGCTTTGCATATCAGCCAACAACAATTCCTGTGCATGCTGTAGACACATGAAACATTCAAATTCAAGATGCCTTTCAGCCCCTTCTGGATGCTACCATCTGTGTGAGACAGGCTGCGTATTTGTGTGATGATAATACACAGTTGAAGAGATAAGTATTTAAACACAGAATTAAGTTCTATATTCAAATATGCTGCTAGCCTAATCCTTAAGATTGTAACTGCATGATGCTGTTTCTCTTTAAATAATACATGTTCTTTTTATTACAAAACTTGCGGTTTCTATTTTCATTTTCCACCTTACTGCTAAAAAACAAAAAAAAAAGAATAGCTCACGTACAATAGGGTGCAGTCATTTGTATCTCTCTTTCTAATATATAGTATATTTTGCTTGCACAAAACTAAGGCTTTTGCATGTTTAAGTTCCACAAATATGCCAAATAGTACAATTTTATATGCTAACAAGGTGATGGATGAAGCATTTTATGCTACCAAAGCAGGGACATAAGTTTAAATATGAAAGTAAGCATTGCATATGTTTCTGTGCTGCTTTTTTTAAAATTTCTGTTTTGACTCACTCCCCCGGAAGAGAAAAAAAAACACACCAAAGTTATTTTTGTTGCCTCAATGTTTCTATAAATTCTATATCTTTAGTTGGGAAGGGAGAAGCGTCCCACAGAGATTTTGAATATCTTCTTTCCTTCTTGTTGTTTTGTGCCTTCAAGTCATTTCTGATCTATGGCAAACCTATCACTGGTTTTCTGAGGCTGAAAGTGTATAATGCACCTAAAGTCACCCAGCAGGCTTCCATGGCCCAGTGGCAAATCAAACTATGGTCTCCAGGGTCATAATCCAATGCTCAAACCACTACACTACACTTTCCTGCTTCCTTTAAATTCAACAAAGCTTCATTCTGTACTAACTTCTAGTTTCCACAAGAGGGAGTGTGTATTATGGTGGGATTACTCCAATTACATTGGTACAATACTATCATTCATAGGGTCTCCATAAATCAAAATTGACTCAGCTACTAATTTATTTCCTCACAGTCCTCAGACAGAAGACGAGTGATGGGGAAACATTGCTACCCCCCATCAATCTGACCACCTCCAAGCAGAGCACATGCGCATAATACCGAGTTTTTCCTGCAATTTCTTTGTCTCATCTTCTAGATGCTGTATCTGAGTATCAGCCTGGCGTTGAAGCTGCTGGTACCTGCGGACCATCTCTGGAAACACAAGATGGAACCTGGAATAAGGAAACTGAGAGGAGAAAAAGACATTCTCGTCCACCACCTCTGCCCTGGACCAAGAGCTATTTTTACAAAAAACTGTTGTCTGTGGTGCTTCACAGAGTAACATGAGCTGAACAGACTGGTCCTTGCCTTGAGGAAATTATAATAAAACTTGTGCCAATGGGGGAGAATAATGAAGGACTGGGGCCATCCAGTCCAGCCCCATTCTGCCATGCAGGAATACACCATCAAAGCATTCCTGACCGATGTTTAAAACCCCCAAAGAAGGAAACTTTACCACACTCCATTGAGACAGTGTATTCTACTGCTGAACTGCCTTTACCATAAGAAAGAAGAAGACATCAACACACCTTCATAAATATCCTTTTTGTCGCCTTGGGCTTCTTCCAGTTCTTTCTCCAGATCTGCCAGCTTCTGCTTCAGTCCTTCGCTATCAGCCATTGCTTGCCTGGCCATATCCCGTCGTAGAACTGCAGGCCAGAAGGATACACACAGCACTTTTTTTTCTTTTTGGTCATGTGCCTTCAAATGGTTTTAGAATTCTGATGACTCTTACATTGGGATTTGCTTAGCAAGATTTACTCACAGGAGTGTTGCCATTGCCTTCCTCTAAGGCTGAGAGAGTGGAACTTCCCCAAGGTCAGCCAGTGTTTCTGTGGCTGAGCAGAGGTTTGAACTCTGGGCTCCTAGAGTCTTAGTCCAACATTCAGATTGCTACACTTTCCTGCCTCCATTCACACAGCATATAACTGCATATATCCAGTTTAGGGTATTAATCTATTTTCTTTCCATTTCCCCCAGTTCCTTGATCCAAATTATTATTTCTGCACTTTTGATGCAAAGTAACTAAAGGGCATATTTTTTACTGGAGCATCTTGAGTTCATGTAAATGCATGCATGCAAACTTTCAGATTTACACAGAGTTCTCTGTCAGATAGAATGAGAAAATGGAAGTAACCTTCAAATACAAGGCATATCAGGCCCACATGAATACTTTAAGCTGTTTTACACTCAAGGCAATGCTTTCACATTTTCTTGAAAATGCTTGGATAGGCTGATGAAGAAGAGGAAAGAAAAGACGGGGAAATGAAGAAAACCTCTACTCTGGAAAGTCTTTAGTGGAAAAAAAGGCTTCCCCCAGCAACTCCTTTGCACTCAGCAGGCTCAGGTTTTTGTACAGTCCTCTTATTCTGCCCTTACAAAAATATCAGCCCTCCTCCACTTTGCAACATCAAGGCATGGTACTAGAAAAACTTCCTCACCGAGATACTGTTTAAGAGTGTCAACTTCCAGCTCTGTCTTCTTGTACTTTTCCTCATCTGCAAGGAAATGAAAACCCACACTGAATGTTAATTTCTGCCATGCAGAAATTCATAAAGCTACAAAACATAGATTATGAAGTGGGATCTTGGCCAAGTCCTACAACTGAGATGCAAGGAACACCAAGGTAGGTCTCTGCAGATCTGAGGGTGTTGCAGTCCCTTCCATCACTGCATCTTACCTGGCACAGTTGTCTTCTTCTTTGCCTTTCCTGCTTTCTTCCCCTTTCCTTTCTTGGTGGGTGCCATCTCTCTGTGTTCCCCAGTAGCCTGCAATTGGGAATGGAAGAAAAAAAATGTTATGGCATTTTGGGCAGTCTCACCAGAGCACTATGGAGCTAGCATGGTGTACTGTAGTGGTTCTTAGCCCTTTTCCTACCGTGGATCCCCTTTAGGTATCTTTTATTGCTACAGACCACCAAGACTTAACTCAAGGTGACTTCTGGCTGTATGTGAGGTAACAAGAAATGTCCCCTGCTTTCTCTCAGTCACTCAGTGTCATTCACTTGCAAGTTCTCACTGCATGCAGAAGTAGCAAGTGCTGAATACATTATTTTGCTAAAAAACAATTTCATAACTTTTAAATGGTTTGAGATATTGTAATGAAAATTTGTACAAATGGTGTCTGCCACCGGCAAAAGACCCCTGCTCTTTGAGATCAATGCATGACTGACTGACTGCCTGTCTTCTTTCCATCCTTTCATTCTATTTCAACTGTAAAAGCTCATAATGTTTCTTCTGAAGACCCCCTATAAGAACACTGCAGCCCACCCCCCAGGGATCCACAGACACCAGGTTAAGAACCACTGGTATAGTGCTTTGAGGGTTGAATTATGATCCTGGAGACCAGGTTTCCATTCTCGGCTCAGTCACGGAAACCCTGGGTACATCACACACTCTCAGACCCAGAAAACCCTGTGATAGGTACGCCATAGGGTCACCTATGGCGTACTTGAAGACCCAACCCCCATCACAACAACAAAGCACGATAGTATCTGGGGGCTCTCTTGCTGTCCAAACCCATTGCCCCTAGGATTGCCAGAGTGCAAACCAGAGAGGGCTCCTGTACCTTAAAGGTTGCGTAGAAGAGGGAATTTCAGAGGGTGTTGCTTGTTACTCGACTGCACGACAAGCAACACCTGCTGAAAGTTCTTCTTCTGCAGAACCGTTAAAGTCACAAGAGCAATCTCCAGTTTTCAGTCTGGCAACCTTAACTGCAATGCCTGTATGTATTTCTTGTACTGTTGGCCCTCTACGTTGGCAAGTCTAACCTTCATGGATTTGATTATCTGAAACTTTCTCCAAATCCTGCCCCCCCCACAACACCTCAGGTGCCTCTTTTCTGGGGGAAGCTTCCCTCTCAGCAGCTCTGATCAGGCCATGTAGCCCACTTCTGGTCCTCTGCCAGCTGCTGCCTGCCCAGCTAAGAACAGATCACAACTTGATTTCTCAGCACCGCAAACCCTCTCCCAGTGCCTCCCTCACACACCCAAGGAAGGAGACGGGTAAGAGAGAGGAAGTATAGGGCCACCAGGCTGACCCACCCCCTTTCCCTGACCTAGTTTGGACCCAGGCTGCTCATCCTTCCCACCATGTCTTGGCCTCCTTCCTCCCCCCAACACACATTTTTATATTTGCCAATTTCCCACTTCCGTGGTGGTTTTGCACCCCTAACCCCAGAAAAAGTAGAGGGCTGAGTGTATTAGTTAAATAGATACTGATTAAACAGGTATCCTTTGCAAATTCTTAAGGGAGCAGAGAAAGGGTTTATTTTTTCTTGCACACATCACAATGGGGCAGAAGAAGGTGTGAGAAAAAGTACCTGAAAGCAACGCCTTTGCAGGTTGGTGCAAGTTACCAGGCAGACAACAGGAAGTTCTTTTGCAGGTGTGTCACGTCCAAGCAGCCAATGTGCAGGCGAGGGGGAGAGAGACGCCTAGATTTTGGAAAGCCTATCCTGGCCAGAGCAAACCAGGGTTGCCAGGCAACAGGCCCACACTTGCTGCCACAGCAACCAAACCAAGCAAAGCAGAAACCCAGGTCAGAGAAAGGAGGCCTGAGAGGCTGAATCCGGCCACCGGCCACCCGTGAGAGGGGAGAGGTCCTCAGACCAATGCAAAACTCTTTTTTCCCTTTTTTGGTGGGGGAAGAAATGAGTGAAGGGGAAGTCAAGATGGACATGAAATTCAGGTTCCCAGAGTGAATCCGGCATCTCCATGCAACGTTTGCCTTAATCTTCTTCGCCTATCCTCACCCACGAACGTCCCAAGCAAATGTCACCTCTGGAAAATTTCCTTCCTGAAAGTGATTCATTCCATTATTTATTACAGGGGATAAAAAGTAACTGACTGCTGTTAACTTCATGATGAAAAAAGCCAACTTATTATGCCACTTGTTACACTAGTTGTTACTTTTCCTTTTGTTAGGAAACGGCTGATCATGAGAATGGCATTAAAACTTGAAGAACGCCTGTGACACCATATCTTAAAACAACCTTAAAAGTAACTTATGAAAATAACTACCAACTTTGTTTCACCAGTTAAATAACTTTCCCCTCACTTGTTACATTGCCTTTGCAAACCTGTTGCACCCTCACTAAAAACAAGAAAGAATGTTGCCTGCATCCAATTACTCCAGCGCACGGAACAAGATTTCTTTGTGCTTATTATTGATGTTTTCTTCTGTTGTCTCTTCCCACTGCTGAAATTTGCTTTCTGGACTGGGAATTGTTTGCCTTACTTGAAGGATTGCAACTGATTGGTTGCTTGTGTTACTTTGGGAAGCTCTGCATCCTCAGAGGGCTGATTGCTACATTTAATTACCAATGTTTAATGGGACCTGAAACAAAATGGTGCTGCATCCCACCCGCCATGCTCTTTTCTAGGACATGCTTTTCCATTCCATCTTGGTCCCTGGTTTGCCACTCGCAACAGCTTTCATTGGTCTGCTCCAGGGCAGGTTTTCCTCCCTTTGTGTTCCCCTTACATTGTTTTTGTACTTCTACAAAACATGGTGTCCCATCTAAACATCCCTCTTATGTCTGTTTTGTGGTTTGGGTATTATTGCTACCACCATTGGTACCATCAGCCAAAGAAAAGGGCAGACGAGTTATCAAGGGAATGTGAAAACAGCAAAGAAAAAGTATGTGGTGGGAACAGTTTTCAGTGTCTTCCTCTCTGCAATGCTTGAAATTTGGGGACTGAAGGAGATTTTTCATTGGAGAACAGAATTCTTATTTGGGGCAATGGCCTCATCCCTCCCACCACTTAAGGCCCAGTGTTATAGTCCTATTATTCCACTTTAACTGCTATGGCAACACTGTATAGAATCCTGGGATTTGCATTCAGAATTCTCAGCCAGAGAGCTCTTGGGCCTCACTGCACTACAAACTCCAGAATTCCACAGAATATTACCATAGCAGTCAAAGTGGAACAATAGCGCTATAACAGCGTAGTGTGAAAGCGCCCTTAGCTACATCTCTGCTGTTGGTTGGACCTCAGTGGTTTTTCTCTGTATTAATCATGCCCTTAAAAATGAAGTATTGCCCTTACAAAAGTGTGTGATTGGGTGGGAATGGGGACAATGGATGGATGATCCTTTTTCTCCAGAAGCCCCCCCCAACCCCTGGCATCAACAAATGACAGAACCTTAGATAGTCAAGCAGTATGTATGTCTACTTTTTAAAGCAAAGGAAGCAGGGAATAAAGGAGAGATGAACCAATTTCTCCCATGGTTCTTTAACCCAACTTCTCTCTAGCTTTGCTTTCAGACCTGAACTAGGATGGAATCAAAATCCAGAGATGACTCAGCCCTGGAAGGACAAACATGCCCATGTCTGAGGTCAAAATCAGATTCCTGCTTTGAACACAAACTGGGCAGAGGGGTGAGCAAACAAAGGCAACTGCCACCATCATGGATATTTTGACTGTGGTTCTAGAGAACCGTTTCTACTCTGATTATGAAAAAGAATCGACACCGCTTCTGTAAAGTTAAGGCCCTGTTTCATAAACATTTTGAAGATCTTTTTGCAATGTCCATAAAAATACGGTTAGGCATGAACCATTGTTTACTTGGATTTCCAGAAGGCTTTTGACAAAGTTCCTCAACAGAGACTGCTGAGCAAACTTAGCAGCCATGTGGAAAAAGAAGAACTCCTTTTATGGAGTAAAAACTGGTTCAAGAACAAGGAGGAAGACATTGTCAGTTTTTGCAACAGAGTGGGAGAGTAGGAACTGCAGCTTAATATTTGCCAACTAATACCTTGTCTTACAGAAGAAAAGTTATATTTGGACTGCAGCTGTCAGAATCCCTTGGTTAGTATAGCCAGTGCAGGCTGGGAGTTGTAGTCCAAAAGGCAACGTTTCCAAGCTGTGTACTAACAGAGCTTTCCCAAGTAACTTTTTCCAGCTATGTCTGGTCAGAACCCACAGTACTGAGCCACCTAGGTCCTTGGTCTGGCTTCCTCAAGCGTGTGCGTTCACAAGACAACCGAGCTTCTGCTTTCTCCATCTACCTTCTCTTGACCCTAAACTCCTGACTTTGACCAGGCCACATTCACGCACACATCAGCAAAGATCAGAAAGGACAAGTGAGAGACAGCCAATAAGGGCCAACATTGCGCAAAGCAAAGTGCATTGATGTGGCTCCAGGAGAAGGAGGAAGTGTAGATCTTCTCTCTCCTGACCTTGTGGCAGAGGTTTTTGTGGTGGGGACTTCCTGGCGTTAGGGAAGAAACCTATTGGGAAAGAGCATTCCCTTCCAGGGTGCATGATCAGAGGAGGACAGAGTACTATTCCACTGGTATTACAATTCTTTCTGAAAAGCAGGGTCAGGAGCTTGGAAAGGTGCAATGCCCTGCAGCCTAATTGTCAGTAAAGAGCAAGACACAGGGCTGCCTGGGGAAACAAGGGACAGGGCCCCAGTCCCTTTAATCATTGGGGTGTAAGTGGAACGTCAGCAGGGAAAGCTTTTGTTCCACTGCCTCTCATCCACTGTCCTCTTGTTTTCAATCTTGTTTTTGTTTTTTAATAGTTAATGTGTTTTAGGGGGTTAGAAGGGTGGGTGGGTGGGGAGGATGGGGTACATTTTAATGTTTAATGTATTTTATATATTGCTGTAATGCTGCCTTGATCCATTGGGAGAGGCAGGATAAAAATAAATTTTATTATTATTATTATTATTTTGTGACAAGTAACGCTTTCTGAAATTCCCAATTCCACATCACCATTAAACAGACCGGAGTGCAAGGAGCAATGGATTCAAGCTGCAGGAAAGGAGATTCCACCTGAACCTCAGGAAGAACTTCCTGACAGTCAGGGCTGTCTGGCAGTGGAATCGGCTGCCTCAATGGAGTGTAGTGGAGTCTCCTTCCTTGGAGGTTTTTAAGCAGAGGCTGGATGGCCATCTCTCGGGATTGCTTTGAGGGCGTTCCTGCAGGGCAGGGGGTTGGACTGGATGGCCCCTGGGGTCTCTTCCAACTCTACACTTCTATGATTCTATGATTTCACCTGGTAACCTTAGCAGATCCCCAACACTGGACTTCAGCAGGAAAACAGTGGCTGTAATTTAGGGTTATGTGAGCATGACAGCTTTACCTTTTGCACCAAAGACGAACTTTCCCAGGCGTTCCACTTAAATCAGTCCCTGAGACCAGTTTGTCAGATTAAGGCCATTTCCACACGGGGGTAAAACTCCGCGTCCAGACGATCAGAGACGGAGGTCGTTCACACCGCGGGGCGATCTAGTGCGGTTGGAAAAGGTGAGGCTCCACACCTCCAACCGCTCTAGTGCCGCCCGAGTGCAGCCGCAAGGGTGGCGCTGCGAGTTTTTTAAAAACCAGCTACCCAGGTGGTTTTTATGAAACTCGCCCGCACTAATCCGCGGCTGCTCCCGGTGTGAATCTGCAGAGACGCATCAGTGCGTCTCTGCAGATCTGCCTGGGGGCGGGCTTCCGGCTGGTGCGTTGCCCTGATTGGTGGAGCGCTGCCGGAAGCTGCCAGCCGCCATTTTGGGCACCGCCGAACGCCGCCGAACTTCGGCGGCGTGTGGAGCAGTGGAGCCGCGCTCCCCGCAGGGACAGAGCAAACTGCATGCAGGTAATCTCCGCCCCTGTGTGCGCCGCCCCGTTTCGGCTTCCCCCCGTGTGAAAAGGGCCTAATTGCCCTTTGTGAGCAGAAATGTCACCCACAATCTTTCTCTCTGCATCTCAGTTTGCATTTCCATTTCCACTTTTCTCCATACTCTTTTGTAACCAGGGCATAAATAATAATATATTGTCATATGTTTGCAAAGAATAGTATTTCATATACGACACAGCAGCTGTGCTAACCTTGAATCCCATCTCAGGAAGAAAGCGGATATAATTTCAATACATAAAATGCACTGCATTAACCTAAGAAAAGTGAAGGGCTCCTGCCAATGACCTGCTGCATCTTTCCTAGAGCTTGGAATCTTAGTTTTTAATAATAATAATAATAATAATAATAATAATAATAATAATAAAATTTATTTTTATCCCACCTCTCACAGTGGATCGAGGCAGCATTACAGGAATATATAAATACATTAAAACATTAAAATGTACCCCATCCTCCCCACCCACCCACCCACCCTCCTATCCCCCTAAAACACATTAATTATTAAAAACAAAATTAAAAACAAAATTATATAAAATACTTTTATAAAAACACAATCTGAGCTGGAAAGAGAATGGCACAGACTTTGGAGGGAAAAAGGCCTTGTGAAAATGACTATAAAAATACCTATTAAAGTAACTTGAATCTATTATTATTATTAAGCTTCCTTGCTCGATTCAGAAGCTCACATTGCAGAATCAAAATATTTTGCCCAAACTCATCATGGCTGCTATGGGGACATTGCGCTGTACTGCGCATGCTCCGGCGCATTCCCTCTCGGGGCGCATGCGCTAAGGCCGACACAACAAACTAAAGGCATTTTAAATAGTCAGAACACGCCCCCAAAAGGCACGGCTGTACTATGTAAACCTTGGTTGGGCGGGGCTTTCTCTCCTGTCGTGGGGAAATAGGTCTTCTCTCCTTTCCTGGCCTTCACCACTCAGAGGCGCCTCAAAAATTAAAGTAACTCCCGCGCCGCCTCAGACACAATCATCGGCATAGGCCCGCCGGCGCCGTTTAAATCCTCTCCCTCGGTCGCGCGCCCGACGTCCCGCCCCTTTTTCGCCTTGGACTGCCGGCCAATCACAATCCGCCTCTCCTTGAAAGGGGGACGAGCTCAAGAAACCGCTGGCCAATCAGAGCCCGCCTCCCCTCAGCGGGGCGAGGTGGGGCAGGGAGCGAGGGGACCCGAGCGTCGTGGGCGGAGTCTGTGGAAAGCGAGCGGCCAATCCAAACCCGCCTTCCCCCCAGAGAGGTCTGGGAAGCGCATGGCTTTCTTTTTTTTTAACCTCCTCCCCCTCAGCCGCTTTCTCTCGCCCCGCCCACTTCCTCGCCGCTGAGCCAATGAGGGCGCGGCGTGGCGGGAGGCTCGCGCGCCCCGCGAGGAGGGGCCCGCGCATGCTTCGCTGGGCGCTTCCTGCCCGCCTCTTTCTCCCTCCTCTCTCTCTCTCTCTCTCTCCCTCCCTCCCTCCTTCCCTCCCCCCTCCCCCGACGAGGACGCCGCCGCCGCCGCTGTTCCTCCGGCGGCCGCTTCGCCTTTTCTTCGTCAGTCGGGCGCGTCCCCGGCGCCTCCAGGAGCCGCCTTCCCTCCCTCCTCCCTGCCGGCCTCCCTGAGGGGCGAAGCCGGGCGAAAGGAGCGGCCCGGCGGAAGAGACACGCCTTGGCCGGCCGCCTCGCTCCCCCCGCCCCCCTCTTTTCTCCTCAGAGGCGCCCCGCTGCCCCGGCGCCCATGTCGGCCCCGCTGAAGAAGGGCCCCGGCGGGCTGATCGGGCTGATGAAGGACGCCTTCCAGCCCCACCACCACCACCTCGGCCCCCACCAGCCCGGCGCCGTCGACAAGAAGATGGTCGAGAAGTGCTGGAAGCTCATGGACAAGGTGGGGGGGCGGCGGCGAGGGCGGGGCCGGGGGCTCCCCGGGGGAGGGGGGAGGGGGGCGGGGTGTCGGTTTGGGGGCGAAGCGGGGGGTCGCTGGAGGGTGGGGCTGAGGGGGGCTCATGGGGGTGAGGGATCACGGTGGGGCGGGGGCTGCCTTTCGGAGGCGAGGCTGGGAGGTCCTCTTGGGGTGGGGGCTTCCTTTTGGTGAGGCTGAGGGCCATCGTGGGGTGAAAAGGCGTCCTAGAGGGGGGTTTCATTTGGGGGGGAAGCTGGGGGTCGTGGTGGTGGGTCATTGGGGGGAGTCATCTGGGGTGTCATCGTGGTGCGAGGGTTTCATTTTGGGTGAGGCTGAGGGCCATCGTGGGGTGAAAAGGCGTCCTAGAGGGGGGTTTCATTTGGGGGGAAGCTGGGGGTCGTGGTGGTGGGTCATTGGGGGGAGTCATCTGGGGTGTCATCGTGGTGCGAGGGTTTCATTTTGGGTGAGGCTGAGGGCCATCGTGGGGTGAAAAGGCGTCCTAGAGGGGGGTTTCATTTGGGGGGAAGCTGGGGGTCGTGGTGGTGGGTCATTGGGGGGGAGTCATCTGGGGTGTCATCGTGGTGCGAGGGTTTCATTTTGGGTGAGGCTGAGGGCCATCGTGGGGTGAAAAGGCGTCCTAGAGGGGGGTTTCATTTGGGGGAAGCTGGGGGTCGTGGTGGTGGGTCATTGGGGGGGAGTCATCTGGGGTGTCATCGTGGTGCGAGGGTTTCATTTTGGGTGAGGCTGAGGGCCATCGTGGGGTGAAAAGGCGTCCTAGAGGGGGGTTTCATTTGGGGGGTGAAGCTGGGGAATCATCTGGGGGTAGGTCGAGGTAGGGGGTCGTTATGGGGTGAGGCTGAGGGTCATCATGGGGTGAAGGGATCATGATGCGGTGAGGGCTTCGTTTTAGAGGTGAGGTTGGGAGGTAATCTTGAGGTGGGCATTCATTTTGGGAAAAGGATGGGGTGGAAGGACACCTTAGAATGGAGGATTCATTTTAGGGGTGGAGCTGGGCGCTCATGGGAGGGGTTAACATGGTGGTTCATTTTGGGGTCATCATGGGGGATGAGGTGAGGGGTCATCATGGGATGAGGGTCTCATTTTGGAGGTGAGGCTGGGAGGTTATTTTTGAGTGAGGGTTTCGCTTTGAGTGAGGGGCATCATGGGGTGAAAGGGCATCCTAGATGGGGGTTTCATTTTGGAGGTGAGGTTGGGAGTCAGCCAGGGGGGTGAAGGCAATGGGTCATTTTGGAGTGGGACTGATGGGTCATCATTGAGGGAAGAGTTGAGGGGAGCTTCTCTTTGGAGGTTAAATTGAGAAGTCATCTTTGGGAGGTTAACTTTTGGGTGAGGCTGATGGTCACCATGGGGTGATGGGATTTTCATGGAATAGGGGTTCATCCTGGGGTGGGAGTTTCATTTTTGGGAATGAGGTTGAGGGATCATCCTTCAGGAATGAGGTGGGTGGGCATTTCATCCTGGTAAGTTGCAGGTTGTCAAGTGGGGAGGGGTCGATGATTGCCAGTAAAAGGACTGACCTTCCTATCATTTCCCCATACCTTTTCAGTTGTGGGATTACTCATAAGGCAATCCTGTGCTAGTCAGAGAGTCCCATTCTCCCCCCCATGCACTCCCTATGGAACAATTGGGGCTTGAAGTGGGAAGGATGTGCTTAGGTTTTTGTAGCTTTGGCCAGTGCCCTGAAAAATTCCAAAACTGGAGGTGGATGGTGTTCAGAAATGTTCTTCTTTCCTTTCTCTTTTTCTTCTGAAGGGTTGGGAAATGAGTCTGAAGCCAGTGAGAAATGAGAGGCAGCTAAATAAGAATTTGGGGATGGTTAAATGTTTGCTATTGTATGGCCATTATCAGTTTATTTTTTTTTTAAGTAAAAGTCCTTGTGCTTACTGGTTATACAGAAAACAAGAACACACGCACACCTTTTAAAATAATGCTTGTGGATCCAACTCGAGCGGCCCCCTTGAATCAGTAGCTGAATGGTGAGTCAACGTGTAGAGTAATTCCACTATTCAGCAGGTCCACTGTAGTTGCAATTAATAGGAAGGTTCAGGCTAGAGTTATTGAATATTCATTCTGAAGTTAAAAGCTTATATAGTGAATATTTTTGCTGTCCTTTGAAAAGGAGAAGTCTGTGGACTGGTGTATGCAGGTGGGATTCTGACAGTAAGGAGCTGAGAAGTGTAGAAGTGTTTTGGTTTTTTGGTTGGCCCCGGAAGTGAATGAATTGATGAGTTCCGTATTAACTGGTGGGTTTACTGTTAGAATTGCAAGTGAAAAGTAGCAATTGCCACACCGCAGTTAAAGTGTTAGAGATGATATGCAGATAAGTATATGAGGTTGTCAGCATGCATTGATCTTTCAGAAAGGGAGGCAGGCAGCAGAGGAATCCCTGCCTTGAGGAGTTTATCATCTGAATTTGAAAGGAGGGGGGCAGATTGGAGGAAACAAGTTAGAATGAGGTGGGAGAAAGGCAGAAATTAGACAGGATGAATGCAAGCACAAGTGCAGGGATAAACACAAACAATCTCTACCTGTGGCAGTTACTACCAACCTTGGACCCCCAGATATTGCTGTCAGCAGCATCCCCACTGAATCTCCTTTCTCAACAGTCTGCATAAGGCTTTTAGGCTAGAGGTAGGAATCATAAAGTTTTCCAAGATGTTATTGAATGGTGACTCCCACTATTCTTAACCATTGCCTATGTTTGCTAGTGCCACTGGAACTTGTTGCCCAACAGCGTCTGGAGGGTCTTGCAGTTCTAAACTCTTAGCTCTGATCTTGGGTACGGTAGGTGCAGCTGAGTAAAAAAATTATTCTAATTTTGCTAAATGTGGCTTGAAATATTGTATGGGTGTTTTTCACACTTCGTTCTCCGGCACATGCAACCTAGTTTGTAGCTTTCTTTTAATATACCATAGTCTTTTCTCACACAGCCTCTCCCCCTTCAGAACTCAAGTCCTCCTCCCCCATCTTTGTCTTGTCCATGAGTGGCAGAATGGAAAACTGAAGTGGGTGGACAGAGATGGGTACGGAATGGGTAATTTAATGTACTCGTAACTGTAAAAGCCCTTGGGAGCTGAACTGGGAAAAAATGAGAAGCTGGGGTGATGAGAAGCTGTTGTGAAGGTAGGCTTAACATTGTGCATTGAAATGGGGAAACAGGTTTAGGAAGGGCTTGGTGCAAGAGCTTTGATCGATTGTGGTGTATCAGTCAGAGCTCTCTACACCTCGCCTTTTCTCAACCTGCACTAGGGAGGAAAGGAAGTTTGGAAGTAGGAAAGCCTGGGAAGCAAAGAAGGGAGGAGGGATTATTTACTTTTAAAGAAGAGGTGGTTGTCTTGGCAGAAGTAGCTCACAGCCTGCACCTCGGTTTCTATAGTTCATACTTTTGTTAAATTCCTTGATCAAGAGATTTACGTTAATAGCACAGAATGCACTGTACTGTGACTTTAATTGCAGGCCTTATTGGCTGTTGAATGAAGTTAAATGGTGAGAAACTTTTGGAGAAGACTGCTCTGAGTTGGGTTTGCAGGGGGTGACAAGGAGCAGCAGAAAAAGGGGCTATGAATCTTAATCTCTGTGACAAGCTGAAAGATGTTTAAAGGGGTACCACTGTTCAGAGCAGCAAGGAAACACAAATGGCAGCTTTGCAGTCTTGAAACTTTCGTTGTCCTACTTTGCAAACATACAGTTAAATGAATTAGATTAATTTCATTAGATTAGATGAAACATGGATTTTAAGAGACACTTTGAGTTTTATAGGATTTAGACAAGTGTATGATTTCTTGAGTTTTCTAGGATAATAAGTCAGTTCGTTGGTTGTGTTCTTCTCTTGGACTGTCAGGTAATCATTCCTGTCAAAATTACTGTTCTGCAGTAGATAAGCTGATAAATTGACAGGTACTCCATTAAATGCTGGTAGATAGGGAATACAGATTAACACTAAGGTTAGATATTTAAGCTTTTTTGAAATAAATGAATGTCATATATCAGTGTGCGCATTCTAGATGGGTGATAAAAGTGAAGTTGCTTTCATTTTAATAGGTCAGGAAATAGAGGGCTACCTCACAGGTTAGTATGCTGCAGAAGACTCAGGCAGTCAGATTTAAATGTCACTACACTCCTAGAGAATAAAATGAATAAGAGGTGGACATAAATGAGGTTTTTAAAATAATACACAGCATGGCAAAAGAGAATGGGGTATTTTTGTCCTCTGTCTTAAAACTATGACTTTGGATCAACCCGTGAAATTGATGGAAGGCTTAGGACAGACAGAAGGAAGTATTTTGTCACAAAGCACATAGCTAAATGATGGAATACGCTACTATAGGGTGTAGAGGTCATGGCCACCAACATAGATGGCTTTAAAATGGGAGTAGGCACACTGTGACATCTGCTAGCGGCCAGGGGACTAAAGGCCACTGGGAGATTGCACTCTTTGCCTTTCAGGATGGAAATCATTGCACAAGGCAGCCTGCCTTGGCCCCCCATCCCACAGTCAGGGAAGGGACAGCTGCAGGGAGCTTCATCCCACCCTTCGCCAGAAATATCACTGTGTTCCCACTTACTGAATGTGCTTGCTGCTTTCTTTCCTTTTGCATCAGTTCGTATCACTTTGTTCATTAGATGTGGTTGTGTTAGCAGGGACTGTTGTATATGTGCAGTGCTTAAAATTTTTATAAAAGTATGAAAGAAATAACTTTTTGGGTATGCAACGTATAGTGTTAGACTCCGGATGGTTTTATTTGGGCCTAAGAAAAGCAAGCAGGGAGTACACAGAATTCTGAAGTAGAGGAGGATGAGAGGGCAAGCAAGAAAATGCTTAAACAGATATGTGTCAATAGTGGTCAACATCAGGTACAGCGTCTGACGTGGGGTTTTACGAACTTAACCACAGTCTTAAAATAAGTTTCCAACTGAATGATTGTGGTCACGTGGCTATAAAACAAACAAATTATATTAGTTCTCCATTAACTTTTTAGCATTTCTTATCCTGTTGTTGTTGCTGTTGTGTGCCTTCAAGTCGTTTCTGACTTGCGATGATAGAAAACCTCATGATAGGCCAACCTGTCATGATAGAAAACCCCATGATAGGCAAACCTATCATGGGGTTTTCTTGGCAAGATTGATTCAGAGGAGACTTTGCCTCTGCTGTCCTCTGAGGCTGACTGTGACTTTTCCAGGGTCACCCACTGGGTTTCCATGGCTGAGGTAGGATTCAGATCCTGGTCTCCAGGGTCATAGTCCAGTGTTCAAACCACTACACCACACTGGCTCTTAATCCTGTGCTGTACATGATTTATCTGATGTTCAGCCCAGTCTCTCTGCACTTTGCAGTAAGTTAAGCCCCATGGAGTTCAGCTTTAGCTTGTCTTAGACTGCAGTCTCCATAGGAGTTGGGTGCTGAATGTAAGGAAACAATTGCTCTGCCCTAGACTGCAATATCTCCCCACCCCTGGCCTCAGAAAAAAATCATCCAGCACTGTACCTAGTGCAGAGATACATGGCTGATCTGCAGTAGTTTCAGTAGAGTTGTAAGGCAATTTCTCTCTTTAAAGGAGAAGCGGATCTATCAGCTCTTGCTTTGGTTACCGGAGTCTTGAAATCCCTTCATGAGAGGGAAGTTAACTGACTTGGGCTCCCAACAGATTTTGCACAAGTATTGATCTGCGGTCTTGCTTCTGGTGAACTGAGTGAGACTGGACAAGTTGGTCTTGCACTGTCGTTTTGAAGACTTTAATGCTGAACTTTTGACTGACTATTTACCTTGGGGCTGAGGAATCTTCTTCCTCTAGATATTCTGGACTATAGCTTCCATATAATCCTTTCATCTTAATCATGCTGGCAGGGGATTCTGGGAGTTTATTCCAAATAAATGGAAGTCTGGGGATTTTCTGTCTCTGAAATGCCCAAGTTCCTCCAAGTCACATTTTGACAAATAGTTATAGTTTATCTAGGGAAGAAAATAAATAAAAGTGGCAGCTATTGGATGTGGTTGCACAGCATGGATATGTAAAAATATTGGATGTGGACCTCATCTGCATTCATGCATGTGTAAATATTTTCTGATGGAATTTTCATGCACACCCTGTTTGCTGACCTAGACTAGAGGAGTTTCTTTAACAGTGAGAATAATTGTCACCACAGCTGCTTTGCATTGCTTAATAAAAATGGGAAGTGTGACTGGCAGATTGACAATTTCTTTTGCTAGCTGAGTTTTTCCATCAAATTGCGAGGACTGAGAGATGTTGTTGTTAACCCCAAATATGGCATATTGCTCATCCTAATGCTTCAGGATTATACCCACAAGCACAATGGGCAGACCTTTAAACATTTCATGTACTTAAGAAACACATTTTTGTGGACTCTGGGATCCCCAGCTCCTTAGGAAGAAAACATCAAAAGGGGAACAGAGACGTGGAGGCGATGTTTATGCCATAAATAAACTTTAGTCTGGTTTTCATCCAGTTCAGCTGTTGTGGCTTGACGGAAAGCCTGGGACATGTAGTTCTGTCAAATTTAGTGCAATTTGTTTAGCAATCTCTAGTCTCTTTCCAGAACTACTGTTCCCAAAATTCTTTGTGAAAAATCATGAGGGAGGTTGGAGTATGACCAGCATCCACTCCATTGAACAATGAAATATGAGGGTGGTCACAGTCCTCATTTGTTTCCTAGTAATGGATTTAAGTGCCAGCTTCTAAAAGTGACTATTCTAGTCTTGTCCAATATAGTAATGTTTTTCCTTTTTTTTTTTTAAATTTAGACCTCATTTAGAGACATAAGGCGACACTCAGTTCTTACATTTTTTAGAATGAAGTAAATTTTTGATTAACATTTATGAAAATACAAATCATGAGATAAACACATATCAGATTTTGAAATGTTGCATTTCATGCAGCTTCTCATTCAGCATTGTACTAAGTGCAGTCGGTTCTTCATCTTCATGGTTGCTTTCATTGCAGGGCCTTTGAGTTTGAGGGAGGTTGGAAATCTATGTAGTTCTGTGTCCTATTCTTTCCTTTGATCTGTTTGCCCCCAAATCTGTAGCAAATTTTGGTGATGACAGCTGACTTCTCTGCATTTGTTTTGCCCTTGTTATACTGGGGGGCGGGGGAGTGGCACTGTGGAGCATGGAAAGGTGGATTCTTGGCGATATCTTCTATTCAAACCATTGGATAATAAATAGGCCAATTTCACTGGCCCAGTAAAACTGGCAGTCTTATAAAATTGCTGGATGTTCTAAGGCAGCAGTGTGAACCACAAGTTCTATATAAAGGATAAAATATCCTTGAATCTTAAAAAAAAATGCCATGTTTAGATTTGGGGTACAAGACTTTATTATATGGGGTGTTGTTTTTTGTAACAATTTAGATCTTTGCTTTGGCCGTTTGAAGAAATATATGGGTAGGTCAATGTGATTCTGTATTTTGAAGCAAATTACGAACAAATTATCCTGCTATAATTGAGACATATCTCTTATACATTGTACTACAGTTGTGCTTCTTCTTTAGATGTCACTTGCTTTAAAACAATGTTCTTTTCTGGTGGCAGGGGGATATAGGGTTTTTTTCACCCTCATGAGCTTTATCAAGTGCCATGTATTCTGGTGACGTCATCTTAATAATGAAAACCCCCATATTTAAATCTTCAGCCCTTATGTGACCAGTTGTTGCACATCAGCTTTGTGTATTCCTAAACTAGTGGCTGCGTTGTTGAATAGACTGCCAGCTTAGAACAGAGTTGATGTTGTCTTAATGTTTTGGACCACAACTCCCAACAACACCAGTCCATGTTGTCATTAGTCAAGAATGGTGAAAATTAGAGTGCAAAGCTTGTGGAGCCGGCGGCACAAAACTGGAAAAGTGTGATCTGTGTGTTTGAGTCAGCACAAGATGTTAAAGATTTTCAGCTTTGCTTCTTCTCATCTGTAGTACTGACATGGGCCAGGCTCTATGTGGTATGGCACCTCTCAATTCTGAAGTTCCGTGTTGGTAAGGGCATTTTGCGCTTTTGCTCCTTGCAGGATGGGAGAGTAAAGCTAGTCATTATCTTGATTTAGTCTATAAACACCCTATGTATTTTTGTAAGATCATGTAATAGGAACTGTTTTCCTTGGCGTCTTCATGCTAGCTGTTTTCTTCTGTTAAAGCACAAGCTTTTAATGGCATAACATGAAATATGACAATACATTTTTCATTATTTGGGCTTGAGGTGATATATTTTAACTTCCTGATGCAGTTGATAATTAGGAGATGAAATGCGAATTGCAGTAGAATTAAGCAGAAGTTAACACAGTATTTGAGGAACTGGATGTGGGAAGCTTGAGTGGTTTTGCAACTGAATGAGATGGAAAATGTAGAGAGGTCATTTAATAGGCTCCACGAGATGACTGGTCTGTGCTCTTGAACAGTGTGGTTGTGTGGCAAGTTTTACACTGGCATTTTAAATACTTTTGCAGGGTACACCCAGGTAATGTACCTACAAGTCAAAAGTTAGCTTGCTTGTCCTAAAAAAAATGTAATGATGGTTGCCTTCTTTTCGAAGATAGAACTCTGTGAGTTACCATGTTCCATGTTGATGTGTAAAACCCAGAAGTTGTGGAGCTAGCTAGTAACTGAGAAGAGATGGATGCTTTTAGCCACTTGGCACGCTAACCAGTTTATTGTGGAATGATACTCCATAGTAGTAGCTTACATTGCATGTGTGGAATTGGGCAGAGAAGACCGCAGGTAAGATAGGTCCGAGAGATGAGATAATAGTCAAGTTGGTTCACCATTTCAGTCCATTTAATTTGATGACTTGAGTCTACAGGCCTTATATCAGATAAACTAGGCATTTATTTATTGATTGATTGATTGATTGATTGATTGATTGCCGTCCCTTTCTTCTGACATGAAAGTTGCAAAACTTCTTTTATTTTTTTTCCCCTGTAGGTTAAAAGTAGGCCTCCAGCTTTACATTATGGTTTGTGTGTTAGTTCTTGTATTTACTTTGCTAATTCTGTCTTATTAAGTGTTATCCTCTTTATAGGCATGCAAAAATGAAGAAATAGCCAGATGACACTTCTTCATCTTGACTATTTTCTTCTTTGTACATTTGACATGAGATCAGTTCCACTGTTTCCTCTTTTCTGTTCAGTTTCCTTAAGCTAGTTGAGTAGGAACTTAAAATCTGGGTTGTCTTTGTGTGTGTGTGAGAGAGAGAGAGAGAGAGAATGAGTGTGAGAGAGAGAGAGTATGTATCAGTATTTTTAAGCTAATAAAAAATTAAAGAATGTTATTTTTTTTTTTTGCATTGTTCCAGTGTAAGCTTAGGGATGTCAAGATTACCCTGCCAACTTGTTATCAATCTTTTCTTCTTTGTATGTCTGTCCTGAATTATTAAAGCCCTGGAGTGAGAGAAGTTGAAGGTTTTTTAAACAACAGAAATAAGCATGAGGGAAGATTTGACATAGTCACACAGTACTTGTCTACGTTATAATTAATACAGTAAATAGGTCCACACTTGATGCGAAGTCTGCACTCCTTTTTGAAGTCATTGTCCTTTATCATTAGTCTGTTAAGAAGCCAAAGAGGGGGAATGAATGCAGTGTGTGCTAATTTTCTGGTACACTGCTGATTTCTCAAAGCTGTGAACATTATTTTTGGCACTGCTGGTGTTCTGCAAGTACACATGAAAGGAACTAAATAAGAAACAAACTTTTTTCTTGCTTCATTGGGGGGATCAAGTCAGCCACTCTGGGCTTGTTTGGGAGTAGTTTTAACCCACAAGGAGGAGTTGGGAAGTCTTTACTTCTGTTTTGAGTTAACTATTTGAACCCGGATAAGCTGGTTAATTTTGATTATGATTAACAGAAACAAGCCACCATCAAACCATAGTTTATGATGTTGGCTTTTCCCATAAACTAACCAAAGTTAACATTAAAGACAGAAGAGGGCAACTTTTGGCTGTCCTGGAGACGTTGGACTGCAATTTCCATCGTCTCATTGTTGGCTATACTGGCTAGGGATACTTGGAGTTGCAGTCTAGCAACATCTGGAAGGCCACCTATTACCCTTCCTAGATTTAGAATATGAATGTTGTAGTAAACTGTGGTTAATCTAAAATGAAACAGATGTTTATGCTCCCTTTACAGTCATGCTAGAAGAGGAGAAAACAGGGAAGAGCATATGGGTTCAATATTCACTGAGGCTTATTCCCATAACCCTAACTCATAGGTTAACATTCTCTTGAAATATGGTTATTGATGATAGTCTGGGTGGAGTAATACCTAACTCTTGTTCATTTAAGTTTAAAAGAAATGGTTGGATTTTAATACTATTTGAAAATGTTAATTGGACTAATTGAACTAATACAGATCTATAGTTTTTCACTAAGTAATAGAAGTGAGTGCTGCTTTGTTTTTCTTGTTTATTAACAGAATGGTAATTGTTTTGAGTTCTTTGTTTTCTTGCAACTGTAAACATTTGCCTTTTGCAACTCAGAAATGTGTAATGACTTCTAGGTCTGCTTAGGGTTGCATCAAAAGCAGAGAAGTGTTTTCTGTGCTTTAGCCCCTAGGCTTGCTAAGCAATGCCAACAGTTAGTTGCATTGGTTTTGAACTGTTAAAATTAGAAAATGTACCTGCAAAAAGAGAATGTGTTACATCTTATAGTATACCCTAGAAACCTACAAGTTATTTCCGTATCTTTTAATGGCTGGTACCTGAGGGAAGATTGGTTGTATCCTTGTGCTGGAGTCTAACTGACAATCGCTGGAGATGCTCTTGAATGTTCTCTGTTTGCCACTGTTTGAAGCTGCCCCCATGAAAATGGAGGGCTGACTGTACTGGGGAGGTGCCTTTGGATTTTGAGATTTCATTTTGTCATACATCATTATGTTCATGCTTAGGGTACTGTTGAAGACATTCACAATTTCACTGATTACAGTGAATTTGTGCGGAGATGTAAGAAAAGCAGTGAAGTAAAACAAGTATAGTTCTGCTAGTCCACGAGGGAGAAGAGTTGAAAATCCATGGTTGGACATGAGTTTCTCTGGGACCAACCAAAAGGCCACAGAAGTGTGCAAATATATGAAAATGTAGGCAGGGTAACACAAAAGGAATAGGCAATTGGAGAAGAAACAGAAAAATCCCCCAGGTTGTGTGGCTGTAGGATCTGCAGGTAGATTCAGTCTCAAGATGGAGATTGCAGACTAAATTAATCACTAGTAAGTGGATGGGTATCCAATTATACCCTGTAGTCCATGCTGGGAGCAGAAATAATGCCTGATCTTTGCTTCTGGTAGCACCAAGGCTGATTTCAACTTAGAGGGAAAAAATATTATAAGTTACACCATAAGGAGATGAATGGCAATGGTATGAGAGAGGTTCCCCTGGCTGAGAAACATTGTTAAATACGGGAATACAGATGTTCTAATTTAGCCAAGACCACAGTTAGAATGTGTTAAAATTCAGTGGTTTTTTTTTTAAAAAATGTGATTCTTATTATGTATAGTAAATGATGTTTTTGTGACAAAATCAGTAATTCCTAGATGAAGTAATTTATTGTTCTGGAGTCCACTGCTGGTAGCATTGGGTAGATTGCTTGAATTACTGTATTCCAGACAAAGTCCTCTGCGGAGTTTTTCCAATACATCGTAAATCCTTTAGTCATGGGGCGCTGAAGAAGTTGGGAGAGTACTCAGTGTAGTGTAGTATAGTACACAGACTCTAAAATGCAGTTTGCAGTATCTGAACAAAGTATTACGGCGTTTTGAATGTGGATCAGCTGTGTTAATAGAAAATACAAGTTACTTTTCTAGGGTTGACTTCATATGAATTATTGGTCTGTTATTTTGTACAAGACCATTCCTTTCTGCTTGTGTGGATCCTGAGTGACATCTGCCCTTAACAGTTGAATTTGACAAGCCTTGCAGCATCTGGCTTAGAGCAGTAGCCTATAGTAGCTTCCACCTCTTCTTACATTCATTATCAAAATAAAGAACTATTATCAGCTAGGGAACCATGGCAGAGTATGGTAAGGTAGTTTGTGCACTCACTGACTTGAGCAAAACATTATGTGGTTCCTTCCTTTTTCATTGTTGTCACTATTTCAGAAAGGTGTATTCATATTTTTCATTAGTCTTAAAAATAAAGTAAGATAAAACCAGGCTACAGAACTAACCTGAATAGTAACATTTTCAGTTGTGGCCCAGTGTTTTTGATGTTAGCAAAATTACTATTACAGCAGTTTGGCTGCTTAGAAAAATATTTCTTCTTACAGGTTTCAGGGTTAACATGTTAGATATTCTGAATTTAACTTTCTAAAATTGTTGAACTTGTGAGTAGCTGTGTGGGTTCCAGTGGGTAGTTCTCATAATGACTTTCTTGGAATTCAGTTGACTGTTTTGACATCTTGAGTATGCTGGCATACTTAAGATAGAATCTTGATAATATTGAATTCTCTTATTCTTTTTCTAGGTTGTGCGTTTGTGTCAGAACCCCAAGTTGGCTCTGAAAAACAGTCCGCCCTACATTCTAGACCTGCTTCCTGACACTTACCAGCATCTACGAACCATCCTTTCACGCTATGAGGGGAAGATGGAGACTCTGGGGGAGAATGAATATTTCAGGGTGTTCATGGAAAATCTGATGAAAAAGACAAAACAGACCATCAGCCTCTTTAAAGAAGGAAAAGAGAGAATGTATGAGGAGAATTCCCAGCCTAGGTAATGGAGTTCTGTATTGGAACTTGATTGTAGCATCTTGATACATTCAAGGAAAGTGGAGAATCATTCCTACAAAAATTGCTGTTTTGTATGGTTCCTGGATTTCTGTATACTCAAGATTATATGGTCCTACATAGCCTTTGGTTTTAAAACTGGTTTTAAGAAAATTAAGATTTTTTTAAATCTGTTTTTAGAGAATGATTCTGTATAGATACAGAGAAAGAGATGATAGATAGAAAGACAGATAGAATGCCACTTTGAGAGTTCTGATGGGACTGATTAATATTTTTCAATAATAAATTAATAAAGTTTGGCACTGTACTTAGCTATTCTAATAGTAGTGTGTCACAGAAATCTCCATATTAGTCTTAGAAATTCAGATTTCTTAACTGGAGATGGAAAGCTGAAAAAGGGTCAGGAAAAAGATCAGTGCATACTTATGGCTTGGATTTACAGAAGCACACCTTGCTCACAAACTACTTAATACTACATCCTATTCGTATTATAGCATTAATGCTTAACATGTATTGCTTTGGTAGCATATGTGGTTTACATATAATCTGAGGAAGCTTTTGTATAGAATGTTAGACTGTGAATTTTAATTATTTTACTTCAAGTACCTGTGTGCTGTCTTTTCCAGAACAAAACCCTCCACAGGTGGCTTGCAAAAGATAATTAAAACCAAAATACAATTTAAAAAAAAATTAGAGAAAACAATCCAGTCATAAAAGTGAAAAACAGCAGCAATTTAAAACTTGAGTGCACAGCAGTTTTAATTGAATGCAGATTGGGGAAAAAATTCTGTAAGTTTTGTTTTAAAAAACAGCAAAGATGGTGCCATGTGTGTTGCTTTTGGAAGACAGCTCCAAAAATATTAGTCCTCTACTGAAAAGGACCTTTTCCTGGTTCTTGCCCCTCTGACAGATCTTGCATGGGAGGCCTCAGTCTTAACACTCAGGAAAACACAGCAGCCCTCCAGATCACCAAATAGGGTGAAGATGGGAGCAAAGAATGGCTTTAGGACAGTCAATACAAAATCCCCTGATTTTTTAAAATGTATAGCAAATTTAGCAGTCACTTTTAGCAGTCTTTTCTTCCTCTATTCAAGGAATGAGGATAGCTGTTTCTCTTCAAATGTTGCATGATGAGCACCCAGACTTGTAGATCTTTATGTTGGTAACTGTCGTGTAAACTCTGCAAGAATAGGTAGTATTCAGTGTGGGAATAATATATGGGAATTGCAAGGACATTGTTTTGGTTTTGGATGCGGGTGCCATGAGCATTTACTGTAAAATGCAAACTGTATTCTGTGCAAAGTACAGAATCAGCAAACAAGGTTAAATCGTAATAAGCCAGTTTGAATAGTAAGATTGAAACACTGGAGGAGCTGTCCTTCACAAGTGTGTGTGTTAGACCAACCAGCTTCACCAGGTATCCATGGGAGGCTGTGTGTGTCCTGTGCACAGTACCCAGAAGCTTTCTATTTTGACCTATCTCAGTATTGGAGTGTGTTACCTTTCAAGGTAAGCTCTGACATGAAATAAGTCTTCTTACCTTTCTTATGTGGAAGAGGGGCAGTCTCAGTCTTGCCCTTAAGATTTGTCAGGGGCATGCTTTCATTTTGGGGATGAAGACTTGGTTTATAAAACGTTAAAATTATTAAAGTAAACACACTGGGTGCAATCTTCAAGAGGAAGATGAGAGTGTGAGATAGCTAAAGTATCTGCAAGGAGGACATCTGTGCTTGTGTAGCATGAAAAGTATGTTGGTAGGCTGAGCTAGTTTCTAAGAATTCCCTCTTAACAATAGTGCATATTACTGTACGTCTTCCAAACAAGAGGGAAGAAATTTTCTAATAGATAATTTCTCTGTGTGTCTATTTAAATTTTTTTTTCCAGAAAGCAGTCCCCTTTTCTAGTTAAATTTGGGTGCTTGATTGTTCTCCAGCATTCTTCAAATTCATGTGATCAGTTTCGTCTCTAGACTCCCAGCAATTTCTGTAACTTGGTGTGATGAAACTGGTATAAGGAAATTTGGTGGAAACAGCGGTTGGCTCACATTGAGGTTGTGATACCTTTCCCACTTCCCCTGCTGCTTCACTTGTCAACTTCGCTCAGAGGCCTTTGAAGATGACATCTGAATTTGCTCCCATTTATGCAACCGTTTCAACTCCACATTAGTATGAAACTGCTGCCTGTCTGCACTGTAGAGATCTTGCACTGTGGAAGTACATCGCCCACTCTGGGTGATGCGGCTTTAGGTTCAGTAAGCCACTTGCCTCCTTGAACAGCACAGGGCAAGTACAGTGGGGATTGGAGTGGGGGTGGGCTGCTTGTTGCTGTTTTGCGAGATCAAATGTATATCGTGGGACTTTAGCCATTTGCACCCAGGGTGTTTCCTTATAGCCTCAGCAGTCAAGAGTTCCTTACTAAGTGCAGGACTGAGACATTTAGGAAGTTACCTAATAGGAACAGTGTCAGTGGCCAAAAGCATGTAAAAAGCAGCTACTCTAACCCGTGAATTAACTGCCCTGTGAGTTCTGAAAGAAAGTTGGATCCATTAACCTCATCAGCAGCCATCATACTTTTAAGTCTCCTTGTGCATTACCAGATTCAGAAGATGAGCGATGTGTTTTGATGAACCTCACATTTCTGCCAGAGAGATTTAGCCCTTCGATGCTGTAATCTGACTGTGACAAAGGGGAAATCAAGTGTGGTCTCTTCAGCAGTTTAACATCCTGCCATAAGAATGTTCTGTCCTGGAACTCTTAAATCAAGCTTTTTTCCCTCCCTTCACCCTTGTGGGAATTAGATGACCTGGCCTATGTGGAAAGGTTGCTGAAGTCTTTGGCACTTAGATTCCAGTGGCAGCCAAGGTGTTCAGCTCGGAACGCTTGTTGTCTCTCTCTTTCCGCAACAGTGAGAGTTCTGAGACTGTTGTCTCAGCAAATTTTAATATTAGTCATTGGCTTGAGGGCACAGAGGAACAAATCCATACAGGAAAAGCTGCAGATATTAAGTATCTTTCTGTGTATGAAATGTGCTCAGCCTCTGAAATGCATGTATAGCCAGACCTGGGAAGGAAGCTGATATCGCATTGTGGGTTAGAGTTTCAAATGTTACTTTTTTTGAAGAAAAAAAAAAATCAAAATGGCTCTTGCTTTTAAACTGCTTATAAATCGTTAGTACTCCTGAAGTATAGAAACAAATTTTATACTTATAGTTTTGTGTCATTTTAAAGTGGTGAGCAGGACAAGGAAAAGATTAGAATTCATTTTTACGGCAGCCTATCAAAGCTTGGTGTAAGAGCCCCCTGTCGCTTCCTTGAAACGAAACTTGCACTTCAGAATGTAGAAAACTTGTGGAGCCTACTTCTGCATTTCAATTAGAGCATCTTAAGAGAAAATTCAAAAGCTGGCCATAAAAAAGGAGCTTTTGAATGCCAGGTTGCTACATACGAACGTGAACTGTTTGCTGCCTAAAGAGACCCATTGCCTTGAAGAAAATGTGCTTCAGTTTTACCCTCTAATGCTCGAGAAAGGGTGGGATACTGGCTTCTGTTACCAGTGCTAGAAATCCCAACTTTCATTTTGAATTTCTCAGTCCTCAGGACTGTAGAAGGAGTCAGAGACTTTGCAAAATAATACACAGACAAACGAAAAACAGCTCAAATTTGCCATCATAATTTCTCAGGTGACTTTAATTGTGCATCTCTGAAGGCGATAGCCTCCAAAATGTGATAAGCAGTGTCTTCTTTGATAAACTTATTAATTTTTCTGGTGTTATCCTAGGTGTTCCCACACCTACATCAGTTTTTGCACTTCTGTTTGAATTCATGTGCAGTTATTTTCATGTGGATTGCATGGGAATGTCATTCCAGTCTTGATAGGAGTGTATTTACCAAGCCAGCATGCTGTGTTGGTTTGAAGATCACAGTTTGAATCCTAGCTCAACCACTGGGTGACCTTGTGCAAGTCACACTCTTTCAGCCTCAGAGAGGGACAAAGGCATCCCCCCACCAATCATGTCTTGCCAAGAAAACCCCATGATAGATTTGCCTTAGGGTCACTGCATGTTAGGAATGACTTAAAGCACGCAACAACAACAAAACTGTGGCTTGGGTTTGGTAAATATTTAAATACATATTACATGTTCCCCAGTGCCAGTTTGCATCCCTCTTCTACCCCTGAACTGAGAAGATTTTCCATTTAAATATTTGACCTGTTCGTATTGTACAGTTTTGATTTCCCCCGTTTAAAATGTTCAGCTCAGAGATATCGTTTCAGTCCTCTGATGGTTTAATGTACTCCTAAGCAATTTCAGCAGAAAATAATTTTTGGTTGGAACTGTGATTGAATATAGCTGATGGTGGCGGTGGCGGCAAAGGCTATTCTTTTGTATGAAGTCTTGCTGTACTGAAAGGCACTGTGTTGTGTTCAGAGATTGCACAACAGTGAAGGTGGTACATGATCCAAGTGTGTTAATGAGACAAATTCCAGCTTGCTCTTTGTGACATAGTTCCTATGGTAAAATATTTGTCACCTTTTCCAGCTCCAGCTGCCATCTGATTGCCGAACAAAGTTACATGAGTAATTATTAACTGGAATTGTTGTACACAATAGTTAAGAGGCTGAGCAAAAAAATTTAAGAAACTTCTGGATGTATGTCTCACCTCACCTTCCTGTGCATCAGTACCCACACTGATGATGAGAGGAGTAATGCTGACAGTTTATATGATTGTAAGAATTAAAACTAGATAATGCATGCAAAATGACTTGAACATTTAAAAGTATTATCAAGTGTATAAAATGATAAAAGTTGAATGAATAGGTGATTTCTGCACAAAGGTGGATATTCAGTATATCCTCCTTATATGTGAGTTTCCATTGTAGGCATCCATTCCACTCCCGCGTAAAACAAAAATTGCAAAGTGTTGTGTCCCATAATACTCAGTGGATGCAATGTGCGCATGCCTGCCGCATTTATTGACTATAATGAGACACAATGCTTTGTGCAACCTCACATTTGTACATATGGAGGTCATGGTAAGGGAGTGGCCATTGTGAAAATAGAATGCATTGTTCTTAGATGATACAAGGTATCCTTTTAGAAGAAGTATTCCCCTTTTTATGTTAAAATACTTATTTTTATGTTGAAAATAATTAAAGTCTTGGGAAAAGTCTGCTTTCCAGTTAATCCTTTTAAATTAAACAATTCAGTAGATTAAGCATTGCTACCTTAGAAGTAATTGGGTTTTTTTCCCCTATTAGGTATTTTAAAGAGAAATTAATGTCTCTTACTCTGTTTCTGGGAGTTCTTGTGTGTGAATTATTCCAAATATGTTTTAAATACTTAATTCTAAAAAGCTTGTGAAATAGGTTAGAAGGGCTTTGAGAAAATGGCTGCATGATTTCTGTAATCTGAGCATTTTTCTCTGACTGTGGCTTCTGTGATCGGTAGCTTTTTCGTAGCAGCAGAACAGATAAAACCATTGTTAAATGAGTTACCGTAGTTGTCCGTAGGGATGTAAAAACTTCTCAGTCTCTGTTTTGTCACATTTCTCCAAACCCCTTCCTATCTTATTTTGTATCAGGTTGCAAAAGCGTTTGTGGGATTTTTTTGGCTAGACATTTGTACAGACTTTTCAAATTCATTTCTCTGTTGTATGCATTTATTTATGCATCTTGCCGAATTTATGACCCTCACTCAACTAAATACTTTTCAGTTAGGCACATGTTCACTTGTTTGCATTTCAAAATGTGCTTATTTTTTGTATGCGCTTTATGTCTCTGAAATGCCCACTGATCTTTGCAAACGTGTGTGTTATTGAGAAGAGTGTTCTAGCAATGAGTCTCAGGAGGTGTGAAACGTCTACTTCCTGAGATTGTTGAATAGGAAGAAATTATTGTCTATCTATAGCAATGGGGCTGCTTGCAGCTTCTTACTTCTAAAAATCTGATTAGCCATTCTTACATTCAAACATTGTGCATACAGCCCCCATGTTTAAGAACTCCTGACATGTTACAGAAGAGACCCCTTTCAAAAGCAGTCTTTATGAAGAGACAGGACATTCAGAAGTTTGGAAAGACTGCATTGTACTTCATGAACATCAGCTGCTCCAGGGGAAAGGTATCACTATGGTGCATTAAAATCTGAGTTTGACATCATGACTACAGAAAAATAACTAATGTAGGCGTACTGCAGTTAACACAGTCTGTGACATAGAAGCTCCTTTTTGTAGTCTTTTTATGCCTGCCCACTCACCCCATTTTGCTTCTTGTCATCTGTCTAGTTTGATGCATGTCAGAGGATGCTCAAGGAGGATTGGAGAAATGTAGCAGTGTATTGGTTGTAAACAAGATAATAAAGAATGAGGTGCTACTTCAGGCAATCCTGGCTGTTGCTGCGTATGCCTGCCTACAAGAGGTGAGGTAAACAGCAGCTGCCTCCAGACTCCCTTACTGAGAATGGGTGAACAGCAAAATAGGGAAAAGGGGAATGCAGATGTGTTTGCCTCACCTGCGACCCCAGCATAGATCTACAGGTCTGGCCGTCAAAATTGTAAGAAAAGGGGAGGATGCTGAAAGAAAGAAAAATCATCCCTAGATGCATTGTGGAAGAAGCTTTCAAGAGGTCTCAAGAAAGTTCAGAATGTTTTTGTTTACTTGTGCAGGACTTATATGACCTGGTTGTTTCATTTCACATGTGTGCTTTGTTAGTTTTGAGGGGGGAAAAGGTTGTTGAAACATCATGACATATTCTTCTTTTGTGGGATGGAGGAACTAGTCACTATTCTTTCCATGCTATTTCTGCCTCTGGTTCCAGATTTTTTTTTATTAAATAAGTGGTACCCAGACATACATCTGCTTTGTTAACTGAGGTATATCTTCATGGCAATTGTAACTAAACTGTTAACTGCCTAAGCTTAAAATACTAGGGAAAAATGATTGATTGATTGAACAACTGAAAGATCCTCCTTGTAGGTTCTTACGTAAAAATATCAGAGGCAATTTCTGTTCAAGCTCAACTTTTATTTTTGATAGTGGCTTTGCTGCATCTCATTATTGCATTGGCTTCTTGTTTCATATTGGTACCACACTGAATTAGTCCACAAAAATCAGTGTAACACTAGCAGACTCTCCAGTGTGGAATATTGTGGACGTATAACAGGATGGTTCTAAAGTATTGCGTGCATATAAGTGAGATTGGCAAGGTAATTCTAAGAAGTCAGAGATGATGGATGTTTCATTTTGTGTATCATTTGCTCTGCCTTTCTCTACAAGGTGACTTATGGTGCTGTCAGTATTAGCAGAGTGGAATTTCATTCACTTCCTGTGTTGAAAGTTTAGTCGAAAGTAGTTCCGTTGTGAATCTATTTTTAAAAACTGATTACTCTGTGAAGTAGGCTGCAAAGCTGCAAGAAGCTTATAAATGTCAACATGAGATGGTTAAGCATGACTATTCAGCACTTATTTGCAAGGGTCAGAGTTAAACTGATATCAGCAGGACTGCTGTTGCTCACATGCGATATTCTTCTATTACTGGAATGCTGTTATTATTTATTTATATAGTGCCATCATTGTACGTGATGCCTTACCAGTAAAATAACTGCAAAACAGTTCCTTGCCCTCAGTTTTACAATCTGTCCTCGCAAGGCTGAGCTGCCATTTGTCTGCCTCAATAGAATTTGTTATATTAGATCAGAGATGGAAAACAGATGACCTGCAGGTAGTATATGTGGCTCTTTTGTGAATCTGCAGATATACTTTTAGGGGACAGCCTAACCCATTCCAGTTAGTAACTGAAACGCCACCATCTCCACATGTCATAAGAGAATGCAAAGTATGAATTTATGATTTGGGCCATTTCTGCACTAGACTTGTTATAGCACTATTATTCCACTTGCAACATCCTGTGGAATCCTGGGGTTTGTAGTAGCTGGCCCCTCTCGAAACTGCAAACCCCAGGATTCCATAGGATGTTGCAAGTGGAACAATAGCGCTATAACAGTCTAGTGTGGAAATGGCCATAGTCTTGCTCCCCACCCTCATTACACGTTAGGAGATTCTGGGGTCATCCTGTATCTTTCTTTCATAGATGTGGAATATTGACCTCTGAAATCAAGCGTGTTTTGTTCCTTCAGTGAACTCTTGAGGAGAAGAACTTAGTAAATCAAATGTTCCTTTGTCAAGACAACTTGTATCCGTATAATCTAATTTTTCTTAGTTGGCTGGCTTCCTTTCAAAGACAAACCTAAAATCTTGGAGTATGTTTACTGTTCTAGCTTATCTTGAGCTGTTAGTTGCAGTAGACAAGCAGATGATACTCTGAGGTAATATCATAAGCTGGCACTGTTTACAGCACCCCAAAAGAGTGTAGTATTTCCCTTTATTTAGCACTCCTTATCTTGAGGTACATTCTGGTTTTTTTCATAGTTCTAAGGTTATTAATATATAGTTTTAATTGAGCATCATTTGTCATTAAAGTGTTTAACAGTGCAGTCTTTGCTTTTCACACACATCCTTGTGTAGATCCAGCTAGCACATGCAAGGAATTGCCATATTGGGAGGAACACAGAGTTGGAAGCTGTGGAAGGTCTTGAATTTCAGTTACCTGGTTCTCAGTTGGGTTAATCTCCTTCCTCCTGGATACGTAAAGCTGTACAAATATATATGTACATGCACACACACGCACACACAATATTTCCTGTATATGTTAGAAGTTGATGGTTAAAGCAGTGACCCTGACAAATCTCAATTGAACTAGTGGTATTGCTTCTGAAATAATATTCTGGCACCTAGGAGTCTGCGAAGTTATTG
This sequence comes from Ctenosaura bakeri, assembly GCA_948474755.1. Lineage (NCBI taxonomy): Eukaryota > Metazoa > Chordata > Lepidosauria > Squamata > Iguanidae > Ctenosaura > Ctenosaura bakeri. Next base: position 128,997 of record CAOLHI010002116.1, on the reverse strand, counting down.
CAGCTCTGTTTTTTTTTTTCCTTGGGAGAATTAAATACTCTAAAGGCACCAGATTCTGTCTGATCTTGGAAGCTAAGCAGAGTCAGCCCTGGTTAGTACTTGAATGGGAAGACCACCAATGAATCCCAGGTGGTGTAGTCTTATATTTCAGAGGAAGGAACTGGAAAACTGCATCTGTGTATTCCTTGCCTACTAAAACTGCAATTCATAAGGTTGCCATAAGTCGACAGGTGACTTGTAGGCTCATAAACTACTAGACTTTTTCTCCTTTCCTTTTGGTAGATGATAGATTATAGTAGGAATGGGAGATAAACATCTTTGTTTGTATGTAAAGTTCAAGTTTACAGTACTGTGCTGTAGCAGCAGAGATGTATTTTACCGCTTGAGGTCTGTTTAATTCAGTGCTCCTAAACTGTGTGAAAATTTCATTCTACCACATGCATACATTTTATTAGATTTCCGTTCCCAGTTAAGCCTTAATTTGTCTAGCGCCTATAAAAGTACTCACTCAGCACCACCTCATTTCAAATATTTTGTGTGTGTGTGTATCTAAAGTGGTAAGGGTCATGGGATACCTCCTCTCTTCCATTGACCCTAGCAGACTTGTGACACTCACTGAGAAATCCTGAGCCTTACCAATATAGTGCAAAAAGGGTGTTCTGTTTCTCTGATTGGAAAAAAAATTGGCTTGAATTTGTAAACTGTTTGTGTCCCCCTTCATCAATCTGTGAACCGAACAAACCTGACCCCCTGAGCCAGAACATCTGGATTACTTGGGAAAAGTGATGTGTCTGTTTAAAGTTAATAATAGAGCCATAGTGAAAACACGCATTGCCTTTCTGTGGAAGCAACATTTGAATTTCTCATCATCCGTCTTGATGTTGGACGTTTTGGATAAACAGTGCTTGAAGAGACAAACGTGCTTATACAAGCTGTCCCCAGGTAGAATTTCAGGCTTCCTCACAGAATGTAAATAAGGAAGCAGGGTTATTATTTTTAAAGAGGATATTTGTATTTCCATGAGTCTCTTGTGCCTTTAAATCCATTCATTAAATGAGTATTTATAGAAAATTAGACACTTTTGGGATTTCTTCCTTCGCTTTGTGTAAAGTAAACTGATGTCTACTGTAAGGTGACTTTTTTTCGTCAGACTTTATAAGTAGGAGATCAATCCGTCACAAACCGTGCTTTATTTAATTATATCAACATTTTAAATTTGGCTAGATTTCTTTAATCATACAGTGTTGCAATGGCACTACTTTAGGGCTAAAACTGGGATGACATTTACATGCTTAATTCTAGTGTTAGTGTGAAAATGTTTTTTTATGTAAAATGAGCCTCCTGCTGGAGTTGTGTTAAAAGTGTAAAGTATATTAACTCTTCTCTCCATGCTTAGATACTGACCACCACAAATCTAATCAACTTCAGAAGACTGCATTAAGGAGTATTGTAAGGAATAAAGACCTTTATTAGAGACTAATTGTTTGGGTGATGCATAGCATGCCTTTATATGCTGCTTGCTTCAAATACACTGTTCCCAAAAGAGCTAAACTGTGACTTTTAGAAATGTTGTAAGTAAAACAAATGAGCACTTGCTGTCCTTTGCCTAATTTTGCTTCTGCAAAGTAGAGATGAAAATGCAGGACATTTAAACTTAGCCATTCACTGACCACTGGGAAATTTCCTAAAGGTCCTGTACTTCTGAGCCTCCGTATGTCCGTAGGAGGTCAGAAAGAACTGAGTTTCTAAGAATGCTGAATACTGTGTCCTGTGATAAATTTTAGGTCTTTCTTTTCTTGCATTTAGTCTTGTTGCCTTCTCAGTTATTTGAGTCAACCTTGTGCTGACAACAGCATCATGAACCATCTCTCTGCTGAATATCAACAATACTAGCTCAGTGTGTTGGCAGTCAGCAAGGGTGAGATGACATTTTTCTAGGAACTTTTTTCCCCCCACTCGGAAGAGCCTTTGTAAAGTACTGAAAGTGCTGGCTAGGTGTGTGGAGTTGTCTGATTTGGTGGGTTAAAGATAACTTGCTCGTGCAAAGAAAAACATAAGGGGTTAAAGTGTGACTGAATTCTGCAAGACAGACTCTTACAGTGGAAGAATGTTTTTATCCAGCAAACAGGAAACCGGAAAGGAACAGCCTGCTATAGGTCAGAGGGGAACAGCAGCAGAAAGCTGAACTAAGGGAAGTGGGGGCCCGTTTAGAGGCTGCAGTGGAGGATTTCAGTAGGACTAGGAGTACTTGGTTGACCTGTTGACTTCCTGCAAGACGCATGAAGCCAAAACAGTAATGAAGAGGGGAAGGAAGTAGTACAACCACAGCACAAAGGAGTGAGCTAGAGCCGCAGGCAGTATCTGTTCAGTGTCTTTGTAACAGAATCTGGTGTGACTTATCCTTTTCTTAATTTTATCATCTGATCAACCTTTTCTGTCTTCAGGAGACTGTTGAGGTTTGTGCTTTGTAGAAATGGACACTGTAAAGCTAAATGGAAAGCACCCAATCTGAGCATCACTTACAAATATTTGACAAGCTCACTTCATGCTCGAACTAAGGGGGAAAACTGGTATCCACAGACACATTTTGATAGTGTGTCAGGGAGTTCACTACTGTGCTTGGCAAGTGATTTTTTTTTCAGTGATTTTCTCAGTGTTTGGTCAGGAAGCCTTGGCCTTTCGCTTCCTAACTAGTTGCCAGTAATGTCATCACATAGCCAAATCTGTTTGCCTACCTACTATCATAGTATGGACCCTGTTTGACTGGCATTGCTCCTGTGATTAGTCCCAGAAAGAGATGTAGTGATTAGAAGGGAGAAAATGGCTCAGAAGCCATAGCAGATGGGGAAGGAATATGGGCAAATGAGAGTGAAAAATCATGGACATTCTTTCTGCTAATCATTCTTTCAGGTTCCCAAAGCACTGCTTGGACCTGAAAACTGAAACAAGGGGATATTTAGTGTATGTCTAATTTATACAGGATTCCAAGACAGAAACCATCATTAATTGTTCATCTCCAAAAATGCCATAAAGAAATGCTGCTTTGGAGCTACATATAAAGCCACAAAGCATCTGGCACAGTATAGATGATACAGAAATATTTACTAGCAACTGCTTCAGAAGTCACAAAGTGGGGTCTAGGGATAACATCTGGCCCATTGGTCTCACTTTGCCTACCCGTGACTTAGATCAAACCCCCTCTGATTACTCAGATAAAGTACAATAACGTTTCAGAGTGCAGAAATGACGTTACAATATTTGTAGTCAACAGACATCTTGAAGGCACATAAATTACATTAGTGGAAGTAGTACATTAAAAAGGTGGCATATAAATTTTAAAACTTAAATTTATTATTAAAAGTAGTGAATACTGAATATTGCTGATGTCAGCCCTTTGTTCAATGATGAGCAGAAGGTAAGGGGCGAAGTATTTGTGCAAAGGTCTAACAACATGTTGGTGGAGACAGTCCATGTGAGGCAGAGGTGAGGTTTGTCATGAGGGGATAAGAAAGACACGTAATAGGGAGTCAGATGGGTGAGTATAGGCTTGCTCATTGAGGAAGGCAAAAGAAAGATGCCTTGCAGAAGTTAGTGAAGTGAAAGGGGCTTGTAGGAGCTAGGTTTATGGAGGAAATGAGACAGGGATGAAAGCCTTGTTCCTGGGATTTGGATATTAATCTCTTGGGGAAAGGCTGGGCTTCAATGTAAAAAACTTCTGCTTTTGCTAGTGCTCGATATATTGTCCCTGATCTGTCACAAACTGCAAGATCAGATGTGACTGATTAGATGCTCCCAGCAAGTCCAGGTTCCTGTCAGCATGCTGTTGTTGGGATGATGGCTGTTCTGATCTCTTCTTGACAAGACAACTGTGATGTGGCTGCTTTTAAGCTGCGAGTGATGGTGTGGTTTGTCCAGTCTGCTACCCGTTTACTAACCTGATAAATAGAAAGAAAGCAAACAGCGTTTACCTTGACAGTACACTTGCATGTGTACAAGCGCACTGTAGTCGTTTCATATGTTGTTGAAACAGACTGCATTCTGAGCTGAGGAACAGTTCCTTGCCAGGTGTGTTCTGAATATTTAGGCCTGAATGGTTTAATATGTTTTTGCCCCGCCCTCTGAGCCACAGGCTCATAAAATTGTCATTCATAGTTCTAGTTTTCCCCCAGGCCAGCATACGTTATAATTTTATGTCCTTGTTTATACTTGCAGATAATGTTTAAATCTATGCTACTTAAGCACTTGAAAGCAACTCTTTAAATGTAAGCTTGGCTAATCATTTTGTTCAGTTATAATTGCTTCAGTTTCCTGGAGAAAAAAGAACACTTTCTGTCAGCAAAGTCCACTGAGGCAAGATATCAAGCTATATCTCATATCAGGTGATGGCTTATTCAGGCACCAAAAAGAAGCAGCCAGGGAGTTAAATGTGCACAGCTTTGCAAAGCAATGTTTCATCCATTTTTAAAAAAACACTCTGGTTCTCCAGTAGTTTCCTGCTTACTTCCGCACATTCATCTAAGCAATGCTGCTTTGTTAATCTTTCTGTAAACGCTGATTGACCTGAACAGGCTTCCCCCACTTATGTGGCAGGTTAGGGACCAGAGCGCTGTCAGAAAATGGAATGGGTTCAGAAGTGGAACTCGTATACTGTATTGTAGGGAGTATGAAGAACTTAACGGAGGCTCACTTGGGACCAGCGGAATGTGCACTGTTTGCAAAGTCTCTCAGCCAGCTTAGCGCCCTTTTTGCCCCCCTTCAGCTCACTTTGCAAGCCATGTGTGTGGGCAAGTGAGCCTCTGTAGGCAAGAACTGATGAAACCCCATCAAATTAATGGAACTTGTCCTTAATTTGGAAGTGTCAAAGAAGTGGGTTGTCATACAATGGCAAATCTAAAGGCTTCCTGTATGTAAAACCAGAGGTACCAGCCTGTGATATGGCTGTGAGTACTTTTAATAGCTGGAGAGATTGGGATCCTTCAGCCCCCAGATGCTGATGAAATACTGCCATCATTATACCTCTCCATTTGGTCAGGCTGGCATGTAGGGACTTGGGAATGCAGCAACATCTGAGGAGCCCTGGATTCTCCAGTCCTGTTCAGTTGCCTCTTCTTCACTGAAGGAAAGGAAACTGAAACAGAGCTGTGGTCTTGAGTTATACCCACAGTGGAACTTGAATAAAGTTGACCCATGAGGTCAGTGAAACCTAAGTAAATGTTTATTTTCCAAGTTCCCATTGATTCAGTGGGTCTGCTTCTTGCTGGGATTAACATTTGAATTTAAGCCTTCAGTTCTTGTGGATTCTGGAGATCTCAAAACTATCCTGATAAAATAAGTAATTCAAAAATAGGGGTAAAATTGACAGAGGGGGCATGTGGAAACATGCACAAGATACCAGAATAGTTTCTTTATCTGACGTGTATCATTTCAGCAAGGACTAGAGTCAGGAAGATCAAAGGAAGTGGAAGGAGGAAGACTGTGGCCATCTTTAACACCTTGAACACAATTCAAAGGAAACAAGAGAAGACTAAATGCAGGATAGTGGATGGGTGCTTGGATTCAGGAGTGTAGTTTCACATATGGAGGGGTAGGGGTAGGCAGTATACTGGCCTAGTTCCCTAGATAGGGCCAGTGAAAAGAGTCCCATGGCTTATGATACTTTAGAGGTGGTTTACTTCTCCCATGCTTGATCGAAGGATCTTAAATACCTGAACTTGGAGATCTAACTGGGAATGCGTGTGCATATAGTAATATGCCAGAATTTCCATCTTCACCGATGAATACATGAAAGCATTGCATGCTACTACATGCAGACTGTTCTCATCTTCTGTCCTGTGAACTGATCAACAAACCAAGATGGGGTGATTTTTTTGTGATGTCAAAACTAATGGTGAAGTGTAATCCCCAAAGCACAGAAATTTCCAATAAGGAACAGTTATGTTTTAAAATTAGCTGATGATCCTGGTTTGTTTGGGCACATCTAATCTCATCTCCCAGCTTTGTTTCTCCACTGGTACAAAAGGATGGGCAAATGAATGATTGTGATTTGTACATTCTGCTTGAAAGCCAGAATGTTTTACTTATTGTTCCTTAGGAACACAAATAGCTGTTGCATTGCATATAAGGAGACTGTCAGTAACATTCATTCAGAAAACCTGTCACTATATTTCAGCAACAAATTCTTGTTCTCTTTACTGCCTTTAATTAATGTGGACTTAATTTCAAGGCAGTTTATGTAAGGAGATGGAAGCTGAAACTTGGTTAGGATGTTGATTTAGGGCTGACGTGACATTGCTTTAGAACCTCACCTGTTCATAATGCTCAGTGGGTGATGATCTCCAGCCATTCACTAATTCTCAGCCTAACGTGATTCTTACAACAAGAACATGAGAGGAAGACCAGGTTGCAAAGTAAAAAAATAAAAAATCACCTTTGTTGCATTTTTTTTATGTTTAGTTAGCTGCTGTGGGTAGCTTTAAGGCTACATGGGGGATATAGATCCTTAGTATCTGTAAAAGGTAGGAGCCAAAATTACGGGCAGATGTTGTACGGGTTTTGTTGAGAAAACAGCCATGGCTTTGTTGACTTTGTGTTATGTTTTTTAAGCGGTGCATGTAAACACTATTAATGTATTGAACACACGCTGCGTTTCTAAGGTTGCCTCGCTGTTGGGACTTGATGAACACTCCCTGTTGTTGTGAAATCAAGAATAAACAGTGGCAGCCCAAGGTCTTCTGCTGCCTGAGACAGAAGTGCTGCTACCATCACCATCTTTACCTCAACCACACTCTTCACCATCTCCCCCCATTGCCTTCTGTCTTGATCTTTTCTGTGTAGCTGGCCCAGGAGGCATGCCTGAAGGATCTGAGGAATCCTCCTTCAGTTGCGGGCATTTAAGACCTTGTCAGCCGTGGAAAACAAGACTCTCTGGATTGGCAGCCAGGGCACTCCTGGAAGGTGGGCAGCACCGTTTGCTGCCAGTAGCATTCTGCTGCCTGAGGCTGTGGCCTCGTTTCATCAAATCAGCAGCTTGGCTCTTGGCAATAAACAGCATTATCTGCACACTGTGGTGAAGTTTGGAATTGGGCGTGCTCCTTGATTTTTTTTTTCCTCCTCCTCACCTCCGTTAAACAAGTCATGTCACACTGCTACTGTTGTGGAGTGTGAACTCTTTCCAAGAAATGGCGGCCTAGGACACCACGGCTTTTTCTTGTGTTTGGTCTTTAAAATATGGACACGTGCTTTTTTTTAAGTGACAACAAAAAGAGGTTGCCCTACAAGTTGCATAGGCAAATCGCAGAGCGTTAAATGAGTTGTGAGGGTTTCATAAACTCTTGTCTTCTGTGTTGTGAATCCCTTTTGTGGGTTTGTCAGAGAAAGCAGGGCCAGTTGAATGGCAAATGCGTGTGCGTGGGAGGGGATATTTTGGGAGTTTGGCCATGTAAATTTGAGAATCCCCCCCTCCCCAAGTGAGCATGAAACAAGCCAGCACATTCCTAGCAGCCTTCTGGCATTAAGTTATAAAGGCGCACTACTGAGCAGCTACTTAATTGACCTCTTCTGGCTTCTTAATGCAGAGAAAGATAGGAAAAGGCATTAAGGGTTAAAAAAAAGATCTGCTTTGTGTGATTAGATGTGAGTTGCAATTTGGCACTGAAGATTAGGCAGGTTGGATGGGTGGGGAGAGGTCCCTGCTTGCGCTCCTGCAGCACTCGAGATCGGTAGCAAGACACAGGGACGCATCTGGCTCCTTGTAGCTGTCGCTGAGCGTGCTGACGGGAAGCCAGTGCCGGACTCTGGTCTCTTCGTTTTTATCTGACTCGTATAATAACTGTCCCCTCTGGGCCCTGGATTTTTGCTTTTCTTGTTGGGAAACTGTGCTGTTTAGAAATGACCCCTGTGTTTGGAGAAGCCCCGAGAAAGTGAAAGCACATCTGTAGTAGACGGCCCCTGTTGTTCTTTGGGAGCGACTTTGTGCATTTGGGTATCAAGACAGGAATATCGGTATTAGCAAAAGGTTCCTTGTAGAGGGAGTCACCTGGCAAAATACCAGCCTTGGATTGGAAATCACTCCTGACAGCTTGAAGGCAAAACTTTTCTTTTGCTTTTTTTTAATTAGAAATTTTGCATACATAAAACAAAACAACCAACCAAACCGATATATAATAAAGACAAACAACAAATCAACCTACATATACAATTACACTAAACATACAAAAAAAATTGTATACATATATACCATACTTAAACTAAATTAATAATCAAATTATACTAAACGGCAACAATTAAAAATGGCTCCTACTGTTGTTGCAAACAGCTCCAGGATATGAAAGTGTACATGAAAGTACATGAAAATGTACTTAAATTCATTACTTTCTACTGTTTTTAATTCGTTGCTCTTTTTATTCATATTCTCAAAACTATTTTAATTTCTAAATTTCCTAAATTTCTTATATTCCATAAATTTCCATTTCAAAAATCAGCTTGAAGGCAAGACTTCTTGTGGGTCACGCACATCTTGTCAGTCCATTCACTTCCCTATTTATAATTTGGTCAGTCCTTCTTACCATAGATATCCTTGTCTTTTCCTTTGCCACTTTCAGATTTGCAGAATGGAAGAACCTTCCATTTTTCCTTTTGTGAAACTCTGAACTCTCTCTTTTGCTTAGCCAAGTCACTGAAAAATAACACTCTATTTTTGATGCATAGCTACCTTACAAATCATATGCAAACCTCCCCTAATTCTGGCATTATGGGGCATGGGAGTAAAAGCTAACCAAATAAGAAAGCTTTGCACAAAGACTTGTAAGCCCTGTCTTCCTATATGAATTTGAATGGGTTTTAAACCTTTCCATTACATATCTAGCAGTATGTAAAATGCTTGTCCACAGGGGACAAGCTAAGTCTTCAAACTGCAGTGGGTTAAGAGTGTGTCACAATTGATGTATTGCTCTTCAGAAAAATGATCCAAAATGAAGACTTGAAAATCAGACTTGCTTCTTCAGGCTGTTTGTTTCGCATTTCACGGCAGATCTGCTTTTGTGATATTGCAGGCGCAACCTTACAAAACTGTCCCTGATCTTCAGCCATATGCTAGCAGAACTGAAAGGCATTTTCCCAAGTGGACTCTTCCAGGGAGACACCTTCCGAATCACAAAGGCAGACGCAGCGGAGTTCTGGAGAAAAGCTTTTGGGGAAAAGTAAGTACTCTGTCCAAAACAATGCTCCTGCCTCCAGCTTTTTGGGTAGAGGGAGCTTATAAGTGAGGATTAGCTGATGAGAATGCCTTGCAACAGTCACTGGCATGTGTGAAGCATGCAAGATGAAATCTGTGAGGAGAGGATGTCAAAGAATGACTAGCAGATGGAGTATTCCCCTTCCACATCCCTCTGTCACAGCCACCAGCTTATGCCTTGCTCATCAGTGCTGAAAGAAGTAGATAGGACTAGATCCATGTCAATTTTCCATGGTTTTTGGTTGAACAGAATAGCAAAATAGGCTAGTCCAGTTACAGTACTGGACAAATGATCCAGGCATTTTGTTCCACAGTATCAGTTCTGTAGTGCAGCTAGATTGCTCTTGTATGTGTTGTAAATAGAAGGAGAGTAATAAACTACAGGGAGCTACATGTTCTAACTACATGGTTGTCTCTACAGATTGATTTGAGCGTACTTTGAAGGCAGAATCATAATGTTTTTTGTTGCTGGAGGTTTTGTGTATAATATTTATTGGAAATCTATAAAATGGTATTGGGAAATGCTAGTGGTCAAGATCTTCTCTTGTACCTTTTGCTATAAGATCAGGAGGTGTTTGTTTACTTCCAGCAGTAAATTTGTTACTAGCTTTACCTCCTGAAAGCAGTTAATTTAGACACAAGGCAGCCTTGTTTAAACTGTGTCATATCTCTTTACCTTGCTGCTCCATAGAAATGTATGCTGATGTTTCAGTAGCCGGTTGAATCAGCCATTGAACAGATTCAAAAACAGAGATGTTATTGTCTATTTAAATTGAACACTGAATAGTATTTCTGAAGCAAAATACACTTTTCTATGGCAGAAGATAAGATTTCTCAGGACTGCTTTTCTTCCCCACTGCCAGAACCATTGTTCCATGGAAGACCTTCCGTCAAGCTCTACATGAAGTGCATCCCATAAGTTCAGGCCTAGAGGCAATGGCACTTAAATCAACTATTGACTTGACATGCAACGATTACATTTCTGTGTTTGAATTTGATATCTTCACTCGTCTGTTTCAGGTAAGGAATAAAAAGACATGGCTTGCTCAAACACAGATGTAACTTAACTACTGAAGTCATTTCTTCATATGGTAATACTGCTATGTCACTTATCATTTTTTAAAAAAATTAACTGCTTTATCTTCTTGTTCACTCTTCAAATGTTTTTCCTCTCCAAAATGTCAGCAGTGGTTTTTTTGGCCTTCCACTGCCATTTTAGATTTCTTCAGAATGATAGGCTTTAAAAGCTGACCAGAAAGGACAGCTGTTCTTTAGGGCAGCTTTGATGATCAGTGGATCAGTGGGACCTGTTCTCTGTGAGAATTTGGAGGGTTGGGATTTGCTGACTTCATATCTTAACTGTAAACTCAACATGAAGCAAGTAACTGGCACCTAACCTCTGACTGGAAAATGAGAGCAATCTATTTTGCAAGATGGCTGTGGGATTATAAAAGTGGGATTGTACATTTCTTATTATCTTGTCAGTTACTCTAAAACTGAGCGCTACAGATTAAAGCCCTGTGTAGAGTTGGCTGGGGGCAGACTCCAGTGAATTTACTAGTCAGTAAACCTAAGTGGGATCTGACTGTGTGAGAAATAGTGGAAGAGGCTAGCCTAATGTGAACTGTGTTTACCTCATCTTGGGGTGGAAGGGGACATGACAGGAGGGCTGCTTTTCCTGTTGAAATGACTAAGTATTTAATAGTGTTTTTTTTTCTTCAGCCATGGTCATCTTTGCTCAGGAACTGGAATAGCCTTGCAGTGACTCATCCTGGTTACATGGCATTCCTGACATATGATGAGGTCAAAGCGCGACTTCAGAAATTCATTCACAAGCCTGGCAGGTGAGTTGTGTGAAGGTCAATCTCTTTCTAAATCCTCTTGCATTCTTGTTGTCTCATACACTGCCTTCACTCAAAGGAAATATATCACTCACAGGCGTCAGAGTGCACTGTGTTGTTACTGCTAGAGATCCAAGCTTGAGGCAAGAGGTACTGGATTGAGCATCAGACTGAACCTACGGTATTTGTATTCATAAGCTTTAACTGTAAAAATGAGTGGCCAGCAGAAACAAACTGGCTAAAGAATTGGTGAAAAACATTTCGGGTTTTTGGGATGGGGTGTATGAGAGTGGAGTTTTAAATTTCTTGTCATTAATAGGGTGACTTTACAAGAAACTGGCAGTGGGGCAGGTGGCTTTGGGTGTAGGATGTTGCAAGGTTTGTTCAGACTGGGATGTGCCATCAAAGAACCACATAGAGCACCGCCTGAATTGCAATGCTGGCAGCTTGTTTAAGTTTCGTTGCCACCTATATGCAGTTGGCAAGGCTTACCGTGGCATTCCATATCACAAAGTAGAGTTTGGCTTTGGAGGAAGGTGTGTGAAAAGGATCTAATCTTCAGGCCACTGATAAAAAATGAAGTGATGCCAGGATATAATTTGGGCCCAGCTGGAAATCTGAATCACTGTGGCCAGCCGTAAAACTTTGTAGCATTTTATTTTTGTTTTTGCTTTTGTTTTGTTTTGGTCTGGGAACAGGATCATTTACTTTCCATTGCTGAAGAGTTGAGTCCTAGGCCTTCCTTTCAGTAATGGAAAGTTCATGTAAGCTAAACCTGATTTGCAACTTCAAGGAAATGGTGAGGAGCCTTGCAGTGATTTGAAAGAGCTTTTCAGGTATTTGACTCTTCTACCCGCCTGTAGGTTTCTTGCTTTAGCCTATAGGTGAAACTAATGTGGAAAGTTTAACAAGAAAAAACGGTGTTCAGTAATTCTATCTTAAAATTCAGTGAACTTTCATATATAATTCAATGAACAAATTTGCCCTAGCTATGAAACTTGTGTTGTTGTCATTGTTTGTTTTTAGTTATATTTTCCGTCTGAGCTGTACGCGACTTGGGCAGTGGGCAATCGGTTACGTCACTGCAGATGGAAATATTCTTCAGACAATTCCCCATAACAAGCCCCTTTTTCAAGCACTGATTGATGGCTTCAGGGAAGGCTTGTAAGTAACTCTTCAGTACATTGTGTCTTGACTCTTGTCTGTTTTGGTTACTGAGTCAGTAAAAAGATACCTGAAGGGGACCGAAGCCATTTCCACCCCCCCCCATTTTCCTCAGATTTTGGTCTGTCAGGGTGGGAGACAGAAATGCATTTATTTCCCTTAGTGGAGTGGGATCCTTGATTTACCAGGCCTGGTCTTCGAATTTCTCCTAGAGTTACAGGGGTAGGACAGTCCCCTTCGTGCACTTGAGATATAGGTTCTGTGCTGTACCTCCTTAGGTCCTGGAACATGGATAAAGCAGATGGGTTTGTTATGCTCTATCCTGGAGATGTAGTATTCTTTAAAGATCTTAACCGCATGACATTTAGGGCTTGGAAATGCACACTTCCAACCTAACCACTTGCATATTATACTAGATCATGGGATATAGTCTGTATATGAGTCTAGTTTTGCAACCCTTTAATAAGCATACAGTCATCTCAGTTTTTCTCTTCAGCTTCCAGGCTGTCCAGTCTGATGCTGTGCTCTGAGCAAAACAAAAACAAAAAAAACAGAAGTATGGCTTAACAATACTTCCAGTATTGCATAGTTGTTTAAGGTGTTGCTGGAAGATCAGCCGGGGGAAGACTGAATCTGATAAACATGTCAGTTTCCCAGCACACTTATGTTAGCAGATAGGGGAAGCCTCAAGACAAACTTTTAAAGTATTCTTTGTTTGGAGATTTTTCCCTCTAGTGGCTGTGTCTTTCTCTCAGCTAATGCAAATTGCTGACATGGTGTCGTTTTCAGCTCATTCCACTGTAAAACATAGAGTTTATTTCTGTTGAACCATTTTGTGTTTTCCTCTGTAGTTACTTGTATCCTGATGGGCGGAATCAGAATCCTGACTTGACTGGTCTGTGTGAGCCCACGCCACAGGACCACATTAAAGTTACACAGGTGAGCAAAAACTGCGATCTCTTTCTTCTTTCCATATCTTCATCTTGGGCTCACAGCTTGTTAATGGAGTTATTGCGGGTGAACATCAGCAAAGTAGGCTTAGATACTTGTGGGCTTGAGTTTGGGAAGAAAAAGTCCAGCTTGAAACTGGGGCAGCTAAGCACCTTGCTTGGAGAGAAGATGCTGTAGGGCTTTCTTTTATGGTTAGCTTTTCCCTCTTCTCTAGTGATTGCTGTTTGAAAACTTTGTGTATAGATGGTATTGATGCAATGATTCCATTGTGGCACCATTAGGCCTGCCACTTCTTTATGGGGAAAATTGGTGGTCCCAGATGCATTCTTTTAAAGGGCATTCAGACATCAACCTTGTTAGAGGCCAGTGTTGAGGCTGTGCTTTTCAAGGCCATGCAAACCACAGTTGTGGTTGAAGTAAAGGACAAAAATGTTATTTCTTGTTGATTTGGGATTGAGAACCAGTATGGTACGGTAGTATGAGTACTGGAGGAAGATCCTCGGAAACTAGTATCCATGCTCAACCATGGAAACCAGCTGGGTGACCTTAAGCAAGTCACTCTCACTCAGTCTCAGAGAAGGACAGGGACAAATGTCTCTGAATAAATCTTGCAAAGAAAAAGCTAGGATAGAGTTGCCATTAGTTGAGTTGACTTGAAGGCACACAACAACAACAAGATATTTGGGACTGGTTGTCTGGCAGGTATTATAAAGGACATTGTTATTACATACCATAACATTTCTCTTTCTCTCTGTCCTCTCCCCCTCCTCTTTCCCCTTAGGAACAATATGAATTGTACTGTGAAATGGGTTCCACCTTCCAACTATGTAAAATCTGTGCAGAAAATGACAAAGATGTGAAAATAGAGCCCTGCGGTCACCTGATGTGCACTTCATGCCTCACTTCCTGGCAGGTATGGCATCTCTTTCCATCCAGAGCAAAGCTGCCTGTGGTCTTGACACTCTACTGTCAGTGCTGCAACGATTAGGACTTCCTGCCTGTGCTTGTTGTTCATGAGGAATCATCTGTGTGTGTGGTATCGTCTTTATGCCAGGTTGTCTTTAACATAAATAATGAGTTTCACACCTCAGTGCATCAGAGCTGTGAGATTTGCAGCACAGTGCCATAAGTGAGTTGTGGGCAGATGACTTGTATGAGCAGCTGAGTCTCTGTTGAGTGAGACATAGGACAGGTGGTTTAGTGTTTCGGGATAGCTGTCTGAAAGAGGATAGCATATGTATCACGATTTTTCTTTTGTATTGCCCCATGAGGGCTACTAAGTTTGGGATAATCTGGGAAGTGTACTATTGTATCAAATTATAATTTTATGGAGTAGATTGAAGTTGTGGGACAGGGTGATCTTTCTTTCTGCTATATTGGGTATCAGAACATTCTTAGCATCTGGGCTCACAGTGATGGCGGAGGGCTGTCCATGAGTTTGTGACTAGTCTCTCTTCTTGCCTTTTCATGCAGGAATCAGAAGGGCAGGGTTGTCCATTCTGCCGCTGTGAAATCAAAGGCACCGAACCCATTGTCGTTGACCCCTTTGATCCCAGAGGAGGTGGAGGACTGCTACGGCAAGGCGCGGAGGGTGCCCCCTCTCCCAACTACGATGATGACGATGACGACAGAGCTGACGAATCACTCTTCATGATGAAAGAACTGGCTGGTGCAAAGGTAATCTTTTTAGAGCTTCCTTGCAGGTCAAGGTCCTGGGTGTGCAACTCCGAGGTGGCCTCATATCCAGCGAGTCCCAGACTTCCTTCAAGGCCATAGATAGTTTCAGGAGTCTTGAGACCATGTGCTGGGACCTGGTGGTCTTCTGATAGAAATTGCATTTGCTTCAGCTTGCTTAACACCTCTCTAAGCACTCCCTCATTCCACCCAAATGTCAGCAAACCCCTTATTGGGTCAAAATATCACTCTGAGGTAGATGTATGTGTTTAAACAGAAGTGGGTCTTGCTGCATTCCTGTGCAGTGCTTCGTTTCAGGTTGACAGCCAGCTATGCCCACCTCTGCAACACCCCACTCCGCTCTCCCTCCTTTCTTTCCTGTTTTCTCTCAGCAGTAAGTCGGCATTGCCACAGCCACTGAATGTGCTCAGTCCACATTAAGTCTGGTTTGATCCTCTAAAGATTTTCTTTTACTTCTGCAATCCTTGGGATTCCTCCCACAGGCCACATAGCTCCCTCTTGTGCAAGAGAAGTACTGTTTTGGCTCTAAAGAACCTGCGCTTGGAAAATGTGGTCACTATTAGTATGCCAGACTTGGATTTCATTAAAGCAGTTGCATAATTACATACAGACATTTAATATTTGATTGGAGTTGTCTGTGAACCATGTCTTTCTTTGCAGTGTTGGGAACACATGAAAGATTTCCGCTACTGCTATATTACGGCAGAGACCACTTGTGCACATCCGTCCTCTTTTTGTGTCACCTACAGGGGCAAATTTGTTGGCTTTGCTTTCACCTGCTTTTAAATTTTGGTAAATTTTGACCAGAAATGAAATTCTCAGCCATCCCAAGTGTAAGCTTAGTTGCTTAGGATGGAAGATTGTGCCATCTGATATATAAATAATGCTCCTCTTGCAGATTTGGAACCTGGCACATTATCTGGTAACAGAACCATTTCTGTGTTCAGACCAAGTCCGTTTAATGATGAACTGTCGGGATGTGATAGGGTAGGTAGGTGGGAAACTTAACATATAAGGGTATTTTAAGTGCAAACATGGCAGGAGATGGCTCACTTCGGTTCATTAAGGACTGAGGCAGGAAACACTTGCTTAAAATGGATTAAAAGTGGAACTTCGTTTTGCTTCTTTGCAGGTAGAACGCCCCCCTTCTCCATTTTCAGTGGCCCCACAAGCATCACTCCCCCCAGTGCCCCCACGATTAGACCTTTTGCAGCAACGTGTGTCCAATCCTCCTGGAGCTTCAAGTCCAGGGACCACCTCTAAGGTACAATGGTTAATTTTTCTGTTTCCTATGTAGTGGTGAAAATGGGAAAGAATGAAGCCATTCTGAGTCTGGTGTTATCCTTTCATCCAAGAAGATCCCAGTTTTTTGAGCTGTAGGGAAACAAATTATTTTGCTAGCACACTTGAGTGCTTGCTGAGAGCCAAATTGTTAATCCAGCTAAACAATGACTAGGCTAATCACTAGAGCATCGTCTTGATTGATGTTTGATTTTCAGCCAGAGTACCACTCAGACTTGCAGCTGCACTGATGGGAATAGCCTTGCTTAACACAAGCATTCAGTTGGGTTGTGCTGGCCCTCAGAGGCTGCATTTCTCGGTTTCCTCCAACTCCTGAAGCCATAGGGTATCAAATTCTTGTAAGATGCCAATATCTTGATCTCAAGACTAGACATTGCTTTGAAAAAGTGTGCCATTTTCTTGCTCCCTAGGCTGCACCCGGCTCCCTTCACAAAGATAAACCCTTACCAATCCCACCGACGCATCGAGATCTTCCACCTCCACCACCTCCAGACAGGCCACATTCTGTTGGGACGGACAGCCGACCTCAGAGACGGCCATTGCCTTGCACCCCAGGAGATTGCCCTTCTAGAGACAAGTTACCTCCTGTGCCCTGTAACCGCCAGGGAGAACTCTGGCCAACACGACCAATCCCCAAAGCTCCAGGTGTTGCATTAAGCCCTGGTGAGCCTTGGGCAAGTAGAGAGCTGACCAACAGACACTCCCTCCCATTCTCACTGCCTTCTCAAATGGATTCCAGAGGAGAGACTCACCGGCATGGAAGTACCCTGAGCCTGGATACAACAGTGGTAAGTGTCTCTCACACCCACAAGGGAGCCTTTCTTGCACACTTGTACATGTCTGCACACCATGCTAAAGACCATGATTATTGTATTATTTTTCCCAATCTGGGAGTCAAGATGGCATACAAAAGTTAAAACAAGTACAGCTAAAAGTACGCATCATACAAAACTTAAAATATAATTAGACAATCAATAAAATTATGAGCTGTTAAAGTCATAACCATTAAAAACAAGAATCACCAATATATATAACATATGGAAAGGCGCTTTCTGCCTGAGCAATCAACCCTCAAAGGCCTGCTGAAACAAAAAGGTCCTTCACCTGCCTATGTAAAGATAGTAAGAAGGGTGCCAGTCTGACTTCTTAGTGAGCCAATTCTAGAGCCTGGGAGCAGCCACTAAGAAGGCCCCCTCTGTGTTCCCACCAGATGTACCTGTGAGGATGGTGGGTAAGAAAGAACGACTTCCCCAGAAGATCTCAAAACATGGGCAGGCCCATTTAGGATGATACAGATCTTTAGATAACTTGGTCCTGAGTCCTATAGGGCTTTGTAAATCATAATTTTGAGTTCTACCCAAAAACTCAATTGCAGCCAGTACACTGCTGCAACAAGAGAATTGTGTGCCCTCTAGAGCCATTTCTAGTGAACACTCTGGCTGCAGATCTTTGGAGCAGCTGAAGATTCTGAGCACTCTTGAAAGGCAGCCCCTTGAAAGACAGTCATTTATGAAGAGACGACTGCTTTCAAATTCCTGATATTGTTTCTGACATAGCGAGAGCCAAAAAAGAAGCATTTGCCTGGAAGTTGCTTCACATGCTTAACTGGTACAGTAACTCCATGCTGCTGGGGTTGCAGGGGTGGTCTGTGAATGTTAATGCATCCCAATCATGTACACAAAGTAATCTGTGACAATTCAGGCTGGGGGTACAAGCATCTCTGTGACCTTAAGCCCATCGTTTGGAGGAGTAGAGGAGTGGAAGATGTGCATATGTGTCTCAAGTTATGTGGCAGCCATGTGAGATATGAGAGCGAGAGAGTTTGCCTTCTTGAACTCCACACAGGTTTGGGTAAAGTACAGTGAACTGGCTCACAGCATTGCACAAATGGTTTAATTCATGTCTTGCCATCCTTCCTAATACCGTGAATGGCAGTAGAATTTTGAGGAAGTCGCTTAGAGTGTGGTGAGTACTTGTTCTCTGGGAACACACAGCTACCTACGTAATCTTCCAGTTTCCAGCAAGCACCTCCAGAAGCCTTGCACTGTTGTTGATAGCATTTTAACCCCAACAATCTGAAGCCAGAAGCTTTGGTTTGGGGCAGGATTGATGGAATGATGACCTATTTTTACAACATTGTTCAGTCACAGATTGTTCATGTGAGTAAAACACTTCAGCTTCCAAATCTTGAACAGTTACATAGCCACAGATTCACTGAGCCAGTTACTTAGCTCATGACTCCATGAGGTCAACCAAGAAGAAAAGCTCCTTTGGAGCTAATATATACATATAGATATATTTTTGCCCTATATCTGCTTGATCATATTTTTTCCCTAGCAGGTTTTCAAACTATAGTTGATCAGAGAATACAAAACAGGTTATATCTAGTGTCAGCCAGGTCTCTTACTGTCCCTTGGAAGGGTTAATAAGTGATACCTAGAAGTTCCTTTTTAGAAGAAAACATATGCACCTAATAAGAATGCCTGTTTTTCCCTCTTTCTCGTGATGGTGTTTGACATCATGTTTTCTTGCAGAACCAACCCAGTGGCCTCCCAACTGGCTTGGACAGCGAACACTCTAAAATAAAACCTTCTTCTTCTGCCAATGCCATCTACTCTCTTGCTGTAAGGTATGTTCCTTCAGGGAGTTGTTGCTGATAAAATTTCTCAGAAACAGAGCCAATGTAGGGTTGACTTACACAGTCGATTGCCAGTGGCTGCAGTTCTGTGAATGGTTTTCTGTTATGGAAGTTGACCTCCTGTGTGTGCTAGTTCAAGCATGTAGTTCCATTGTGCCCTGGAAGACAGTGCTGGGATGCTGAAGTGCCTGAAACAGAGTAGAGTATTTTGCATTTAGCTGATCATGTCTGACTGGATTGTGCTTTTCTTTAAGTTTAAAATTATTGTCTGGTTTTGAGTGATTTTCAGTCAAGACAATCCATTGCAAGTGCTGAGGATCTCTGGAGCTGTCAATTTATTAAACCATCAGTGAGCAAGGGAAGGATCCTGAATCCTAAGGCTGCAACAAATCAGAAATCAGCCAAGCTGAAGGGGGCATCTCTTCTGTGGACAACAGTCTGGGCCCTCTGTTTCCTGGACCACGTAGATGATCTGTGAAGTAGAATTTGTGATTAGGGTTGCCAGGTGTCCTTCATTTGAGCATCAGAAAACTTGTCATGTCCTATATATATGAGGGCTGGAAGCCTTTCCTTTTATATAGACTGAACAAGATGCCAAGAAATCCTGTGCTTTTTGGTACAGGCCCTTCATAAAGACAGATATGTAATGCAGTTTATGAATATCGATATTTTCATTTGGCAGAACACAAATTTGTTAATATCCGCTTTCTGATTGTCAGCCTTGAATTTTGACTGGCCCTTGTTTTGAAAACTTGACAACAGTTATTGGTAACAAAAGTATCCCATACCTTGCAAACAGCACCTCTTAGTATTCCTGGCATCCCACCCATGAATCAGATCATATCCCATCATCTGCTGTGAAACTTTCTTCTTAAAGTGCTGTCCCTTTCGTCTTCATTACACTTTAGGCTTTGACTCTGAAGCTTTGTTCTCTTCCCTCTTCTCCCCAGACCGTTGCATGGGCCAAAGCTACCGCCTGGAGAGCACTTTGAAAACGATGAAGACACAGAGTACATGTCGCCGTCCTCCCTGCCCCTTGTGCCGCCTGCCTCTGCTGGACAAAAGCCCGAGGCCAAATTGCCTTTGGAAATAAGCCAGAGTTCACGGTGAGGCAAGACCCGTTCAGGACAGAATGGCAGCTCTGTATCGGCAGAACTGTGTTAGCTCTGCTGCCCTGTTTTTCTTTTGCTTTATTTGTCTTTTCACATTCCAAGGGCTCAGAGTGGGCACGGTTCCTTAAGAGTAAAAACAAGTGGCTTTAGAGCTCATCTGGAAATGCAGTGTAAAACAATTTGAGCCCAGGCTTTGAAAAGCAGCCGCATAAGTGCTCTTGCTGCCTCTTCCAAAGGATGCTTTTCCAACTGTTATGTAAACCGAGGCCTTGTGTGTATCTTCTGATTCAGGCAAGGCACGCTGAACCACCTTTATGCAGTCAATGTTTTTAATATGGCCATAGGTTGTGAAAACAGACTTACCAAGCATGGATAAGCTGAATATTCTAACATTTTCTCTGGTTGCCAGCTATCATCCACTGAGGTTAAATAGACCAAAATCACTTCATGCTGACATGACCATTTTTTTAAAAAAAGGTATGAAGTGTTTTTTTTATTTAAAGTATCAGTGATTTAAAGCAGCCCTTCATACAAGTTTGTTCTGGATTCCAGAAGGTTGCAATTAATCACTAAAAATACATATGTATTAGACTGATTAACAACCAGAGTTTAATAGTTCGTTAACATGTGGGATGTTTTAACTTCTGCATTTCTTGATTGGTTAAAATAAAAATGGGCTTGTAGCCAATGTGGCAGTTTAGAACATTCTCTCATTAACATTCTTAAGTGGATGATGTATTACTATCCTCTAGGCTTAGCCCATGTGGTGTTAAAGTCTTCAGTCTGTGGATCTTGAAATTTTCCCTTTTGTCTAAAATGCTTGAATGAAATGACACCTCAGATCCACATAGGGACAGATGAGAGGCTATGATGTTTTGAGCTAAAATGCTGTTGTTGTTCTGATATTTATCTATATCCTACTTTTTTCCCAAAATGGGGACTCAAAGTGGCTCTCTAAAAGAACAAGGCAATTAAAGACATACAAAAAGTGAATATTAAATTAGAATTAAACTATTTACAGTATGAAAGCAATTACTCCTCAGTAGAAAAAAATGCAGTTAAAAAGATTTTAAAACTCTTAAAAGCAACAAGTAAAACAGTACACCCCCACCTGTTCTTTAAAAAATTTTTTAAAAAAAGGCCCAGGGTGACCTAAAAGCATGGTGAAAATACCTCCTCAGCCCCTGGGAGACATTAGGGTGCAAAAAAAGTGGAGTTTATATGCAATGGGGAGGTGTGGTATGAATGGCACCATCCCCATAGCCCATCCCTGCTGTAGAGATATCAAAAGTTCCTTAAGTGGTTTACAGAAATGTCACATACAAAAGGTGTTCTGGTCAATCAATCACTTTATCTCTACCCTACCTTTTCCCCAAGACTGGGACTCAGTGTGGCTTACAAGAACAATGCATGAAGAAAAAGGACCCCTGTTTTGTTAAGTGGTAGGCAGCCTTGGCCAGTTCTTGAGCACAGAAATACTTGTTGCCTGCTTCTGCTGTTCACATCCAGCTGAACCTCTGAAACAAATGCTGTCATTCCCCCACCCCGCTTTTTTTTCTTGCTCAGAGTGTTGGAGGGTGACCAGGAGATTGATGGATGCACTTACGAAGCAATGTTCAACATCCACTCGCAGGCAGCACCTTCTGGCTCTGAGGCTGCCGGTGTTCCTGGTAAGTTTTGCAGAAAAGCATTTATGGACATCATCAGCTTTAGACTGTGGTAAGCAAAACGGTGGACACATACAAGCACACCAAAAATATAGCCTGAGGTATAGCTAACCCAAAAAATTAGTTGATTGGCTTGGCGCTCCAAGGCATGTGTATCACCTGCAATGACAAAAAGGTGGCCTACACCACTGAAGATATATGAGGGCAAGGCTGAAAGACACCAGAAGAGACAGACAGGAGGATATTAGAATAATCACTGATGAATACTCCTATTTGGGTAGCTACTTTGTGGAACATGGTCACCCTGGTACTGATCTAACTTTATGGAAAATGAACAAAACTGGAGGAAAGGTTTCTTTTAAGAAACACCGTGTTTTGAATTCCCAGACGGAATCATGTCCCTTGTGGGTTTAAATGAGGGTTAGGGTTTAAAGGACATTTGTTTTATAGGGCAAAGGAGGGGATAGACAATGTAAAAGTTGTACTCCTGGCTGTAATGTTATAAGAGTGGCGTGTAAAAGCCTTTTCTCTTTCATGGAAGGAGGATTTGAATCTTTACTTTTTCATCTTTTATCTTTTGGGTGGTAATAATATACGTTTGAAATTTTACAACAGTTACAGGTATTTAAGTGCTTTCATGTATGTAAATATGTAGGTTTGTGATATGCTGGTTTTTTTTTTAATTGCAACAGTAATCTTCATACAGTTATTAATTTTAAATGCTGCTTATCTTCATTTATAGTCTGTCCCTGTCATATGAATTATATCTGGTTTTGAAAAGCCTTGGGTATTTGGATAAATACAGACACTTTGAGGATGTTGTTTCTCTCTTAGTATTGTTCCACTTTTAGACTAGTAAACATTTGGAAAGCATTTGCTTACCTGCTGTTCATTGTGCCTTCCATCTCCTCCCACCTTCATCTAGTTTGAGGTTTAGCTGTCAAAGCTCTCTTTTGAAACGTGTTCCCTATGAAAGTGGTTTCAGGACGTACGGCTTGTGGCTAATGGTGTGGTCCTCTTTAATTTTTTTTCCTTCAAAGAGGGGATTGATAGCACAGCTTCCAATGCCACCAATGGTCCTGAAGAGTCAGAGAATGAAGAGGATGGTTATGATGTCCCCAGGCCACCTATCCACATGACCATGGCTCGGCGCACACTCTCCGATATCTCCAATGCAACCTCTGCCTTCAGCCGTGCCTCTCTGGATGCGGATGTTCTAGCAGGTGCTTAATCCCTACCCTTGTTGTTGAGCAGTAAGGAAGCTGGGGCTTGCTTTTATGAACTTGCCTTGCATTTCTCCATTGGATACCTCTGTGCTCCATAAATATTCTAGGTTTGGGGGCATGTAATTAACCATTTGCAGCATTTTGCCAAGGGGACTTTACAGTGGATTTTGATACAGCAGTTCTTTCAGTCCTGACTCCTGACGTCAGAGATCAAATGCTCTGTGCTCTGGAGTGTATTCTGTGGAGCATTCTCATGTACCCTTTCTCCTTCCTTAGTTTTTAATGGAAATGAGGAACTGGCGTATAATCTGGTTTGAGCGGTTCCCTTTTGTTGCACTTCCCTGTGTGTTTCTTGGAAGCTCTGTAGCCTGATGGTTACTTCTGCTACAGACCAGTGTGCCACATACGATGCATTTTAAGCAGCTTAAAACCACATGGCTGGACAACATTTCTGGTCTGCCTTGTGGGTCAGGAAGAACAGTGGTGGACTCAGTGGATGAGTAAAACACTACCTGAATATTTCAGCTATTTGCTACCTGAAATGTGTGGATGTACAGCTCCTTCAAACCGATTTCTTTTGTTTCAGCGGTGGGCAGTATGTATGCTGCATGTTTGTCACCACACTGCTGCTCGGTGGGTATCCACTGTTACCTACTACTGAAGACTCAGTGCCACCCAAATTACAGCAGCTCCTTCTGTTCTTTTCCTGTGACTTCCTCTTGCTTCGGGAAGTGTTTTGCACACTCTTCTCTGCATTCTTATGATTTAGAATGCATTTTGTAATTTTGGATAAAGGATATTCAACCAGTAAAAGAAATCTTTCCCAGGCATGGTTTACTGTCTCCTCAGAAACACGTCCCTTTTCCTCCAAATCCTGTCTTTCTTTCTCTTCCAGGTTTCTCCGATGGCTCCCAAGTTCCCGAGAGGCCCCCCAAGCCCCTTCCTCGGAGGATTAACTCTGAAAGGAAAGCAGGCAGCTGCCTGCAAGGCGGTGGTGGAGCAGGGCCGGTCCCTGCTGCCTCCCCGCAGCTCTCCAGTGAGATTGAGAACCTCATGAGCCAAGGCTACTCATATCAGGACATCCAGAAAGCACTTGTCATTGCCCACAACAATATTGACATGGCCAAAAATATCCTCCGGGAATTTGTCTCCATTTCGTCCCCTGCCCACGTGGCCACATAGCACATCCCTGAGCTCGTGCCTGGGACACCCTGCATGGGCAGTCTCCTGCCCAGCTTCTACCTAGAGGAGTTCATAGGCTCCTTGAGAGACTTCCTGAGAAGTCAGGCCTGCCTCGACAGAGCATCATCGGTCATCAGGGTTTTATGCGATTCCAGGTTTCAAAGCAAGAGGAATGAAACGGAGCGGATAGGTGTGTCCTCGACAGTCTGTGGCCATTTCTGCACTAGGCTGTTATAGCGCTATTGTTCCACTTGCAACAACCTATGGAATCTGGGATTTGCAGTTTAGGGAGAGGCTGGCCGGCCCCTCCCTAAACTGCAAACCCCAGGATTCCATAGCATGTTGAAAGTGGAATAATAGTGCTGTAACAGTCTAGTGCTGAAATGGCTGGTGTGTCTCTTCCAGAGTTTCCCCAGTTTGTGCCCCCACGCCTGTACTTCCTAGTTTGAGAGAGAATGGATGTGTTGCTTTTCAATAGATTATATCTGGGCTCCTGTACTGGTGGACCCAGGGTGGGGCTGGGATATATGTCTTGTGCTGTGAATTCAAACCAGATGCCGGCAAATTGAATGACGTCTCCACATTGCTCATGGTGTGCCCTGGTGTGGTTCCAGGTACCGCATTGGGCCTCTTTGCTGCTGTATGTTTTGGCTCAGGCTTTTGAGACCACCTGCGACTGGGTACAGGTTCTAGACTGAGGAAGAGATTTCAGTACTTCCCTTCTGTTATAATAACTTTTCTTGTGCATTCCGCTTGCTCCCTTATACATTCATAATCACGTCCACGTCTTTACTGTCAGGCATCTCTCGTTGCCAGTGTTGCTTGCCACACACTGGATTTTAAGGCCCTGTAGATGCTGAACTTGTCACCTGTGCTGGTGAAGCTGAGATGCTGCTTAGATTTTTTGAGCCCTGAGCATTATACTCAAGTGTTCTGATGTGAATCCAGGCTGTTTTGGAATGGAGCCCGTTTGTCTTTCAGTGCTTCTGATGCTCTTGCTGGTGTCACAATATGTCATCTTTGTGGCATTTAGAAGCCTCGTGGTCATCACAGGCATTCCCTCTTCTTACTAATGAGCTTCCTTTCAATGGGAGTAAACCATGTGCTGGGTATTGAGGTAGATAAGTGTGTTTAGCCTTCATGGATGTCTCCTAGCAGCTTGGCATTAGAAACGCAGTGCTTAGGTTTTCATGAAACATCGTGAAAAGCAGGGATCTTTTTCTCCCTTCTTGTTCCATTGGAGATGGGAGGAAGTTCAGACCTTTTGCCAAGCGACATGTCACAAGGAATTTTATATGATTTTTAAAAAGTAATCATCAGTGCTGCGTTTGAGATGACAGAAAGACACTCTTGTTTGGAGACTGATGGCAGTTTTATTAAAAGATGGATTTGCGCCTTGAAAACCACAATCCATCAGACAGCAGGCAGCTTGCGTTCAGAGGACTTCCTTTTGTCTTTTAAAAAATCTACTTGCCAAGCCTTTACTATAGTCTACGCATCTGCAGCATTAGTCGTGACATGAAGATGTTTATCTTGAAATACGCTGCATGTTTGATCTTCTCCCCAGCAGTTTGTCTGCTTAAATAGCACTGGTTTCTCTGCTCCAGATAAAACAATGCAGTCTTCCCACTGTAAGACGGGACCAGGAGGAAATTGTACTTGTGTGGATTGTGTTTCACTCCATATGCACAGCCTTGATGATCCATAAGCACTTGGATGCCCAGGAAATAATTGCAGAGGGACCTGTTGGTGGCAGATTGCTTTTCAGCTGCAGCAACACTGTTTGCATGGGAAAGTATGAAGCTTGGAAGCCACTGGGATAATTGGCTGTTTCCTGCAATGATGCTAAAGCTGAGTCACTGGCTTGGCCAGCTGTGGCCCTTGTGTAACTTTTCATGGCCCAGGGAAAGAGCTCTCTGATGCCAATTCCTCATGGATGCTTCCATATTCCACTCCATGCATCAAACTCTCAGTGGCTACATCAGCCTGATCTTGCTGCTTTCAGGTGATACACTGTGAAGATTTTTAACCTAGCAGGCCTCAACCAGAGTATGTGTTTTGGAGGGTTTGTTTTGTTTTGGTTTTTTGAGTTCTCAGAGGCATTTAGGAGCAGCTGAAGGAATCCTCTGTCCTCTTACAAGGCACCACAGGGTAAAAAGAGTTGTGATTGGGCAATTTTCTTAAGAACCAAGTGGCCTGTGCCTTTCTCCAAGTGTGAACAGTCGGTGTGATCTTGGATGCTCCTTTTTCTTCCTTCCCCCAAAGCACCTGCTGACTGCATGTTGAGTTGGGGGGGTCAGTTTGCTTAGAGCTCGTTCTTTGCAAAGCTGGTTTTTTTCCATTCAGTATAACATGTTAGTGTAGGCAGCACTGGGGAAATCAGTTGGCAACTAGCCTTAATTGCCAGTTAGCCCAAGAGTGACCTCTCCTTTGCCAAGTCAGGAGCAGTAGCAGCGCCAATTTGTCTCTGTGGATGGAGCTTTTGCAAGATACCTGAAACGCCCAAGGGTCAGCCCCTTCTTTTTGGGAAGCCTTTTGCCCGCTGGGGCCGTTCCAGAGATTAGATATATGTGGTTGAGCATTGTAGCATGTGTAGCCGACTGGACTCTGCATGTGTCCTTTCTGTCCACTTCTTGTGTCTTAAACTTAACACCACGAAACTCTTTTTAA
The DNA here is from genome assembly GCA_948474755.1 of Ctenosaura bakeri. Lineage (NCBI taxonomy): Eukaryota > Metazoa > Chordata > Lepidosauria > Squamata > Iguanidae > Ctenosaura > Ctenosaura bakeri. The sequence continues at coordinate 102,317 of CAOLHI010002116.1, read as the reverse complement.
GTGGCTCTTTTTCTCCTCAAACCACATGAATGTCTTTGTTTGCAAGCACAAGGGAAGCAGAGAGCAGAAACGCTTCCCGAGGTGTAACCCCTGCTGCTTTTAAATTTCCCCACCCTGTCTGTGTCTCTTACTCTAAAAAAGGTGGACTTTTGTTTTTACTTTAAAGCCAAATGTCTAGTGCCTTTTGATAGGGAAAATGCTGTCATTTCCAGGCTTTAATCTCAAAGAGAAGAGACAGATGGAAAACTTGACCAGGGAAAGCGAAGGAGATGCTAGTTATGTACAGCAGCCTGGAAGGCGACTCTCCCCAAAAGTGAGCATCATGGGGTTGTAGCAGGGCAGCCCAGCAAGCTTTCCTCCGTTAAGCCCTCATACGAACTATGCATGGGTTGGTGTTGACCGATACCCTAAGCTAGACTTGAAGGGGGCACAACTCTGACACAGGAATTTTTGACACGGGCAATGGTGTGGGTCATCAAAAAGTGAAACCCTTAGGTGCCTCCTGTCTTCCTTTCCCTCTCCTTTAAAAGAAACGGCACACCTATGCCCCATCTGAACAGAAACAAGGTCCAGCTGCACCTCCTGGATATTTGGGAGCAATCTGTTCGGTTCCAGTTTTCCTGCTGTCCTCGGTCTGCAAAGCGCTGCAGGGACTTAACGTTGTCCACCGGGATCTTCTCTTGTGCAGTGTACTCTTGGGATTCCCATTCATTTCTCTGTCTCTCTTTCTCTGTGTGTGAATGCGCACCCACCTAATTGCGCAAGGAGTTTTCCTGTGGATTTTGCCCTTGCGTATTCAGTTGCTCGGTGCCTGTTTGGTTTTCAGAAGTTCTCTTTTTTTTGCAAACGCTGCCTCCCTGGATCTTAAGAGCTGCAGCTGCCTTTGTGGAATGAGCATGTGTGGCTTTATGAATGTCGCCCGTCCTGTAGCCAAATCTGGAGCGGTATAATTCACGATTTTAGCCCGCTGGCGAAGAACTGCTGTCCTTGCGACTCAAACTGCGAGAGGAGGGGAATGTGAAGACTGAAATGCTAAATTTATAAATGACCTTTGTTGGGTGGGAGAGGGGTTAATAAGTAGCTTTATTTCTCTTGAAGGTTGAGAACCAATTTTAATATCAGTGTTAAAAAAAATTCAGATTTTTCACTATTTTAAAAGTTATAATGTCATTAATATAAAAAAAGTATATTAGCAGTATTTAATCCTTTCAGACCTGTAAAGAATAAGAACAGAAGGTAAATATTCTTACAGAGTAGCCGAGCTTTAAGGTTCATTTGGTCTAAAGTCCTCATTTTGTTCTGCAAATGCATTGTTAATGTTTTAGAGATTATACTAATGTTATTTATTTTTTATTTTCATTCTTGTAAGCTGCCCACTAAAGAGCTTGTGGGAGGGAGGGGGAGATGGGAAGATTTATGGTATTCCATGTGTGTCGGTAAAATGAAAAAGAAAAAAACAAAAGTTTTATTTTTAAATAAATTTCTTTGTTGTAGCATATCGATTGTGTTGTGTCAGTTGTGTGGCTCCCCTGAAACTGAGTTTCATTCCCAGCAGCGAAGGGAGGACTCCTTCCAAGAGGCAGGAAAGGGGTACATATGGCCTTTTGGGTGCCAAGGGGAGCAAACCCTAGAAGGTCAATAAATTCCTGCCTCCTCCTCCTCTGATAGGATGCATTTTTCCTTCACTTTTCACTCCAAGTGCTTCTCACACTCAATCTTTCCCTTCTCCATTCCTGATCCTTGCTTCCTTTTTTTTTCTTTGAAATAATTTTTATTAAGATTAAAAAAAAATACATTAAGAATTACAGAGATTAAAAAAAAAGATAAAAAAACTGGAATACAACAGAATTTTAAAAAGTACACAACAAAAAGAGAAAAATGTGACTTCCAGCCTTCCTTTTGGCAGTTATGTATCCATATAGTTATTCATGCCTCTCTCCAAATTTACAACATGCTCCCTTCTTTCGATAGCCTATTCTCTGTAATCACCAAATCAAAAGTTACCAAGTCACTTTTTCTTCTCTTTTTTTGCAAAAAGTCCATAAAGAATTCAGTTCTGATCCTTCTTCAACTCACTCTCTTTGAGTCTGTATATATCTTCAAAAGCCTTTCTCTGTTCTCTTCATTCCTTCAGCCCCCCAGCCCCAAGGAGTCAGGCAAGGCTTTCTGCGCCTGCCCACAGCCCTGTCCAGACTTGCCTAGGCTGAAGAGACGACCACCAGCTTGGCTGGAGATTCTCTTTCCTTCTCAACTCCTCCCTCTTCTGCCACGGGTGGGCAGAAGATAGGGTAAGAGGGTGATCTGGCCATGGAGGGAAAGGTGGGAGCAGTTGGGTGAGGGAAGACCCCTCCATTCAACTACCTTCTTGTATCACCAACACCCAGCCCAAATGGGCCAAGGGAAGTATGAGAACGGAGTGTGAGGCAGCAGTCTATCCGTTGTAGCTGGTAAGGAGCTTTCCCCTGAATTTGCAGCATGGCTCCAAGTGTAGGTCTCAGAAGGATGCTATTATCTCCACAGGCTTTGAGCCACACCATGACTGTTATGGTGTTCTGTAACAGGTGCCACACAGAGGCCTTCTCCAAGTTCTCCCACAGTGCATTGTTCTGATTGATGGGATATGGAGGAAGTCTCCAGCAAACCTTAAACTTCAGGCAGGGGTATTTATAGGAAGAGTCACTTAAGTACTGCATTGAGATCCTGAACCCTTTAGGGCTTTCAGTGCTATTACCAGGAGTTTGAATTCAGGCTAGAAGCATATTGGCAGCCAGTGTAATTCCTCTAAAACCAGTGCTGTAAGATTTTTTGTCTGATGTTCCGGTCAGCAGTGTGGCAGCTGCAGTTTGCAATAGCTGCTGTTACGGAGTTGTCTTCAAGGGCATCCCTGCAGAGTGCATTGCAGTGGGTGGGGCTGAGCAATAGTTGGTTGGCAGGCTGAGTGTACCTCTAACTCATGCTGGTGTTAGAAAGACAGAAAGGAGTCCCAAAGTACCTTTGAGAATAAGAAATTAGCACAAGCTTCTGTGGACTCTAGTCCACTTCACCCATGGAAGGTTATGTTAGAAATCTCTTTTTGTCAGTCTCAAAAGGTGCTGCAGGATTCCTTTACATCTAACAAAGCTTTGGCTTTGAATCGTACTAGTAGTGCATGCTAGTTCTCTCTGAAATGTTTCCAAGTTGTAATATTTTAGCACCTTAGCTCTGGAGGGTCTTTGTTCTATTTGCTCTGTTTCTTTTTATTGCAAAAATAGGTTGCTCTTCCACTAATCAAGACACTAATTTGTATAGCACTGCCTGTCAAGAGACACTGGGAGGAGCAAGCACTCCAAGCATACCCTCTATCCACTGCAGAAAAGGATCATACCACAATCCCAGTGGTCCTTCCACTGTCACTATCTTATGCCTGCCTTCCCTCCACCATCCCTTTCTTGTGATACCAGAGGTTGATGGAATGAGATCTTACAAGATCAGCATCCTGTTAGCGGCATAGGCAAGAATAAGTCCACTTTGTGTTACATATCTTTTTTTTTTTTTGTCAATATAGAACAGAGGGGATCAAAGTGCAGCCCATGGACTGAACACAGTTATCCAGAACTGTATTTGTGACATGTTTGACCAGGGGTCATATTTTTTTTTTCCTCCAAGGATGCATCCAGATGCATTCTAGAAGGCATGGAGAGTTGTTCCAACATGTGTAGAACACAAGAAAAGCACATCAAGGAAGAAGAACGCCTCTATATTTTAGTATGAATCGTCCATGGGAAGCCGATCACCCCCTTACTATTAAACGTGAGAGATTTAACAGTAACTCTATTGAAGCGCTTTCTTGTAATTCTATTTTCTCCTCTTCCCCACCCATAAAAAGGCAACTTGAATCTTGTTTTTTTATTTATTTTTCATATATATAATATATATAAAAAACCTGGCAACTCAGACACTCTTAAATTTACACACACATCAACAAAAATATATATAACAAAAGCATTTGTTTTGGATAATTTTCTGGCTTACAAGTAAAGCGCAACACTCCCATCTCTCCCCTGGTTTTTTTTTTTTTTTTTTTTGGTTAATGAGTTTGTACCTTTAACCACCAAGAAAACAAGGAGCATCTCAAGCAAATATTTGCAATTCTTTCAGCTCACTGTCTGGGTTGGACACTGTTCACACCTGAAATTGGAGGGAAACCGCAAGCCCAACAGCACAGAAAGTAAACACTGTACAGAAGCAGGTGGCCTACAGTATTTTTCTCTCTGTCATCCCTTTAAAATTTGGGGATGGAGGAACTGAAGCAGAACGAGCTGTCTTCCAACATGGGGAAGGAAGAGTTCTCAGCATCTACTTGAAAGCTGTCTGGCCTTGCTGTTTCGGCAGGAGCAAGTCTGCTCCTGTCCTCTTGCTATTTGCCGCCTTCTTGCAAAGTAGAAGGTGGCTGCTTCCACTCTTTTTCTTCCAGCAAAGCGAGATTAGATGAGCCTTTCCCTAAGACAGCCAAGCGCTTCACTCAAGTAACCCTATCTTAGGAGCTGTGGCAAAGGGTGATGGATTTTTTGGGACGTGCGCGTGGGGGAATAACCTAACCTGGCAGACAGAAACACATTTGCCTATACAGTTTGTACATACCTCCAAAAAAAACAGATGGAGCACCTTGTTGCTATCATAACTTCCGAAGTGCGGAGAGAACCTTTCCCTGTACATAACATTATATGCCTTTATTTGGAAATTAAACCCCACTCGACCCGAGCCCCTACGAACGGTCCTTCGGGTTGTGCTTTCCATCCTTTCCCACCCCAGGTCCAGGCCTTTTTTAGCTATACTTTCTCAGGACTTTGTCTATGACAAATAGGGACGGCACAGGGGAAAATCTGGCCTTCAGGATATTCTACTGCTTAGAGCCAGTCTCTGTGAAAACTAAAGCCTTCTTGAGCTATTCTCCAATCCTCCCAATGTTGCTTGTTCCCACTAACATCTTCCCACTGTCCTCTGGCTGGACAGAGTCTGAATGGAAAAGATATAATTGTTTAGCTTTAACCAGTCCTGCTTGGCAAGCATTTCTGTGACTACTGTAAGAAAAATGCTACATTCAAATACGTTAGGAGAAAGATTTTCTTTCTTTCTCCAAACTCACAGATTGAAAAATGTAACCCAAGAAGCTTAGCACATGTATGTTACCAATACATTTGGGGACATATGTTAGGAGAAAGACGTCTGCTCTCTCCTAGCATGCATGACAAACCTAGGACGCGTAGGGCAAGAGTGCAGGTTTCCCAGCCCAGCAACTCCTTAACATGGATGCTTTGAAACAACAAACTTCAAAAATGGTATTTTCTTTCTCTTTGTTTGGTCTTCAAGAGGAAAAGAATGCCGGTCTCTTTTGGACAGTCCTTCTGTCCTCCAAAGTCCTTATCTGAGCTAACTTCAGCTTCTTTGCTGTGGAGCCATCATGTGCATTCGTTGGCTGTGTGTTTGGCCGTGGGAGAAGGGGAGGGGGAAGTGTTGGGAATGGACAGGAGAAGTCCTCCGAAAAAGGGCGCATGGCTCTGTCTCTCCTCAGTTCCTCAGATCGATGTATTTCTCTCCCTTGCAAAGGCAAGTAAACAGAATAACAAAATAAAACAAAACATACAGTTAGTGTGAGAGTAATAAACACAAAACCACCCACCCGCCCACTTTTAGCAGTGGTCATTCTCAAGTATTTCTGCAGGTCAGGAGCACAGAGAGCAGTCACGGTAAATTGAGGAAGCCGTTTTGTGAATGACAATGTGATAAGCTTGGCGGCAGAGCAAAGCACATGCTGAGCTATTAGAACTTTATTGCTCTGTCCGGTTCCCAGAGACGGAGCCTAACCTTGCTAAGGAAACGGGGGACAGTAGGGCAAGGAGGAGAATGCAGCGCATGTGAGCAAAGCGGTGTCCAAAGGGAGCACGGGAAGGTCTTGAGTGGGACTGTGGCAGGAGGGGGAGCCTGGTGCCCCACAGAGCAACGGCCCTGTATCCCGAGGGGAGCAGCGCAGGGCTGTTTGGAGAGACAGATCTTCACTGCCATTAGCAACAGTGAGCCACAGAGGCGTTAAAGAGACCCACTTGTCCACAAAGGTACTATGGGTGAAAGCCAAGAACTGAATATGCCCTGGACGCTTTCTGAGCTGAAAAACACGCCAAGCTTTCCACACCTTCTGTGGTGCCTGTTGCTCAGTGGCATTGCAAAGGAAAGGCCTGAATGCTCAAGGGCAGGGCACTGGTGGTGAAGGCAAGGGGAGAACAGAGGGACTTTCCCCTGGGGCCGGAAATATCGAAATATAAGCAGGGTAGGTGGGCCAATCCACACAATGGGTGCCAGCTGGTCACAAGGACCACCCTTGCTTACAGCTTTTGTGCTTTGAATGGACAGCAAGGGTTAGTGGGTCTGGGTTTGGAGAGGAACAGTAGCACATGGGAACCCCCCCCCCATCCAAACCCCCTCCCCATATAAGCTGGATCCTCTCAGGCAGGCAGCTGCCACTAGCCACGGGGCCTACCTGGTCACTTGCTGATCTCTTCTCGCCGTTGGCGCCCTGCAGAAGCCCCGCCTCTTCCGGAAGTTTATCTGACTTAACTTCAACTACAATCTCGTCTTTATGCGCTTCGGGCCTTGTGCTGGGGAGGAGGGAGGGCAACAGTGTGGTTGAGAGAACATCCAAATCAGCCTCTTTATGGGGGCAAGAGGCAGATGGGGGTGACAAGCAGAGAGAGAAGGGGAGGTAGAATGCAATGGGCGCTGGGGGCTAAGATGCAACGGACCGGGCGGATTGTGGGGGGAGTGTCCTTGTCTATTTCCCCCTTCCTGTCTTAGCTATCTCCTGTACGCAAGATGGTTCAGCAGAGAACACTGTGGGCGAAGCAAGGCTAACATTAAGCTACCTTCTTTTTTGTGTTTCCACTGAAGCCCCCCTCTTGCAAAGGGATGACTGAAACTTAGCTGGGCTCTCATCCTGACACTTCTTGGGGTTGATGGTTATGCTGGGCACAACAAAGGTTACAAGCAGAGTAGAAGGCAGTACAATGATGTGTCTGCGACTCTGCCCCATGAGAGGGATGGAACCCGACCTTCCTTTTGTTGGCGAAAGTGGCATCTGCCTGATTTGGCAGGAATACCCCTGCGTTGCCCTGTTCAGCCAGCTCCCTTGAACTCCCTGTGCAGCATTTGCAGGGGGAAGAGAAAGGGTCATGCCTTAATGTGGATTCGGTCCACTGTCTCTGGCCATGGCTTTGCTGGTTTCTCTAAGTCTGCATGACTCTGTTTGGTTAAATGTGGAATGCACACACCACAGGGAAATACGTATCCGCCATGCTATTGAACCCGAGGTGGCGTGCAGTCGGCCCCGGTGGATGGGTGGAAGCAATCCAAGCACCCCACTCCTCCGCCAAGAGAAGCAAACTGCTGCTGCTTGCTGTGATGGGAAGGGGAAGCGTGGCCTCCGGCGGGTGAATGAGAAGCAACGGAGGAGCCTGGAAGGACAAAGGGACGGGGCTTACATCTCTTGTTTCCCAGAGCGTCCGCAGGGCAGCTTCCCCTTCTTGTGCAGGAAGTAAAGGACGGCACCCAAGATGGAAATCGCCATGATGCAGACTACCACGGCCACGATGATGACACCTTTGCTTTCCTGTTTTGTTGAACCTATGGGAAGGCAGGCAAGGGGGTGGGGTGAATATAAAAATATGTAAAACACAGGGCCAGGTGGTATAGCAATCTGAGTGTTGGACTACAACTCTGGAGACAAGGATTCAAATTTCCACTCAGCAATGGAAACCCACTGGGTGGCCTTGGACAAGTCACACTCTCTCACTCTCAGATGATGGCAAAGGCAGCCGCCCCCCCAAACAAACCTTGCCAAAAAACCCCTTGGAGAGGGCCATCAAGCTGGTGTTGAATCGAAGGCACAACAGTGCCACCAGTAGGACTCTGGCCTTTGTAGCTATATTTAGTAAATACAGTAAAGGTTGAGCATCTCTTACCCGGAAATCCAAAATACTCCAAAGCTGGAAATGGTCTACGAGGTTGGCTGAGATAGCAACACCTTTGCTTTCTGATGGTTTAATGTACACCAGTTTTGTTTCATACACAAAATTATTAAAAATATTGTATGAAATTGCCTTCAGGCTGTAAGTATAAGGTGTATATGAAACATAAATGAGTTTCATGCTTAGACTTGGGTCCCATCTACAAGATATCTTATTATGTATGCATACGCAAATACAGATATTCCAAAATCCAAAATGCTTTTGGTTCCAAACATTTTGGGTAAGGGATACTCAACCTGTATTGTATTTCTAGTATAAAGAGCCAGAGTGGTGCAGTGGTTTGAGTATTGCACTCCAACTCTGGAGGCCAGGGTTCAAATTCTCGATTTGCCAATGGAAACTCACTGAGTTACCTTGGGCAAGTCACACTCTCTCAGCTTCAGAGGAAAGCAATGACAAACCACCTCTGAAAAAATCTTGCCAAGAAAACCCCGTGGTAGGTTCCCCTTAGGGTTTGCCAGAATTTGGAAGCAAATAATAACAACAACAAATAGAATCGCCTTCCTAAGCCCACAAAAACAGCCCTTCATGTTGCTCTGGCTTCCTCCCAATGTTTAGCCTAAGGAACTGAGCCCTGCAAGTGGAAGTAAAAATAGATGCCTGAGCATATGTGGAAGGCCACAAAACAGATCTTCTCTGGCAACCTGTGTTTTGACACCTCTGTTTTTAAGTTTTGTATGTTATGAAGCCACTGATTCCAAAATGCTTGCAATTGTAATTGCCAAGATTTCTTCCTGTCCACATGCCATTTACGTAACAGCTGCAGCCACTGGGAGGAAGAGAGAGGAAGTGTTTCCAAACACCTTGGAAAGTAAGAGCCCGCTTAAGTGCAAAAGCCTCCCGAAGCAGCTGCTTGGGGAGGGGAGCAAAAATGTAACACAGGGGTGGGCAGAGGGTAGCTCACGGGACACATGTGGCTCCCAGGGGTCATTTTTTTGCCCATCCCTGGTGTAACAGCAGAAACACTACAGAAGATGCTGGAGGGAGGAAAGAGCTTCCTGGGGCTTCTGGCAATGCTGCTGCTCCTGCCCACCTGGCCACAAGGCTTCCTCCCCAACCCAATAAAGGAGAGGACTGGACAAGCTACTGACAGGATGATTCTCTTGGAATGCAGAGAAGCCACAGAACAGGGAAGGCAAACTCAAGTTTCTGTTGGTTTTGAAAAAGCCCTTGGGGCTCTGCAGTGTCTGGTCCAGAGCTCCCGAACACTCAGAAGCTGGATAAAATCTGCCAGTGAGGCTGCAGCCTTCCCGTTCCCTTAGACTAGCAAAACAAATACTGCAAAATAAGAGGCGTTTAGGCACTTCTGCACAGCAGATATGGGCCACAGTCATGTTGGTGCACGACAGTGGTGTAGGCTGTGGCAACAAGAGGGAAAAGTATGTGGGTACAATGGCCATGAAGGAGGTCAAGCCCCGGAGAAACTGGCTGTTCAGAGCTGGTAGATTTCGTCTGCTTTCCCCTGCCACTCTGGGGGAAAAACCCACTAGCTTAATGCACCAACAAGACACTGGCTGTAGTTCTTTCAGCAAGGTGAGCGTCACCTTGCAGCAAAACAAGGAGATCCTTGCTGTCATTTCACACGCAGCCTTGGCTACTGCCTCCCAGCTTGGACTGGTCTGCAACAAGCAAACAGGCAGCAAGAGCAAGCGTTTGGTCCAACTGGCTGGGAACGACCCGCTGCAGGGGGCTGCCCCATGCCAATAGGAGCGGCTATTCCAGCGGAACTTAAACTGATACCTTTCGTCGGGTTCCTCCCAACTGTACCTTCCTCCATCCCTCCAGGAGTATGGGAAGGGACTGTCTGGTTGTAGTCAAACCCTGAAGTGTCATTTCCTGGCAAAGTTGGAGTGGGTAAAGTATCTGGAGAGCAGCAGGTGGAGAATGGAGGCAATATTAATCCTAGGTGCGTAGAATGGTGGGGAAATTCAACTTCTGGGACAGTGATGGCTTCCTGCCAATCTAAGTTGCGTGGGGGTCAGACCAGTGGTGGCTCTGGATAACGGTAACTTTTTTAGGACTCTAAGTTGCCCTGGGTCAGGCCAAGGGCCGGTTTAGTCTAGAAACATGTTCCACTTTGAACAGCCCTAGGATGTCTACACGGAGCTGAGAAGCAAGAGGTGATGGTTACAGCATTCTCCCGTACATGTTCTTCTGGCAGCAAGTGGAATTAGGAGCCACACGGCCTCTAAGATTGGAGGAAATGGATACCCATTGTAAGCTGTGGCCACTGGAAGCCTCCATGCCTTATCTGCCAAGGGGATGGAAGTCTAAGCTTATGTGATCCTTTCTCAACCCACCTCTGTTTCTGGAACAGCAGCCGTCAAAAGCAAGGGGCGACTCACATAAATGTTCCTTGCCGAAAACTTTGTAGTACACCCCTCTTGCAGGACTTCATGAGTCAGAAGACCTTCGTCAATTCATCAATTAATAACCATCTTAACCAACTAAACTGGTTACCTTCTCAGTCAATCAGTAGACTTTTAAAACATTTAAGTCCTATATGATTAGTGACATTTTAAAGTTCTAGATTTCTATAGTTCTTCAGTTATAGAGAACAACAGTCAATATTAAAATAAAAATGCGATATAGTACCTGCATCCGTGGAAGGTCTATTTCATAAAAATACATAAACAACCATCTTGAAGGTTCACACCAAATATTCGCCATCTGTCCCACCCTAATCCCAAAGTGGCCAGCCAAGAGGCACCTCTCTAAACATGCACACACATGCGCAGAGCATTTAAAAAGGGACCTTTCTCAGTCTGGGGCTGTGCTTGAATTTGGGAGCCACAATCCAACAATGGGTGGGTTGAAGAGCATGGCCAAAGCAAAAGAAGACAGGCTCAGATGTAATTCTTACCAATGTGGATCCTTTCTCATTAAGAATACAAAGCACAGATTAAATCTTTCAATTTTTACTCACATATAGGCCTCAGTAAAACGAGCTCAGGCGGAGCTCAACTTTGTCTATGTCTACTCAGGAATAATCCAATAGCTTCTTGGGTGGCAAACCAAAGCTCAAGTGAATGCAACCGCTCTTCTAGCTTTAAACAGACTTTTAACCATTATGGTGGGATCACACCAAATGTCTAATTCTTGCCCTGGGCACCCAATCCCGCAGGCAGAATATAAAAGGGAACAGACCTCTACCAGCAACTGGATATTTGGAGGTAGCACACTGCCATTATAATCTCGCTTATCTCTCCAAAATTAGAGAGGAGAAAAAAAACCTCTACACAAAATAAGAAATTTACATAGCTGCTGTAGCTTTGCTAGCTGCAAAACTAAGACTGTTTTGGTGCAATCCTTTTCTAAAAGTGTGCATGACCCTGATTGCTTACAGCCTTTGACCATGCGCTCACAGACTGGCCAGCCAAAAGGCAGGGGGAGCATGCACTGATCCAGCTGGAAAGGGAAGCCCTCGGACTGGTGTCCCTTGACCACCAGTCACGGAGGCTGTCCCAGAAGAAGTGAAACTAATACCTTTCTCTGGGCTGCTTCCGGCTGTCCCTTCCTCCGCCCTTCCGGAAGTTCCATTCTCTGGCAAACAGGAGTGGGCAAAAACATAAGGAGAAAAGTGGGCAGAAGTGTTTAGCAGAGGGCACTGTGGGGAACTCCGGGCTGGCCAAAGCAAGAAGGGATGGGGTTTTGACTATGACCTCCTTCCCTCTGCCCTTCTGGACCCAGGAACCACTGACTCTCGCCAACATCCTTCAAGCTGTGACATTCTATGTTCCTTTTGAGGCTCTGGGTGCTGTGTGGTCTCCTCAGGTACTACCGACCAAGCGCATTCCACCTGAGCACTAGAAAGCCTGCCTCATCATGCCATGAGACACCAATGCCACCCAATTCCACCTGTGGGCTACCTCCCCATTCCAAAAGGCTCCTCTCCTGTGGACGGCACCCCTCGAATACCAGTGGCATGCATTAGGTGTTTCATGAATTGGAATGTCTGGAGTAACTTACCAGCCCTGTTATCAGGTTCTGCCACTTCTGGCCCTGAGAGAAACAGAGACAGAGAGAGAGACATGAAGTGGATGACTCTTAGTTTGATTTCATCCTAACCCTGGCACACAACAAAACTACTTACTTCATTCCTAACCAGCCAACAAGGGAACTTGGCCTACACGAGTTTTAAGAGCACAAGTCAGGAAACTCAAGTCTCCATCCCTGCACAAAATTTGTGTCTCAATCTGGCCTCCCTTTTGGGGATGGGAAGTAACCACAACGCATCTCTTAACGCTGACACTCCAGAATGCATCCTCCTTGCCTTAAAATATTCTGAGCAAGCAAGAAACTGAACAGCATCATTCCTGCATGAATTTTACAGACTCCAAACAGGGTGCATCCAGATCAAATAAAAGATCAGTAAATCCCAGATTTTCCCCCGCTGTTCTTTCTGATTTTATTTTGGAGACCCATCCATGTTTTATTTATCTCTAAATATTTACCTATGTGTTAATACTCCATTAACAGTGGAATTAATGGGTCTACTCCAGTTGGGCCTCACTCATAGCATTTAAGCCTTCTAATTTATTTAGCAAGGAGCATTGCAATTCACGGATACCTCTACCCCCTTGAAATCATCTTCCGCTGGCACTGTCAAATTCGATGTGACTACCCCAACCTCTGGCAGTCTCGTACCCTTGGCACAGGGTGTTGGCCAGTGGATGAAAGCCTGTTTCTAGAATCAAGAGTTTAGGGGAGCCTGCAACCCCTTCGTCCTAAATCTTTTTATAAAACGGCAGCTCCCTCCCTTCCTGTTATCCCATGCTCTTGGGCAAAAAGGTAAAAACTTACTCAGCTCCAATCTGAATTGGTGCTCAACTCTGCCCATTTTGTTTTGAGCGCTGCAATTGATTCCTGATTCCAGAAGTGCCTTGGTGACATGGACGGAGACAGTGCTGTTGTGCTGGTGGCCCTGTGAATACATTTGGCTCTGCAGGAGGGAAAGGAAAATTCACATTGAGTTGAAGGGAAATTTCAAAAGGACTCAAGAAGCCCCAAAGAGAACAAACCAGTCATTCTGTAACTTGTAGTTGTCACCGTGTGCCTTCGTGTTAGCTCCAGCGTAAGGAAACAAATACTAAATGCCCTTCCCTAAACTGCAAAACCCAGGATTCCACAGGATGATGAAAAGTGGGATAATACCACTATAACAGTGTAGTGTGGAAATGGCCCATGTCTCCTGATCTAAGCTTTTTTCCTCCACTCCCAAATAATGAAAACTAACTTATGTTGAGAGACTACTAAATTTATCAGAGAGTTTGAACTCCCCCTCTCCCTTCCAAAAGAGAGAAAGAGAAAAAAAAATTCCAGAAAAAAAGAACCACTTGAGATGCAATTGAAAGAACTGTTACTACAGAGTGATGACCATGGCAACAAGTAAGCTCATACAGAATTTGTATTGGAACTTTTCCACTGCTCCTGCAAGGTTGGCTAGGATCCTTGTCTGTTTTTTATCTTAAATGTGAACTTATCATCTTTGCAGGGCAGGGGTGTTGAAGCATTTGGGGATTTTCTACTGGCCCACAGCTGCAATCCACCCTGCAAAAGGAAACTGCTTACCGTGATGTTTTTCATGCTCCACGACATCTTGGGTCTGCTTACTGAAAACACGCTGCATGTCAAGTTCAGCAGCTCACCCTCCCGCACGTACAAGAGGTCGTCTTGCGGCACCAGCTGTGGTATGGCTGCAAGCAGAAGAGGTGGGTCAGTGCTGGGGCTGCCCCACTGCCAAGGAACGGAAGGAGAGAGAGGGGAAGGGTGAGAAGTTCCCTCTCTTCAGCGCTTACCGTGAACAGCCAAGGCAATCGATTTGGAGCGGAAGAGGCCAGGGATGGCTGGCATCGCTACCCGGCAGGTGTAATCACCCGTAGCATCAAAGGTGATACCGGTCAAGTTGAGCTGATTTCCCTTTGTAATCAGCTTTCCCTTCTGGAAAGAAAAGTGGGTGAGAAAGGGAAAGGAGCTAATGGAATGTCTCCTAAGTAAAGGCACAGTCAAAAGGAGAGTTGGTATGATTTAATTCCTTTAAGTCATGGTGGAGGTCAAATAATACCTTTTTTTTCCCCACCTTTAACTTTTTTTCATAACAGTCCTTGCAGTGCTTCAGGTTATTGGGCTCCCAATCCCACGACACTCAGCCACGCCAAAGGTAGTAAGTGATGGGAGGTACAGTCCAACAACTTCTGAAGGGACACCGGTTGCCCACCCCACGCAAGCCACAGGGGAGAACTGAACATTCACGTATGCAGAAAGCCAGAAACTGTCCTTCTCTTGCATTCATCCAGGAGCTTCCCTTATCCAGAAATCCAAAAGCCTCCATAAACTGAAACTTTTTGCCACCAGTTGCTTGCTCCTGCCTTCAGGGTGGCAGCTGTGGCACTCCTGCTTGTTCGTCTCTTAGGGGGCTGACAGCAAAAAAATCAAGAGACTGAGGATTTATAAAATGGGGGGGAGGCATGGATTCGTTCCAAGTGTTCCATTTGGATTCCCTCCATTTCACAGATCCTCAGTCACTGTCCAGTTTTGCATCTCACACACAACATGAAGAGGAAATGAATGAGACAAAAGGACGTTCCTAAAAGGTACTGTATTCCAAAATGCAGGACATTTCTGGTCCCAAGCATTTCAGATAAAAGAGGCTTAATGTGCATTACTTTTTTCACTGCCTAGGTTGAGCAGCTCACAGCCTCTCTCTCACCCCATCCCTGGTTATTTGTTTCCCACTCCTTGCTCCATTTTGGAAGCAGGTGGCCAGTAAGGAGCACTGTTGCTCATGGAAATTGGCTTGAGAAGTGATTCTGCTCAGGGCCGAGCTAAGCTTCGTGCCTTACCACTGCCCACCGCAGCCCTCAAGTGGCTGCTTCCAGGGTTCCACACTCAGGATGCCTTGGCCAATCTGTGCGCTGGAACTGACTAGCAAAATGGATAGTACCTCTCCAAATAAAGAATAGGAGGTGGGAGTGGTCCTTCCACTTATAATGCCTTTTGTGTCAGCAGCTATGGGAGACCTTTGTCCAGAAGTACCCCGAAACACGCAACAACAGCCTTAAAGCAAGGATACCTCTTCCCACTGGTACTCCACAAGCTGAGAGCCGGTTGCGCTGCAGGTAAGAAGCAGACTGTCCCCTTCCGACAAGTGTTTGAGCTTTGTGGGGTCCCTTTCCCACTGGTGTTTGCGCTGCTTTAAGATGGCAACCGCAATTGTGGGCACATCGAGGTCTGAAAAAGAGAAATGATGTCCCTGGGGCACTGCAAACAAGATCCCATCCCACGACCCCTACTGTTGTGAAGAACGGGTTGCCTATCTGTTAACCGTAGTGCTCCAAAAATGCAACTCACAGTTCACAAACAGGTTCACAGTAGCGTTCAGCTCTCTTAAGATCTGCAAGTCGAAGACTTTGCACAGGTAGGTGCCGCTTTCGTTCCTGCTGATGTCGTGAAAGGATAACTTTCCACTCAAATTATCGAGGACATTCTCTTCATTTCCATCCTCCAGGGTACAAGAGAAAGAGGGGGAGAAAGCTCAGTAAGATCATCAGAGGAGTATGAATGCCATCTGCAAGGCTCAAATTTTACTCTGGCTGAAATGTCCCATTTCTCACAATCGGTAACACACAACAACTGGCAAAGGAATGGAGGGGGCAAGTTTTCCTGGCATGCTTGGCAGAATGCTGAAAGCTTTTTATTGGGGACAGAAACATGGTTCTAAGACCTTGCTTTCAGAACAAAACCTAGCATATGTTGTTAAAGTGGGGGTATGCAACTGTGGAAAAACTGTGGGGGTAGCAACTGTGGAAAGATTTGGGGCCACATTAGTTACCCAGGAAACCTTGGAGGGCTGCACCCCACTACTGCACCCATTCTTGCAAAATGAACACATAAACAAACAAAAATTTTGCTCCCAAAGGCCCTCTATGGGGTGGGGCATTTTAAGCATATCTGTGAGCCTTTCTGGGACATATTATGCCCAGAAGAGGCCTTAGGAAATGAGAAGAATTCACTTCTTGCTTCTAAAAAGGCCTTTCTGGGGCTTAAATTGGCCCAAAGTGGGCCCAAAATGTGATGGAAATGCTCCCCACACCCCCTTAGAGGACATTTTGAGGCAAAACATTCTGAAGGAGTTTTGACAATGTTGTAAATAGTAACGAGAAAACCAGAGGAGGAAATTGTCATCTCCGGGTATGTCTGGATATGCCTCCACCTTCCATAATTTATTCCGCCCAAGGTGTTCTCCAATGCCCCACCTACTCACCTTCATTCTGACAAAGTTGTACTCAGGTGCCGGGTTGCCATCCGCTTCACAACGCAGAGTCACACTGTCTCCCTCCTTCACCACCGGGCTCTGCGTGTCTATCACAAGACTGATGTTCTCAGAGGGGTCTGTGGGAGAAACAGGGACTTGATTAATTTTGTCCACCTCCTCATGCGGAGAACAGGGCTGATCTCTGGCACTACATCTTTTTCCTCTCCTTTTCTTAGAATTGTAAGAGTCTGAAGGGGACACAAGGTCATCTAGTCCAATTCTCTGCCATGCAGGGATGCACAAAGAAAGTGCTCCTGTCCAACCTTTACTTAAAGATCTCAAAAGTCCACTATTGTCCAAGGAAATCTATTCCATTGTTGAATAACTACTACAGTTAAAGCAAGTTCTTCCTAACATTTAGGCTGGAATCTCTTTTCTTGTAATTTGAATCCACCGCTTTGTTTCAGTCTCCGGAGCAGCGGAAAACAAGATGGCTCCATCTCCTAAGTGGCATCCCTTCGGATATTTAAAGACAGCTATCTTGTCTTCTTTTCTTCAAGCTAAATGACTCCAGCTCCCTCAATCATTCCTCATTCCTCCTTTTTCATGCACTGCTTCAGAAGCAGCCACGGATACCGAGTGACAGCTCCTTTCTATGCCATTTCCAGAAGATGCTACAGAGACCAAGGCTGAAATCCTACACCGAGGAGATGGAGCAAGCCTCTGCATTCACAGGGGTACACGGCAGCTCCACAATGCTATGTCCTCAGTAAACCTCAACCAAATGGGTATGGCTCAGTGTGCACACACAATTTTTGCATCTTCAGCTGAAAGTGGACATTCTGCATCAGATAAAACAATGTTCAACTGCATCCTGCAGATCTCCACATAGGCTTCTTTCTCCCTAGAGAGAGAACTGTGTTCATCTATTTCAGTATAAAAAGGAGGAGTGTCACCATAAAGACAAACTGATTTATCTCAGTATAAGCTTTTGTGGACTACTGCCCGTGGACATCGGGCCTTCTGAATCCAAATACTGGAGCTTTTCAGCTGCAAAATCTGAGTGTCTATTGGGGGACTGTTCTTACTGAGCTTGGTCCATCATCTTCTGCAGAAATGTTCTCTCTGGCCCACAAGTTCCCTGCTTGGCATGCTGTAACACCATGGTGTCCCCCAGTGACACTACAAGGGACAGTTCTTCTCTCGGTATCTCCTTGTGGGAACCTCCTGACCCAAGTACAGTACATAACCTTCCCTCCCTCCTGTGCAGCTCCCAGACTTACAGTGAATGTTGATTTGGAAGCTCTCTGACTTGGAGGTCTTATTAACCCCAGCCAGGCTGTAATCCACTTGGCAGTGGAAGTGAGCGCTGCGGTCCTCTTTGGTCACTTGTGCCAAAAGTGTGCTCTGGACGGTGATCAACCCACTGCTCTCTTTGGTGTGCGCAATGCGGATATCGATGTCTAACAAGCAGAGAGAGAGAATTGAGAGAGAGAGAGAGAGAGAGAGAGGGATGAAATGTCAACACAGTTAGGATTGCCTTTTGGAGCAACATAATTTATCACCCTTGCAAACTGGCAGAAAGGTGCTTGAGCGCTCTTCCTAAAAACTTACCTTTTCCATTTTCTGTCAGAAGTTCATCATCCTTGTACCATGTGATGATCGAGGCCGGGAAGCCATTACGGCTGATACATTTTGCAATCTGAGAGACAGACCAACAGACTCAAAACACGGCATAATCTTAGGGGCTTACAGTTTCACAGTTAACATAATGGTCTGGGATTTGTATTCCAGTCTGAATGGTTTGCAGGTATCTCATTGGGTAGCATTTCCATAAATCTGCAACAGGCCACTCTCACGCAAACCATTTTGTCATATTCTGAGTGTAGCTTGCACAGTTCTAGCCTGACACCTTATCCTGTGAAAATACAAGGATCTTCAATGGTGAAACTGGTAATATTGTGTTTCACCAAAAATACAGACTCCTTAGTACAACATTCCCCCCAGAGTTAGCAACAGTCAGGTTTGATATATTGAGAATACTGCCTGTTGTTGTTCGGTTTTTGAAAACTCAAGTTTCTGGCCTTTTAACTGTGACTGCTGATATTTATAACTGTGAGCTGGGATTTAGCTTTAGGTTCAGCCTCTGCCGAATATAATGCTAAGGCCATCTTTCATCACTGGCTAGGGTCGATGGGAGTTGCAGTCCAACAAGAGCCTGAGGTCCACATTCTTCATCCCTGATGCATGGAGACCAATGTTATCAACAGAATAACCCATACTGGTGCCGAAGTTGGGCTGACATATTGTGAGTCCAGGGCATCATGGCTCCCCACACTGTATGATCTACAAAAAACTGAAGTGAGCAAGCTGAAAGATGCTTATGGGACACCTTTATCCTGTACCTGTCAGAAACGAAGCTAGTGAAAGGAAGCTCTACCACTCAACTCACCAGGGGGAATCAATACAATGTTTCTTGAGAGGCATTGCAATTATTTACAAACTTATGCCGCGGGTTAGGTGCCTGTGAAGTTCACATTTTTAAAATGCAAGAATGCTAAACACAGGACAACAGCCAGCACCCTGTTAGTGATGTACATGCACCTATGTCTCTTTTTTGGAGAAGGAGCAGAGAGATATTCACTTGCCCTTATACTCCATCCAAAAGCCTCACTCTGCCTTGCAGCTGTCAACCCCTGTTGCTGCTACTTACTGGTGGAGAAGTGGGGAGAAGGCAAATTCAGACCATGAAGATAACCCTGAGTTCCTGGGGGGAGAAAAAGTGGCTGCACTCCATCTGAGGGGGCACCCTCCTTTCTCCACCAATCCACAACTAACCTGAGGCCTGCTGCTTCTTTAAATCACCTTTCTTCCCTTCCCTTCCCTTCCCTTCCCTTCCCACAGATGACAGCAGTAGAGAGCCTGCTGGATGGCGGGAAGATGCAGAACTGTATATTTGCAGCTATGCACCCATATAGGATCTCAGCTTGTATGTGCTAGATTGAAGTTGCCAGGAAGAACACAGGGCAGGGCTCTTGCAGCTTTAAGTGTTAGATCCTGGATCAGGAAGAGGTGCCACAAGGTGCAATTATGGCACAGCTTCTCCCTCAGTACCCCAAACATTTAAGCTGCTGCAGCCACACCCCTGCAATATGCCTAACTTAAAGGACAGCAGAAAGCGAGGGACCGGGTGCAGAGAGGTGTCCGGCTCTGCTCCTGAGTTGGACGCACAACACTTGAACGGAACTTTAGGGTACCTCTTCCTGACCCGGGTTCTGGTCATGATTCTGGCTACAGGAGGCCCATCCCACCTTCAGCCCGGAAAGCCTATGCCAGATGCTCACCCAGCTTTGTGAGGCCCAACTGCAGATGTCACAACTCGCAGCCATGCAAACAGCTGGCATGGTCTTACCTCGTGATTCTCGAAGTCGGATGCCATGATGCCACCATCTGTCTTCTGGATCACGGGAGGTTCTGGAGCTTCTGCAAGAGGAAACCAGCAAGACTAGGGTCAGTGGAAAAGCAGAAAGGGGTAAAACAACCACTGCTAGGCCTGTACTCATGGTGACCTCTTTCTACCATGACAAGAAGCTCTTCATTCTTACCTCTACTGCCTTCTGTTCTATTACACGTTGTCCAGCATTGGCATGCAGTTAAACTATAAGGCCCTTGCTATGACTCCATGATTTTTCTCCTGCCCTGCCTGTGACCTCCATCTATTTGCACTTGTAAAAATACTTGCTACTGAAATTAATAATTATAAACAAACGGTCATGTACATA
Source organism: Ctenosaura bakeri (assembly GCA_948474755.1). Lineage (NCBI taxonomy): Eukaryota > Metazoa > Chordata > Lepidosauria > Squamata > Iguanidae > Ctenosaura > Ctenosaura bakeri. Next base: position 82,224 of record CAOLHI010002116.1, on the reverse strand, counting down.
TGATTTCTTAACCCTTTCTGTAATTTTTCTAGTCTCCATTTGAATGGAGTAGGTAATGTTTGGAAGAATTAACACAACACTGAAATCATTCTTGACTCCAACCAAAAAAAAATGCAATAGCATTACTTTAGTTTTCCATTGCTTTTCCTTTTTAAAACACACACGTATTTTGGATGGGTGAGTGAATTAGCATACGACTGGGGAAACCGCTATCGAAATGGCTACTTAAAAAATAGCATTATAAGAATAATAGGAAAACATTACTCTTTCAAGGAATAATAACCCCATTATTAGTTATTATATCACTTTTGATACATCCTAGCTGAAGCTTTTTTGAGGGTAATGTAATTTATTATTTCCAAATTCTACTACTGGCCAGGAACAGAAGGCAGAAGTCATCTTAAAGTGCCCAAGGACTGAGAAGCGGGGCGTGTGGGTGGGATGAACAGGATCGTGGCCCCAATACTACTCACTGGAGACGCGCAGCTCAGTCCGATTCTCACCGGCACCAAAGATGCCCAACCCCACTTGGCACACGTAAATCCTGGCATCCTTCAAGAGCACGTCACTGATTTTGAGGGAAAAATTGGGTGTGATGCTTAAGCGGTCCTTGAATCTAGAATCCTTGTTCTGCTCTGCATCTTGGATCATGGAGATGATCAGCTTCCGTGAATTTCTCTCCATCTGAAAGACCAGGAAAAAAGATAGCGAGCATGGTGGCATTGCACGGTGGTACCTGGCAGCAGGTAGACAGGTCAGATTCATGCCCTTCCTCGGATTCCACCCCCCCCCGCCGCCTGCAACTGCCAACCCAGAACCAAGGGAGACACTCAGCACCTGTACCACAAGCATCCCTGCGTCAAAAGACACAGGGATGAGTTTATGATCATCATCTTTATTTATACCCTGATTGCTGCCCAACATTTTGCCTCAAAGCAGCTACACTGGACTAGTCTGACCAGAACTAGGAAACTGTGCTGTTCTGGACTACAACCCCAGAATCCTGCTTCCAGCAGGTGGGGATTCTGGGAGTTGTGATCCAAAACCAGTCATGTTTCCTGCCTCTGAGCTGAACCTTTGCTTCCAATCAATCATAGAAGTCTAGCTCCTTTAACGGCTGCCATCAATTCCTCTCCCACCACTTTCGATTAACTTTGACTGGATAGGACTTGCCTCTGAGTAGACGTGCACAGGCTTGTTAATAAGGCAGTTCTGGAAAATGCAGTATATATATTTCTTAAAAAAAATACATAGCCAATAGTTAAAGAAAATCATTTCAGATGCAACATATAGTTAACGCATTAAATAGGTAGCACTGAGGCTTTGAAGTGGAGGGACCACCTACAATTTTCTGCATTCCAACAACCCAAAATTTGCTTTAGTAGAGTTTCTTTAAACCAAGGCTGAGCTGTACTGGAGAAGTTTTTTTTTTATTTCCCCTTATGGAGCGAATGTTCAGGGAATTAGTTGCCACGTGGCGGCAGTATTGGCCTTCCTCAGCCACAAACATGTATTAACACTGCCTAGCCCTGCTTTAGTTAATTCAACCTTTTTTTAAAAAAAAAACACAAAGTCCCAGTTCTGGTGATATTTTAAAAACTTAGAACTTTTAAACAAAAACGAGAACATTCTTCAACATCTAAGTATCATAACTTTTTACGCCACCACCATCTAGTACTCGGAGAATCAATATGCAAGCTTTGAAATTATACAGAAATCTTCGTTGGGAACCAATGTCTGGCCGATAACAATAATTTCACGGACGCAAACAGCACATAAAATGCTAACAGACAACCTTTCTAGCAGAGCTATAAAGCAAAGCTAGAGGTACAAAGATAGCAGAAGGCATGAAGCTGTTCAAAGCGGTAACTAAGGCCATTTCCGCACTACACTCTTATAGCGCGATTATTCCACTTTCAACATTCTATGGAATCCTGGGGTTTGCAGTTTCGGGAGGGGCTGCCCACCCCCTCCCGAAACTGCAAACCCCAGGATTCCATAGGATGGTGAAAGTGGAATAATCGCGCTATAAGAGTGTAGTGCAGAAATGACTTAAATAAAGGAGGATGAGAAAGTGAGACAGAGGAAAGAGTTTCTGGCAAACTGGAATTTAAGAAGGAGTCCAGGCAGGGATTGAAAGAATATTTGAAAATAGGTTGAAAACACCTTCCTCAAGTATTAGGAAACCCTGATGGGTAGACTCCTCATCTGGTGGGAATCTTTGCAGTTCAGGATTTAGTTCAATTTCGCACATTTCTTTTTGTGTGTGTGTGCCAAAAACATTGTCTTTTGCAGAGAATATAGCATTTCTTTGCAAAAAAATATTATTTTCTATGCACAGAATCCTCCTCCCTGCACAGAAAATGTTGTTCTCTGGGGGGAAAAGGGTAAATTTTTCATAAAGTATGTCTCCAGTTATAGCATTTTCTGGACTGAAAATAATACATCTGCACAGAAATATTATTTTCTGTACAGAAACTGCTGCTTTCTGCACAAACACCCACAGGCCCATTTTGTGTAGAGTTAAGTCCTGAACTATGAACAGTCTTTGAATAGGGAACTTTTTGTGAAGACTTTCTCACAGCAAGAACACTGCTAAAATTGCTCTTTCCTTTGAGAAAGAAATGAGTGGAGAATTCCATCTCTATGTGCAGAAAAGGCTTCTCCAGACACAAATGGTCAAAGAGATGGGAACAGGGGGAAAAAAACCACACAATGGTATATGTGTGACAATGAGCATGTGTAAGTCAAAAGCTTCCATAAATGTTCAAGTGCAGCTGAGACCAATTCAGGTTGAACCTCCCTTATCCAAAATACCAGGGACCAGAAATGTTCCGTATTTTTGGGGTTTCTTCCCCCAATTTTGGAATACAGTACCTTTTTGGAATAGCCTCCCATCTCGTTCATTTGCTGCTTGTATTGTGTACATGATGCAAGACTGGAGAAAGACTGAGGATCTATGAAATGGTGGAAATCCAAGCACAGTACTAGGCGTGAATCCATCCCTCCTGCTATTTAACAGATCCTCATTTTCTCTCTTTTTTTGTTGCCAGTTGCCTGGTTCCACGTTTGAGCAGGAGCGTGGCCACTACTCCCCAGAGACAGAAACGTGTGGCTGGCAGCAAAAAGTTACAGTTTTTGGAGGTTTTTGGATTTCTGGATAAGGGAGATTCAACCTGTCCTTGTCTCCCCTTGGCAAAACCCTCTCCAAATCCTATTTTCAACTCACAGAGTACCAGTGGACGTAAGCGTAGCTGCCATTCTCTGGGATGGAGAATCGGCACTCGATGGTCGCTGTTTTCCCAATTTCTGCCTGCACCACATCGGGTGTGAAGACTTCCACTTTCCCATAGGCTCCTAAAACAAGAAGAGACAAATCCGAGGTGAGGAGCTGCAGAAACACCAATTATCCTTGCTTTCCGGATAGGATGCCTTCTTCCTCCATTTCCACTCTTCCTTGGTGAAGAATATCCTTCTATTCAGGCTACGGAGAAGCCAAAAGGAGCAGGATCTCTTCCTGGCAAAATCTACAGGTCTTGTAAAACAGACAAATCCGTTTAATCTATCATTCCACTTTCTCAAATTCTCCATCCTGTTCCTGCTCCCCCTGATAATCACCCGCAGCTGCAACTTCTACTTGGTTAAACTTTTTGATTAAATTAGATGGAGAAAAGATAAATTGGGATCTATTGGCAGATCTCTGAGTGACCTGCAGTTAAATCAGAAAAGGTTGCTGACTTACAAGGGTTTAAAATAGCAACAACTAATATATCTGTACATCTCTCTCTCTCTCTCTCTTTGGATGCGGAAAAGAAGAAAATGTCAAGGCAGGAGAGGAGCAGATTTTATGTGCGATTAGGCTGAGTGCTCCGTTTGGGTACTGAAAAGAAAATCCCAGGACTAAGCACATGCTCAGAGGTACTCTTTACCATTGCTTGTGCAAATACTGGCTCCAGTCAATGGATCTTGTGCAGCCAGTGAAGCAAGGGTGGGAAGTTCTGTGGGGACCAGGGCCAATTCCATCCCAGACCCCCTCCACGGGTTGAACCCTTCCTGCATACCCAAGTATTTTCCTTTTCCCTCGAGTCCCTCTCAAAACGTTGACAGGAGTGATACTGCATCATTTCCAGTCACCATTTTGAGAAGGATTCAAGAAAACAAGTATTGGGGTGGTAGTGGCTTCAAGGAGGATGCTTTTGCACATTTGAGGGGCTTTCTGTGTGGTTTCTGGGTAGAAGTTTTCCAAAATGCAGACCAAGAATTCTTTAAAAAAAAAACCTGGAAGTTTGAGAAGTTTTAGGTGATGGAGGAGAGCTTCAGAGGATGCAAACAGGGGGTCCAGGGTCTACATGTGGCCCAAAGACTGCACTTTCCCCAACCCTGCAGAAAAATAACCAAATTATCTCCTCCACAGCTAAATTCTGAATTAAGCCAATAGTGTTGAGACTCCTCAGCTGAAATTCAGCATCTCTAGTGACTCCCACAGAACAAATTACATTTGAGCAGCCATTCTTCAAAAGGCAAGACTGGGAACACCAATTTAGCAGACCCCTGCATCGCGGGGACCCATGGAAAATTACTCAGGATCAATTAGAGCAAAGCTTAACAGAAAGCCATAATTGAGATTGCACATTTCCACTCAGCGAAGGAAACTGTAGAAAGAGGTCTCCAATCCCCTCTTCTCATGCATTAGCCATCCCATATGAAGTTTTCCATGGCTTGCAGGGGTTGCTCAGCAACAAGGAGGCCTTTGGCTATGTGAGCCTCTCTCGAGGGAGACGGAGGGAGGTCAGGCTATATTTATACTAATGTTTTAAGACAGGTTTAATTGTTATTTCCTCTCTTTATGAAACTACTTTTGGAGGAAGAGAGAATGGAGCTGCAGATATCCCACAACCTTCTTGCCACATTGCAAGCTTTGGTATTCTCAGAGCACAGGGAACAATCACTGTTCAATATTTATTAAACCATTTATGAGACACATAATTGAATTGAATTGAAAAGGCAGTCTTTAAGAATAGCATACGATAATAATTATAAGCCCCTGGGGCAAAGCACCCTTGAACTCAGACAGGGAAGACTTTCTTTCCGTCATAACTTGCTCCAAAGTTGGAGATCCCTCACCTCTTTTCCATTTATAGATGCTCCTCATTCTGCTTTAAGGCACAGAAAGGGTGACCCACAGGGTAATGTCTCCAAAAATGCATTTGCTGGGCATGAGAGACAAAGATCTTGATTGCAAACATAGACTCTTTCTTCTTTGCATGACAACAGCTGCAAAAATATTGTTTGCACAAACCTGGACCGAAGAACTGATGGCAAAAGATTGGATTGCTCAGGCTGCTGAACTCTCCCAAATGGCCAAATTAATGTGGGTTTGAAAGGATAAACTAATTGAAGATTTTTTTTTTTGAAAGACTGCAAATGGTCTATGGACTTCTTGAGTAATAAGAACTCAAACCATGAAATAATGGGGGGATATGGTTATCAGCAGTTTGCTTAAATGGATTTGTCATGGCAGAATAGTATTTTTTTTCTGTTCTTTTCTCTCTATTTACTCGTTCTCATTACAGTTTGGTGTGGGTGCCAGAATCCTTTTGTGTTTTAGTACGTTATGGTTAGTTAGGAAGTTTGTGTTTGAGTAAGTTAGTGCGAGGTGGGGTTTTTTTTAGTTTATTCTTTTGCTATGGTTTTAATTTTTGCTTACATCTGTCTTAAAACATGTTAGAAAGAGTTTGTGTTATTTTGTGTAAATAGGTATGTGTATATGCCTGTGTGTCTATTTTTACACAAAATAACAATCTCCAACTAACATTTTTAAGATAGACATGAACAAAAATTAAAACATCATTAAACCTACATACATGCAAATGCCCAAAGGAAGGTGTGGCCCATAAAAGTTACATGAAACCCCTCAAAGCCCCATGTTCCCTAAATTTTTAAATTTATTTATTCATTTATTTATTTATGCCCAAAGACTCAGCCCCGAAAGGCCAAAACCCCCATAAAATGCAGCAGATTGTGAAGACCGAAAACTTTTATTTGTCCCCAAACAAACCCCAAGAACGCCTGAACTGATTTTCAACCCAAACTGACAGTGAGAGTGCTGAGGCACAACACATGGCTGGGTCTGTTAGAAGGTCACAGGTGCAAAATCTGACCCCCTGCACCGTGTGCATTTTCCATTCTATTCTGCATTGGGTAGGTCTCATTTGGAATCCCGTGTCCAGTTCTGGGCACCTCAGTTCAAGAAGGATGTCGACGAGCTGGAACGTGTCCAGAGGAGGGCGACCAAAATGGTGAAGGGTCTGGAAGCCATGAAGCCCTATGGAGAATGCCTTAGGGAGCTGGGAATGTGTAGTCTGCAGAAGAGAAGATTAAGAGGGGACAGGATAGCCCTGTTTAAATATCTGAAGGGATGTCATGCTAAGGACGGAGCAGGCTTGTTCTCTGCCGCTCCAGAGACTAGGACAAGGAGCAATGGATTCAAGCTGCAGGAAAGGAGATTCCACCTAAACCTCAAGAAGAACTTCCTGAGCTGTCCAGCAGTGGAATATGCTGCCTCAGAATGTGGTGGAGTCTCCTTCTTTGGAGGTTTTTAAGCAGAGGCTGGATGGCCATCTGTTGGGAATGCTTTGATGGGCGTTCCTGCATAGCAGGGGGTTGGACTCGATGGCTCCTGGGGTCTCTTCCAATTCTATGATTTTATGATTCCCACCCCATGGAATGAAGCAGTCTAGCTAGCCTGGCCCCACATCCTATGCTCCAGGACTTCTTAAGATATTTGCTGTGTTGGAGTGGCAGGATTCCACCTTCTACCCCATCTGGCAGGGACTTAACAGTGCATTTGCGCCCACTGGCTACAACTCTCCTTTCCCCCCTGAAAATGGACCATGGGCTGGCAGCCAGTAGCTTACGGACCGGCTCTGACCCAGGGCCAACCACTCTGAGTAGATTGTGTTCCCAGGCATTATCTTCTTAACAGGAAAATTTGGTACCAGAGGCAGAAATAACCAAAAAAGAATAGAGAGGTTCCTATATAGCATATGCAAAAAAGAGTAGTGCAACACATTTCAGCAAACTTATTAGTCAAAACCAACCATACGTATGTGTGCAATGAAACAACCAGGTCAGACAGGCCTTTCTTTCATAACGTAAGCCAAAACATTTTGAACCTTTTAGAGATCACCCGAAAGCTTCTTCCAAAATGCATCCAGGGATTTTCTTTTTCTTTCACCAGCCTCTCCTTTTCTTAGACTCTCCATTCTTTTACATCTCAAGCTTTGTGTTGCAGACACACTCCTGTAACCTGCCTATGAAAAGAAAGGCTGCCTTTCTCCAGCACTCCTTCCCCCTCCTCCCAGTGCGGATGATGCTAAAAACCTTGCAGCTAGGCAGAGGACCATCAGGAAAAGGCCAGAGCGGGCAGGACCTTGTAAAAAGGAGCTGAGGTATGCCTGTACCCCTATATTCTTATCCTCCACACATCTATGGCTGAAGAACCCTGTGTAACCCAAAAGTCTGACTCCAAACTTTTTCCTCGTGAATAAGCTGCACTAGTAAAAATGTTTTTTCTTGTGTGCTCTTTCGGTACGGCATATATTTGGCCAGAACTGAGTGGAAGCCCTTCCTACTAGCAATGAGTCACACAGTTTGCCTTCTCCCAGAATTTGGCCCTGAGTTTCTATTCTTTTTTTTGGGGGGGGGGGTAGGGTGAAGCAAGAGATAACAGCTGTGCTTCCTTCAAGACACACAGAAACACCCCAAACCTGCCTCTGTTTCCATCAATCACAAGAGGAGGAAATTGGCTGCAACCCCTGAAGTGACTCTGCAAGAGAACAGCTGGGGAGACCAAGATCAGGACTGGAACACAAGGGGCTAATTATTCAACAAAGGCTGCAGGCAACCCTGCCAGCCCTCTCCAATTACCCTCCTTCCCCTCGCCCCAGTCTCCTCTCCCTGCCATTCCTCGCATCACAACTGTTTGGGGAACACAGGGCTCAGATCCTGTTCAATGGCTGCAAAGCTTCAATTTGCATCACTAGGGCCATTTCCACACTAGACCGTTATAGTGCTATTATTCCACTTTCAACATCCTACGGAATCCTGGGGTTTCCAGTTTAGGGAGGGTCTCTAGAATTCTCAGCTCAGAGAGTTTGTTGGCCTCAGTCAACCACAAACCCCAAAATTCCACACAAGATGTTGAAAGTGGAATAATAGCAGTGTAAAAGTGTAGTGCAGAAATGGCCTATGGCTAGGCTGGAGTGGTATTCAAACACACCATTGCACTCAGCTGCACTCCAGTCGTACTCAACTGAACAACCCTACTACAGGGACAGTCCTGATTGACCCTCTGTCATCCCACTTTCAAGCTCCTTTTAAAACGTCCCAGGTTTTCTTTCCTCCTTCCGCTTCTCCTCTTTGTCCTCAGATCACTTCAATTGCTGCAAACTGAGTTCAAATTTCAAAGGTAGTTTGCATTCAATTAACTCAGCAATGAGGAGAAGAGAGGGGTAGAGCTTTGCCCTTCCCAGCAGGTTCGGGCAAAAGCAAACCGATGCAGCCTTTCCTAGCTTTTGTGTTCTTCCTTTTGTCGTTCTGGCTGCACTCTGTTGTTGCTTGGCCACATACGTTTTGGGTCATTTCCACACTATACTGTCATAGTGCTATTATTCCACTTTCAGCATCCTGTGGAATTCTGGGGTTTGTAGTTTCCTGAGGCCAAAGAGCTCTCTGGCTAAGAGTTCTAAATGCAAACCCAAGGATTCCGTAAAAGTGGAATAATAGCACTATAACAGCGTAGTGCAGAAATGCCTTGCTTTCCATCTGAGAAACACTGGAGGATATGAAGCTCATATTGTGATCTTACTTTTATTAGCCCAGACAAAATGGTACAAGATTCTCTCTGCAAGGTTTTGGAAACTTGCAGAGGAATTTCTTTCCTCCCTGCCTTTTCTGTTTGGTCTAATAAAGACAGTATATCATATGGACTTTGGAATTTGTCTTATGGTCAACACAGCTCCCCTTGCATGGTGTGAAAGAAGGCAGGGACATGTTCCCAGGCAGATGCTTCTGGGGAAAGTGGAACCACGAAGATTTGATTTATATCTGAAGTTTCCCCCCAAATGCTGACACTCACCAAAAAAATAGGTGGGGAAAAAAAAACCCAGATGGAAATAAGAGTACATATTGTTACAGTATTAAAACACAGCTTTTAAAATATTAAACACTAAAACATAATTAAGTCAAATACAAGACCTCATACCCTGGCTGCTGATGTTTCTCAGCTCTGTTGACTGGAACACCTTCCCACCTGTTCTTTTTTTCAGCTAGCGAAATGCCCACGCAATGATATGGATGGGCAGTAATTATGGATTATTTACATTATATGGCAAGCTGGCCCTTGAGGGTGCATTTTGGGCATCACAGTGTTGAGAAACCATGTTATGTGACCAAGCCAAGCTGAAGGAGGAAATTTGATTATGTAGTGGACAGCAGGGCACCAAAGAATGAAGATTCCTTCCCCCATCTCTACCATGGAATCATCTTGACCACACAGAAGTACAGAATTGTAGATGTGAAAGGGACCTCATCTAGCCCAATCCCTTGCAAATGCAGAGATCCGCTCATGAACTATCTCAGACAGGTGGCCATTCAACCTCTGCTTCAAAGCTTCCAGCAAAGGAGTGTCCATTACCCTCTGAGATGCGGGTATATCTCAGTCAATGCAGGAGATGCGTACCTGGGATTCTGGGGGCAGCTGCTGTTTACCCTGCCTGTTGTAGGCAAGATCACACAGCAATACTAGAGTAGAATCTCGGTCTTTCTCAACTCAAGCTATATTGAACACCAGAAATAATCCTACTCCACCTCCCATGTGAAAGCTGTTCAGATGTTTGGTGATGGCTACCAAGGCCAAAATATTAAAGGCATCACATCCTGTCTGATGTTAGAAGCTACGCAGGGTCACCCCTGGTTAGTACTTGGACAGGAGGCCACCACAGAATACAAGATGGTGTAGGTTATATTTCAGAGGAAGGAAATGACAAAGCCACCTCTGAGTATTCCTTGCCCAAGACAACCCTATGAAGTTCATGGGTCACCCTGAGTCAATAGGCAACTTGAAGGCACACGCATCTCCCAACCTTCTCTTCTCTAGGCTAAACATACCAAATACCATTGACAGTTCCTTGCGGAGTTTAGTTTCCAGATATATTTCAGCTCTTCTCAGTGGTACACCAAGGCTGCCTGACTACATACCAAGGTACCCAATGAGCAACCCTAGGAAGCTGACCTTAAGGTCACTAGACTCTTCCTTGGCAGTCACGCAGAAGGCAGGAGAAATGTACGTGTGGAGTCATGTCATCTTAGCACATCCAGGCTGTGAAAGAGGGCCCACCCATAACTCACAAGCCTTCTGCATTCTCTGCTTCAGTATCACGAGGACGGAATGCAAAGGCCTAGCTTGCTTAAGTGGGTGGGCTGAAACTAGATAGCATCTACAAAAAAAAACACCCAGAAACAAAGCATGCTGAGTTGACAGTCCGGGCCAACCCCTCCCATTCTCTCAGCCCCCTTCTATATCTCCTAAAAACATCCCCAAGGAGCTAGGGAGGAATGAAGAGAAGCTCACAGGTGAGCTGGCGGCTGGACTTCTTCTCCGCCTGTCGTGAGTAATGGAGTCTCTGGCTGGACTCCAGAAGAGAAGTAATGGGTTTCAATTGATCAGGTGCTAGGATTGGGCCCCGGGGAGCGGGGCGGAAACACGGAAAGGTAAAACATTCTGCAGTACATAAAACAGAGTAACCAGCCCAAGGGGAGAAGAAAACCACCACCTTAACGAAGGTCTCCGCCGTTCCAATCTGCACAGAGAGGAGATCCAGGGAAGAGAGGGTGGTCCTAAAGGACGCATATCCCTATTCCCCAAGGTTAGAAGGCTGGAAGGAGGACTGTCCTGAAAGGATAAAGCCTGCCTTTTCTTGCTGCACCAGCTGGTGAGAGAGTACTCACCTCCAAGTGTTTGCTGCAGATTTGATTAAATGGAGGAAAGGAGGAAAGTGGCAACGTATCAAGAGAGCAGCCTGCAGTACAGAGAACTGGCACCATGGAACAAGGACTGGCAGCATCTACTAAAGCATCTACATCTAAATGCTTCCAAGGTGGTAGCTCTGTTAGTCTGATGCCTCACAAACAACAGCGAAGAGTCTAGTGGCACCTTTAGTCGCCTGTCGTCTTATACCAACCCCATGAATATTACAGGGTTTTCTTGGCTAAGAAATACTCAGAGGTGATTTGCTAGTGCCTTCTTCTGAAACATACAGGTATACCTCAGCTAATAAAGCCTCTAATAGCAAAATTATTTTTTACAAAGCCTGTTTACACCTGCCCAGTGTTCCTTCTCCTCTGTCTAGTTTGAAATTTATTAGCAGCATCAGCATATAGAGAGAGGGGAAGGAAGGCAGGAGAAATACACTTTTTGCATCAAGTTGCACCAAGCATGTTTTCAGTTAATGGTATAAACTCCAAGGCAGTGCAATATAGAGGTCTGAGTACTGTACCTTGGACAAGTCAGCATTTGGAAGGGAAGGAAAAAAAGCAGCGGGGACAACGGAAGAACAAGAAAGTGTTATGGGAATGTTCAAGTCAGGAGTCAGGAGCCAGGAACTTGGCCATGATGAAAAGTATGTAAATAACTGTAAGTTGGGGAAACTGCTCAAGCCAGTGTGGTGATATGACATGTGAGATTTCAACCAATCTTTGACATGCACGCCAAAATTTGGAGGAAAAGGTATAAAAAACTTGTAACCAGCTCTGATGCTGTAGTCTCAGCAACATTTTGGTAATGTTGCTGTGTTGCTTACTTTTCTAAAATAACCGCTTCTGTTTTGAAACTCTGAGAGACGTTATCCAGAACAAGTTGGCACTCTAACCACTGATTAACCATGTCTATTTGATATAAGTTTGTGAGAACTACAGCCCACCAGGGCGTATTCATCAGATGCATGGAACGCTGATTAGGCTGGCAGATATCCATGCACTTGCTAGGATGGGCAAGGATGTGGGGAATTTGAAATACAAAAGGTATGAGCGCGGATGAGTATTATCCGGGTAACTGTCATCAGGAATGGGACTGGGGGTAAAGACCTCACCCATTCAAAGCAGGAAAATGCTTCTGGGATGATGCAAGAGATTTTGGCAGTAGAGGTGACTGACCGAAGACCAGAAGCTTTCAAGCAGGGGAAATAAAACAGCCTCTCGCTTGCAGTGTGCCAAAAGAAATGCTTGCTTAGCAAACAGTGATGACAAGGGAGGGCTACAAGCGTGTCAATGCTATAGCAGAGAAAGGGAGATGCAACGCTAAGGAAGTTATCTCTTCTGGACCGCAGTCTCCAGAATTCCCCAACCAGCCCCTTTCCAAATCTTTGAGCTTGCCCTGTTAAATGAACTCGACAACATTCAGTTTAGAAGTGATGGGCCAGGACTGAAAAGCATCAACACAAACACACTTTGCCACTGCAAAGAAATTCAGATTAACATTGCCTGCATTGATCCATCCACTCCTGGAAACCTCTAAGAATGGCAATACAGCTTATTAAAAAATTGTAGGGCTCTTCTTGCACTAACATCAAAAACATAATGTTTTTCAAAATCTGAAGTGAACTTTTGGCCACTTCTATTTATTTAGGTTTTCTATTTCATTGTGGAGCACTTCTGGGGGAATCCCAAGAGCAGTAAATTGTGCCCCAGACCTGCCGAAAGTCATCCCAAAGTTCCAGGTAAAGCTGCTGTTTGAAAAGGACAACAGACTAACCAACAGTAAGGCAGAACTTGGAAATGTCACCTTTTGGACAATGGGAGTTGTAGTCAAAAGTGAAATGTTCAGGCTCTGATAAGAATTATGTCTGTTTCTACCATTTCAGACCAACTTAGCAATGGGTTAAGAGGAGGTGGAAGCCTTTGCTGAGCCGCAGAGGACAGCCGAAGTGCAGGTGAGCTACAAGGAAGCCTTAATGGACTACGAGCCAGCAGGGATGAGAAGCCATGTCTTTTCATGAGAGGGAGAATGATGAAACCCTCTCTTTCTGCACCGTTCCTGCAGCCCCATTACTGTAAAGCAGGATCAATAACCCCTACATTTAGCTGTAAGGCCATTATAAACCTCCGCTAGCAAAAGCTATTCCTGTCCCAAGGTCAAGGAGTCTCATAGAAGAAATCACTTATTGCAGGATGCTGCAGATTCCCCCAAATTTCCAAGAAATCACTTTCTAAGTCCCTGTGGTCAGTCTCATGATTTACAAGCCCTGCATATCAGTGGTGTCTGGTTGGAGACCTGTCCAAAATCTGCACCTCTGCCGCCTAAGGATGGAAAGTATATTTGAAAGTACTCTAAGAATGGTCATAAAACATGCTTTTATGAAAGTCAGACAAAGCAAATCCCGGACTGATGAAAACCTCTGCTGTTTTGGATTTACACTGTGCAAAACTCATATGCGTGGGGGAGCACAGAAAACAGCATCTCCTGTACAGGAAATAATGTTTCTGCACAGAAATATTATTTTCTGCATAGAAAATTCTGTGGCAAAAAAGGTCCAAATGTTGCACAGAATGGCCAGAATCCTTTTGGGGACTTTTGCATCTTCTCTGTGGTTATTAGAATCAGGCAGTTCAGTAACGTTCATATCCAGTACAGAGATGATATTACATTACTATGTAGGGGAGCCAATAAAATGACCAATGAGCATTGGGACAGATACACTTCAATCCCATTTTGCATCAGGACATGGGCTAGTGAGTCCAGCAATGTGAGTCATCTTCAAAAACTCTGCAATTTTCAGAGGCTTCAGGTAGAAGACTGTTTTTTTGGTTTTTTTAAGCGAGCTTGCAGAATATGGGAAGGAACAATGATCTTCATGTCATGTAGTCCGAATGTTGTACTGGGAAGTTTAAAGGAGGTGTCCAAGGTACTGAATGTTTTTGGGGGACAGGGTTCAGAACTCTGGATAATTCCTTTAAAGTTTGGACTGAAACCCAAGAGTGGATGCACCTCCCCACCACCATTAGAGCTGCCAGTGATGTTATTATAGGAGGAAAGGTCTGTGGACTCTCCAATTAGGCTCATTAGATTGGACACTAACAGCCCTGTAGGCTTGCTGGAAATAGCACAGGCAATGAATTTGGATTCTCAGTTTTGATAATATAACTTCACCTTCTTGGAAACTCAAAACTATCTTTTTCCTGCATGGAGGTGAAGGAAGTACAGCCCGTGGACTGTATGTGGTCCCTGAACCCTGGTTTTGTGGCCCCTGAACCCCTTGCAAGTCCCTCAAAGCCCCCCCAAACTCACAATTTTTTCAAAAAAAAGAAAATAAGCATGATTTTCACCTACAACCCCTACAGAAATTCCCCAAATACACAGAAACACCCACACAACCTTCAAATAGTTCTATTTGTATTCGGAGTCCCCCTCAAAGTGATAACAAGAAAACTTCACTTTCTGCTGCCATTTTGAGAAGGACTCCAAAGAAAAGTGGAGGTATTTTGAGACCTGTGTGGTGCAAGGTGCAAGACTGCAGGTCAGAGGCTGGCGTGGAAAACTGGCACGTGGCCACCCATGCAATTGCCCATCTCTAATCTAGTGTGGAGTTTGCAGGTTCCTTTGTAGGGTTAAAAAAGAAACTCCATCCCACTAGCAGTGCAAGGAAAGGTAGGGCAGATGCAGATTTTATTCCCAACTGGCTGAAATGTTTTGCAAATACTTAGCAAACAGTGATGACAAGGGAAGGCGACAAGCGTGTCAATGCTATAGCAGAGAAAGGGAGATGCAACGCTAAGGAAGTTATCTCTAGCTGAAGGAGAGCCAAGCAGGTAGAAGTCTCTTCTTCACCAGATCAAATTTAAATGGGCAAAGGGACAAACTGTACCTTTAGAGAACTCTTTGTCATGCCAGGTTTCTAGATGCTGGATGCCTCATCTCTATTTGCTAAGCCTTACTCAGTGCTGCCTGGAGGAGAGGGACGAGCACGCCCATGCCAAGTTTGATGTCAGAATACCAGCTCACTCAGGCACAATCCTCCATATTTCTGGCACCAATGATTTCCTGCAAGCCTGGTGAGCTCATAGGCCAGGAATCGCCAGCATGCGCCACTCGGCACAAGTCAGAAAAACGTGCCTTTTGTTTGCCCACTGTCCACAGGCTTGGCACGCAGCTTGTGGCCGGCACGTCAGAGCAGCTGTTGCCAACGCTCTCAGGAAAAGAGAAGGGGGCACGTGGAGGGGCGAGGTGCCAGTTGGCAAAAGCAAGGGGCCGGGTTCACCGGCAGTCGGTCGGACAGAAAAAGCAAGAGCGGATGAATGCATAAAGGACCCTTTGCCCCTTGTATGTATTTCTAGTCTTGGAAATAAATACTGGCCTGGCTGCTTCGTTTCCTCTTTAGAACGAGGAAGGAGCCCATTCACCCGCCCTCCAAGGCTTGTGTGGTAGCCCAAGGCCTGGACAAGAGTTCAGAGGCACCTGCCCCCCCCCCGTTTTGAGAAGGCAAGGGGTGCGTTCCACCAACACAATGGCTTTATTGAGGGCGCAGAAGGCCTTGAAGAGCTTCAGGGAACTTTCCAAGCCAGGGCAAAGGACGTAAAAAAAGACCGGCCAGGAACAGAGCATCCATTCTCCCTGCAAAATCTCTCTCCCATTTCCAAACGCCCACCAAGCTCTCTGGCTCAAGGAGGGGAGGGATGGGGTGTGGGGAGAGCGAGAGAAGGGAACCATGATTGTCCAGGGTCCCTGCCATGACCAGATCTGGCTGAGGTGATGGCCCTACATAGTTCCCACAGGACATGGGTGACCCCATCCAATTAACCTGTCACATAAACATTTCACATGCAACAAAGGAGACCTTTGGAGGCAGAGCCTGTAAAATGTCAACAATGAGATCTACCCATTCGGCATTCCAGGGCCATGAGAAAAGAAGGGACACTGGTACAGGCCGAGGACTGCAATTCCCAAGCCCCTCTCCAACGCTCCAACCACTGCACCATACCACCACCTCTGTCCGTTGTTCAATCTGCTACTAACCACAGATCTGAACCTTTTTCCAAGCTCTGATCCTAAGACAGATCCAACACCATTTACTATCTTAAGTGCATCAGATCTTGTCTCAGGATCAGAGCTCAGGAAAATTCCTTTTTCTAGACTACAACTCCCAGAATGCTGCCTGGAAGAATCTGGGAACGACAGTCTCCCAAAGTAACTTTTTCCAAGCTCTGCTCAGTATACAATGGGAACAGCCATTGCTTTTGCAAAACAAAAAGAACAAAACAAACCTTTGAAAACCAAACAACAACAAGAAAGCAAAGCTAGAATCCTGTTGCAAGGAAACTCACTGATTAGTGATCACTGCAAGGATTTTGTGGATTTCATGTCCTCTGTTCACTCCTCTCCAGATTTCTGCTCTTCCAGACACCTCAATTCCAGAAAAGGAGCCCTTAATACTCATTAGGTAATTAAATGAAGCCAAAGCAGGCAGGGAAGAAAGTCAACAACGTAGCACAGAAATACACCTCTCATCGGAAACTGGCAGCTCACGTGTTAGTTGTTTTAAGGTAATTTTGCAAAAGCACCCACCTAATTATTAAAATAGGGGAGCAATAACAGAAGAGTTCTCCAAAGGAGAAGGTTTAGGCCCAGAGAGTGGAAATAAAAATTCTGCACTCCTTCACTGAAATTCTCCTTCAGTTTCCAAACTTCTAGCATTGTGGGAACCTAAAACTTAAGCATTCGAAGAAAAGGAACCAGCAAAGCGATGGAGGGAACAAGAACACAGCAACAGAGGAGAAGGGTTTTATGTGTGAATGATTTCCAACATCTCACTCTGTGCAATGCTAGGAATTTGGGGGAATAAAGGAAAATTTTATCTGGGAGGCAGAATTCCCAGGGGTGAATGTCCTCATTTTCCTTTGCTTTAGCTACACCTGTCTCTGTATGTGTGTGTTTGAAGGAAGGAGAAAGTATACACTAAAGAAAAGAACGGGGCCTTTTTTCCTCTCAAAAAGCAAACTTTACTCAGGGAGATTTAGCTTTATAAGCCGTCCTGGAAAAAAAAACAGGGCAAAAGCAAATATCACCCTTACCTTGAAGAATTGTTTTAATAAAAATGTAATTCAGTTTAAACAAAGCTATATTTAACTCAGTGCTGGAAAACCATACGAAAAGTCAAACCGTCATTGAGTTCAATGTGCTGGTGATGACATTTAAAGGGCCCTGTTCACACCAAACGATTATATCACTATTATTCCACTTGAACTGCCACAGCTGCATCCTATGGAATCCTGGGATTTGTAGTTTGGGGGGGCCACTAGAACTTTCTGGCTGAGAATCCTTAAGATGCCTTTCTATACTTCGAATTCCACGATTTCATAAGATGTCACCATTAGGGTTGCCAAGGTGAAAACTGGAGAGGGCTCCTGTACCTTTAACAATTATGTAGAAAAGGAAAATTCAAATAGCTGTTGCCTGTTATCTGGTTGTGGAATTTCCCTCTTCTACACGGCAGAGGAAGGTACAAAAGCCCTCTCCAGTTTTCACTCTAGTTTCAACCACAGTTAAAACAGAATGTACCACTACATTCGTGCAATGTGAAAGGGCCCCCCGGCCGGGAATCATTGTCTATAGGTTCCCTTTGGTGGTTGCACATGGCTGCAAGCCTCAGCAGAGCCCACCAAACCTGGATCCTGGAAGGATGCAATTGTGTTTGCACCTCAAATCATCTCTACAATGTGGGTTTTGCCCTGCTAATCACATCTTCGAGGCCTTCAGCATCACTCCTAAAAGTAACCAGAAGAGAGGTCTGGTCGTGCAAATTGTTCCTTCCGGTCGGTCGCTGCTGCCTCCAACATGTGACCTGGTCTGGGGTTGTCAAAAACCCCGATAACGTTGTCAGAGACCCTGATAACATTGTCACAAGAGACAGTGTGGTGTAGTGATTTGGGCAGGATGTTTATTATCAGCATCGGCACGTGGAGAGAGGTGAAGGACGGTTGGAGAAACACAGTCTCGTGGGCCTTTTCCACACTACGCTGCTATAGTGCTATTATTCCACTTTCAACATTTCATGGAATCCTGGGGTTTGCAGTTTAGGGAGGGGCCTTTGCAATGCTCAGCCAGAGAGCCCTTGGGCTTTAGGAAACTACAAACCCCAGAATCTCACAGGATAATAACAGCACTATAACAGTGTAGGGTGGAAATGAGATCGGTGTCAAATTGCAGCAAGCCTATGTTCAGTAAACAAGCCTGTGTTCAGTTAACAATGCTATAAAGTCAGAGCATCAGAGGTCTGAACATTGTACTAGGACTCCAGAGACCAGGGTTCAAATCCCCACTTGGCCATGGAAATCCACTGGGTGACCTCAGGCAAGTCGCACCCTCTCAGCCACAGAGGAAGGCAAGGGCAAACCCCTCGGAACAAACCTTGCCAAGAGAACCCCACAATAGGTCATCACCAAAAGTCAAAAACGATTTGAGGGCACGCAACACACTCACCGCTGGCATATGCCCACCCTTGCACTATATGGCTTGAAGCCTCATCTGGGAAAACGGCAGAGTATAACCAAAATGATGGGATGGATAGATGGAAGGCCACAAGTGATCCACTCTGGATGTTTTTTGGTGCTTTGGTCCAATCTGGCACGACTGACGTTCTCAACAGTAATTACTCCTCCATGCACGCTAGGACAAAATAATCAATGATCTACGCCCCTAAAAACAGATGATTTACATCTCTATGATTTACACTCCTATAAACAGAGGAAAATTTTTAAAAAGTATTTAGCTCTCCAGCAAGAACAAGAGCACATTTACACTCCTCCTATATTCCTGGAGTATTAGCTGCTATTCTTGTCCCAGCACAGACCAAAAAGATAACAAGGTATATGGCCCTTGGTTTTCCAAGATTCCCAGGTCAGCCTCCTCCTTTCAAACGATTTCCAGCCATGGATGCGCATAACTTTCTCCCTTGCATCCACGCAAACAGGCTGCAAGGAGAGGGCACGGGGTTATGAGAGAAGTTTGCAGCCTGACTCACACAAGAGAGAGGGAAGTTTTACGGGTGCCCAGCTTCGGTTCACCATATTTAGCCTGCTTGGAAAGAGCCAGGAGGACAGGAGCTTTCCTGCCAGCCAGCCAAGCGTGATGGAGCACTGCTTGCGCTCCTTGGGCCCTCTCCAAGGACCTAAATGGATAAATAAAGACATCCAAAGGGGAGGGCCCCATGGATGAGACGGGAGAAAGCTCCAGTCCAGCCTGCAGACAGAAAGAAAGGAACAAGACACTTTGGCCTGTCCAACTGGGGAAGACAATTCTCTTTGCAAATGGAAGAAGATTCAACAGCAAAGAGGCAGAGGGTGGGGTGAGAGGATTTTGCTGAAAGTGGATGGGAAAAGGCACAGAATTATATGCATGCCAGAGGGGTGAAAAACAGCCTCTGGAATGGGATAAAAAAGGAAAGGATAGGGAAGTCCCTCCGGAGAGGGGAAAAAAAGTCCATAGAAGGGAAAGCTACGATGTTCTCCCTGGAGACTCGATTAAGAATGGGTAGTTCAGAGCGCCTCTATGAATATTTATATACACCACTGTCACTGCACTCTACATTATGGTTTGTTGTTATGATGATTATTTATAACACACAATTTTTGTGCATAATGCTCTTCTGAGCACGAAGACAGGCACTGGCTCTGGAGTCTGCAATCTAAAAACCAGAGCTGGTAGGGAAGGAAATCAAAAGGAAGGGATGTACTCAGCCTTTGAGAGCCAGCACAGCTCAGTGGTTTGAGCGTTTTAGGGTCACAAGGAATACTCAGAGGGGGTCTGCCATTGTCTTCCTCTGAAATATACAGGGGGCCTCTAACAGCAAAGCTCCTTTTTACAAAGCCTTTTTACATCCGCCCAGTCCCTCTTCCTCCTCCTTGTTCTCAGTCGAGCTGGAAGTTTATTAGCTGCATCAGCATGTAACGCAAGAGGTGAAGGAGGGCTGGAGAAACACAGGCTTTTGGTGTCAAGTTGCAGCCAGCAAAAAGCAAGCATAAATGCTATAAAGTCCAGGTCAGCCTGATAGAGAGGTCTGAGCACTGTACCCTGGGCAAGACACACATGTGTAAGTTATACATTTCAAAGGAAAGTTCTGTTCAAGTGCTCTTCTTTTCTGGGGTCTAAGAATCTCTCTCTATTCTTTCCACACTGTTTCTGCCTCTGATACCACATTTTAAAGAAGTAATGTCCAGGAAATGTAAACGGAGGCATACCTGTATGGCCCTGGCTCGAAGGAACAATGGTTTCATTCAGCCGATGGACCCTCCCAAAACCTGGAATGGGCTCTGAGCTGGGAAAAGGGAGGGAGAGGCGGCAGGGGGAGGCTGTGCAAAGAGTTACGATCATACCAGAGGGCCCTGCCTTTGGACATTCCGGGCTCTCCTTTGACATAACAATCCTCCTCAAAAGTTTTTGGCTTCTCCCCCTTTGTAGGTTCACCTCCTCCCTTTGGTTTGGAGGGAGAGACATTTTAGATAAGGAGAGGCTTTTTTGCAGAGAGGGGGTAATACACATAGCTGGGATTTACCCTGCAAAAAATGCTGACTATTAATTCATTGACACACATCTCTCAAGTTGTGGGACTCCGTGGTTTTTTGGGGGGAAAATAAGGAAAAACAAGTTTCTAGCCATCACGACTGTACATAAAAGTTCACCATGACAAAGGTGAGGGGTATGTTTCAACCTCTGTAGCAACATCTACTTTAGCAATCTGGATTGGTGCTGTATGAATCAGGGCCAGCACCTTCTTTCCAGAATGCTTGCACTTCTAAAGCCTGGGGTAGGGAACTGAGTGGCCATATCCAGTCTATCCAACCTGTTCTTGTGACCCCCCCCCCAGAGCTCTGCCACCAGGAAGCCCCCCACACCTCCATCATTAATTGGGGGGTTGAAAATGGAGAAGGGAGGTGTAAATATCCTGAAGGCATCAGAACCCATCTGATCTTGGAAGCTAAGCAGGGTCAGTCTTGGTGAGCAGTTGGATGGGAGATCACCAAGGAATACAAGATGTTGTAGTCTGTATTTTGGAGGAAGGAACATGGCAAAACCACCTCTGAATATTCTTGCCTAAGAAACTCATGGGGTTGCCATAAGTCAACAGGCAACTTGAAGGCACAAAGGCACAAACATGCAAAAATGAAGAATTCTGCCTCTAACAGCCTGGGGGGGGGGAATCTCTGCTAAAACAAGGAACACATCTCTGTCCCTCATTTTTGCCCACAAGCCATTTTCCCACAAATCCAAAATGCAGTCCATAGGATTCTGAAGTCAATGAAAAATCAGGGCAGCCCCCAGATGCTCTATGATTGCCTTTCCCAGTTCTAAATTCTTGGCATTCACACCAAATGCCTATCGCTCCCCTTTCCTCCAGTGAAGCAAAGGTCATGTCATCATCCTCACAACGACCCTAGGAGGTAGGCAGAAAGAACGACTACAAGTGCAAAGTCACCCTCTGAGCTTCATGGCTCAGTATGGAGTTAAGCCCAGATCATCCCAATTAGCAAAGAGGTAGATTAGGGAGAGCAAAGCCAATGCAGATACGAGTTCCAAAATTCTTCTTCCTCCAGTTCTAATATGCATGAAATAAATGCAGGGCTGGAAAGGTCTCAGGAGGTCTCTGAATAACCTCTGATCCTAGGAATGTGCCCTGCCCTGTACATAATATAAACCCAAACATCCACCCACCCTCTCTTCTGTTTGCCTTTACATTAAGTTCCCCAAGAAGCCCAGAAGCTCTGCCAGGGTGGGAAGTCCTTCTGAGTAGCCCTTTCCCGTTACGGGTAGAAAGCGGAGCGGGAAAAGAATTTCAGGCAGGAGCCAGGGAACTCCTGGTGGGGTTATTTTACCACTCAGCTTCTGGGATGAGGAGAGCTCAGCAGCCACAAGGGACTGCAAATTCTTCTCGGTTGCAAAAGGTTATTCTTCTGCTACTTGGAAGGTGTGCATTAAACACACAGAGATATTTTCTTCTCCTGGAAAGCAGGGCAGGAGAAGAATTTTTAAACACACAATCTGGATTGGATTTGGTCCGGAAGAGAGAGGCGTAGAAAGAGAACCACGTGCCAAGCTTGGAGAATGCCTGTCAGCTGTGTCAGGATAGGAAAACGGAACTGAACTGACAATGAGACTAGATCTGGAGGGGGGGATTCTTGGACTACAACTCCCAGAATCCCCCAAGATTCAGCCAGAGAGCTCCTTGGCCTCAGTAAACTACAAACCCCAGAATCCCACAGGACGTTGAAAGTAGAATAATAGCACTATAACAGTGTAGTGCAAAAATGGCCCTTGAATCCCCCTCTTGGGAAAATGGTGAAATAAAGTTGTTATTATTATTAACAGATTAATTCACTGATTTTTCTTGATTCATTAATAGTTTACTCTTGACTTTCTTGTATGCTTTAATTGCAGTCTTTTTAATGAGTCCGCTGTCTTGAGTCCTAGCCTTGGGAAAATGGTGGATATATAATATAAATAAAGTTGTTACTATGACTAATAATAATAATAGAGGTGGCATGTTGCAGTGGATAAAAAGATATGAGTTCAAATCCCTCCTGAACTCATTATGTCCTCATCCAAACCAAATGGCTCTGCTAAACGTGATGGGCAAACAGGGAGGCCATTTGAAAACATTTCAACACAACAGACCCTCCAACAGAGGAACTGTAAGACGAAGCGCTGTTTTAGAGACCTGTTTGTTCCACTTGTAAACCTGGAAATTTCCACAGTGTGGAAATCCTGAGCCGTTCTGTTGTATGAAACTGCTCAATACACAATCACCCAGCCAGCGAATATTGTCTACAGGGGCTCAGGCAGACAGAACCACAGTTTGGGGTGGGAGAATCCTTTTTTTAAGAAAAAAAACTCCCCCCAGCTAGCAAGGCCACTGGTCATGCTGGTTAGACAATCCAGAAAAGGAACTTCCCCATGCTCTGGAGAAAGAACTCTCCCCTATCGCCTCTGATCAGTTCTTTCTCAAACTGGAAGTGTCAGGATCTGAACTCGAGCCTTCCGGCATGCAGAAAAGAAGCATGACCTACTGAGCTATTTCCCCAGGGAGTGTTTCTGGGGTCAACCTGAGGCTCCTGCCGTCACCGATGAAGCAACTTTCCAAAAGGCTTCCACTGACCCGAGTGTTGTGTCCAAGGGCCTTTCCACACTACACTGTTAGAGGGGTATTATTCCACTTTCAGCCTCCTGTGGAATTCTGGGGTTTGTAGCTGACTGAGTCCCAAGAGCTCCCTGGCTGAGAATTCTAAATGCCTAAACTCCCTCAACTGCAAACCCCAGGATTCCATTGGATGTTGAAAGTGGGACAATAGCACTATAACGGTGCAGTGCGGAAATGGTCTGAGAATCTATGATCGTGTAAGTGTTATACTAAAAGGGTCACAGTCAACCCAGCAATAGAAGGAAAGAGGACAACCTGCTCTCCTACCAACCTCCCCACAATTTAAGGCAGGTGTAGGCAACTGTTATTTGGTCTGGGGGGCTACTTCTGCACCCCTGGATCCTCCAAGGGTCACATAATCAATACGAAAGGGGGTGGGGGAAGTAGCCGACTCTGATTTTTAAGAACAGGTATTTTTAAAATGTTAAACTAGGGTGGGGGGGCTTCAACCTATTTAGAAAATACATGGATCCTCTTGGAGATTACCTGGAAGGACAATTCTCCCTTTACTTTGGGACAGAAAGGGGGCCATACAGGAAATTTGGAAGGTTCATGGGCCACAAAAAACTCACCCCACCTTCAAAACAGATGTCTTGATGTTTAATCTTTAGGAACTTCTCTGCTTGGAGTATACATTGGGGGGGCTCACCTGGACAGGGCCTTTTTCATGGTGGCACCAAAACCTTAACATTCCCACCTGTGGACAAATAAATTCCATCTTTTCTGCGGGCTTTCGAACAGAAAACCTAAAGTATTCCTTTAAAAGGGACCGGAGAAGAGAAGTCTCCAGAGCTTCTTTAGTAGGTAAAGTGAGTTGCTGCTCCTTATACTGTATATTTATCCATGCTTTAAAAATGTCTTTTGACTTTTTAAATACACAATTTGTTTGCGTGTTCCGTGCCTCCCCAGAGAGCTTTGGCACAAAAGGCAGGTTATGAATATTTTAATGTGTAATAAATAAACCAATAAAAACAGGCGCCCCCTTTTATCTATAAGACATTTTGTTTTACCAAAAAAACAACAAACAATTCAGGAAGGGCAAAACAGAAGATAGCTTGGTAAACAAGAGGGAAAACATGCAACAAAGGACAGAAATGGCAAGGAAGCAGTTTTTGGTTTAGAGCACCAGAGAAACTTCCTAACAGGTGGAACAGACTTCCAGGGGAAACAGTATGCAGAAAAGCCACCTGTCAGGTGCTGTAGTTGGAGTCGGGATTGTTAGAGATGGACTAGATGAGCTCAAGGATCCCTTCCAACCAGATGTTTCCATGAATCTAGGCTTCCCCTCCCACCAAGTGCCAAGAAAACTTTTAAACATCTCTATTATAGTAAAAAAGTAAAAAGCAAATGCATACATGCAAATAGCAGGGCTAGGAAAAGTTGGGCTATAATTCTCATAATCGCCCCAGCCAGCATTCTGGGAACAGCCAGACTGGCTGGGGAATTGTGGCAGCAGCCATGCTAGCTAGGGGATTCTGGGAGCTGCAGTTCAAAATAAGCCCATTACCAAGCTTGGACCAAAGACTGGCCTGCTGGCCCACGCACCCCAAACTCACTGGTGGGGAACATCTTTACTAGGATCAACCAAAACACTATAAAAGTGTGAAAACAGGGGTTGGACTATAGGATCCCTTCTAGTGTGGAACAGACAATTGGGCAGCACCATTTAGGCGCTCTGATTTTTTTGCCTTAAGAGCGGTGAGAGAAAGAAAGTCTTGCTGATCTTTGGAACACCACGCCTGCATCCATTATTGGAAGACGGCGTTTCTCCTGGTTCGGCTTCCAACCCAGAAAACAGTCATCAAAAGCTCTCAGACACCTCCCCACACTCCGTCACCTCCATCTCAGACGATGCGTGTTGTTCCCAGACAGAAGCTCAGCTCATGGTGTGGGTGTGTGTGTGTGTGTGTGTGCGCTGAAACCCCACTGCCCTCATTTCAGTGGGTGGGGAATGGGGCAGAGCAAAACCCATCCACCTGTCAACACAACAGGGATTTGCAAGTAACCCAGCCATCAAAAGCGCTATGCGTCGCCTTAACACCCCAATCCAAATCATTCTGTCCCAAACTAGCCTGAGTTAAGGGTACCCAGAGTCCTCCTTCTCTCTCCCTCTTCGAAATATGGGTGCTTATTCCCAAATTCTGCCTGGAGAGCCACACACACCCCTTTCCTTGGTAGGCATGTACCAACACACCATGCAAAATTATGAGAAGCCCTCCTCACCCAGATCTTTTTCTCTCCCCATCTTGCAAATTTGCAATAAATAACCTCATGGAGACTTCAATGTTTAGTTTAATTAAGGCCCACTGGCAAGAGTGTGTGTGTGTGTGTGTGTGTGTTCATTTTAGCTCCACAGTTGCTCCCAGATGATCCTGGTTGCCAAAATAATAAATCTTAGATTGAAAGAGAAGTATTGGGAATATCTGAATGAGACTCTTCGTACCACGAAGAACTGGGCTGTCCCCACCGTTTCAACGGGCATATATATCCATACGGGAATAAGTCGACACTTGAGTAAATCGCCTCGGTTCAATGGGTCTACTCTCGCTGGAACCCCAATGGATACAGCAGCCCATTGTTTTCTGCAAGGTCAACTTTTAACCGCAGAAGCTACAACGCAGCAGAGATGGAGATGTTCCGAGTCCTTGCTTTTATAGGGGTGCAACACGACACCCCTGAAAAACGTGCATTTTAATATGCTTTCATTGAATGCAGTAAAGGACATGGGCGCACCCCATTTCTTACAGCCCACTCATTTCTAAAATAAAAGTCACAGAGGTCTGACAACCGGGGTAGGGGTACCCCCCCTTCCTAGAACATAAAGTCGGTTGCTCTCCCCCCCCCGGTACATATTCTTTTCCCAACAATAACAAAAAGCCCTTGCAGAAGTGAGACAATTCGATACTTGCAATAAATCAAGGATGGGAGAAAGGAGCGAGTAGCAGCGTGGTTCTGCAAAAAAAAAAAATGTACCCCAAGGTCTCCATTATTTTCATTTTCTTCTTTTTTTTTAAGCACAGTCTGGACCCTCCTCCAAAGCCCCCGACCTGCATCCAACCGCCCAGCAACAAGCCCAGCCTCCTTCTCCTTTCTTTCCACCAGTTGCAAAGCTCTTCACAGTAGCTGCTACGCGCTGGAGTAGGAGCCCGAGAGGGGGAAAGGTGGGTGTGTGATTTTTGCAAAAGGAGAGGAAAAAACCCCCACGGTACTCGGCTGCTGGCAAACTGCGGGGTGCGTCGCCTCTCTCGACCTCGCCTCCTCCTGAAACAAAGCCCCCTCGCCGCAATTTCCAAAGGGGACCCTTTGCAATAGGGGCGAGGTCGAGGGACACCCCCCCTGCCCAAACTGCTGAGTGGGGGGGAATGCGCAACCCTACAAATACACTCCTCCCCAACTCTCCACCCCTTCAAGACCATCCCAATTCAGGAATCCTAAGAAATCCCTGCAGATCTAGGGAGGGGAGGGGAGGGGGCAGCCAAGCAAAGGGGAAAAAGAAACGAGTTGGGGGAGAAAATGAATTAAGAACGCGTTGGAACGACCGCGCGTCTTGGAAAAGGAGCGCTGGGAGCCGCGTTTTCCAGGCGATCCGGTGCTCCTCGCGCAGCCTCCTTCCTCCGAGTGTGCCGGAGTGTGTGCGGTGTGTTGTGTGCGCGCCCACCGCCCCACCCACTCCCGGGGGGACCCCCTCACCTTGGCTGCAGTGGCTGGCGAAGAGGAGCCAGCCCAGGGCGCACAGGAGAGCGCGGTGCCGGCGAGGAGGGCGCATGGTTCCCGGCGGTGCCGTCTCAGCCCCACGTCCGACTAGAGGGCGAAGGAGGCGTCGGGGAGGGAGAAGCCCCCAAAAAGGGCTGACGTCAGGTGCGGGGGGAGGGGATTGCGCTTCAGGCGGAGAGGGAGGGGGGAGAGAAAGAGAGAGGGAGAGGAGAAGAGATGGAGAGGAGAGGCTGCGCGCCTGGGAAGGGAAAGGGGGCGCCCCATAAGAGGGGCGAGGCGGGGCCCCCTCCCTCCTAGGGCTTGCAGACACACTCGCCCGGGAGGGAGAGGGGGACCTCCAAGAGCGCATTCAGAAATCATAAGTTTGGGTCCAAATCTTGGCACCCCGGGGAGAGGCGCAGACCGGTACCATCAGGGAGCCTCCAGGGAGTGGGAAGCAACCTTCTTACAAACGTCTCCAAACCCAGATAAGAAATCTGTTGAGGCTGCTGGGCTTTGCCGTTTGCGCTTGCTGGGCTTTACAGTTTCTGGAAGCTGGGCTCTGGTTTCTTGAAGACGCAAAGCATTGGAATCAGGGAGCCGCGAGTTAGAGGGAAACAACGTTTTAAAAAAGTCCCCAAATCCAAATAAGAAATTTGGTTAGCCTGCTGGGTTCTACAGTTTGCTGTTGCGCATGCTGGGCTTTGCAGTTTCTGGAAGCTGGGCTCTGGTTTCTTGAAGACGCGGACGATGGGAACGAGGGAGGCGCAAAGCCAAATTAAAAACAATCCTCCAATATCTGTCCTTTGAAACTCCGCATTGGTTGGGTGTCTGTGTGTGTTTATAATAGTTTTGCTAAGCTTTGATAAGAGTTTTGGGGAATGGTCTCTTTAATTCAGGTTTGTTTGTTTGATGGGAAGGATAATAAACATTGCTGGGATCTTGAAACGCGCGCATGGATTTGCAGCACCGAATAGCTTCCTCCTTTAAAAAAAAAGGGGGAGAAAAAGCTTTCAACTTCATTTGAATGTCCAGGACTCTGTGTACAGTACTGGAGTAAGGAAGTGTTTGAATGGGAGAATGGGCACCCAGTAATGGCTCTTTTAAAAATGCCCTGGAGAGAGAGAGAGAGAGAGAGAGAAGGTGGGACTGGACACCTTTCCATTAATGTCCCTTGGGGTATAGTTGGGGGGAGGGCATCAAGGAGGATATTGTTCCCCAAATATGAATCCTGCACCCTATGAAATGTTCCTTCAGTCTCCATAGAAATTTATGGAGATAGACATTTATTGTGTGTGTATTGTGTTCCTTCAGGTCATTTCCACCTTGTGGCAGCCATAAGAAGAGCCTATGAACAGGCTTTTCTCCACAAGGTTTGTTCAGAGGGACTTGGCCTTGGCCTTCCTCTGGGCTGAGAGAGTGTGACTTGCCCAAGCTCACCCAGTGGGTTTCATGGCCAAGCAGGGATTCAAACCTGTTTTCCAGAGTCACAGTCCAGTGCTTGAACCATCGCACCAGGCTTGCACTCATGGTGAAACGGTTGCAGGGTTTTCTAGACCATATCTGCCCAGAGAGGTTTTGCCTTGGCTTTCTTCTGAGACTGAGAGAGTGTGACTTGCCCAGGGTCTCCCAGTGGGTTTCCATGGCTGAGGGGATTCGAACCCTGGTCTCCAGAACGTTAATCCAACACTCAAATATACTCTCATACACACTCTCATACACAGAGAGAGAGAAAAAGAAGCAGGCATAGTAGTGTTAATCCAACACTAAACTCCTATGCCTGCTTCTCTTCTCTCTCTCTGTGTGTGTAAATGTAACATATCACAGTGCTTTTCTTTCCACCTGCTGAGCCCCCTTTGCAATGCCGGCTGTTTTACTGTATTGTCCTTGCCTTCTGTTCCTGCTGGGCTGCTGGTTGTTTCCCTGCTGCTTCTCCAGCTCTCTCTCTCTGTGCCTGGAGGTTGCACCTTCCCCTGTTTGCAAATGTGTAAAATCAAACTCAATTCTTCAAGCCTTGGCTGTCCTGACCTCTCACCCCTGGGAGCTGCCTCAGGGAATCCTAGATCATGTGAGAGAGACCAGGGTGGGGCTGTTCCGGCTGACCTTTTACTGTCCATCTGGCTTTGAAGAGTTGGGCAGTAATATGTCAAGGATGGGCCTGAGTGAGCCAGTGTAGAGTAGTGGTTAGAGTGTCAGGCTAAGACCCTAAAAGACCAGGGTTCAAATTCCTTGCTCAGCCACAGAAACCCACAGGGTCACACTCTCTCAGCCTCAGAGGAAGGCAAAGGCAAACCTCCTCTGGAGAAATCTTGCAGAGAAAACCCTGGAATAAGGCTGGCGTAAGTTGCTGTCCACCTGAAGCTACATATCAATCTCACCACTATAGGTCCCCTCCCGATGAGAGCCTGCGCTTTGCTGCTATACCGCTATCGAAGCGAGGGTGCGGAAGGCGGGGAGAAAGTACCAAGAGTGGACGTTGCACCCAGAGTGTGTGGAGCAATCCTCAGTGCGGTCGTGGGGTCTCGTCCCTCTTCCATATGCACTCATGCACACAACAACCAAATATTGTTTATGACCTATCCACTCCACATGCCTTATGTTTGTATTTATTCCCACTGGTATACTTTTTACTTCTTTTCCTTCCAGATTATTTACTGATTAGTTTTAAAACAAACAATCACATTCACAGATAGAGTCACAATCACAGAGAAACATACATTCAGAAAGAATTACGTTTTAGTAGAAAAAGTACTGAAATCCAGTACAAATTCACTAAGCTTAAAACGCTGAACACTAATTAAACACCAGCTTGCTAAAAGGCAAAAGGGCTCTGATACCCCCCAAACCAAACTGTAATGAATGAAAGAAAAAGATTTAACAAAATATTCTACCATCACAGATCCTGCTAAGTAATCCTAGTAAAATGACTAGTAACCATAGCCACAGATTATTCGATTGTCAGATTTCTTATTGCTCAAAAAGTCCATGAACGGTTTCCAATCTTTCAGGAAATCTTTCAGCTGGCTTACCCCCTAAAAGCCACATTAGTTTGGCAAGTTGGGCAGCTGCTGATATACTTCTTACAATCTCTAAAATGGATTATCTAGCAGGCAATGATTTTAGCGGAAGAGTTGAACTGGCTCTTGATGATTGCATTTGGAGCTGTGTGGTGGCAAGAGATAAGACTATATGCTAAAGTGGGTAGGGCTGCAACCCTCATAATCTCATGGCCGCGAGTCCTTACAAACAACCTTGTAAGGTAGGTCACATCCTTACCCTCAGCCCTCACTTTTGATCTACAAAACGGGATAAGCTACTTGAGTAAGCCCTTCTCAGACATTATATGAACACGCGGAGTGGGGATTGAGAGAGAGCGAGACGGATTATACGTGCCCAAACCTCCATGTGTTCAAAATAAAGTCTGGAGTCTATTTGATCTATATACTTTATCTGGAGTCCTTGTGCAGGACAGCTCAGTTCTGTGCGATTGTCAACATGCCTTTTTCTGTACATTCTTGGCCATAGCTTTCTGCCAGGGGTCCAAAATACTCAGAGGATATTGTAGACATTTACAGGGGAGTAGCTGTTGCAGCAAAAACCAACAAAAACCTGAAAACACTGAATGAAGTTTTATTTGGCCCAAACTTTTAACATGCTGATACACACTTCGGGTGGCATTTGAAGAAGGAAGCTGCCATCTGTGAAAAGGTATGGGCAAATAAACTTGTCTTTAAGGCATCCTGAGATTCTTTGGAAAGAACAGCAGGGAGGTGGGATTTTTCCTAGATCTTTCCGTGGAAGCGTGGAGGCGTGCCATGGCATGCACAATTCCATTCCTGCTGCATTCATTAGATGGGGCTTTAGTAGCTGATGATGGGTTCAACCCAAGACCCAGGTTACTTGGGTTTCAGCTCATGCCTTTTAGCCTTGGTGCAACTTCAGCTTTCTTGAAAGTGTGCAGAAATCTCCAGGGCTGCTTTCACACTGAAAAATTATAGGACTTTAAGGCCACTTTGGCTTGCCATAGTCCCATCCTATGCAATGCTGGGATTTGTAGTTTCATGCGGTAGTTGGAGTTCTCCATCAGAGAGTTTTAGTGGTCCTCCAAACCACAAACCCTAGGATTATACCAAATGCAGCCATGGCAGTTAAAGGGGCGTCATAGCGCTCTAACAGTATAGTGTGAAAGAGCTCCCGGAAATCTTATGGCACCAATGGTTTCAGTGAGCGCTATACCTTCACAGGCTAAGGGCCCAGTGCTGGAGAAGAAAAAGTGATGGTCAGTTCCTTTTCTTCCAAAGTCCTTTCTTGAATCTCTCAGTGTTACTGACATCATATCAATATTTTCTGTGTTTCTTGAGCAAGTGAGTAAAAAACCCAGCAAGTTAATTTGATCAAAGCTGCAGAGCTGAGTTGCTGCGGTGCTGTCGTTTCTTCCCACTAGATTTCATCTGTTTAATTTCTCTGCTGCCACTTTCCACCTGTGTAGAAAGGGGGTCCCGTTTTTTGGAAAGGCTCCCGGTTCCCCTAGCCTCTTTTACCCCTCCTTGTCTATTGTTCTCCCCTCCCACGTCCTGGTGGTATAGACTTATGAGACACCATCAGGTTGATTCTTCAGCATCATTAAAAAAACAAAAAACCCTTTTGTAAAGCTTGCCTGCACTCTGGAACATTCAATCTCCTCCTTCTTGCTTTCTAATGCCCACTTAGCAGAGATGGCCTGATGTTACATATGCACATGGAATATTTTCCTTGCAAACAGAATCCTCAGTGATGCAGAGAGAGATAATGTTATTTTTCCTTCTCTTGTTCTTTTTTTTTTTTTCCTGATTCAAACTCAGGGTTGTTTTTGTCACTTTAGCTAGATCTTCCCTGCACCATTTAACACCAAGCAAGAAAATACTTTATCCGGTAAATATCACTAGGCAGTTATCTCCCACCAGTCTGTTTACCCAGTCTGTTAATCTGAGATAAACACCCATTTAACTGGCTTTAACCTCCAGTTTATCGACACTCCATCTAGAGCCTAATCAGCAGAGGGGGGAAGCCGGCAAGAATGAACATGTATGGACAGCCAACTAGACATTATGAAATTTTTGTCAACATTGATGGCTGGTGGCCTTCATGTTTTAGTCTGAATTTTAAAGGACTTTACTCCCCAAATAAATTCAGCACCTTGGATAGCTCCTATAAAATTCAGACTAAAACTTAGAGCCACCCCAATAACATACCCAATCTTGGCTCTTCTTGGGTGCTCCAATCAGGCTGCAAAGCCCTTTGAAAACCTACCTCTGGTCCTCTTTCTCCTCTGCCAGCCACTGCTGGGCCAGCTAAGGACAATTTGCACCCCGATTTCTCAGCACCACAAACCCTCTCCAGTGCCCCACACATACCTAGGAAGGAGATGGGCAAAAGCGAGGACGTACAGGGTCACCCATGCTGACCCGCCCCTTTCATCCCCTTTCCTTGAGCTGGTTTAGACCTTGGGTGCTTGTTCTCCCACTATGCCTTGCCCCCCCCCAACACACTTTGATATTTGTAGTTTTTCCACTTTTGCGAGAGTCCTGCACCCCTAACTCTAGCAAACGTGGAGGGCCAGCTGTACTTGCAAACTATCTTTGTAGCCATAAGGGCTAGGAACGTGCTTTTTTATATCTCAGTGTCACAGAACTCTGCATTTTCCTGGAGTGCTTCCATAATGTACAGAATGCACACAGGCCTGGTTATGATGTCACTATGACACCGCATGACCTTTCAGCCCGGCAAATGTCACAACTCGCTTCGCTTTTTCCTGCGGGGTCTTGATGGCGAGGTGACGAAGCTCGTGAGCAAAACCCAGCATTCACTGGGACCCTCTTGTTTTGTCTCTCCTCCTCCTGCTCCACTCACACAGTGGCTCATTCTGGATTGGCAGTGCCTGGGCACAATAGCTCAGCGGGAAGAGAGGGAAAAACTTTGCGCTGCGCCTTCCCTCGCCTTCCAGAGTGAAATCAGGCATGGCACACAGTGGTCTCCCCCTTCCCCAGGCTCAGTCCGTGCAGCTGTCGGGTCAGGCATAGCATGGCAGCGGCTGTGGGAAAGCTGCTGTTTGTCCCGTATAGCCATGGTGGGGGAGGCTAGGAACGGCAGAGGAGTGGCTGGCAGTTCTGACGGGAGCTGTGAAACTTAGACAAGGCCTCCACTGTCCTGTGGTGACCACCTCTTCAAGAAGCCCTTTAAAGCCCAGCTTGTTCCGTGCCCAGCGTGGGTGCAGTTGCCCTACATCCACTTCACAGATGGAAACGGGGACATCTGCGGCCTGGCAATGTTGGAGTATGGCCAGGGTTACAAAAGGAGGAAGAAGGACATATAAAGCTAGGAGAGCCTGCAGCAGTTTGCTTTGGCCTGAGCCTTCTGGGAAAGCCTATGAATTTCAATAGGGAGAAATGAAAGAGACTATACTTAGGCAGAAAAAAAGAGAAATGCACAGACATCGGATGGGTGACACCTGGCTTGACCACAGTACCTGTGAAAGGGACCTAGGAGTCTTAGTAGAGCACAAGCTGAATGTGAGTCAACAATGTGATGCAGCAGCTAAAAAGGCCAATGTGATTCTAGGCTGCATCAGTAGAAGTAGTAGTGTTGAGATCAAGGGAAGTAATAGTACCACTCTGTTCTGCTTTGGTCAGACCTCACCTGGAGGACTGTGTCCAGTTCTGGGTATCACAATTCAAGAAGGGTATTGACAAGCTGGAACATGTCCAGAAGAGAGTGACCAAAATGGTAAAAGGCCTGGCAACCGTGAGGGAGCTGGGTATGTTTAGCCTGGAGAAAAGAAGGTTAAGAGGTGACATGACAGCCATGTTTAAATATTTAAAAGGGTGTCATATGAAGGATGGTGGAAGCTTGTTTTTTGCTGCTCCAGAGACTAGGACATGGTGCAATGGATTCAAACTACCAGAAAAGAGATTTCACCTAAACATTAGGAAGAACTTCCTGAAGGTAAGAGCAGTTTGACAGTGGAATACACTGCCTGGAAGTGTGCTGGAGTCTCCTTCTTTGGAGGATTTTAAACAGAGGCTTGATGGTCAGGAACGCTTTGATTGTATATTCCTGCATGTGATAAGGGGGTTGGACTTGATGGTCCTGGTGGTCTCTTCCAACTCTATGATTCTAAGTACAAGATCCCACCCTCTCCTCCTTTCCCTCCTGAGTTAATTGAGTGCAAGCCACTTACAAAATTTGACCTCAGTTTGCAGTAACTGCAGTAAGCTGAAGACAAAAGGGAAACTGGGAGGAGGAGAGAAAAAAGTGGGATGTTTTAAAAGCAGCTTAAAAAGTGGGACATCAGAGGATTGGTCAGGACTGTCCCTCTCGAAGGGGGACACTTGGAGGGTGTCCTATTTCTACTGAAATTGGTGAAGTCCCTTCAAACCTTTCCCAGGCGGGTGACTGTCCCGGCAATGATGCCACCAAGAATTCAGCTGGGAAATGAGACCACTTTTGATCTCACTGGCTGACCAAAGATGGGCCAGAGTTTGGGAAATTTTAGATGCTTGGACTACAACTCCCAGAAAGCAAGCTGTTGAGTCTCTTGCACCTGCTGTTGGCCCCAAAGACGTTCTCGACCCCATGACAGCTGTGTCCATCTGGCGTGTGCCGTGATGGTACGTGGTTCCCTCTGCACATCCCGTTCCAAAACAAAATGTGAAACTGGTTTTCCCAGCGGCCATTGCCAATCCTGATTCTCTCTCCAAACAACAGGACCAGAGAAAGTGTTCACTTAAGGGTGTGCAATTGGCACAGCTCAAAGTCTGAGTAAATAATAATAATAATAAAATTTATTTTTATCCCGCCTCTCCCAATGGATCGAGGCGGCATTACAGCAATATAAAATACATTAAACATTAAAATGTACCCCATCCTCCCCACCCACCCACCCTTTTAACCCCCTAATGATGAATGTCATTTGTATTTTTCCCCACTTTCCCTTCCATCTGCATTTTCCCCTTCACAACGGCCCTGTGAGGTAGGGAAGGCCTCTCAGATTTATGGCTGAGGTCCTCCCTATTGTATTTCTTTTTTAAAATGGATTTTTAAAGTACAGAGTTCAAAGATTTCAAGGAAAACAGTGAAAAAAAATGGGGCAGAGAAAAGTACATAGGATGCAAATATGGACAAAGCATTAAAACAAGCTGACCATATTTCCTTATTTCAGCCAGGCTAAAAACCCTACAGGCAACAGGTCCTGCCTGATCTGGGAACTAAGCAGGGTCAGTTCTGGTTAATATGTGGGTGGGAGGCCACCAATGAATACCAAGGTATAAATGTGAGAGCTGCACCTCTAGGAATGCCCCTTTGTACATGCTTTGGGATACTCTTGCTTTCCTTTGGACAGCAGGTCTTGAAATTACTTGCCCTAAAACTTGAGTTGATTCATCAATGGAAACCATTTTGAGGTCAAATGGGCAACTCTTTAAAAAAACTGCAGTGAAAAGATTTTTTTAAAAGAAGCGATGGTTATGGCAAGTGTTTTGAGGGCCCTTTTGCACTGTGCCATTTTAACATTATCATTCCGCTTTAACCACTGTGGCAACATCTTATGAAATCCTGCGGTTGGCAGTTCAGGGAATGGGACTTAGAATTTATTGCTACCCGGCCTCTTCTAGCGACAGAAGCGGAGTTAGTCTTGCTAAGCCAAAAGGTCCGCTGAGGACTGGCCTCATAAAAAATGTCGCCTTTGTCTCGTCCCTTCTGCTTGCGTGTGAGCCAACATCCCAAGGACCTGAGACGTTAAGAGCAGATAACATTCTTCGAAGGTCGACCTCAACCCCCTGACTCCGAGATCCTGGAGGACTCCGACCTTTACGTGCACCTTGCAATGAAACTGCTGCTCCCAAGATGCAAAGGTCAGTTTTAATAATCCTCCAGCCCAAGCTGGGAAGCAGGTTTCATTGGGACATGTGTTTTTCCTGCAACCCCCTCTTTTCTGTCCCAGGGATGGGCAACAGTAGCAGGTCTGGGGCCTATTAAATTCCCTCTCACATCCTTTGGAGGCCACATAAAAATTGCCAGAAAGAATTGAACTGGCCAATGGTTTTCTCTCTGGAGAAGCAGAGATTTTGCTTTTGAACAACCAATATTTTTTTTTTAGTGCAAACTGTGAAATGCACTCCGCCTCCTAATTTAAAAGAATATATGAATCGTATATCCACCAACCTATCAGAGATGAAAACTGGGACGGGGGGCCAAGCAACACCAGAATGTGGTCAAAAATGGCAAGAATTGTTAATGAGGAAGGACACGCAAGCTCGGAGAGGCTGAGGACCTTTGCTTTTGCCTGAATCTACTGGGAAGGGCAAGATTTCCCCAGCCTCCTTTCCACTCTTTCCCGCTGAGTTAATTGAGGGCAAACTCTTTTGGCACTTTGGACTCAGTTTGCAGCAATTGGAAGTATGTGGAAGGCAAAGGGGGAATGTGGGAGGAGGAGAGAGAAGGTGGGACATTTTAAAAGCGGCTGAAAAAATGTGAATGGGGATTCATTTGGAACTGTCTCTGCCAAAATTGGGGCAGTTGGAGGGTATGATATTGCCACTTCTAGACGCTTCAAGAGGATGCAATTCACTTCCTTTTTTTGTCCAGATAATAAGCTGTCTGAAGAATCTAAAGCATTGAGAGCCGCAAAAATAAGAGTTGGGTGCACATGTCACCCCAAGTGGACATTTTTCTCATCCTTCTTCTATAGATACATTTTCTGATGCATCATCAGACTCTCCTCCCCTCTGCTAGTCCCTTTGGAGTGGACTAAGTTCAGATGATTCATCAGAAATGATTAATTTTTCCCCTCCAAATGAGATTAGCTTCTTAAAATGGCATCACTGGGTTGAGATAAGATTCCGGGCACCAGAATGTTC
The DNA here is from genome assembly GCA_948474755.1 of Ctenosaura bakeri. Lineage (NCBI taxonomy): Eukaryota > Metazoa > Chordata > Lepidosauria > Squamata > Iguanidae > Ctenosaura > Ctenosaura bakeri. The sequence goes on along the minus strand of CAOLHI010002116.1, from coordinate 45,395 downwards.
CTCTGGTGGAGAGAGACGGGCAGCTGCAGGAGTCAGAAAGCGGAGTCCAGGCTGGCAGCAACTGGTTTCTCCACCCAAACAAGGAGAAAAGGAGGTCTTTAACAGAAACCCAAAGGGAAGGCGATAAAGGAAGGGAAATGCAATCTTTTTAATGCAAAGTGCTGTCCTAGGAATGCAGCAGCCGTTTGAGATTTCCGTGCCAAAAGCAGGAGGGCGAATGAACAAGATAGCAAAATACTGCCCTGTGATGACAGAAATCTAGACATGTCTCTGAACGAATTAATTGCCACAGAATGCCAGGATTAAAAAAAGTTTCCAAAAGCAATTTCATGCTCCCACCTTCTCACAATGGACCGGCTCCTTCTCTTTTTGCAAAGAAGAGTTCTGTGTCACTCAGAAGCTTATATCTTTATCTGCTGACTGCAGCATGATTCTTGCAGCCTGCAGTGCAAAACCATAAAGGGGGAAACTGTTCAGACTTTAGCATCAAGTGCAGGTTTTGCAAGCTGTGATATCGCACCAGCACAGCAAACCACAATTCCAAAGGGTGCCCCTAAAGGATGGTTCAACTGGACTGTGTGAGGCTTTGCATGTGAATGGAGACAGGGCTGGTCACTGGAGACTGTATAGGGCATAGCCAACTTCATCCATGAAGTATCATCCTCTCTGCATTGTGATGAAAAGCCCTCCATAACTTTCAGGTTACAACTCATGACCAGCACGGGCAATGGTCAGCAATTATGGGAGCTGCAGTCTAACATATCCAGAACACACCAGGCTAGCTAATAGGGCTCCCAGATGTCTGGGCCTAGACCTTCTCTCAGTCATGTAGGAATGGGAGGGCGGGCGGCACTTTGCCCCGGGCGGCAATGGTTTGGGGCATCCCGGCTTGTAGCCATGCCCCACATGCCCCGCACTGTGGCCATGCCCCCTCCCACCGACCCCCACACTTCAAGCTCCGCCACTGCCTTCTCTAGTCCTCAGGGCAATGGGGAGAAATCTAAGGATGAGAGCACGGTCTGGAAAACTACATCCATATTTGTTTTTCTTGGTCTCCAGATGTTGCAGGGTGCTTTGGAGTGTCTACTGTTTTCTTGTATTTTATTTGTACTTTGTATTTTGTATCCTTTCTTTTTCTGTGTCTTGTTTCTCTCTTTCTCTCTCTCTAAAAAGAGCAGAGCCTGGAAAATTTACCTTCATTGTCTTATAATCTCTACAGGTTCTTAAAAGCAGAGGCATTGAAAATAAATGAAATGAACAGATCTTGGAAAACTGAATTTGCAACCAAGGAAACTTTTTTTCGGTTAGACTTGGGCTGGCATCCCGTTCGTGACACGTGCATGTGAAATCATGCTAAAACATGACATGTGGATTACTCACTATAAAGCATCAGACCTATTCTGCCTACAGTTCTTGGAGCTACTCATAACAGCAACAATGTGCATTGCAATTGCGTTCGGTGCACTGTGATTGCACATTGCCCAACAGCACAGTCATTGGTATGTGCCATACAGTGGTGCTGTTCTGCAGGAAGGTTGTGTACTGCTGGCTTTGCAATTCTCCCCATGTGGGTATTTACACTATGTGGAGGGAATGTTGGACGGCAGCCATTGCCTTCATTATCTTTACTGTCTGAATGGCACGCTCTGAACAAGTGCGGGTGATGCTTAATGCATCATGTCCCTAGGTCTCAGATTTTGGCCTCAAAGCGGAGGGCTTCAGAAGCACTAGACCTGGCAACCCCAGTCCTTAACCCTCATCTAGAGTCATAAAATTATAGAATCTTAGAGTTGGAAGGGACCCTGAGGGCCATCCAGTCCAACCCCCTTCCGCTATGAAGGAATACACAACTAAAGCACTCCTGAAAGAGGCTCATCCAACCTCTGTTTAAAAACCTCCAAAGAAGGAGACTGTACCACACTCTGAGGCAGCAGCATATTCCACTGTTGAACCGCTTTTATGGTAAAAATGTTCTTTTTAATGGTTAGGTGGAATCTTTTTCCTTGTACAGCCTGCCCTCCATATTTGTGCGGGGTCCATTCCAGGGACCTCCTTGTAAAAGATAAAATGAAGATGCTTACATCCCATAAATACTAAGTGGCAGTGACATGTGCATGGATACTTTAGCACACGCACTTCCACATCCCTGCTGTTTTAGGTATAGGATGTGACGTAGTTATATTTGCTCACATGTGCACATCTGGAGACTGCAGGTAAGGAGGGCCCACTGTAATCGGAATCCATTGGTTCCTCTTTTAATCTAATTGTATCCCCAAGCAGATTTTAGGATGACAATAACTGCCTTACCCTGGTCCGGTGGATCACAGATCTTAACAGGCTCTCCAAGGTCTGACGCTGTAAAGTTTTCCACACAGCGCAAGACCAAAAAAGAAAAAAATGAACCTGAAGCAGTGACCTTTAGTCTGCGCCTCTGTTGCCTTTATCACTTGCCTTTAAAAAAAACCCAAAAACCTTGGTGTCATTGACTTAAGCTTGGCAATTTGCTGTCAAAACAAGCAGCTGATTAGGGGTCCCCAGAAGGTCAAGCGGTTTCATTCTCATTCAGACACCCGGGGATCAAAAGTTCAAACCAGATCAGCATCTCTCCAGGACAGCCAGTCTTGCCACGGAGGGTATCAATGGGAAAGGTGCGCCTGTCTGGAGAAGCTGATTGTGGATGGTTTCTATGGGATCGGGCACTCTGGAAGATCAATCTATCTGAGAGCTGACTCTTTTGAAAAATAGGCATAGGTTGTGAGGCTTAACAAGTATAAATCATGGAGACAGGGCTTGATCCACACAGGCCTAAACTCTGGAAAGTTTGGCTCAGGCGTTCTATAATCTTGGCTGGATCGTTTAGAACAAAACACCAGAACCACTTAGGAGAACAAATGTAAATAAATTCTATAAGCAGAAAGTGGGAAGAGGCAGCCTCATAGTGGGATGGGGCATATTTCTTTGGAGACAATCGCCCTCTCCTAAATTCTTCCCAACCACCCAGAACTACATTTTTGCAACCCAAAGGGGAGCGGCATGAAAAGAGAAATGTTGACTGATTGGTGCAGCTTCTCATGTTGTAAGAAGGATATAAAACTGCTGTGTTATAAACATTTAGGCAATTCTGGCTGCTCCGCAGCAAAGAAATATGCTATCTTCGTTTCAAAGCAAACATAATGGGGATCACATATGCTCTAGCATCCCAATTTGGCAGGGACAGCCTCGATTAGTCTTCTCTCATCCTACTTTTTTCTGGTGCTTTTAAAATGTCCCAGTTTCTCTCTCTTCCTTCTACTTTCCCCGTTTCCCCCCAGCTTACTTCACTTGTTGCAAATGGAGTTCAAAGTGCAGACATAGTTTGAACTCCATTAACTCAGTAGTGGAGAGGGCAGAATCCCGTCCTTCCCTGTAGGTTCAGGCAAAAGCAGACTGCTGCAGCTTTTCCTAGTTTGTCTAGTCTTTCTTATTAATTGCTTCCGCCACTCTGATATTGCTTGGTCACACATCTCCTGGTCTTCATCTGTGAAATGCTGGATATTGGGCATGAGGGTGTTTATGATTTCTTTCGGGAGAGGGAGAGACATGATATGTTTCCCCCATCGTGCTCCCACACTCTGCATCAAAGCTATTTTTTTTAAAAAACAGAAGAATATGAGGAAGGCAGGTGACATCTGGGTTTGGATAACATCTGGTTACCATGGGGTTCCTAGAGATGTGGACAAAACCGGAGCTTAAAATGTCACTTTTCCGTCTCCCTTCGCCCATCCGCATGTGGACAATGGCACCTGTTTACAGCAGTGGGAGGAAAATCAAGGTGACTGTTCCCTCTTGCCGTTCTTTAAACCCATGGGAACTCAGAAAGCTTTGACGGAAAGCTTTATTGTTAACATACTTGCAGTCTATTTGCTTTCTTTTCTTTATTCACGTGTTACTCATTTGACAGCCAGTATATCCACATAGTTTACTTTACGGAAATTTGGACCAGTTTGGTGATGAGAGGCCAGATGACATCACCCGTCTGTTTGGGTCCCCCCCCTTTTTAAATCTCACTTGGGTTTGCTCTTTTTGCACAAATGTTAAGAATTCCAGCATTGTACAAGTCTATAATAACATGGGGGGGGAATGAGCCTGAGAGAGGAGGAAGGAAAAATCTGTATAGTGGAGGAGGAAAAGGAGGAGGAGGGAAGGCCTGAGTTTAAAATAAAACACATCTGGATTTTCAGGTTGGGTTAGCACCCGGTTGTCACCCTTCAAAAGCTGCCTTGCCTTGCAGCGACAGACAACAGGAGTTTGAATTGTCCTGCCTCCCTCGCGCTCCAGCTTCTCTGCTTGAAGTGAGCGACAATAATCTTGCAGACCCACTCCTGATGGGAAGCCCTGAAACACGGCTGAACTCTCCCCATTTCCCCACAGCTGTGAATTAAGTCGGGGAGGCGCTGATGTGTGATGCAGCTGGGCACAAAGTGAAATGCAGTCGGCCCTCCACGGTTGTGGGTTTGACGTGCACAGATTTGATTATTTGTGAGTTTCTCCAACCCCAGCCCCAGCCCCAGCCCATCTCAGGCACTTCTTTACTGGGGAAAACTTCCCTCTTGGCAGCTCCACACAGGCCATCCAACCTTAGAAACCCACCTTTGCTTCTCCAGAGATAAAACCACAGCATGCCGTCTTCAAAACATCTTTCCGCTTAAGTTCTTCCTAAATAACAAAGGCCATTTCCGCACTACCCTGTTATAGTGCTATTATTCCACTTTCAGCATCCTGTGGAATTCCAGGGTTTGTACTGAGGCCAAAGAGCTCTCTGGCTGAGAATTCTCAATGCCCTTCTCTACACTGCAAACCCCAGCATTCCATAGGATGTTGAAAATGGAATCATAGCACTATAACAGTGTAGTGTGGAAATGGCCAAAGTCTTTGCCTGCTGGTGGAAAGAAGACAGAGGGGGCTGACAAGGAGTTCCACAGCCTGGGAGCAGACACAGAGAACGCCCTCTCCTTATGTCCTTGTCAAACATGCCTAGGATGGCAGGGGTTATCTTCACAACAGCCTTGCGAGGTAGGCTATTCCGACAGAGCATCAATGGCCCACACTCATTTTCAGTGACTGGGCAGAGATGGGAGAGTGAGTTTCCCCATTCTAGTTGGACCCCCTAACCAGCATACCACCCTGCCTCTGAGCCAAAAGAGTACTAAAACAATGTTATCTTACAAGCCATGCCACCTGCAAAACAGCTGATGTGGGCATATCTGGCCTGTGATCTTCAGCCTGCCCCCCTGGTTATGAAGTCTCGCTCTGTTGGTTAGGTTCTCTTCCATCCCATAATGAGCTCCAAGCAGCATGCAATGCCCCCGGGGAACCAACCTCCCCGTTGGCAACGTCTCTTGACTACAGCACGCAGCCGTTTCAGTTTCCAGAGCAGCCGGCAGCATCTGTTCACACAAACGGTCCTGCCCGTCATTCATTTCCTCCTAATTAAACAACATCTCACAAAGGCCGGGTAATCCACCCCCCCCCAGCTGCTCAGCATATGGGATGCCGGGGTTGGGGGGAAGAAAGGGAGAGAAGCAAAAGGAAGGAGCAGGCTTTCGGATTGTGATTCTGTTTGGGATAAGGATATGCTTAGCCAAGGATTGGGGAATTGCTTCTCCAGGTTGTGGATGGGCTCTTCCAAACTGGTCAACAGAACTCCCAGTTCTCACAATATTTTGGATTTTGTTGGTTATGGACACCTCTGCCTCCACTCATTCCACTCTTTAGCAGGACTGGCTGTGGCCATTTCTTGGATCTGTACCAGGGCTCTTCCCAAAAGACTTGGTTTGCATGATTTGCAGAGGTGGCCCTTTGGTTTGAAGGGCAAATTTATTTTCTTTCCTTGTCTTCTTTTCTTTTTTTTTGAGCATGGTAGGCTAATTTCAGAGGAAAGAACTGGCAAAGCCACCTCTGGGTATTCATTGCCTAAGAAAACCTTTTAACATTTGCCGTGCTGTACACACAATGATAAACGTAACTTAGAAAGCAGACAACGAAGACATTGAGACAAAGATTTTTCCCAACCTTGGCTCAGTCAATAATCAAAACGGAGGTTGCAGGCAAGAAATCAGAGGAACACCAGGGCCATTTCCACACTCGAGTGTTATAGCGCTGTTATCCCACTTTCAACCTCCTATGGAATCCTGGGGTTTGCAATCCAAAATCCAAAACCCCAGGATTCCATAGGAGGTTGAAAGTGGGATAACAGCACTATAACACTCGAGTGCGGAAATGGCCTATAACTTTGATGGGCAGCTATGAAGGAACTAGACAAGATCCCAAAGATATATCATTGGATACAAAAGCCAGGATTGCCCATGCCATCATATTTCCAATTTCTATGTATCATTGTGAAAGCTGGACAGTGAAGAAAGCTGATAGGAAGCCAACCAATATCTTCTGAACTGTTGTGCTGGAGAAGAGGTCTATGGATATCATGGTCTCTCCAAAAGACAACTAAGTGGGTCTTCAGATAAACTATCCCTAAAAGCCAAGAGGATTAAACTGAGATGGTTGTACTTTGGACAGCACACAGTAAAACCAATCTGAAAAATTTAAAACCTGTCAATAATAAGATGACTAAATGGACACTGTCATATTTTCCCATATATTGAGAAGACATGACTCCCTAGAGAAGACAACAAGGCTTGGCAAGGTAGAAGGCAAGAAAAAAAATAATTTCAAAAAGGAAGAGAAGAAATGGAGATTTTTGTTTTTGCTCCAGTATTACTTACTATTAGAAAGAAACCCCTTTGATAGAAAGAGAGTGAAAAGACATGTCGCAGAATAGCATACTGAAAGGTGTGTTTGAAATAGCATTGGACTTTCTATAGAATGAAAACCACTTAACCTATCAAATTAAAAAGAAAGGTTAAAAGAAGGGGGAAAAAGCAAACCTTTTCTTGCAAAACTGTTGGAATAAAAAAAGTCTTCACCTGACTACGAAAGATAGCAAGGAACCAGTCTAACCGCCCTGGAAAGGGAGATCCAGGGGCAGATATTTAGGTCATAGTTAGTTGTGGAAGATCCAGACCGAATAGAGGAAGTGACATTATTTCAACAGACTTGCCTTTTTTGCAAGTTTGACCGGTTTGGGCGAATTTGTATGTCTTGTCTGTCAATTGAAAGGCTATTGAACTTTGCACATGACCAGTGGCCTGGTTTCCCCCCATTATATCTTCCTTGTTCTGATGCTGAGCCCTGGCATTCAAAATAGGTTCTGTGGTGAGGCCTGACACAGTTCAGCAAGGACGTCCTCGGACATTTTGCTGCCTGAGGCAAAGGACTAGAGACATGCGGCCTCCGAAGTATGCTTTTGTGGTGCTGGACAGTTCCCAAATCCTCAATTTTTTGGTCTTAAAAAGAAGGCGAATGGCTGTTCCTGGAAGCCTCCAAACACAACAATTTAATAACAACGACAATATTCCTTACCTGCCGATCAAAGCAGGGGACAACAATAGATTGACATAGAAGAGTTAAAAACAGAATTTCAATTAAAGCAGTAATTAGACATGCAGATCAAGAAAAAAATCAGTACAAAATAGCTAAAAATAGACAATACGTATTTGAAACTCACTGTTAAAATTCACAGTTAAAAAGCATCAGGATTGGCCTGCTGGAAGAGACTGGTCTTTAATGCTGTTTTAAATTTGGATGCCGTATTCAGAATCTCTTCCAGGAGGTCATTCCCTAATCTAGGGGTGGCTGAAGAAAATGTCCTCTGGGTGACCATTGCCAGTCTAGTTCTGGCTGGTTCAAGTAAATGTCCCTTAGAGGACCTGAGTGTGCGGGGCAGATTATATGGCAGGAGGCGATCCCATAAACAACCTGGACCCAAACCATGTAGGGCATGGTTTCTTTCCAAAAGTGTGCTGTGACACATGAGTGTGTCGCTCTAAGTGTGTAGGTGTGTCGCCTACAATCTTGGAAATGTATGTTATTATTGATATATCCTATATATTTAAAAATATATGAAAGGTTTTTATGAGATATGGTGTGCCCCCATACATTTTGTTATTACAATTTATGTATGTGCCTGTATTTCTTACAAGGGGTTAGTTTAACCTCTGGTTTGCTGGTAAAACTGAATTATGGTACTGTGGGCATTTCTGCACTAGGCTGTTATAGTGCTATGATTCCACTTGCAACATCCTATGGAATCCTGGGGTTTGCAGTTTCGGGAGGGGCCGGGTGGCCCCTCCCGAAACTGCAAACCCCAGGATTCCATAGGATGTTGCAAGTGGAATCATAGCACTATAACAGTCTCGTGCGGAAGTGTCTTGTGTCGCAACATGAAGCATGTCTAAAAAGTGTGTCACCATCATGAAAAGTCTGGAAAGCTCTGATGTAGGGCTTTAAAGGTAATACCAATTTACCTTTCAACTAGGTTGCAAGCGCTCCCTGTATTGTTTTCGAAAAACAAAGAATAAAAGCAAAACACCCCGTTTTACCAGAACGAGAAATAAATTGCCAGACACATTTTTGTTGTACATTTTTAGTAGCCTCTGAGTCCACCAGAGGATCCCTGGCCCTGAAAGCGCTCCTCGACTAGACGGTCTCTTTTGAAACAGAAGGGTTGCTTTACATAGATATGTATAGGTCAGCGTCTTGGCACTGGAGAGATAGGACCAAATGAGAAGAGCAAGGAACTGATCCTGCCTTTTGGGGACGGGATGAACAACAGCCCCTAAGCCTCTGTTTTTAAGCTTTGAGGATTTGGTGGAAGGGAGCCTTTAGCATTCATTTCCCCCTGCAGAACATGCATGGTTGGAAAAGCCTCCATTGTCCCCAGGGCCAGAGGGATGAGCGAAACACTCCTTTGCCACAAAGGCCGGGCTTATGCAAGGCAGCCGAGTGACTTGCGGCTGGCGGGTGGCAGGACGCAAGGCCACGGGCAAGAGAGCAGCTGCTGATCCCCCTTCTTGTGCTAATGAACTAATTAATCACAGCCAACTGAGCTGACAGTCAAGCCCATCCTCCTGGGTCATGTGCCAGGTGGGAGCCTGGCTGGATGGAGGCCCAGGTGGCCGGCTGGGTTCCGGAGGAGGCAATTTAGCTCAGGAACAGGGGCAGTCTCGGGGTCCGGGATGGCCACAAGATGCGACGTCACTGTCAATCACCGGGCTGCACGATCCATGAGTCCCCCGCTGATCGCTCTGGGCATCAGACGTGGATCAAGGCCTGATCAAACAGTGCCGCTGAGGTTCCTCTCCTCCGGGAGCTGCTTAGATGCTGCTCGGAATTTATTTCATTTTTTATTGGGTTATTAAAAAGTATGATTACAAAGGAAGAGAAAAAGAGACAGGCAGAAAGGGGAGAGAGGGGAAAGTACATAGGATATGTGCAGGGCTGGGTTTTTTGTTCATTGCTGTCCAATCAGCCTCGACCTAGAGCCAGTGCAGCGTAGTGCTTTGACCATTGGACTATGGAAACTGGGGTTCAATTTCCTGCTCGGCCATGGAAACCCACTGAGTGTCCTTGGGTGCATCACACATTCTCAGACCCAGGGCCTTTCTGCACTACGCTGTTATAGTGCTATTATTCCACTTTCAACATCCTATGGAGTCCTGGGATTTGCAGTTTAGGGAGGGGCATTTGGAATTCTCAGCCAGAGAGCTCTTTGGCCTCAGGAAACTACAAACCTCAGAATTCCACAGGAGGATGAAAGTGGAATAATAGCACTGTAACAGTGTAGTGCGGAAAGGCCCCCAGAAAAACTCAAAGATAGGGTCACTTTAGGATTGCTGTAAGTCAGATATGACTCGAGGGCACACAACAACGACGACAAGCTTCGATTTAATGCCAGTCCAACAAATGAGAGACATCCTGTCCTCAACAGCCCTGTTCAGGTCTTGCAAACTTCCTGGACTGAATCCGTCCATTTGTAATGGTGTCTTCCTCTTTTCCTACTGCCTTCTACCTGACCAAGCATTATTTTCCTTTCCAGTGAGCCATGTCATCTCGTCACAACCAAAGTACAACAGTCTCTGATCATTTTGGCTTCTAGGGAGAATTCAGGCTTGATTTGCTCTACGGCCATTTCCGCACTGGCCCCTCCCGGAACTGCAAACCCCAGGATTCCATAGGATGTGGAATGTGGAATCAAAGCACTATAACGGTCCAGTGCGGAAATAAGATTTCTTTTTGCCAATCCAGGGTATTCATAGACTTCTTCTCCAACACCACATTTCCAATGAGTTGATTTTCTTCCTATCAGCTTTCTTCACTGTCCAGCTTTCACAATCATACATAGAAACCAGAAATAATATAGCATGCATGTGACTGACTAATCAGAGCTTGAAAATATCAAGTTACAAGCAATGCAATACTTTGTGGCTATGGTTACTAACAACTACTAGGAGGTCTGGTAGAATTACTTAGCTGCATCTGTAATGGTAGAATAATTTTCTTTTTCTTTTTCTTTCTTTCATTACCATTTGGCTTGGGGTGGGGGCACAGCCCTTTTGTGTTATAGTGTCTTTAATGTTTTACTTATTGCTCAATGTGCTGGTGTTGTGATTTTGTTCTAGTTTTGCTTCATCTTCTTTTTCTTTGAGCATGTATTTCTTTGATTGTTAACTATGGTTCTAATTGTGAATCTGACTGGTTGTGTGTTTTAAAACTAATAAAACAAAAGAAAAGTTACATGCAACATAGTCACGAGCAACAAGTCAATTTTTTTTTGTTAATGAGAGTGGTGTCACAGTTCAAAAGTAGTGTCACTGGTGGGAACGAAGTCATGGTTTAATCAATATTTTCTGGTTACTTTTTAAAAGTTATATTCAAAGGTCGTTTTAGGCCTTTTTAAGAGACACTTAGGAAATGCGTCAGGTTTTATGCCATTCTCTTACCAATCCCAAGTTCAAAAAAATAACTAAGGATATTCAAAAAGAATATTGAAATGAACAGCACAATGAATTAATACTTGGGACGCCTCTTGAGATGACAGGTCTCATTGCAAAAATTTGGTAACGCTTGGGGAAGTGGAAGGCCGTGAGGAAGAAGACCCCATTGCAGGGGGATTGACTCGCTCAATGAAGCCACAACTCTGAGCTTGCAAGACTTGAGCAGGGCTGTTGGTCTTATGGAGTTCTCTTGTTCATAGAGTTGCCAGCAGTTCCCTTGGGAGCGGGGGAAAGAAAAAGAAGAAAAAGGGAAAAGAAGAATATGACTGTGGTCCTTTTCACACAGCATTTTTCAGGGCGCCTGGAGCGTCGTGCGATTGTGAGGAGTGATCTGCATGACACACTCACAATCACGCGATGCTCCAGGATAGGGCAGGCGCCGATCATGCACCTTTTCATTTTTGGCTAGAAGCCGAAAATGGTGCACGATTGTGCATTGCCTCCAGGCCCCATGCGCACTTACCTGGTGTGTGGAGCCTCTGGAGCTGCGCTGGTCATGCTTCCTGCCCCAGCGCAGCCTGGGAAACTCCCAGGCTGCACTGTGGAAGGAAGAGGCAGGGTTCTCATGCAAGCAGGCAGCTCATGTGGAGCCGAAGGACCCTGGACGCAAGAGCCTCTCGCTGGAGGCTGCTTGCGCGATCCCTGTACCCCAGCACTGGAAGAAGGTAAGGTGCGGAAAGGGCCTGTGTGATGTGTGACTTTTGAGGAATAATAAGAAATAGGGTACTGAAAGAAGAGAATATCAGGATTTTAAGCGGAGAGGTGTGAAATGCAATGGCTCCTCCACTTTTGCAAGAATTTGGGGGTGCAGAACCCTTACAAAAGTCAAAGAACTGCAAATAACTCTTCCCCCGTGCTCCCCTTCCCATTTCCTTGCCTTTTGCCCTGGCACGCATGCCTTCCTTCTCCATCCTGGGGCAAAAAACAAAGGAATGAAAGGGGAAATGTGGAGAAGGAAAGTGCATGCTTGCCTAAACTTAGTACAGTTGGCCCTCCATATCTCTGGGTTCTGTGTCTACAGATTCAACCAACCATGGCTTGAAAAAAATCAGAAAAACAAAACAAAAAGCAGACCTTGATTTTGCTGTGTGCCAAGTGCTATGCAGATGTATAGACATGCCCTGCTGTAGCCTCCTGCCATTTCATAGATCCTCATACTCTCTTCCACACTTGAGTTGTTCACCACCATTTTACTATGCTATTGTATATAACGGGACTTGAGCATCCATGGATTTTGGTAGCCACGGAGGGCAAGGTTGTCCTGGAACCAAATCCCAGCAGATACGGAAGGCCTACTAGATGTAAATTCCAGGGGTTTTCTGTTTAAAATAGTGGTTTTGGATATTTCCTGCATTAATAACTTGCCCAGACACATCCTTTTGACCACACTTTGTCCCATGTTTCCTCTGTGAAAACTTGGCAGGTGTGATTTAGGAAAAGGAGGGCAAGGAAAGGCAGATAGTGAAAAACAGGCAGCTTAAAAAAAATTAGCCGTTAGAGAATTTGCCATATTGAGATGTAGCCTCTGAAAAAGGAAATTGGAGCAACTGAGACAACACATTTGTCTGGATCCTTTTCAAACATTCGCCGGCTGCATGTCAGTCAATAGGAGATGTTTTGCAAACAAAGCCAAGCTCAAGAATAATGAGAGCAGAGGAAACACCGGGACACATTTCCCTTGGAATTGGTCCCAGTGCTTAATTTCCAAAATGAGCACTGTTCTGCCGGGCTGAAGGCAGGCTGGCAAGCCTTGGAAACTGACCTGGAATTGCTTCCGCCTAAGCCCAGGGCTGAAGAGCCGACTCTAGTCGTATAATGGTGATGGGAGCAGGGTTGCGGGGTCCCAGACCCTAAGAGTTCCCAGATGTGAGAGCTAGGGACAATCCCTTGAGACATTCTGGGGAACAGGCCAAGAGTATAGCTATGGGAGGAGGAGAGTTTGCTTTTGCCTGAACTTACTGGGAAGGGCGAGATTCCACCCTCTTTTCTTCTCTCTTCTTCCCTCGCCAAGCTGAACTGGTTCAAACTTCAACTGGTGCAACGAGCTGCAGCCAGCTTGTTAACTGGGGCTGGAAACAAGGATTATGCAGTCCCTGTTGCAACAGCTCCATTGGCTACCAGTCCATTTCTGGTGACTTGGAGGCACCTACACACATACACGCACACACCTCGACACCCCTACCTGCTTGGACATGGCCACTCAGGCCCTGAAATCTGGCAACTGTATTTGCCATCACTATGCGGCAAGGAAGAGAAGATAACACCACCATGCTTTGTGCCTATGGCTCAGAGTCTACAAGTGGCACCTGCCCCCTAAAATTCTTTTTAGGCCCAAGGTGGCCCCCAGTACTGCCCTTTGGGGGGGATTTTTTTTTTTTGTTGTTGTTGCAGGGAGGGGATTTCCTTAAGAATGTTTGCCCCAACAATTTTGCCATGTTAAGTGCTGTTTTCGCAAACCTCTGGTTTTAATTCTTGGCTAACATAAGGCCAGTTGGCTCCCAATTTATTTCCAGGTTGGCAAAAAAGGGAATTTCTGGACCTAAAACATCCCCAAAACATGGCAGAATTGCCCCGCATAGCCTTCTAGAGAGGCATGAGAAGGCCTTTTAATGAAGTTGAAAAAAATTCCAGGAGGCAAATTAGGGAGTATATCCCCCCAAAACCCATGCAAGGTAAATCCCGGGCAGATCTAGAGTGTGTATGTGCCTTCAGATCTCCTTATGGCAACCCCATGAATTTCATAGGGTTTTCTGAGGCCAGAAATGCTCACAGGTGATTTTTTTTTTTTTTGCCAGTTGCTAGCTATTCACAAACATGGCCAGCTGACCAAGCCACAAGCAAGGTAACCAGGAGAGAGATGCAGTCAGGTCCTTGCTTGCTCTGTGCTCAGTCATCCTTCCGGACAAGTTTTAAACAATCCTGCCTGGCACTGCCTGCTGTTTTGCCTTGGCCGTTCCAGCAACCTCAGCAACCTGGTTACTAGCAAAGTCTGCCAAGGTGTCAATGACTTTACACTTTTTGTAGCCACCCTTGGCTTTCTGGAAGATCAGTGCACGATAGGTGTGGTGCGTGAGAAAAAAAATGGATTCACAAGGACGTGGCTACAGGGGGACAGCAAAATAAGGGCCTTGCCTCTCCAAATAAGAATTCCAGCTCCATGAAAATTTCGTTCAGGCTGCATATTTTGAGCACTGCAGAAAGAAAGTCTTATTTGCTATGTCTGTGGCCTATACCTTTTCTTTGGTTGCCTAAACTGCATTTTTAAAGGCTCAAGTGACATTTTAAGTTACTGCAAGATGGCTCAACCTTTCTGATTTCGTAAGTCTGATGGGACAAAAAGAAGTCTGAGAAGTGACATGATAGCCATCCTTAAATATCTGGAAAGATGGCATATGGATGATGGGGATGAGCTAGTTTTCTGCTGCTCCTGCAAACCCCAGGATTCCATAGGATGTTGAAAGTGGAATAATAGCACTATAACAATCTAGTGCAGAAATGGCCAGAGCTGCCAAGAGAGAAGATTCCCCTAGTTAAGAAGCACTTGAGATGTGGGGGGCAAGCGTTGGAGAAACTCACAAATAATCAAATTCATGAAACTGAAATCCACAAATGTGGAGGGCTGATTGTGGTGGGAATATTGGTATCCAGAACTTAACTCCATTGGGGGGGGGATTTATACTGTGCTGAAGCAATGCAGCATCTTGGCCTGTGTGTATAAAACATGTGCCATAAGGCATTTCTGCTCTGCCCCAAATTATAAATGGATACTCAGTGATAATGGAAAGACAATTAGTTCTGGGGTATAGAGTGAAATTCCAGCCATACTCTTGCTTATCTGATTCTATAATAATAATACTGAGCATGCATGTGTCCCCTTTTTATTAATATTTTAAACCACACAGATTAGTCTTTCAGATTATGATAGTGATGCCTTAGCTTGTTCTCATCTTGTGTTCCCTGCTACAAGTTTCTAAGAACCTGACCGCAAACAACAGAAATTGCTTATACAAGGGACAAATACATGTTTCTTATGCTCCCTGAACAAACTGCTTCACGCCTAATCTAGTTTAATTAAACTGGAACAAATCTTTCCATAAGTCTGCACTGAAAGGGGTGAAGAAAGCTGTTTTTCCCACCACATTGTTGCATTTGCTAAACGTTGCCTTGCCTCGGAGCTTTATGAGTCTAATGTTAACGATAACAAGACAATTTTGTGCCTCTATCTACTTACACTAATGGAAAATATCTACAATATCTCGTGTGCCATTGCAATCGGGGCAAGGATTTCAGTTCGAGCGGTGAGGAAATTGTGTGCATGCTAAAACTGCTATCCAAGCAAGAAAACAGATCCAAACATCACGGGTCGTATTATCAATGGTACAAATGCTGCACTGGCAGAGGGAAGATCTGACGGTGGTTTTGGGGAGCTGTGAATGCTTGAGAAGTGCAAGGGTTAGCATGTCATTTTCTGTCTCTTAATAAACGTCCACTCGTTATTCTTTATTTAAACTGTCTCTGGCTGTCTCCATCAAATCTGATAAAGGCCATTTCTGCACTATCTGCACTAGCCTGTTATAGCGCTAGATTCCACTTTCAACATCCTATGGAATCCTGGGATTTGCAGTTCTGGTAGGGGCCGCATGGCCCCTCCCGAAACTGCAGACCCCAGGATTCCATAGGATGTTGAAAGTGGAATCTAGCGCTATAACAGGCTAGTGCGGAAATGGTGAAAGAGTCACACTGTTCATTTCCTTGCCACACTATTCATTTCCTTCCCAGACAACGTTATTGACAAACCTTTTTTTTTTTTTGCATATGGAAAATATTGCATTGTAAATTGATTTTTTTTTTTTTTGGAACTTTCAAAAGACAGTTTCTAATTCAGATGTATTAATTGAGGGATATATTTGTCATTATCTGTGGAAAGGTTTTCTCACATAAACCTCTTCTATGGTAATGGATGCACCTTTGATTTTTGTCACTGTTCTGGCCATGAAATGGCATTGCTACACCTTTGCCAAGGAATATAACATGCTGATCACTTGAAAGCACATAGCATTTCTGGAGGAATTTGGATGAGTGTGTCCCATGAGGATAAGTGGGTATTTTCCCACTCCATTCTCAGCCGACATTGGAAAGAGGACACAAAGAAGCAAATCCCTTCAGCCAATTATGATCCAAAATGCGTTGGCCTCGAGGCTGTCCCCATCAAGAACCGGAAGCTTTACAACAGAAGGGAATCCCTGATAAGGATCCTGAGGCAACAGAAAGCAGCTCAGGCCAAGCATGATTTCTTTTTGTTCCATCACTGTGTGTCTTGTGTGTTTTTAGAACCCAATTCCATTAAAGATAGTATCTAGGATGGTCTGGAAAGCTGCACCTAAATTGTTATCATGGCTGAACATAACTGAGGAACAATCACATTCTTCATGACCCACCATAATTTTCCAGTTTCCATCATGTGCAAGATGAATGGGCCAACTTGAGAAATGAACGCCGAGGAAAAGGAAAAAAAGAACCACTTCTCAATAGTCAAACCCATTGTGTTCACCGAGTCAGTGCCCTCTCTGGCAGAGATCCAAATACAGGTGACGGCATCGTCGCTGACCAGGTCCCAGGGTTTCCCCTCCCTTGAACCTAGTGGCATTACTCACATCCTAGAGGAAGGCCTCGGAGGAAAATGCTTTCCTGTGCAATGAACAATGCTTTGATTTCCTCCAAGAAGGCCCTTTGGCATCCACTGGGGCTCATTGAAAGCTAAAATCTCTGGCTTTTTGTACAGCTCATTTCCCCCATGCCTTTGACGCCCACACAGTCCATTCCCAGAGATTTTTCTGGGATGAATCTTACGATCTCTAGGAACTTCTTCTTTTGCTCCTTCACATGAGCTTTTTGGCACATAGTTTAACCATTACAAGCCCTGGTTTTCTCACTACCCCTTCTGGGTGGTCTGCAATTTCCCCCCAAGGTTGTTCCCTCCATGTGAATGATTCATCTAAAATCTTGACAAACTCTGTTTCCCTTTTTGAAAAATAAATTTTTAATACCTATGGTCCTAAACCACAGGGCTATCTAGAATGTTTAAGTTCTATTTTTTTATGCACGCAACTACATTTTTCCTGCATCCCCGAGGCACACTCTTGATAAAATAACCCCACAAACAAACATCCTTTCTCATATCCTTGCATGAGAGGATCTTGGGAGTCGAGCCATGTTTGTTCATCCTCTCAAAGAGACGACCGATTCCTGTTGGAGCTTGCTTCCGCATCCCTTTTCGGTGGCCGTTGCCACAATCTTCCCTTTCATGGCTCTGTATTCTGTAATAACCCTCAGAGAGACCAGGGTGAGGAAAAGGCAGCTCACAATCAAAGAACAAAGCAAGGAAAGGATTGGAGAACCAGAAAGGCCTCATGGCTTCCTGCAAAGATGGACAGCGGCCACCTGCCCGTGAGCAACACGCTTGCAGGGTTTGCCACCAGCTGGATGGCCCCTCTTCCCCTTGCTCTCCTTGACTTCCTTAATCCTGCCAGCCTTTCTCAGTTGGGATCTCTGTGTACTTTCTGGAGAGGGCAGGATCTGCTCCTTTCACTATCCAGGGCTTCCATCTATGCTTCAAACACATAATGAGGTACAGCTTAAATATCCCTTATCTGAAATGTTTGGGACAAGAAGTGTTTCGTAATTTGGATATTTTTAAAGTTTTGGAATACTTGCTATTCGCATGTACATAAAATACAGTACTGTACAGGAGATCTCCAGGGAGCGCATGAATGAACAAGCAGGAGCGGTTCATACTACGTTTGGGTTCCTGCCATTTTACAGATCCTCATGTCTCTATCCAGTCTTGCATCTCGTTCGTTAGCTACTTGTGTGGTGTATGACTTGCAAGGCTGGAGAGAGACTGAGGATCTGAGATACGAACAAGCAGGAATGTCCTATCTCAGTCAGGGTGGCCGCACAGCTGATAACTCAAACAAACTAACCAAACAGCTCACAACTTTTTACTTATTTTTACTCATTAAGCAAAAAGTCATAGTCATGAAGAGAGTCCAACAGAATCCAAGGCAAAGCGAACGAGTCCAAAGTCACTCAATACAAGTTTTGAGTGTTGGAGGTTTTTGGATTTCCAGATAAGGGATACTCAACCTGTATCACACAAAAACTGGAGGAGCAAAAAACCGCAAAGCTTAATACAGCAGACCACAATCCAAAGAACGTCATTCAAAGTCTCAAGCAACCTCCATATTTCTGTGTTTGGCCATTGCTGCAATAGGTGGGTGAGGGGAAGAGCCATGTTCCTTCCTTACTCTTAAATAAAAAGTGATCTGATGATAAAAATGCCATTGATACTTACAAGGGTGCACCGGCAGCTGGGGTTCAGCCCAGACTCAAAGGGAGCTCTCCAAGGCGCTGAACCACCCCATTGGCAGAGCAAACCCACGGCCTTCATGCAGCAAATATCATCGTCATCGTCATCATCATCATCAATTCTATCCCACCCTTCCACACTACACTGTTATAGTGTTATTATTCCACTTTCAACCTCCTATGGAATCCTGGGGTTTTCAGTTTGGGGAGGGGCATTAGAATTATCGGCCATGGAGCACTTTGGCCTCAGTAAACTGCAAATCCCAGAATTCCACAGGGTGCTGAAAGTGCAATAATAGCACCATAACAGTATAGTGCAGAAAGGCACTAAGACTCAAGGTGGCTTGCAAATTAAAATGTTTACAATATAGGTAAAACACATTAAATAGGAATAAAATATTAATAATAATGTTAAAACAATGTACATCATACCCTTAAAACAACAACAGCACCCTCTTACAGGCCTTTTTCTTTGGCAAGCTTCAGTTCTCAAAAATCAATTGGAATAAAAAAGTCTTTGCCTGCGGATGAAGAGACAGCAAGGAGGGAGCCATCTGAGCGTCCCTGGGGAGGGAGTTCCAGAGCCTGGGGGCGACCACAGAGAAGACCCTTTCCAACCATACTTGTGAAGGTGGTCCGGATGAAGGAAGGGCTTCTCCTTGGCTACATCAGAGTGTAGTCAAGATGGCTAAAGTAATTAATGAGGAAGAACAGACATGCTAGGAGAGGTTGCAAGAGTTTGCGTTTTCCTGAGCCTACTGGGATGGGTGAGATTCCATCCCCTCTTTTCTTCTCCTCACTCCTGTTTGCAGCAATGGAAGTAAACTGAGAAGGAAAAAGGAAAGTGAGAGATGGAGAGAGAACCTGGGACATGTTAAAAGTAGCTGAAAAGTGAGATGGCAAAGAATTAACTGGGACTTTCCTTGCCAAACCAAGATAGTTGTATTGGGGTGGCTAACGGTCAATGTGAGAGGTGTTGCTGAGAAGCCGTTTAGCTCACATAAATATCGTAATGCACTTGGAAATGAAGTATTCTGGCTTGTTTTTCTCTTTCTGATGATACAGCAGCAAGCCATGCCAGGCATTTCTGATTTCCCCGTTTCCTACCATAGGTGCTGCCGTTGCCTGGAATTCTGGCTATTCTCAATGCCAACCGCCAGAGCTGTTCTGTTCTGTTGCTCTGCCCGCATAAAAATGAGCTGAAATGACTCCTAATGAGGTTAAATAAGGAAGACTCAGACTGTTCATTTCAGAATGAAGCACCGAAGAAGCTCTCTGGGAAATACATTTGATTCTCAAAAATGGAAAGCAGCTGTAAATCATGTCGGAGGCATCTGGCCCGAGCAAAGAGAAGAGAACTGGTGGAACTGTACCTCTGGGATGATGGAAGCAGAAAGACATTAAGGGTACAGGTTGCTCTTTCCTTTTCATGATGGATGCAGCCACCTTCTGAAATGAAAAGAGCTTCTTCTTCTTACATGGCCTCAGGCATGGCTGATGGGCTTGCAAGACAGGGCCTTTTTAGTGACTGCTTCAGGGCTCTACAATGCCTTTCCCAAGAAGGCCAAAATGGCCCTTCCTTTCTGTCCATCTTTATTTAGGCACAGACTTTAAAAAAAAATTCTACCAGGCTTTTTGAACTGAAGCGGTATTCTTTTTTATTGAGCTGTTTTCTTTCTTTCTTTCTTTCTTTCTTTCTTTCTTTCTTTCTTTCTTTCTTTCTTTCTTTCTTTCTTTTCTAAAATTGCATTTTATCCTTTTAAAGGGTATGTTTTAACTTGTTTTAACATTGTGAATTGTTGAATTCTATAACGTAGACTTCTGCATCTTCTTAGTGATATTAGTTTTAAAACTGTAATCTGTCTTGAGCCCCAAACTTGGGAAAAAGGCAGGATATATAACCAACAACAACAAGCTTGAAAAGGACTCTAGCTGGAGGGTATAACAATAGCATGAAGATTCAGAGACCAAACTCCAAATAGGACATACCAAAGACATTTTGCCCTCTTTGAGAGCTCTCTGCCAAAGCCAATGCATAATTTGAAGGGATGCCATGTAGAGGAGGGAGAGGACTTGTTTTCTGCTGCTCCAGAGACTAGGACAAGGAGCAATGGATTCAAGCTGTAGGAAAGGAGATTCCACCTGAACCTCAGGAAGAACTTTCTGACAGTCAGGGCTGTCCGGCAGTGGAATCTGCTGCCTCGGAGAGTGGTTGACTCTCCTTCTTTGGAGGCTTTTAAGCAGAGGCTGGATGGCCATCTGTCGGGAGTGCTTTGAGGGTGTTCCTGCATGGCAGGGGGTTGGACCGGATGGCCCCTGGGGTCTCTTCCAACTCTACATTTCTATGATTCTGTGATTCTATGATTCTATGAAACATAGGCAAAAGGACTGGGCAACTGATGGATATTTGCAGGAGGGAGATGTGGGTAGGTTTGGGGAAGAAAGGGAAAAGCCCCAAGCACACAGGCAACCAGTAGCACAGTAATGGACAGAGGTGCTGTTTTGGTTTAAAAGAACAGACAGCAAAACAGTAGAGGGGTCAGGACTACATATGTGAGCAATCCACCAGGAAGAGCACATAAATCTATGCAACCATTGGTTTGCTCTAGGTTGCTTTTGTGTGTGTGTATGTGTGTCTCATCTCCCCAGCTCAAGAGCCCAAATAAACCCATGAATGAAACGAACAGAGGCCTTGTTATTATTCTATTTTTTTTTTCCAAAAAGACATCCCAAACCCAAACATTACCATAAATGCTGAAAGCATCTTCAGCCCCATCACTTGGCGGTGGGGAGGGGAGGACAGTACAAAAAAGAACAAAATGTATGAAATTAAAGAGATAAAAAATGGCCACACCAAGAAATCAACAACAGGGGAAAATAGTGAGGGGGGGGACTGAATACCCAGATGAAAATGGAGTGTGTTATGATGAGAAGCGGAGAGCTTAGCTCACTTCGTAATTCAAAATCCCTGGTGCTGAGAAGTTAGCATCTCACTTGGTGCTTTTTTTGGTAACTGTCGACTGGCTCAGATTATTATAATAATGATAACATCAGCGATGGGGAGGGAGGCAGTAATGACGCTAACTGGGGACACAGAAATATATATCCATAGAGGCAGTCGTTCTGTTTTATAACAGCACATGCAAGCTACATTTTCTCCCCCTCCTCTCGAGCCGGCGACAAAGTGCTCAGACCATGCGCTGGTGGTGCTGGGTAACATGAGCAAACATTACCCCGTTGTTCTCTTTGCACAGGACTCAGCGGCATAAGAGCCAGCTGCAAACTGATGGGGGATTGTGGGAGGCAAAGCCTTTTGTGTGAAACAATCATTTGGGAGCGGGGGAGTTTCAACATATAGCCGGCCTCCTTAAGTCAAGAAGGAGTGGAATCCTTCCAGCAAATAATGAAAGCAAAATGAAGACAACCGGCTATTTGGCTAGTGAAACTAATTCTTGTTCCTTCATCTAGAGGAGGCAGGTCAGAGAAGAGTGGGATGAAAAGGAATGATATGGGGGGGGGGCGCTATGGAAGGAGAACAGTTCTGTTGGAGTGTCAAAAAAAAACCTCCAACAACTTGTGAAAGTGGAAAAATCAAAGATATCTTCCCCCTCCCATTCTTTTGCCTGGGTTGTTCTTCATGCCTGGGCAAAAGGCAAGGGAATGGGAGGATGAGAATGGCAGAGGGGAGCACACCTCACAAAAAATGAAATTCATGAAGGGCAAACCCGCCAATGCAGAGGGAGGAAAGCCCAAGAACACACCTGTAAATAATGCATTTGAAAGAGATGGCTCTCTAGGGCTGTTTCTGCATTAGACTGTTATAGCGCTAGGATTCCACTTTCAACATCCTATGGAATCCGGGGGTTTGCAGTTTTGGGAGGGGCCGGAAACTGCAAACCCCCGGATTCCATAGGATGTTGAAAGTGGAATCCTAGTGCTATAACAATCTAGTGCAGAAATGGCCTAACTTGGAAAGTTGAATGCTTCCTCCTGATAAACTGGACCCTATTCCCTGGCCATGTTCCCATAGGTCATTCTTCTCTTGCTCCTTTCTTTCCCTTAAAAGCCATGGGCTGAGGGTCTTGCCCAAAGAGCAAAGAGCTTGTCATCACGAGCTCCAGAATGTGATGCGTGTGGAATGCGTCCCCCTTGGGACCCTATACTGTGCTTTCTAGGCGCTTAACCTGTTACTCTCCGCTGTGTGCAGAAAGAAATACCGGACTCTGGACACTTGCGCTGGCGATGAAGGAATGAAGTGTAAGATTGATTCCCTGGAGGGATTTTCTAGCACACTTGGGATATTTGGGGAGGAAAACAAAGGGGGTGGAGGTGGAGGAGAGAAGGCCTTTGGTTCTTGGCATGCCAGAGCCCCTTTGAAAAGATTTACTTTGTGAGTCTGTGTGTGGTCATGGATGAGGTGAATCATGCTGCAGGCATAGAAATTGGAAAGCAGGTCCTAAAATGCAAGGCTTGTGACAAGAACATAATATAGTGATTATTTGGGTGTGCTGAGAACAGGTGCTGAACATGATTTCTCTTTGATGAAGCTCTATAAAACACTACCCCCCACCCCATCTGCTTTTTAAATCCAGACCTTTCTGTAATCTTACCCATTTATGTCTTATCGTGTTCTGGAATTTGGCTTTTCCAGGCCTGCTAATTCATTGCTACAGCCCACCCACATCCCATGATGACCCCGTTCTTCCCAAGTAATTTAATCCCTTGTCTTTCAGACTACTTTCTGGCGAAAGTGTACTGGGAGCTGTATTGTGGACTAGGGCTCTTATATCTCCATCATTACTGACCTCTTGGTCTGTCTGTCAACCTCACCAGTGTTAATACTCAGTTCTAGTTTGTCTTCTGCAACAAATAGATCGGATCTGGACACTGTGCTAATATGCAGCCCCACCTTTAAGAGCAGGGCATCTGGCTTTAACAGGCCTCAAATTCTGCTAAATCAATTAAATCGAGATTTGCTTCTTGCAAAGAGCCCAGGCTTTAGGGCAAGGGCACCTGGATACACACAATACAAACAGCTCCTCATAATGGAAAAATACAAGCACCCGAGGAGCCCCAGGAAAGCAAGGACTGAAGCAACCAGCAGACAAGACGGCTTTGGAAGCAACATGAGAAGGTTGCTAGGGACGCCGTTGTAAAGAGTTCTGCGCTAAAGGACTGAAGTGGAGCCAAGATATTTTTCCATTACTTTCCATCACAGGGTAATGGTTAACTCTGTGGTTTCCCTTGTCCAGTACAGCTGAGAATGCCTCAGGCTTCTTCTAGTGGTGTGGTACCTACATCACAACTAAGCCACACGTGTGGAAAACTGTACTCACAAAAGCATAGCGTTTTGCATATTTTCCCATACCCCTCAATGGTTCTGATTTGGCAGGTAAAGGTTCAATTAATAGACCACCATCCCACTTTTTCAGCTGCTTTTAAAATGTCCCAGTTTCTCTCTCTTCCTTCCACTTTCCCCCTTTGTCCTCAGCTTACTTCAGTTGCTGCAAACTGAGTTCAAAGTGCAAAACTGGTTTGCTCAGTTTAACCCAAGGGCCACACAGGAGGAGAAGAGGGGGCAAAATCTTGCCCTTCCCAGTAGGCTCAGGCAGAAGCAAACTGCTGGAGTCTCTCCTAGCCTGTGTGTTCCTCCTCATCAATAATTTTTGCCATCTGGACCACACCCTGATGGTGTTTGGCAACACGTGTGCTGGTAAAATGTCGGAGGGTCTGTTTCTGTTTTCCAGGATTTGCAACTTGGTGGAAAAAGGTGATTTTCCTGGGACAGGACCACCACTGAAAGAGATGTCTGCATTCCACTGTATTCCAGAATGCCAGATAACAAAGGTGTGCAGATTTCCTGAACCAGCAGTCATTTGCACACACGGCAGAGGCCAAAGGAATGTTAGATAAGTCCGGCTGTTGAATCACCACACGCCATAAAGCCAAGTTAACAAAACAGAGAAAGGGACTTTCCATATCGGGTCTTTTCCTCGAGGCATGTTGTATAACTTTTTTTGCAAATAGACTTCTGAAGAAATCAAAACATCTCCTGTGTTCTAAGAGGAGCAGTGAAATGTTATACAGTTCTGGCCGTGGCTTCTTTTGAAGAACTGTCCACCGTGTCAAAATAGTGTATATACATCTTAAATTAAAAAATGTCTCAAAACAAGAATTGTTTTAAAATAAATCTATTTTGATTTATTGCAAATAAACCGTCACACCATTTCCTTACTTGCTTTCCATTGCCAAATGAGAAAAGGTCTCTACGTTCTTTGGAGCTTCTTCTGCCCATTAAATGATTCACATTGCCGTTTTCGCTTTGTATTCATAGTTTCTTGTTGTATGGTGCAAAGTTTTGGATTTTTACTGCCTGTTGTAAACTAGTGGTTCTTAACCTTCTCTATACCTGGGACCCCCTTTTGCCAGGGCCCCCCCAAGACTGAATGTAAGATTTAAATATTCAAGTATTTCTTTAAATATTCAAGTATTAATTTTTTAAAGGCTTCTAGAAACTAGGATTCCAATCCCCACTCAGACACTGGGTGACCTTGGGCAAGTCACATTCTCTCAGCCTCAGAAGAGGGCAAAGGCAAACCCCTTCTGAACAAATCTTGCAAAAAACAAAAATAACCCTATGATAACGTTCACCTTAAGGATGCCATAAGTCAAAAGTGACTGGAAGGTTCTTTCTAACCATCCTGTTTGTCCTCTTTGAAAACTGACTTATGGTGATCCTAAAGCAAACCTATCACGGGGGTTTTCTTGGCAAGA
This sequence comes from Ctenosaura bakeri, assembly GCA_948474755.1. NCBI lineage: Eukaryota > Metazoa > Chordata > Lepidosauria > Squamata > Iguanidae > Ctenosaura > Ctenosaura bakeri. The sequence continues at coordinate 20,322 of CAOLHI010002116.1, read as the reverse complement.
TGTGTTGCCTTTGCCTTCCTCTGAGGCTGAGAAAGTGTGACTTGCCTGAGGTCACCCAGTGGGCTTCCATGGCTGAGTGGGGATTTAAACCCTGGTCTCTAGCGCCATAGATCATTTCCGCACTAGGCTGTTATAGCGCTATTATTCCACTTGCAACATCCTATGGAATCCAGGGGTTTGCAGTTTCGCCAGGATTCCATAGGATGTTGCAAATGGAATAATAGCACTATAACAGTCTAGTGCGGAAATGGCCATAGTTTGGGTGCATATGCACCTTTACTGCCATGTCCCTTTCATCAGAGGGGCATTTCTGCATTACACTGTTATAGTGCTATTATTCCACTTTCAACCTCCTGTGAAATTCTGGGCTTTATAGTTTACTAAGGCCAAAGAGCTCCTTGGCTGAGAATTCTAAAGGCCCCTCCCTAAACTGCAAACCCCTGGATTCCATAGGATGTTGAAAGTGGAATAATAGCACTATAATACTATAGTGTGGAAATGGCCAGGGATGAGGCATCAGGGTTTGTGTACAGGTCCCAAAACGCACACACACACAATTTTGGGGGGTTTCTGGGGCTCTGTGACCCACCCAAGGTCACCCAGTGGGTTTCCTCACCAAGCAGGAAATTGATTACCTTCTTAATCTCCTTCCCTAAAAAAAAAGAAAAAAGAGAGAGAGATGAACTTTGTGTTGACAAATTTTGCTCTAGTTATTCACGAGCTACCAAATGCTACCAAATATGCTCAATATATATTGCTCTTGTTTTGCAACTTGGCCTGGACTATACCCCAAAGCAGGACTTGAATTCTTCCTGAACCTGAAGTTGTAGTTTTCCTAATTTTCCCTGCATGCACGGAACAATTTTGTTTGATAAAATTTGCCCGGCAGGTTTAATTCAAGACTTGTTCGAACGGGTTTTATAAAGGTATCTACCAAACAAGTATTTTTTTAAAAAATGATCCCTTCCACCAGGATTAGAAACAAGCATCTCTTAAGCAGCTCTCGATGGGAGGTAAATAGCAGATGTGTGTGTTTGTGTTTGCGTGAGAAGGGGAACACAATGTGTCTGCGTAAACAGAGAACAGCCTTCATGCAAAATGGGGTTTATCCGCTTTCTTGAGGTTCAGGGTACAACATTTGAGAAGTCAAGGATGTTGATTGCAAACTGGAACTTCCTTCTTAGGAAGGCTAGAATATTTTATTCTATATTTTATGGCCAATTCGCTTCCACAAATGGGAAACCACTGTTTTTAAACAGAGGGCTTTAACACGATGCTGTGTTGTTGTTTTTTTGTTTTTAATTTTTGTTAAAACACAAAACTCGAAAAGACAAAGAACATAGTTTTCATATAGATAGGAAGATCTCTAAAATTAGGTTTAAATATAATAAACAAATCATAGTAATATTATCATATTATCATGTTGTGGTATTAATATACACATAATAGATGTACTGTTTAATTTGATATTTCCTAGGATCTGCCTACCCGCTTTCTTGCTTCTTCATTTCAATTCCATTCATTCTTCTTCCTTTTTGGCTTCTTGACTAGTTGTCCTTAGTATAACACATGGGCTATATACCTGAGGATCTTATTTACCTAATAATAATAATAATAATAATAATAATAATAATAATAATAATAATATTTATATCCCGCCTCTCCCAATGGATCGAGGCGGTATTACAACAGTATATCAAAGATATGACTAGTTGTCCTTAGTATAACACATGGGCTATATACCTGAGCATCTGTTCTCTTATTTACCTAATAATAATAATAATAATAATAATAATAATTTATATCCTGCCTCTCCCAATGGATCGACAGTATATCAAATACATTAAAAACATTACAATATAACCCATCCTCCCCACCCACCAACCCTTCTAAAACCCCCTAAAACACATTAACTATTACATCTATTGATATTGTCCCTAATATAATATTCATCTTAACCTTTATCCAAAATCCTAATATCTTTGTTCTTACCAATATCTAATATACTTAAAATATACTTCTTTTCTCTTTTCTTTTCTCATATCTTCCCTTAATCCAGAAAGCTCGCTACCATCGAATCTCCCCATTTGTTTTTAAAAAATTGGACAAGAGGGTCCCATTTTTTAACAAACTTCTCAAGAGAGCTTTTATTGTTTTTAATTGCTGCAACATTTGTTTTTTTTAAATGTACGCTTCAAATTATTTTAATGCTACTACCTTCCGGAGACAACTAAAGACATTCTTATTTCAGCAGGCATTTAATAGTGCTGGTTATTTTAATGGTCATTTGTATGTTGTTTTTAATGGGTGTTTTAATATTGTTTTAATTAGTATTGTTCTTTAATGTGTGTTTTAACTTTTGTATGCAATGGTTTTTAACTCTGTTCTAAGTTTTGTAAACTGCTTTGAGTCCTTTGGAGGAGAAAAGTGGGGTATAAATAAAGATAATTAATAGTAATAACAACAGTAATAATAATTAATGGCACTTCAGTGGTAATTGTTTGTTTTGTATGGTTTAATTTGCAAGCTGTGTTGTTTGTTGTGTGTTTTAACTTTTCTATGCTATAGTTTTTAACTACGTTCTCTTTTAGGTTTTGTAAGCCCCTTTGAGTCCTTTCGAGGGGAAAAGCGGGGTATAAATAAAGATAATAAATAATAGTAATAATAATAATAATAGTTAATGACACTGATCATTGTTTATATTGTACAGTTTAATTTGCAAGCTGTGTTGAGTTTAATGTGTGTTTTAACTTTTGTGTGCTATAGTTTTTAACAACATTCTCTTTTAGGTTTGTAAGCCACTTTGAGTCCTTTCGAGGAGAAAAACTGGGTATTAATAATAATAATAGTAGTAGTAGTAGTTAATGCCACTTCAGTAATAATTGTTTGTATTGCGTGGTTTAATCTGCAAGCCGTGTTGAGTTGTGGAGAGGAAAAAAGGCGGGATATAAAATAAAAGGATGAGGGCATGCTCAATTAGAGCGTGGTGGGGACAGTCTCGGGTCAATCTAGATGACCTCTGGGTGTGAGGGAAAAACGGTTAATTTTTTCTGCAACTGAAGTCCCTCTGCGTTTGAAAGAAAGACAATGGAACTTTGTATAATGGAATGTTATGGGTTTGGCTGGGCTGTCTAGCCCTTGGCCTGCGTCTGCTGCCCCTTCTGCTATGGGGAGAGCCTTGGGTAGCTCATCCCCTCATGGCTCGGCCTACCTCACAGGGCTGTTGTGAGGATAAAGTAAGAGAAGGGGAGGCCGGACTATACACCACCTTGGAACATGAAAGGTATAAAGGTGTTTTAATGTTTAAACCACACTCATTGCCCTCTTTCCTAGGTGTACTAACGGCTCTTTTTTGACAGGCCCGCCTCCCGACCCTCTCCTCCCACAGACTGTGGGACGCCCTCGAAGGCCAGGGAGGCCGAGGCGAGACGCCCCGCCCACCCACGGCCACGTGATCCACCAACGGCTTTCCCTCGCGCTTCCTCTCCTCGCCCCCAACCTCCCTCCCTTCTCCAAAGCCACGCCCCTTCGCCACGGCAACCGCCCCGCGAGCCTTTTTCAAAACCGACCAATGGCCGCGCGGAGGGGAGAAAACAACAAAAAACGCCCTTCCGACCAACAACCAACCCCCGAATCACAAGTCGGGATGAGGAACGTCCCGCCTCTGGGCTTCCCCGTCGCTGATTGGAGCGGAGGCGGCGGCGGGCCCGCCTGCCAAGATGGCGGCGCCCATGAGAGGAGAGGGAAGCGCTCAGCCTGAGAGCGGGAGCCGTCGAGGGGCTTGAGGCGCGTCTTCCCCGCGGGGCGCCCCTCGGAGCGAGGGAGGCGGGGGCCGGAAGGCCGCAGAGGCCGCCCGAGGCAAGACGCGGCCCCTCTTCTTTTTGGGGGAGGTGACCCCCCCTCTGCTCCCTCAGCCGACCTGAGAGAGCTTTGCACAGGGGGTCCCCCCGGGGGGAGGGGATGCCGGCGGGCCCTTCCCCTCCCCCGCCCCCAGGGCGGCCCCCCACCCTAATTCGAAGTTCGCCCTTCAGGCTCCGGGGGACATGTCCTGACTTGCCTCTCCCGTCCATCTTGTTCCTCCTCCTCCTCCTCAGCAACTGGCAGTCGGTGCTGCCTCTGCTTTGCGCCAAAGCGGGGGGTAGGAAACCCCCCCACCCCGGCTCCCCTCACGCGGGGACCTCCTCGGAGAACTGCGCCCGGGGCTCCCCTTGGGCAGCCACTGACTTGCCTCCTTTCTCACCGGTGGGCGCTGGGTGGCCCTGGAAGAACAAGGGCGACAGGAAAAAGGGTCTGGTTTGCAGGTCCTGGGACGCCTCCCCCTCTCTTGGCAACCCAGAGTGGACGCTGTGGAGAAAGGACCGAAGCTGAGGCAGCGGGGACCTCTGGGGCTCCTCTACCTTCCACTTTATTGCCAGAGCATTCCCTGTAATAAAAGCTGGGTGCTTCCCCACAGCTCTCCTTTCACCGCTCTCTTGGAAAGCAACACAACTCACTTGCAATCACATCCACAGCAAGCCTGTTCTTCTCGCAACTGTTCATCTGGAGCTCAGCGATGGATCTCGTGTTCCAGGTTATCAACGGCATGGCCATGATTTTGGATCTTGCCCTTATCTTGCTGGACCTCAACTTCTTCATCGTTTCCACCTTGGTTTCTGCTCTGGTCTGGCTGGTTGCGTTTGTTTACAACCTGCCCGGTGCCTTGATAGCCTGTGTGATCCAGTGCTGGAATGGGGTTGGGTTGTTTTTGCTGTGCGTGGCTGAAGCGGTGTATTACTTGACTCTGGGCTCTGTACACACCGTTGTCAATCTGCTGCGGGGCCTCTGCTCCACCATGGAAAGCTTGAAATTGGTGGGCCACTTGTTTACCCACATGACTCTGAGAAGCAAAGAAATTATGCACCGGAGTTTCTGGAATCTGGTTGGCTCTGGCCAGTCGCTTCTGAGGCAAGTGTGTGAAATATGTGCTATTGCCATGAGCCTTGTGGCCTACTTAATCAACAGCATCATCAACATCTGTCTCATTGGTACCCAGAATCTTTTCTCCCTGGGGCTGGTCCTGTGGGAGACTGTGGCTGGCCCATTTTTGAGAGTCACAGATATCTTCGCTGCCTTTGTCGCCCGCCTTTCCAGCAGTGCCATCGCTATGGCTATTCTCTTGTGGACTCCTTGCCAGCTGGCATTTGATCTCATGGCCTCCATGAGCAAATTGCTGATTAATATCTTTTTCCTTAACCTTTATGGCTTGGTGTTGCTATCTGTGATTGTTGCTGCCAGCATCTTAATCCTTAACCCTCACCTGACATGGACATTGGCGACCCAGGTGTCTGACTACTTAAATACCATGCCTTCTTACCACCGCCTGCTCAGGGAGTTACGGCGCCTCTATCAGGTTGTGCTCTTGTCGCTGGAAATGGTCCTGAGCTCGCAAGCTTGGCGTAGGTTGGCCGACTGGAGTCTCCAGATGGCCAGCTGGAACAGAGGCATTGGACGGGCAAACCGCCAGGGAGAGGAGCCGTTTGCATTTGATGCCAACCAGGAAAGACTAGAAATAGCTGGTGTGGTTCAGAGACAAGCTCTTCCTGGCATAACTCATCCAAGAAGACAAGGAGCACCTGTGGCCAGTCAACAGGCTGCAACCCGCGCTCACCAGAGAGCCAGCAGGGACCAGCCTAGAACAGATGTTGATCTGGGGTCAACCACACAACGGAGTGTGGCGTCAGGGCATCACCTTCAACCTCAGGATGAAGGACCAAGCACATCATCTGCCAAACCTGCAAGAAAAGAGCAGCTAAATGCTCCAGAGGAGGACAGTGACCCATGGCTGCTTCTCAAAGAACAAGAGGAACGGAAGAAGTGTGTCATTTGTCAGGACCAAGCAAAGACAGTCTTGCTGCTTCCTTGCCGGCATCTTTGCCTCTGCCAAGAATGCACTGAAATCCTGCTGCAGCAGGCCGTGTACCAGCGCAACTGTCCACTCTGCCGGCAGATGATCCTGCACACTCTCAACGTCTACTTGTGAACTTTGCGGGGGAAGGGGACAGCTTTGTCCACATTCCATCAGACTGTTCAGGTGTATTGGCCATGGCGTGGGAGGTCTTTGGCCTCTGTATGTATATTCTTCTTAGTATGGAGATTAGCACTGTGCTGATAATCTCTATCAGCATTGGTTGCTCTTTTACTTTCCAAAGAACTATTGTAAATAGTGAAAATTTGAAAACACTTCAGATGGTTTCTATGCACTTCTGCTTTCACTTTCTTGTTGCTGCCATGAGAAGGAACAGTAGTGGATCAGAATGACTGTCTGAAACATTACTGTTGCTTCGATGTGAAGTTTTTTGTTTTTCTTTTTACTTGCAACATATTGGATTAGAAGCGGGGCTTGAAAAACACATCATATACTTGTCAGCCAGAGGTATATCAATAGTAAGGAACTGGTTGTTTATAAAACAAAAACAACCAGGTGCTGAAATCCCAAGTGTTTTGATTTTTCTATACATTAGTGTCCAGAACAGGTGGGTAGATGTTGATGGACTCTAGCTCCCATCAGCCCTAGCCAACATAGGCAATGGAGAGGAATTCTGGGAGCTGTAGTCTAACAACTTCCAGAAGGCCACACAATTCCTACCCCTCATCTAGAATTTGATCTGAATCCTGTTGCTAGTTCCAGCTAAAGCAGTCATATTGAATCAGTTGGAAAGTGAACCAGCATCCCACTGATTTTGTGAGTTTACTTTTGTTGGGAATGCCAATAGAATTCAGACTTTCCATAGCAGGAATAATTGTTAAACAAGTTAGGAACACAGATGGGGATAGTCCCATCTTTTTTATTTTTTTATTGGAAGTGCGGCATTTTCCAGATGTTTTGGACTACAACTTCCCTAATCACTGGCCATTGGCAGAGATGGATGTAGTTCAAAATACTGGAAGGCCCAGGAGTTAAGGAATTCTGTTGTTCAGGAACCGCACTTAGTTGTGAGCCCACAGTTGCATGAATCTCACCAGCAGAACAGCATCATAGATCTCTACAGAACACTGTGTGATAATATGCGTTTGTGCAGTCTTCTCATAGGAAAGTCCATCCTTACAAACTCTGATCTGTAGATGTCTAACAGATGCTATCCACAGAAAGAGACATAAACTTAGCATGCAGGACAGTGTTCCTTCTTTCAAGAAGCACAGTGAGTGTGTTAGATGATGCAAAACATCCACTGATTGTCTTTTTGATAGGTGTTTTTAAAAGAATCTTAACTGGTCCAAAGCATTTTCCTCTCTTCAGTTTTTCTGTGTCCACTTCAGGCCTTCGGATCCATAAGAAGGACAAGTTGGGCACCAAATGTTCCGTTGTGGAGCATACTGCTTTCAGCATAGTTTGCTTTGAAATTACATCGGGATTTCATTGCATCTGTTAGTGTATAATTTCTACAAGTTGCTGATGCAAAACTGCCATTCCAGCCTTGTTGCAAAATTGATTCCACCCTTTTTGGGTTAAAATGTGGGTGGGTAGAAGGAAGCTGATACTGTGATAACATTTGGTTTGCTGGTAAATAGCAACATTCTGTCAGCAGTGCTGGAGACTTGATAGTTTCCTTCAGGTTCTGCTGAATCTAGGGTGTGGGCTAAGATAGCCAGAGTAGAAGCTTTTTATGACTCCTTCCCTGTGTTGGATTTGAGCAGGGTGGTGATTGTGTTAAGAAAGCCGGCCTCCAGATCCCAGGGCTTAAGTCCTAAAAGCTGAACCAGTTGGTCCCCTAGGAGGAAGCCGTTTTTCTTGTGCTTGGACAGTGCCTAAAAGAGGAGGAGGGGACTGTGGTCAGATTGCTTGACTGTCACAGTCAGCAGAACAATCATCTTCAGGGTTCTATTCTTTCTAGAGCCAATCAGTAGCATCTATAGGGCTAATTTTCCAAAATGGGGCAATGAGGACAAATCCAGGTATTCAGTCCAGTGAGTAACTGCTGTTAACCTATAACCTCTCTCCTGTTTACAATAGGGAAATGAGGAAGATAGGTGATGGCTCGCATACCCACAGAAACAGCTAGTTCCTCTAATGTTTAAGCAGGAAAAAGAAATCAGGGAGGTATGAAATCTTGATTAATTTGTTTTTGCTCTTTTGAGTCACTAAATTATTGACAACTGTTCTCATTGTAAATGGCGCTGTGATCTGGAGATAATTTTTCAGCCCTGGTGATTGAGTAGCATAAATAGACTTGATCTTGGCTCAGTCCTGGCTCTATAAATTCACCAAGTTTTTACGTTCTCCCTGTAGTGACACTTAGAATCATTAGAATATGGGTGGTGGGTTGATACTAAATGTATTTGCTTGGAGGTAAGCCCTGTTGATTTTAACAGAGTTTACTTCCCAGTAGAGTCTGCCTGAGAACAGATTTTTGTCCCTGTCTTACAGGTACATCCCACCTGCTAAAAGGTCAGGGAGTCACCCTAGGCACCTTGTAAAGCATCCTTTGTAGCAGACTTGAGTAATGCATTCGGTAGCTCTCACCCTCCTGGTGTTGCTTGAGGTTCTCTGGGGTGGTTGTGCAACCCTGGCCACAGAGATGCTTGAAGGGAGCCAAGTTTCACTTTACGAATTGAGAGGACAATTTCCAAGTAGAATTTCACATCCTGAAATTATGATGCTATCTTGCTTTGACATATGGCTAAGTTAGCTGCTGTAAAACTTTTAAAAGCAGGATTTTAAGGGCTATCACATTTGCCATTCAGAAGAGGAAGAAATGGCTTCCTCAACTAATATGCATTTTAATATCATGCTGCAAAAGTAACACTGCATTCATAAACATTTTGGCTGCTATTTGCAGATTTCTGCATTGCCCAAGGGTGTGTCCACACTACAAAATTATGTCAGTTTGATACTACTTTAATTACTTTGATGCTGGCCTATGGAATCCTGGGACTTGCAGTATGTTGAGGTGCCTTCCTCTAAACTACAGCACTGGAGAATTCTGAGTACCCCTTATCAAACTACAAATCCAAGGGTTCCATAGGATGGAGGCATAGAAGTGGAGGTGGTATCAAAGTGCTACAATAGTGTAGTGTGGATAAACCCCCAAGGCAGGAGATGGCTTAAGCCACTGCGAACTCTCTCAGCTAAACTTGCAACACTTTTTGGTGTTTATTATTTGGTGTTTATTATTGGTATTTGGTGTTTATTATTTCTTCCTTGCTTGAAAAACAAACATGAGTTTCCTTTCATTTGGTGTCACTTAGGCCAAATGTCGGGAGTTGTGTGGCACTTTGCCGAATCAGAGCAGCCAGCTCAATGTTCCTTCTGTATTTTCAGGTGGTGGAATGCTTAAAATCCCTACCAAAAGGGAAGGAAGCTATAACTAAGCAGAAAGGCTTCTCCCCCTTTATGGTCACAAGCGGGGAGAGGTGCAAAGCACTCTCAGATGGGGCTTCTTGGCATTGGCTGAATCCTGAAATTTGGGGCTGAACTGTTGCCTTCAAACACCAAGAATGGGGCCCTTTTACATTACACTAGTATAGTGCTGTGAGTCCACTTCAGTTGCCATGGTTGCATCCTGTGGAATCCTGGGGTTTGAAGTTTGGTAAAGCACTAGAGCTCTCCAGCAGGAAATTCTAAATACTCCCAGGATTTTGTAGGATAGAACCATAGTAGTTAAAGCGAAATCATTGTGCTAGAATTGTGTAGTGCAAAAGGGCCTGAGGGTGCTAGCAATGGGGGTTTTCTCTGTCCTGTAACCTAGTGGGGAGGGTCTGTAGCACCAATCCACAGGCTATAGAGGTCCCAGCCTTCCCTGTTCCTGGGCCACTTGCATTTTGTCTGAATTTCCTTTTAGAGTGTAAAGCTTGGAATTCAATTAGCACAACACTGCTGAATCATAAGAAGAGAGTGTTTGCCAAGCTCCTTGGAGTTGGGTGAGCGCCACAGCATCTCTCTGGGTGATATACAGTACTGCTGTGTGGAGCCATAGCTCTGGTAATTGAAAAACTGATTTGAACAATGGCTAAACAGTGCCTTAACAAGGGCAGGTCAGGAGGAAAGGCAATGCTGAAAGTGAACTAGTTGTGAAGCCAGCAAACTCAAGTGGGTGTGTAACTCTCTGTGTGCCTGTTGGGTTGACCACAGGGAATATATACAAGGAGCAAAAAGTCATTATATAGTCATTTGTGGTAGTGCATACTGGGTCTGGACATAATGCAGATGGTACAGTCCTGAGGTGGTAGGATAGGCTATACCATTTCATCCTGTAGCTGGGAGAGGCTGTTTTAGCAATGTCTTCTTATGGTTCTGTTTTATTTTTTAAAGCCCGCCAAATAACAAAATGAAGGCTCAGAACAGAGAGATGGAGATTCCAGAACAACCTCTAGCAACTTGCTCCCAAGGTGTGTTGGATTACAACTTCCATCATCTCCAAGTAGCATGCTGGGGATGATGGAAGCTATGGTTCTGAGTTGTGGAAGGCTGTTCTGAACTACCGTGCTTGCACTCTGAGCTTTCTATTTGTGGACTGGTTTTTTTTAAAATTTTATTTATCTTAAAATGTTAGACCTCACCCAGTAGCTGCAGTCTGAATTGGTAGAGCCCACCAATTAGTTCTCTTGCAGATGCAGACCAGAGATGAGGATATGGAAGAACAACGAGAGGCAGAGCAATCTAACTGAGAGGAGTATTGAAGTCTTCTCATCCTCCCTTCAGTTCTCTTTAGAAATTTCATTCCAAAGCAGTGTAGAGTCGATTGCACAGTGCTGTGAAGTGGGGGGAGAATTGGAAAAGAGGAGGGGGTCTGTCGTTTTTGCAGCCGAGACCCCCCCCCGGCTGCACTTGTGGAAATAGCCACTAACTCCTGATTTGTGCCTTTCTCAGACTGATCTGTTCTGCCCATTGTCCTTGTTTTGCGTTACGAAGATGATGTGTGATTGCCTTGTATCCGGCATCTGCTCCCACCCCCTCACATGATTCCATTGCAAGTGTCCATCTGATGCCTCTGTGGGGGCACTTTGTTTGCTTCTGTGGTTCTTTGCACTATCTAAATGACTGTTTAACAATTAAAAACAACACTTTTTCACAAAAAAGAGTTTCGTCTGCCCTCTGTCTTAAGTGATTAAAAATACAGTAGTACAATCTCCCTTTCTGCCTGTTGGCACCAAGGGAGAGCCTTGCATCTGCTTCTGGGCCTAGACGTGATGGACCTGTGACTGCTGCTTCTTCTCTTCCTCTGAGGCCAGGGCAGCGGCAGTGGGAATGGAGGTGAGGGCCTTTGTATGTTCCTGCATGGCAGGGGTTTGGACTAGGTGGCTGACGGGGTATCTCTCAACTCTGCAATTCTCTGGCCAAGATCCTACATCAACCAGGCAGAATGTAACACTATGTGTCTCCCTCCCTCCCCTGCAACTGTCAACTCTGGGAGAGGTGGTGATTGCTGCTACTACTCTCCTCCTCCTCCCCCCTTCTCCTCCTCTGCCCCATTGGGGAGGGGTGGGGGATGCAACTGTTCTGGACTTGGGAGGGGAGACACAGCATGCCTACAGCACACCCACATTTTCCTTCCCTCCAGAGCCTAGAGCAGCCACATTGCCATCTGAATTGTCTGCCTCTTCCATCCCCTGCCCCACAGGTAAGCAGCAGTGAGCCCTCCTGGAGCTAGACAGCTGCGTGGGCAAGAGAGTTGGATGGGGCTCAGAGGGCTACAGAATTGCACCCTGCATCCTGTCAAAAAAGTGACAAATGTGCACTTCTGTCACAGGTGCATGTTACCAACAGGATCCCACCCTATGTATCCCACCCCAGGTAGATTTATAAAGACCATCATTGTTTCATGTTGTTTCCCCTATTGTATGGTAGAGTTGAAAGACAAACCTTGGGAACTTTCTGCATGAAAAGTTAAGCATACACCATTTCCCCCAGTCCTGAGCACTAGTAACACATATCCTGGCAGCCACATGAGATCTGGTATCCATGTGGAAGTCTAGATGGGTGAGGTCTACAATTTCTCCAGTGGGCATTTTTTGTTCCTAGATTTCATTGTTGCCTCACTGTTTGGAGAGGTGGGTTCCCTGTCTGTTCTCACTTGGCAGTTGCTGACAGTTGAAGTTCAGCAACCATCTCTGCAGAGGAAAGTCCCTTCTGAAGCTCAGAAGGAATCCAGCCAGTCCAGATTCTTGTTTATTAGCTGCTGTGGCTCTCTTCGTGAAACTGAGCCAAGATGACTCATGATGGAATCCTCCATTGCCAGAAGAGTGAGCTGGAATTAGTTTCCAAATGCAAGGTGGAAAAAAGCCGATAGAGTTTTTAAAATTATTATTAATTTATGGGGTGATGAGGCTAGCAAGTATTTTGAATGAGTTGTGTTTCTTTTTTCACTACTCAAAGTAATGCAAACCCAATAGTGATTATGAACATTTTATTATTCAGAGTGCGTTATGATGAGAGCAGTTTTATATAGTGGTTACCACTCTGGGCTGACTCAGGAGACCTAGATTCTAGGGATGGGGAAGATATTTGAAAATCTTGGGGAGGTGGTTTTAAGAAGTATTGATAAACTCTAGTGAGAAGAATCCTGAATAGGCACAAATCTTTGCAGTTCAAGGTTTGTGCTATGCGAAATTTGCATGTACTTGTTTTGCACAGAAAACAGCATATTGTTGTGTACAAAAATATTATTTTCTGAAGATAAAATTGTGTTTTTCCTGCACAGGATATGCAGCCTATTTCTACATAGAAAGTACTGTTTTCTGTGCAAAGCAACCATGTTTTTTTTTTTTTGCACAGAATAAGTCTCAAACTGCCAAAAATTTCCAAAAACTGCATAGTTTTTGAAGATATTCTTGCATTGAGAAGCAAATTTTACTCATTGGTTCCTTCAAGAAGAAATTTAGTGAAGAATTACACCTCAAGTAGTAGATTCTGGTCTTCAAAAAGCCATGTGATCTGCATAGATGACCATGGATATAAATGCAGCAACTAAATAGTAAAGGAAATATTGTCCAAGGTTCTACATCATGGTCTATCTTTTGTAACCTTACGAATCTGTAGCAGAAGTGCAACAAAAACCTGTTAGTGAATTGAGACGTGCCAAGAGTGTTCCCATATGCGTCAAGCATTCCTGATGAGCATCAGGCACTTGTGATGTGCATAGACAGTTGCGATGTGCATGGCATACCTCTTGTGCTCATTGGGCACTTCTCATGTGCATCGGGCACTCCAGTTGCACTCTGGCACTTCCTAGCTGATGTTTGGATGTGCCTTGGGAGAGCCTTGATGTGTGTTGGTGCCCGTTCCACATCAGTGCTGGGATATATCAGTCCCTCCACTGGCTACCGTTGCACAATGAGTGCTTGTACTTTGCAAAGTTGCAGCCACCGCTGGAGAATATGAATGTTGCAAGACTAACTCAACTCCTTTTTCCACACGTGTAAGCCAACGTATAAAGATACGATCCCATCCTGAGTTCCAGTCGTTAAATACTTTACAGCAGGGGAGGGCAACCATGGTTGGGCTAGTGCTGGTCCCCACTCTCATGGGCCACACACCAATTTTCACAAACCAGAAGTGACTGGGATGGCACTGAAATGAACAATTGTTTCCTATGGAGACAGGTTGTTTTATAAAAACCTGAAGTGACTGGGATAGAATCATAGACCTGGAAGAGACCACAAGGCATTGAAACAAATTATTGTTTCCTATGGAGACAATATTTGCAAAGCAGAAGTAACAGCATTAAAATGAACAATTGTTTCCTATGGAGACAGATTTTTTGATATTTAAACAAACCAGAAGTGTTTGGGATAGTACTGAAATGAATAATTTTTTTACTATGAAGGCAATTATTACAAACCAGAAGTGCCTGGGACAGCATTGAAATGAATAATTGTTTCCCAGGGAGACATGATTTCTTCCCCAAGTTGGAGCAATGGGGTGGGACTCTGGAAACCATACAGAGGCCATGGACAGGGCATCTGAGGGCCACCCACTGCACAGCTTACTGTTTCTCCTCCACTTCCCTGTGCTATAGGAATCTGGTTAGGTTAGTATTATTACTTGCATATTACAGAGGGTGGGATGGGTGAACTGACTCTTGCCTTCAGAAACTCTCGCAAGAAGCAAAATTTGGCTTAAGGTTTCTTGTTTTGCTGTTCGGGGCAATTACGCAAAGTGACCCATGGAATATGAACACAGCAAATATAGGTAAGAAATATTTCACTGCCTTACTCTTTGAAACTCTAGAAATTTGGGCGCTATAAGAAAAAGTCATGTGGGCAGGCAGGATTCTTACTGCGAAGGGACAAAGTCGTAATTTTGCCCCCTCCGTAGCTACACCCCTGGCCGAAGGTCTACTGAAAACATGGCCCATCTTTTGCACTGCTAGGAGGTGAAGGGTGTCTGACCCAAGATAATGAGATGATATTTGTGCATGAAAGGAGCATAATCCCTTTGCAGGCTGAAAAGTGGAGCACAGACAGAAGCTATAATCTCCTGTCAGACCTCCAGAGAACAGCGTTTTGGGGATCCGTCTGGGATCTTGAGTCTGCGACTTACCCCAGGCTCTTGCTTATCGACTCAAAAGGTTGTGTCAGCAAGCAAAGCATCAGATAAAGCCGGCTAAATCGGAGAGTAGCGGTTCCCTTGACAACTGCATGCTGGCTTCAAAGATGTGGCTATGGAGAGATAATAACTGGAGTAGTGTTGCACACAGGTTTGTTGTTTGGATCAATTTTTCAGGGAGATTCCCATTTCATTCTCTGAGTTTGACCTTGGGAACTACCTCCCACTGCAAGGGCATGGAACCTGATTCAAATTCAGACCCAAGCTGAGTTTTGGAGAAATGTCTTGGAGGCTGCAGTTCCAAAGGGTAAGATCAGAAATAACTAATAACTAATAAGTATGTAACATGGTGGTTTGAGCCTTGGACTATGACCCCGGAGATCAGGGTTTGATTCCCCTCTCGGCCATGGAAAGCCACCGGCTTACCTTGGGTGTGTCATACTCTCTCAGCCCTTTTGTTATTGTTGTGTGTTTTCAAGGCAAACCTATCATAAGGGTTTCTTGGCAAGATTTGTTCAGAGGGTGTTTGTCTTTGCCTTCCTCTTGAGGCTGAGAGAGTGTGACTTGCCTAAGGCCACCCATTGTGTTTCCAAGGCTGAGTGGGGACTCAAATGCTGGACCCCATGGTCATAGCCCAATGTTTAAACCACTACATCCTGCTGGCTCTCTAAATAAATAATTATTGTGAGTTGTTTCCAAGTTCTGCGAGTCACCCAAAATCACTGCAAACAGTTTTTCATTGAGTTCTTGCAAGAGAAGCAAACGGACACACTTAGACTCTTGGTACCAGGTGATCTGTGTAAGGATAATCCTCACTCTGCTCAATTTATAAAATCATTTCCTTCCGTGGATCCATATTTGAAACACATTTCCTCTTCTCTGTCCAGCTGCAGAGAAGATTTGCAAGCTGCCTAAAGCTGATGATGCAGATCTGAAGCCAGATCTTTTGCGGATAGATTTCCTTCTCTCTCCCCCACAGTCACACCCTATTTATAAGCTCGTCTAGAAGGAATCCCAGTCCCAGTGGGGATTTTGTCCTTTTTCAGATCTTTCTAAAATGGTGGGAACAAGGGACTGGGAATCTAAGCATGGCTCAGAACAATGTGCTTTTATCTGATTTGGCCATTGCCCAAGTGCTCTAAATGGAACTGAGCTAAGAAGTTATGTCTCTCAGTTGCCTTCATGCTTTCCAGGGCTGCTGAGTTTTAGCTGCCTCCCAAGCATCATGATGACAGTGTCACCTGAGGCTATTCACACTGCAGAATTATAGCGGTATCATTCCACTTTAACTGCCTCAGTTATCCTATGGGAACCTGGGGTTTTTAGTTTGGTGAAGCACTGGATCTCACTGGCTGAAAATTCAGAAGGTGTCTCTCTATACTGCAAATCCCAAGATTCCATAAGACAGGATCATGCCCATTAAAGTGCAATAGTACCGTATAATTCTGTAGTGTGAAGGACCTCAGAACTCCCCAGAACTTGTCACATTAATCATCTGGTTGGGCCAGTGAAGGGAAGCAATTCTGAGAGTCCAAAAGTCAGCATGTGGGGTGTGGACACAGCTTAGGATGCTTAGTCTGTTCACCAGGGTCTCTTTCACACTACACAATTACATCACTATGATTCCAATTGAATTACCATAGCTGTATCCTATGGAATCTTGGGGTTTGTAGTTTGGAGAGACACTAGCAGAGCTCTCTGACTGAGAATTTCTAGTGTGAGAGGACGGTCTCAGAGCAGCAAAGAGAGTGGCCCCATCACTTCCTCTGTAGCAAAAGATTTTTGCATGTTTAACTAATAACATTTTCACATGAGATGGATGTGGAATGCAGATTTATCCCACATACCCCTGGAGAGTTCTCATTCTTAAACTGAGCGAAACTGCTCTTTGGGATGGGAAGAAGAGACGAGTGGCTTGCTTCTGCTCATAACTCTGATATGAGTGAATGAATTGGCCAATAAATTCTGATGGCCAAGCAGAGGCTGGGGGAAGAATGGAAGAATTGATAGCAAAATGAGTTTTGTATGGCAATATGTGCACTGAAGTGACTTTTGTATGATGATGCCTGTGAATCACTCATGTGGTTATTCAGCACTTGGGAAGGAATTGAAGGATGTGGTTTCCAAAAGCCCATAATATTCCACACAGCCCTCCATTTGTTCATATGCATTATGCAGCGTTCTGCATAGAGAGGCATGACCCTCTGCTCAGCAGGCGTCACCTGCCCTGGGGGAGTCTGTGGTTTTACTTACTCCCTGGTTGCTACAAAGAGAAAAGACATCTCCATACATGCTCTGATGAAGGTCTCCTTTGCAAACAACTCAGAGAAAGCACAAATGGAGGCACTGAGATCTGTAGTGCGATGAAGCCTCTTAAGTGGCTGGTTTCCTTTTGAACATCTCGGGACTGGGAAAAGAACATGAAGGATGCAAAAGGGCAAAAGGAACAGGGTGCACCATACAAAGCCAGAAGCTGAGGAAATGTGACCCCCTCCCAGAGCTTTTTAGTGCAAGCTGAAGCTGCTGCTCTGGTGTTAATTGTTTCAGCAGACCTGGAACTGGTGCTTGAAGCCATTCTGTGTTTGCACAGGTCAGGCTCTTGTAATAGAAAAAGAGCAATATGTGATGCAGCCTTACCTTGTCAGTTTCCTTTTCTCAACAGGAAAAGCCAACAACTCTCCATCCGAGTGAAAATGCCTAATTTCCAGGTAAGGCAGCAGGGAGAACAGGACCAAGTCTAACAGCAGCAAATCTACTTTCTCCTCGTCCTGAGGGTGTCTTGGAGACCCACTTAAATGGCTTTCAGAAAGGATGTGCAACATTGCAGAGGGTAAAAGTCTTCTCCTGACAGCTGCATCCCAGGATAGACAAATGAAACCTCCATGTAGCAAGGCTCTCTACTTTTAAACTGAGCTTGGTTTTAAGAAAAATGCCTCTTGAGGAATGGCAACTCTATGAATCCTGGAACAGCAAGGCCACCTTTGCAGACATCATTCTGCACCTGGTTAACACCTGCCCATTGTTGTTGCTATAGCATGTCTTCTAGCCATTGCCAACTCATGGCAACCCTAAGGTGAGCCTCTCACTGGGTTTTCTTGGCAAGATTTTTTTTCAAAGGAGGCTGAGAGAGTGTGCCTTGCTCAAGGTCACCCAGTGAGTTTTCAGGGCCAAGCAGATTTGAACCCTAGTCTGAATGGTTGGGGGATTCCAGGTACTGCAGTCTGCAAAACAGCTTTCCCAAGCTCTGAGTTCCCCATCGAGAGTAAAGCCACTGAATTCAAGAAGACATAAGCTGAGGAAATGTGCATGGCTGGGGATGAGGGGGGTTGTAGTCCAGAACTTCTGGCAATCCCTTGGCTTGAGGGATCACTTCTGGTGATCACCTTGCTGCTGTGTGGCAACCAGGGGGAAGCTGACAAAGATCGTTTGCTTGATTTCAAACTTCTCTCTCTCTCCTCTTATTATTAAAAGTGCTCCTTTTGATGTGAGTGAATCTTGGGTCTGATTTATCTCTTCGACCCTCTCTTTCCACCCTCTCCCCAGCTGCTTCTTTGTCTGGCTGAATCTGAGCTGAAAGTGTGCAGCAGGGGGTGAGATCAGACGGCAACTTTAATGAGGCTGGAATTTTTTACTGTCAAGTTTGCCTACAAGTCTGTCACAGGGTGGGCTGAAGGCAACGGCTGAGCATCCTCTGGGATCTTTCTTATCTATAAATGAGGTGGTGTCTGCCGTCTCCCTCCCCGCTTCCCTGCAACCCCAAGCGAGGGGATAAGCTAATGAGAGGATACCTACGCAGCCCAGCCCAGACACAGAGCAGCTGAGCCGCTAAGCCTAGGGCAGGCTGTTGTATTTATTGGCAAAGGACAATAGGAGCACAGAGCTATAGGTCTGAGGTTCCTTGCTGCATGGCCAGAACATGGAGAAGTTGCATTTTTGCATTGCTAACAATTATACAGGGGAAGTGGGTGGCTCTGCAGTAGAGTTCCCAGTTGATGATTGTCCCAGGCTTTGAGTTTTCTGGGCCAAAACCTGACATCTAGAGATGGGTTCTCAATGGTGTTATAAAGTATTATGCATTTATCAACAGCTTTTCATTCAACCACAGCCGCTCATGCCCATACCATGTTTGGACATTAAGACAGAAATCTTAACAAAAGGGGCTATGCCCGGAAAATGGTGAAATGAGAAGATTATTTCCTGTCACTTATGGAATAAGACGGGAAAAGGACCATTTAATCTAGCCCACTTGCTTGTAGCCAAAAGGTAGATGCAGAGCAGAATGGAAAGTGAGCTGCTAGTCTGTTTTTGGGCACAATTGAAAATGCTGGCCATTTTTAAATCTATCCTAACGTTGTGGTTTTTGTAGTAACTCTATGGGGATCCTATTAGAGGGTTTTCTTGACAAGATGTGTTCAGAAAGGGCTTGATGCTGCCTTCCTCTGAGGCTGAGAGAGTGTGACTTGCCTAAAGTCACCCAGTGGGGTTTCTCATAGCTGAGCTTTCTGGTTCCCCTGCACTCACACAAAAGGTAACCAAAAAATAAAACAAGAGGTTGAACTTTAAAACCAGTAATGACAAATTACTAATTGCACTCTATGACAAGTTTGTGTGCGTGCTTTTAAGTTGCTTACATTTGTGCGCATGCATAAGCAGTCCTTGGCTGCCCCAAGTCTGTGCACATGTGTGTGTGTGTCTGTATTTATGTGCCTTCAAGTCACCTGTCAACTTATGGTGATACCACCTGGGATTCATTGGTGATCTGCCACCCAAGTACTAACCAGAGCTGTCCCTGCTTAGCTTCCAAGATCAGAGAGGATCCCGTCCCTTTAGGGTTGTTAGGCCATCTATAAAAAGTAGCAGGGCCCAATTACTTCCCAGGCTCTTATTAAAAACCACATCTGGGATCTGAATGTGCCATTTGACAAAAATGCACAGAGGTTTTGTGCTTACTTAATCCTATTTGCCCTGACAACTCACAGGGACCTGGTCATGGGTTGTGTGGCATAAAACTGGGCCAGCGTTGCTGACAGTGAAGACATTGAGATCATAAAAAGATTTCCTGTATGTTGGTTTGGTCGGGAATCAGAACGGAGACTGCAGTAAAGGAATCAGAAGAAGGCTAGGACTTGGAAGGGCAGCTGTGAAGGAACTAGACAAGATCCTCACATGTAAAAATACATCATGGAATACTAAAGTCAGGATTGTCCATGCCATCATATCTCCAGTTTTGGGTATGTTTGTGAAAGATGGACAGGGAAGACAACTGATAGGCAACTCATTTGAAATGTGGTGCTGGAGGAGAGATTCTGGACTGCCAAAAAGACATATATGTGAGTCCAAGAGCAGTTAAGCCTGAACTCTCCCTAGAAGCCAAACCGACTAAACTGTGATTGTTGTGTTTTGGACATATCATACCCTCAAATGAAAACAGGACGTGTGGCCAGGCAACATCGGAGTGCGGTGAAGATAGCAAACGATATCAATAAGGAAGAACACACAAGGTAGAAAACATTGCCGCGGTTTGCTTTTGCCTGATGCTAATGGGAAGGGCAAGATCCTTTCCTCTCCTCTCCTCTCCCCCAGCCAATTTAATTGATTGCAAACTACTTTGGTTGGAACTTGGTTTTCAGGAATGGAAATAAGCTGAGGACAAAGGGGGAAAGCAGAGGAGGAGAGAGAAACTGGAACATTTAAAAAGCAGCTGGGAAAGTGGAATGAGAGAGGACTAATCAGGACTGACTCTGCAGATGCAGGAACCTTTGTGGGTATGCAATGTGCTCTAGAGCTCTGAAGCTGTC
>CAOLHI010002115.1:0-292575 GCA_948474755.1 Ctenosaura bakeri | reverse complement strand
CAGCTATGTTGTGGGTATATAAATCTTGGGGCTGCTGACTCACTGAGCCATACAGTCAGCTCAATTACATGCTGAAGGCCTTGTAATGAGATTTTCAGTGGTATCAACGAAGAATTAACCCACAGTGGCCTGTTCAGCCTTTCTGTTGTATAATTAGAGCCCTGCCTGTCCAAGTTCACATTATCTCTGATCTGCCTTGAACTATTTGTTATTGAAAGTTCATTATGAAATTTTGTAACTGATGCTCAATTGTTTTTCTACACTAGCCTATGATGCAGTGGTTGCTAATCTTAGGTGTGAATTATTTTGAAACTTACTGACAATTCAAAGAACTCTTGTGATGTCTAAAGTAGTTTTTCTCCACGTGGAATCTTCTGGATATGGTGGTTTACAGGTCTCATCATTCCTTAGCCATCATGGCCAGTGCTGGTTGTGGTGATGGGGCTAATGCCCAGCCTATTTGGTAGACATCAGTTTGGAGAAGCTGGTGGAGTTGAAAGTAAGCTAAAAAAGTATGTAGCGACAATAACTGCATATTCTTCCTTCTACCTCTGTTTCTTTATCACTTGTGTCTGTTGTTTAGATTGCAAACACCTTTGTGTGGGCAACTATTCTCTTGTTGCTTTGTAAAGACTCCTATCTAATAGTAACACACCACTGGGATTCATGGTGAAAGTGTAGGATACAAGAGTAATTGGAATACAGGTAAGGAAAAAGAACAGGTTGCTTACCTGTAACTGTGCTTCTTTGAGTAGTCATCTGTGCCCTCACGCAATGGGAATCTTTGTGCGTGTGCAGTAGCTTTTTGGAAAGTTCCAGAGCTGAGCAGCTTGGCAGAACCCCTCCCCCATCTGGTACCGAGCATGTTCAGTCCTGCCAAGCCAATGGTCTCTCCTCAGTTTTGAAGTCCGCCGAAGCAAGGACTTGAAAGTGGGTAGGCTGGGTGTGTGTGTGTGTGTGGGCACAGATGACCACTTGAAGACCCACAGTTACAGGTAAGCAACCTGTTCTTCTTCTTCATGGTCTCTGTGCCTGACACAATGGGAGACTGAGTAGCTTACTGGTGGATGGCGGGTCAGGTCCTAGAAGATAGAAGACAGCACTATACGATCAAAGTGAGCATCACACCGGGCCCTGCAGTCAAGGCGGTAGTGGCAGACAAAGGTCGAAGGCCGGGACCAAGTAGCCACATGACAAAGCTCCTGTAGGTCAACTCCCCTGAGAAGGGTCACTGAAGAGGCCATTGCCCTAGTGGAATGGGCACGAAGCAGAACCGGTGGAGGTTGCCTGGCAAGTTCGTAGGCAAGGTGAATTGTTTAGGCAACCCACTTGGAAAAATATTGAGTGGATACCTTGTGACATTTCCAGCATCCACCATAGCAGACAAAAAGGTGGGGAGTCTGACAGAAAGTCGAGGTCCGTTGCAGGTAAAAGGCGAGAGCACAGTGTACGTTGAGCGAGTGCAGGGAGCGCTCAAGAGGCAAGGCAGGATCAGGATAGAAGGTAGGTAGAATCAAATCCTGATTCAGATGGAAGTCGGAGATGAAGGAAGAAAAGACAAGTCCGGATGTAGGGCTACCTTGTCCCAATGAAACACAAGGAATGGCTCATCAGAACGCAACGCAGTCGGTTCTCCTGCCCATCTGGCTGAAGTGACAGCGACCAAGAACACTGTCTTGGTCCTAGAAGACGGTCATCAGACCGTCTTGGTCCTAGGAGACGGTCATCAGACGTGGCCATTGGTTCAAAGGGATGGTGCATAAGTTGAAAAAGGACAAGCAATAGCGACCATGGAGGAAGTGGTGGGGAGATAGGAGGGTAGAGGTGTTGCAGACCTTTAAGGAATTGCTTGACTGTAGTGTCCAGAAAAAGGCTGAGGAAGGAGAACCACATGGCTGATAAGCCATGATTGTAGAGAGGTAAACTTTCAGAGAGGAAAAGGTGAGGCCCTGGTCCCGCAGTGTCAAGAGGGCCTCATTACGAGAGTCCGCAAAGGCTACGAACTTCCTCCACTTGTAGTCGTAGGATCTGCGAGTGGATTCCTTCCTTGCAGCTGTAAGGACAGCTTGGATAGCGGGAGAGTCTAGAATGTTATCCTCCACGCATGCAGTTGGAGGAGAGTGAGGTCTGGGTGCAACACACAACCATCCAAGTGAGAAAGGAGGTCTGGCGTGCTCTGAAGTCTCATGTTGCGGCCCCGTGCAGTGGCGAGAAGGGGACCGAACCAATGTTGTCTTGGACAATAAGGGGCTACAAGGATGGCATCTGCTCTGTCTGCTGCAATCTTGGCCACCACTCGACCCAAGAGAGGAAATGGTGGGAAGATGTAAAGGAACTCCCTGCTCCAAGGGAACTGGAATGCATTCTTGAGAGAACCGGGGCCCAGACCCGCTCTTGAGCAATAACGGGGACACTTCCTGTTCTGTTTGGTCACAAAGAGATCAGCGGTTGGAGCGCCCCACCGGGACACTATCCACCGGAAGGCCGCGTCAGAAAGAGACCACTTGTGGTGGCACACTGTGTCTCTGCTCAGCATGTCCACTGTCATGTTGTCCTGTCCTGCTAGGTGAACCACAATGGGATGTATCCATAGTGGAATGCACCAGTCCCAGATGCGCGGAGTCAGATGGAGCAAGGTGGAGAAGTGAGTGCCTCCTTGTCAGTTCACGTAGCAGATAGCTGTCGTGTTGTCTGACAGGATCTGGACAGTCCATCCGACAACGAGGTTCCAAAAGGCCCGAAGAGCTTTGAAGATTGCCAAGAGCTCCAAAACGTTGATATGGAGACACATCTCCAGGCTGGCCCAATAGCCCTGGACTGCGAAATTGTGACAGTGAGCTCCCCAACTGAGGAGGGACGTGTTGGTTGTGATGGTAAGTGTCAGATGGGGCTCGACAAATGGCATTCCTGACAAGAGATGGCGTGGGGACAGCCACTAACGAAGGGAGTCCCATACTGGATGAGGGACCCACAGAATCTGGTGTTGATTGTCGAGTAGAGAATCAAAGCACTGGAGAAACCAGTGTTGCAGGAGGCAAGCCTGAAGGTGAGACAAGTAGGTGACCGCTGTTGTGGCTGCCATGTAGCCAAGAAGCTGTTAGATCCTGCGGGCAGAAACGGACGGACTGTGTAGGATGTCAGCCACAGCCTGTCGCAGGGTCCAAGTGCGCCTCCCGGGTAGGAAGGCCCTGGTGCAAGTGGAGTCCAGAATGGCCCCAATGAAATCCAGGGTGCAGGAAGGTTCCAAGTGGGATTTCTTGGGATTCACCAGCTGTTCTATGGCCCCTTTGAGGAGGAGGGTCTCGACCTCTTCGAGAAGGGTCAGAATGGCAGGGGTGGAGTCAAAAATGCCGAGAGGAGGAGTATTTTGAAACTTGGTGGTGTAGCCAAGACAGACAATGGTCAGAACGCAGGTGTCCGAAGTGATCTTGCGCCAGATGTTGAGGTGGCAGTCTGCAGGGAAAGTCAAAAACGTGAGTTAGTAGTCGAAGAGGATTTCTTGGAAGATGGTTGACGTCGTCTAAAGGAGCGACGGGAAGAAGCTGGCAAGGACAATTGGTGAGATGTGTGGTGAGGAGAGTGCGACCTATAGGAGTAGGAAGGGCGCCTCTATGAAGAACAGGATGAAGATGGTTTTCTAGGTTGAGCCGTTGGATGAGGGCCCATCTTCTTAGTTGTTAGTCGAGCTTTCATAAGATGGTCCATAGCATCATCTGTAGTCACATGAAAGAGTCCTTGGCTGTCAAAGGGCAAGTCTTCAATCATTTTTCTGCTATCCTCAGTCAACCCAGCAAACCGGAGACCGGAGGGCGATTGCACCCATCATCATGCGCGCTGCACCTTCAACAGTGTGCCAGGACGACGGACTCTGTTGATTTGAGAGAGCAACAGACTCATTAAAATATTGGATGGCAGTGGCTCTGTGGTCATCCGGCAGGTGGGAAAGCAGGTGAAGAAACCTATCCCAGATGTTACGTTGATAGGCCACCAGGAAAGCTTGAGTGTTAGAAATCCTGGTAATCAACGAGGAGGCAGAGTAGAAGTGACGGCTGAAGACATCCAAATGGTGGCCCTCACTATCAGGTGGAGTTGTGTGGGCCCTTTTGCCCCCTTTTGTTTAGGATGACTCAATGACAATCGAATTAGGAGTCGGGTGATTAAATAAGAAATCAACATCCTTCTTCTGGGTACAGTAAAGATGTTCCAGGTGGTGAGGGATTGGTTGAAGTGACGCTGGTTGGGCCCAAAGATGTTTCAAAACCACCTGCAGGATGGGCAGAAACGGAATTGGAGCTGTCGACAGAGGCCGAGTGTTGACATAGTGGAATACTGGGTCCTGTACCATAGGAGCAGGACCAGAAATGTCGAGGCCCAAGGCTTTGGCCATTCTGACTAATATGTCGGAGAACTGCTTGACATCTTCAGGAGCTGAATCAGGAGATGGGTCCACAAATGCTAAAGGTGGGGAGGTGTGAGACTGCGGTGTAGAATCTGTTGAATCACCGTCGGAATCGTAAGAACCAGAAGAAGGAGACGATGAATGAGGGGACTGAGAACGACAGTGTCAGGCGGGTCCTGTTGCAGGAAGAACAGCCAGTGGAGCGCGAGCAAAGACTATTGGAACAGATGGAGCCAGAAGCAAGACTGGAATTTGCACTGATACCGAGGTCGGGATATGAAGTGGTACTGAGGTCGATGCTGACGAAATGGGTAGGATGGTCAGGATTGGTGTGATGATGGACTGCATCGACAGCAGGACCAACAGAGATATTGGCAGAGTAGACGCAGGGTGAGTATCCAGTGGAGGCCAGGACACCGTCACAGTCACCCGAGGAGGAGGCAAAACGGCCCGACAATGAGGCAGTGGGTCTCGGGACTGGTGATGAGACCAAGATGGCGAATGGCAGTAGTAGGCCGATCGGGCCTGAGAACGGGATCAGGAGTGGCGATACCAAGGAGAGTGTTGGTAATGAGATCCCAAAGGAGATTGTGACGGGGAACGTGAATGTCGAGAGTGGTAAGGGGACCAACGACGGATGTCAGGATGGTACTGGTCATGATAGGCAGGCGAATATGAGTGGTAGGAGCCAGGTTGCTCTCTCCAAAGGTGCTTGTGGCCATACCGGGCGATATAGGAGGCTGACGAGAAAGGCGAGTGAACTCTTGCTAGTGAAGTCATGTAAGCAGTGCGGTAGCCGTAGTTGCAACGGAGATCTACCCCTTTCACTGTGTCCCAGAGAACGGGCCAGACTAACTCAAGGCAGGTCTCAGGAAATAGCCCGAGGAGAGTCCAAAACAGGCAGACAATCCAACTCGGGATGGCCAGAAGAGACAGCCAGGGCCAGTGGAGTTTGGAGACATCAATCTCTGGACTGGTCTGACGTAACAGGCGGAGAGGCTGGTGGTGAGGGCTGACGGTCCAAGTCGGACACAAAATCTGCAGCAGCTGGAACTGAGAACACCAGGAGCTGGGCAGCATCCCACACCAGTGAAAGGACGGGAACATCATCCTCTTCGACGGTAGACGTCGCAGGTTGCGTCGGTAAGGGGCCAAGAGAAGAAGGTCGATTAGCCAGTGAACGGGCAGCGGGAGAAGGAGAGCGATGCTTCTCCTTCTTCTTTTTCTCCTTATTGGAGGAAACAGAAGGATGATGCGACAAGGTCTGTTTGTGCTCCGCCAAGGTAGGGACCTTGCAGGGCTGGTGAACGGGAGCCTGCTGCGAGGTCAAGGTGCCATCTCCAGTGGTGAATGGAAGAATAGGCATCCTGGAGAGCTTTGGAATCTTCAGCAAAGAAGATATTGATGGTAAAGCTGGTGGGGTCAAGGTCAGTACTGGTACCGAAGATGTCGATACTGAGGGACTGGTCGTTACCGATAATTTCAGGGCTGAGACAGAGGATGACGTAGAAGACATTGGTACCAATATGGTGGAAAGAGCGTTATTGGAAGACACCTGCTCTTTAAGATGAAGGGCTTGCTCCTAGCAATAGGATTTCAACCGAGAAGCTCTATTCTTCAGAGTCTGGGAGGTGAAATCCTTACAGATAGAACAGGCCCAAACGTTATGGCCCTCCCTGAGGCAGAAGAAGCACTCGAGGTGGGCGTCCGAAAGAGAAACCTTGCAGCCACAAGACACGCACAACTTAAACAGAGATGACATAAGAAGGGGGAAGAGTTCTTACAGTTTTTTGTTGTAAAGAGATGAGAAAAATGAAGAAAAAATCAAGAATTGGAAGAACTGCTCAGCGAGTAAGCCTTCCGAGCTGCTGACAGGTCCGCGGACGAAAAGAAACTGAGGAGAGACCATTGGCTTTGCAGGACTGAGCATGCTCAATACCGGGTGGGAGAGGGAGGGAGTGACCATGCCCTATTGGAATTTGGCATTCAGTGGGAAGGAGAAGATAAGGGTAGCCAGACACTCATCTTAGATTTTAAAAAAGCGGACTTCTGTAAACTTAGGGAGCTGCTGGCTGGAATTCCGTGGTCAGGAACAGTGAAAGGGAAAGGAGTTCAGGAGGCATGGGAGTTCCTTAAAATGGAGATACTGAAGGCACAGTCTAAAACAGTGCCATTAAGGAGGAAAAATGGAAGGCATCTGAAGAAACCAGAATGGTTGACTAAAGAACTCTCAGCTGAGCTAAGTGTTAAGAGAAACATGTATAGGAAATGGAAGAAGGGGGAAACCACCAAAGAAGAATTTAAGCAAGTAGCCAGGAGATGTAGGGAGGAAGTCAGAAAGGCTAAAGCACAGAACGAACTTAGGCTGGCCAGAGACATTAAAAACAACAAAAAGGGCTTTTTTAAATATGTCCGCAGCAAAAGAAAAAAGAAGGAGACGATAGGGTCGCTGCGCAGAGAAGATGGCGAATTACTCACAAGGGGAAGAGAAAAGGCAGAGCTACTTAACACCTTCTTTGCCTCAGTTTTTTCCGAGAAGGATACAAGCACTCAACCTGGTGGTTGGGGAGCAGGGGAGGAAGCAGGAGAAATGAGGCACATAATAGGTAGAGAGGTGGTACAGGAATACCTGGCCACACTGGATGAATTCAAGTCTCCAGGGCCAGATGAATTGCATCCTAGGATATTAAAAGAGCTGGCAGAGGTCATTTCGGAACCGCTTGCTATAATTTTTGAGAAATCTTGGAGGACAGGAGAAGTTCCAGCAGACTGGAAGAGGGCAAATGTTATCCCCATCTTCAAGAAGGGTAAAAAAGAGGACCCAAATAATTATCGCCCAGTCAGTCTGACATCAGTACCCGGAAAGATCCTGGAGCAGATCATTAAGCAGTCAGTTTCTAATCATTTAGAAAGCAATGCAGTAATCACGAGAAGTCAACATGGATTTCTCAAAAATAAGTCACGCCGGACTAATCTTATCTCTTTTTATGATAGAGTTACTAGCTTGATAGATGAAGGGAATGCTGTGGATGTAGCATATCTCAATTTCAGTAAGGCCTTTGACAAAGTTCCCCATGACATTCTTGCAACGAAGCTGGTAAAATGTGGGCTGGACAGGGCTACTGTTAGTTGGATTTGTAATTGGTTGACCAACCGAACCCAAAGGGTGATCACGAATGGCTGCTTTTCATCCTGGAGAGAAGTGACTAGTGAGGTGCCACAGGGTTCTGTCCTGGGTCCAGTGCTGTTCAATATTTTTATCAATGACTTGGATGAAGGAATAGAGGGCATGCTCATCAAATTTGCAGATGATACCAAATTGGGAGGGGTTGCTAATACGCCAGAGGACAGGATCAAATTTCAAAATGACCTGGATAGATTGGAGAGCTGGGCCGAGGCTAACAAAATGAAATTCAACAGAGAGAAGTGTGAGGTCCTACACTTAGGTAGAAAAAATGGAATACAGAAATATAGGATGGGGGACATGTGGCTGGATAGCAGTACGTGTGAAAGGGATCTAGGAGTCTTCATAGACCACAAGCTGAACATGAGTCAGCAGTGTGATGTGGCGGCCAAGAAAGCCAATGCAATTCTCGGCTGTATCAGTAGGAGTATGGTGTCTAGATCGAGAGAGGTACTGGTACCACTCTACTCTGCTTTGGTTAGACCCCATCTTGAGTACTGTGTCCAGTTCTGGGCACCCCAATTCAAGAAGGATATTGACAAGCTGGAGCAAGTCCAGAGGAGGGCGACCAAAATGGTGAGAGGCCTGGAAGCCATGCCCTATGAGGATAGACTTAGAGAGCTGGGTATGTTTAGTCTGCAGAAGAGAAGTTTAAGAGGGGACATGATAGCCATGTTTAAATATTTGAAGGGATGCCACGTAGAGGAGGAAGAGGGCTTGTTTTCTGCTGCTCCAGAGACCAGGACAAGGAGCAATGGATTCAAGCTGCAGGAAAGGAGATTCCACCTGAACCTCAGGAAGAACTTCCTGACAGTCAGGGCTGTCCGGCAGTGGAATCTGCTGCCTCGGAGTGTAGTGGAGTCTCCTTCCTTGGAGGTTTTTAAGCAGAGGCTAGACGGCCATCTGTCGGGAGTGCTTTGAGGGTGTTCCTGTATGGCAGGGGGTTGGACTGGATGGCCCCTGTGGTCTCTTCCAACTCTACATTTCTATGATTCTATGATTCTATGATTCTCGCCAAGCTGCTCAGCTCTGGAACTTTCTGAAAAGCTACTGCACATGCGTGAAGATTCCCATTGTGTGAGGCACAGAGACCACGAAGAACTAAATTTGAATCCACTAAGATATGAGAAAGAGTTCATTATGAGTAAGAGTTTATTATGCTGCGCAGTAGTAAAAGATAATTGTTTCTTCCTTTTATACCAGTGGTTTTTAAACTGAGGTCTGTGGAGCCCTCACAGTGGGTCCATGAAGCCCTACAGCAGTGGCAGCAATAGGGACATGGCAGCTGTGTGTGTGTGCGCGGATGCCAAAGGAACAGTTTCCGCAAGGCAGCGGTTTCAGCACCCACACACCTCACTGTGCATCCCTGCTGAAACGGAACAGCAGCAGGTTTATGTGTGGAACCAAACCATAACTTTGGAGACCAGGCTTTGAATCCCCACTCAGCCATGGAAACCCACTGGGTGACCTCAGGCAATTCATTCTCTTGGCCTCAGAGAAAGGCAAAGGCATAAAATCTTGCTAGGAAAACTCCCATGATAGGTTTGCCTTAGGATCACCATAAGTTTTCAAAGGAGAGAGACATAATGGCCAGAAAGAACCTCCATCTGTTAACAACACTTTGTTGTTGAGTGCTTTCAAGTCATTCTGATTTATGGCAATCTTAAGGTGAACCTAACACAAGTGTTTTTTTTTTTGCAAGATTTGTTCAGAGGAGGGTTGCCTTTGCCTTCCTCTGAGTCTGAGAGAATATAATTTGTCCAAGGTCACCCACTGTCTGAGCAGGGATTTGAATCCTAGTCTCCAGAAGTCTTCTATAAATAAATACTTATCTGAATATTAAAATCTAAATTTGAAGATTTAAATCTAGAGTTAAGTCATGGGTGTCCCTGGCAACAAATTATATCTATAAGAGTTCCTTGGTTAAGAAAAGGTTAAGAAGCAGTGTTTTACACCATTGGGTGACCTCAGTATCATTGAATGGAGCTTTCCTAAGTGATTTGGGGCATGCTTTGTTACAGCTTGGTGAATGATATGTTAGAACCCTTAGTAGACTGTTGTGGCATGTTTAGAAGGTACTTCAAAAATGTAATCACTTCTACCTATCACAGTTTACAGCCCACAGTTCAGACAGTTCACTGTGAAGTTGTTCAGGACACTTATTCGGCTGGAAGTGTTGGGTGACTCATTGGGTTTTCAGGTCAAAAATTTGGGCCCCGAGGATGGGGACAAATGTTTGCTAAAGCCCAGTCCACTACATCTTTGCTCAGCAATTGTCACCTAACAGCTTATTACAGAGATTACAGGGCTGCATCCAGAATATTATAAATGCTTCCTTATGAGTGAGAGAATCCTGTCTCTGTAAAGGAAGTGTTAGTGTAACCACTTTCCATAATCTGGAACTGATACTCCTTAAATAGATAGGTGCTCAAGTTTATAGTGGTTAATTGGATCCACCAGCTGATGAATGAACTGGATTTTATAGATCCATTTCAGTTAGTGTTTAGGTGCTTCAACTGCCTTGGCCACCCTGTGGAATAATCTTTGACAGGAAAGGGATGGGGGAATGCAACTCTAATTGTTTGGGGCCTTTAGATAATATGAACCATGGTATCCTTGATGTGAGCTAAAGAGTTTGACTGAGGCTCTACTCATACATGAATGGCCATTTCCAGAAAGTGGTGCCAAACATTTCTATTTGACCTCATGGCATTTGTACTTTGGAATCTAATAGTATTCAAGTGTATCCCCTATACTATTTAGTATTTACGTGAAATTGCTTAGTAAACAGTTGAGATTTTCAATATAGTGCCATCAATATGCTGATTATACACACAGCTTTTCATAGCATCCAGATGAAGCACTGAAATTGATTAATCAATGCAATAAATGGAATGGAGGAGGGTCAATGAATGTATGCCTGGGTGAGTGGTGTTCACCTTATGCTAAATAAGGCCGCACTCCCCATAAATGATATGTAGCTTGGATGTGCTTGCAGATTCATCTTTGTCACTAGAGGCACAGTGTCCCTCATGACATGGAGGACCATTTACCAGCTTAGCCTGGCATCCTGTTTACATCTCTATTTGTATCTTATTTTCAGTGATCCCTATTTAGCTTTCCATAATATGACACAAGAACAAAATAAAATGCTTAATATCAAATGAAAGTCATTGGAACCCTTCTTTTTTCTCACTGCATTTATTTAAACATTTCAGGAATCTTTGAGTATGTCAGGGACACCTGTTCAATTTCCATATATACACACACACACACACACACACACACATATACAAACTTCAGGAATTTTAACAGCAGTATCTTAGTTCACTCCTGTTTTCCTGCCTCCAGACTCTTGGCAATAATCCCTCAGAGGGCTCTCTTCTGCTGAATTGCATCTGGCACTGTGCTGGTCTGTATCTAATATATGAAAAAGGGGTCCATGGGCCCTCTTGTTTTTCTGCTCCCCATATTATTTACTACAGGAATCTCACCATCAGCACCTCAGAGAGCACTTTTACGTTTTCCTACACCTCTTGGAGCCTCACGAATCTTAACAGCAGTTCTTGAGAAATCCCTTTCCTCTTTTCTAGCACTTTAAAAGCCTCCCATCTGAAATTTTGATTTGAAACAAGTCGCTGCAATCAAATACTGTCAAGTTGTGAAGTTTCCTGAAGAGTTATAGCAGATTCCCCTTTATGCTTTTTGGAGCATTCCCACCTTGAAACTTGTGCTGTCACTTAAGTAACCAGAATACTTTTAAGCTGTGAGGCTTTTTTTACTCAGACATTATGACCACACACACACAGCATTTTAACAGTCTCTCTTTCCCATCTGAATTAAACTGGGGCCCTTCAGCATGGAAAACATGTGGTATAGAAAAACATTGCACCAGCATTAAGAGTGAGATTTTGGTCAACAAAAAATTGATGATCAAGAATCTAATTCGCCCCCCCCTTTGTGCTTGGGTGATCAACTTTTTGTGGTTTCTGCTAAGTCCAGCTTGCACAGAGAATGTAGCAAAAGGTTGTCTGAATTGATATGTCACCAACAAGAACCTGGATTAGTCACGCTGATGCTCAAACTTCTTTATGAAGATTTCATTTTGTGTCCTATAAGCAACTCTGCCACATGCTCACCACTGTTCACACAGAATTGGAACAGACAGCTACACACACAGAGTAATATCCCCATATTTTCCATGATAGTTTGCAGAAAACCAACTTATAAAAGAATTGTTTTGGCAAAGGACTTGCTGTAGAGGTAGGAACTCAGAGAACAAAGTATCTCAGCACCCCTCCATCTTTTATTAGGAGTTAATTTTCCTCTAGCTGGTAAGAAGAAGCAAGACCTTGTGTTTTCTAGTCATTAATAGCTCCCTGGTTAGCCAACCATTGCCACCTTTTACACCTGCCGAAGAGGGACAGATGGTAGCCTTGGTCCTCAAGGATCTTGTAATAATATCATGGTTTTTTGTACAAGGTATTAACAGTTTCTCAACTGTAAATGACAGTGTTTATACGAACTCCAACTCTAACATGTAAATAAAAAAGGGAAAAAATAAGTTGATTTGGCATCGTTAATTTTTAATAAATCTGTTTTTGCTGCTGGTTATTTAGGCTTTTTAATTATATTGGGTTTTTAAAAGATAGTATTCTGCCTTGGATCCTATGTTGGAAGAAAGACAGGAAATAAAATGAACAAACACAATGTTGAATGATTATGGGTAAAAAACAAGTTGAGGGATTATTTTGTTGTGCAAAGTTGTAAGATGATAACATGTTACACATACAGAGATAATGTTTAAACATCCTTTGAGGCACAGGAAAAAAGTTTCATTGTAAAAAAGTCATGCCAACAGAGATCAAAGGTATGATAAGATTCCTGATACTTCAGCTATTTCATTTTGTGAATTTATTTCTAATGTGTTTCTTAGCTGCTCTTTTTTATGCTTTTATCATTCAGAACAATGCACTTGTAGTTAAATATATTAGTTTTCAGATTATCCACTGTCTGGATTCATATATTTCTTTCATCTGTAAAAAAATGATCTCAGTAGCTTAGGTATATCTTAAGGCAGCACTGAATTGTTGGAAAGATACATTATCGTTGGCAGTAAGATAGATTACATGGTCTTTTTCTCTATAGAGCCCTGGACACAGCCCTGGACACAAGGCATCTTGCATTTTCAGGCATTGTAATGAACTCAAGAGGTTTACTTAACCCTATCCAAATACCCTTTTTGGCCAATGGTACGGAGTGGTAAATTATCCCCCTGCCTTGACAACATAAAAGAGCTATAC
Source organism: Ctenosaura bakeri (assembly GCA_948474755.1). Classification (NCBI taxonomy): domain Eukaryota; kingdom Metazoa; phylum Chordata; class Lepidosauria; order Squamata; family Iguanidae; genus Ctenosaura; species Ctenosaura bakeri. The sequence continues at coordinate 279,689 of CAOLHI010002115.1, read as the reverse complement.
TAAAATAAATTCACATAGAACATAGATAATGAATAATTTTGAATGCTGAAGATGCTTGAAATGGATTGTTTCTAGTTTTCTCCACTTGTCAGCTGTGTGGATGCTGCTGGTAGAACTTGTGCTCCCTTCCTGCTGTATGCCCCTCAGTCTATGCCAAAGCAGTGCTTCTCAAACCACTTGGTATGATGGCCTGGCAGTTTACTCCCCAACATGCCAGGGACCCATGCTGTCTTTGTGCCACATTATTATAGTGTTTGCATAATTTCTGTAAACTTGGCATGAACCTGCAGGCAATGACTTGGGGACCTGACATCATTCTGCTGACCACCACTTTGAGTAACACTGCTGCAGAGGGTGGGGATCTCAATAGACTGGTGGTATTTCTGAAGGAAGGAGGAGGGGGAGAAACCATGTTTTGTGAACAGAGGAACATTTTTATGAGATTGGACACCACTCAAGATTTTTTAAATATCAGAACCAATTAGTTTCACACGCTGGTTAGTTAAAGTGCTTTTCCTTTAACTCTGCTCTCATGTTATAATTATATACCGTAAGAATACTTCTGAGGCTGAAATCATAATACAGTTCCTGTTTATACACATAAAATATTTCTGTTCAATACATCTGTGTGTAACACAGGAAAGGACACTCTGGAGCAGCCGCAGTGTTGTGGACAGGGTATTAGAATTGGACTGGGGAGACAAAGGTTCAAATACTTACAAATAACTCTTCTCTCAGGCCATTTCCACACTATGCTGTTATAGTGCTATTATTCCACCTCCAACATCCTGTGGAATTCTGGGGTTTGTAGTTTATTGAGGCTAAAGAGCTCTCTGGCTGAGAATTCTAAATGGGCCTCCCTAAACTACAAACCCCAGGATTCCATAGGATGTTGAAAGTGGAATAATAGCACTGTAACAATGGCCCTTTCTGCATCCTACCTCTTCTTGGCACTGGAGTGTGGTGCTCGCTTGAGCAGCCTCTTGTGAGAGGCCCTCACAAGGTCCAGGTTTCTTCAGCTCCATATGAGCTTCCTGCTCACGCGAGAGCCCTGCCTCTTCCTTTCACAGTGCAGCCTGGGACCGGAAGTGCAACTGGCCTGGCTCCCGAACCTGCACATGCAAGGTAAGTGCATGCGGGGCCTGGGAGCAATGCGCAACCATGCACCATTTTTGGCTTAAAGCTGAAAATGAAAAAGTGTGCGAGCGGTGCCTGCCAGCCCCTGGAGCATCGCGCAAATGTGAGTGTGTCATGTGGACTGCTCCTCACATTTGCGTGACGCTCGAGGGGCCCTTTTACATGGAAAATGCCGTGTGAAAAGGGCCAATGTAGTGCAGAAATGGTCATAGCCTCTGAACTGCATATGTAAAATTTCAGAATACTAATTACCTGTCATAGTGAGAGAAAATTCATAGCCCAGAAAGAGTCCTTTTTTTGGCAGTAGTTCACACAACTTAGGAGGGAGAAATATATTTCCTCTCTTACTTTTCTGTTGAGAGCTCCTTCATTTCCATGAGAAAGAATCTACTTGGACTTCTTCCAGCCATGCCGTCCATACTTTGAATATACCATGAATGAAGAAAGTCTGACTTAAGTCTAGGAAGCCCCATCTTCTCCTATTTGTATCTAAAATTGCTCTGATACTAATATTTAATAATAGCAGAGACTTCCAAATGATATTCTGGGCCAGGAAGGCTTATTTCCTAGAGCTAATTGTGAGCATATGGCTCATCAGGACTTGGGTGGGGGAAGAAAGAGTTCTTCTCTCCGTTCTCATGTTGTAGTCCCAATAAAAACTGAAGGGGGGCTGCAACTGCTATTAAGAGGGAGAAAATCTGCTGTGGTTTCTGTTGATACATTTAGTGTGACTAGTAGTTTGTTCTTGTAATTTGATAAAATCATAGTGACTGAACTAACTTTGAAGCTCTAGAAATTCTGAAAATTGCAAACTTGAAATACAGTATAGTACACATTATCTCCCCCACTCGACACAAAAATGCAAAACTGAATATGACTGGTAGTCAGATCCATTTTTGTTTTTTTTAAAAATGGGGAGAGGCTTTTGGCTAAAATAAGGCACATTGGTGGGCTACATGCTCTATAGGAAACTCACACTTCTTTATTAAATACTATTTTTGGATGTGCGGGCACATCTTGCTTACCCCTAGTAGCACAGAGACTGATCTGCTGGAACAAATACCATAACAAACACTTGGTTTTCTGCTAAATTGATCGGTCTTGGCTGGTCTTCCTAGTGAACCAAAAACGTTAGGGGCATTGGATCCACAAGGAGTGCAGTGCTTGTCATGATCATGGGAAAGTGGTAGAACAATCTTTCTGGTGAGCAGTTTTGAGGAACTCTTCTTAACTTCAGGATACCATCCCCGTTCACAGAAGATTCCAGTCCCTACTAAATTGTGTGAAAATACGGGGACTGTGATATTGTGGATTCACTGCAGGAAAACTTACTAGTGTAACTTACTAGCCACAGAATATATTGATGTCTTCACTATTGTGGAATGCTGGCAAGTTTTGTCCCCATCTTAACCATCTTTTCCTGTCAGTTTGAGCTTCGTGTTCCTGCAGGCCTCTATGAGAAAGAAGAATCCACTGCACAATTTGCTTGAGATAGACTTTCTGATGCTGTCATAACTGGCCACTAGGTACAGAGCACTGGCGTAGTTGTTCTTTGCTTACTTAGGGCCATTTCATACTTTTGTGTCAATTGCCATAAAAACTGCCTGTCAGCTTTGATTTATGGCAACCCTATGAATAAGAGACATCCAAGTTATCCTATCATCAACAATCTTGCTCAGGTCTTGCAGATTCAGGTATGTGGCTTCCATAACTGAGTCTCTCCATCAGTAACCTGGTCTTCTTCTTTTCCTGTTGCCTCCTGCCTTACCAAGCATTATTGTGTTTTCTAGTGAGTCATGTCTTCTCATGATGTATCCAAAGTGCAATAGCCTCAGTTTAGTCATCTTGGCTTTTAGGGAGAGTTCAGGCTTGATTTGCTCTGGGACCCATTTACTTGTTTTTTTAGTAATCCATAATATCTGTAGAACTCTTCTTCAGCACTGCATTTCAAATGAGTTGATTTTCTTCCTATCAACTTTCTTCACTGTCCAGCTTTCACAACTATATATAGAAGTTGGAAATATGATGGCATGGACAATCGTAACTTTCACATTCAATGAGATACGTTTATACTTCAGGATTTTGTCTAGTTCCTTCAGAGCTGCCCTTCTAAGTCTTAATCTTCTTCTGATTTCTTGACTGCTGTGTCAATTCTGATTAATAACTGAACCAGGATATGGAAAATCTTGAACTATTTCAATGTCTTCATCATGTGCTTTATGGTTATGTAAATCATCTATGGCAAATATTGTTATTTGTTTACCTCTTAGCCTGCCTTTGCATTTTCCTCCTTGACTTTCTTCATTAATCATTTGAACTTTTGCTATTTTGTGCTAGTAGTATGGTGTCATCTGCATCTTAAATTGTTGATGTTCCTTTCTCTAGTTTTCACACCTCCTTCCTCCAAGTCTAAACCTGCTTTACATATGATATGTTCAGTGTACCAATTAAACAGATAGAATGATTAAATCTAGCTATTCCTGACCCCCTTGCCAATTGGAAACCATTCCATTTCTCTGCATTCTGTCCTGTTGGTAGCCACTTGTCCTGAGTGTGGTTACGCATTAGGTCAATCAAATGTTGTGGCACACCCATTTCTTTAAGAGATACACATAGTTTTTCATAATATGCACAATCAAAGGCTTTGCTATAATCTATAAAGCACAACTGATTTTCTTCTGAAATGCTTTGATGGACTCCATTTTCCAACATATATTTGAAAAAGATCCCTAATGCTTCTAACTTTCCTGAATATATTGCATATTGAACATATTGCTTGGACATATGGCATTGCTTGTCCCATATATAGTAAAAGTCTTTGTTGTAGAATTTTTAGCATCACTTTGCTTTCATGAAAACACATTCTTCAAGCAACCAAGGAGGCAACTGAATATATGGACATCACCTCATGGCCAGTATAGAAATAAGGTAAACTATATATCTGGAAGCAGAAGATGGAGAAGCTCCATTCTCTTTGCAAAAACAAGACCAGAAGATTGTGGTACAGCCCCTGAAGTGCTAATATCAAAAATTAGAGTAAAGCTAAAGAAGACTAAACTAACCGTCATGCCAAAATACAAAATCCCTGTAACACTTAGAGATAATATATATATAAAAAACAGATTTGCAGTATTAAGCCTAATTATTTGGAAGCCAAAAGAACTCTGGACTAAAATCAGGAGAACTGTCAGAGAGGAATGCAAAAAGATACTATATGCAGCCAAAAATAAAGTGAAGCCTCAATGGATGACAGATAAAATTCTTCAAACATTTAAGAACAATGAGATACAAAAGAAAAAGGTGACAGAATCCTGAATGCAACTGTTTAGTGACTTGTACACAGAGAAAAGGGGAACTACGATAAATCATTAATGAAGAGAAATAGAAGATGACAACAACAAAGGAAGAACAAGAGACATCTTTCACAAAATCTGGGAAATCAAAGGGAAATTAAAACCAAGAGTGGGGATTCTGTATGACCAGCAAAGGAACACATTACATGATCATGTGCAAATAAAGAGACAGTGGAAAAAATACATCAAAGACCTATATAAAAGAGATGAAAGGATGACAGATTCATTCAAGAAAGAACCATTTCAAGATGAACCTACACTTTTAGAAAGTGAAGTGGAAGCTGCACTCAGGGCACTTGAAAGAAATGCACCACCAGGAACAGATGGCATACCAATGGAGCTGTTTCAAGATACAGAGAAAGAATCTACTTCAGTTCTAACTAAAATCTGTCAACAAATATGGGGAAAAAAACAATGGCCCACAGATTGGAAATATTCAATATACATTCCAATCCCCAAAAAAGAAGTTGCTAGAGACTCCAGTAGCAAAAGAACCACAGCATGTTTGCAGTGAACAAACTGTTGACCTGCCAGATTCAATGGGTTGTTTTTCTGCTTTGTTTTTTGATCTGAGGCCAATTTTTCCTACAATCTCAAATTCTGTTCTGTTTCCTACATTTGCATTCTAGTCACCTGTGATTGACAAGAAGTCCTGTTCAGGTGTGTGATTAATTTCCTCCTGGACTCCAGTATAGAATCTTTCAGTTTCTTCTTCTTCTGTGTCTGCAGTTTGAATATAAACTTGTATTATGGTTATATTTTCCCTGAAATCTTATTGATGTTATTCAGTTAGACCTTTGTTATATTGTTTGATTGCTTTCACTATATCTCTTCTCACTATTAATGCCACCCCTTTTTTCTTAGATACTAATTTCTTGGGTAATTAGTGCAATTATCTAACCCAAAATATCTCATTCTTCTCTGTTTCCTGTTTTACTATGTTTAGTTTCCCCTGATTCATGCTTCTCACATTCCTTTCTCACCTTCCATGTTCCTATAATCCATGTTGTGTAGCTTCAGACTTTACTTTCACCTCTGAACACATCCAACAACTGAACATCCTTTTAGTTGAGTTCAGTTAGGTCATTAAACCACAGTGCTACTTGCTGAACCCCAGTAATTTGTTGAGTGCCATCCAACGTTGGAGTGTTGCCTTCTGGCACTATCTCTTGTTTCATTTTTGATTGTCTCTTCAAAGGATTTTCATGGTAAAAGATTTCATACTTAGACAATTACAATGCTGTGATTCCACTACAATTGACATGGTTCTATCCTATAGAACCCAGGATTTGCATTGGGAGGGTGTACGAAGCATTTTAGCCAAACAGCACTAGTCCCTTCCAAAATTACAAATCCTAAGATTCCATAGGATGCTGCCATGGCAGTTAAAGTGGAAGCATATGCTGCAATTGTTTTATGTGAAAGGGCCTTCAGTTAACCTTGTTTCAGTTTAATTGCATATTATTTGAAAAACAGAACAAAACCTAATAGACCCCACAAAATATCTCAGAACTTCAATTCACTCTATAATATTTAAGTTAAAAATTAAAATCAGTACTGATCATTTACATCTGAATGCTGAAAGGGTGCCACCCAGTGGCTTTTCCATTAACCGCTTTGAATGAAAAACAAAAGAAACCCCTTCTTATGCTGTTTTTGTAATCCCTTGTTGTGTGTAATACCTCTCTTTCCTGTTGTGTGTAATGCCTGTGCAGCTATCATTAAGAATGGGATGCTGTAAGGAAGTCTAGGTGATCAAAGGAGAAATTAGTTTAGATCAGCTGCCCTAAAGCATGGCTGGGAGAATAAAAGACTAATTAAAATAAGCAACTGTGTGAGATTGATTGATTACTAGTAAATATTTTTATCCCTTGTTTCACTGTATAAGCTCTCAAAATGGATTACAAACTCTGTGGAATGAATGAAAAATCATTGAAAACAGATTACAAACAAGAAAAAAAAATGCAAGTCCATGGTAGTACATACATCGATGGAAACTTTTTTCAGGTTGTTAATACTGAATAATTTTACAAGACTGGGCAAGTAAGATGGATGTGTTATACCATTCGAAAGTTGCTTCAGCTATACAGTTGGCCCTCCGTACTCACAGATCCTGTATCCACAGATTCAACCAACCACAGCTTGAAAATATTTTTTTTAAAAAAAAGATTCAAAAAGCAAACTTTGATTTTTGCCATTTTATATAAGGAATGCCATTTTGCTACACCATTGTACATAATGGGACTTGAGTATCCATGAATTTTGGTATCCACGGGAATCCTGATACCATGACCTCATTGTACTTGCAATGACAACTGGTTGTTGACATTGTGTATGCTTGCCCCATTTTTGCTGAAATGGCATGATTTGCAGAGTTTTCATCTGCACTAATGCCATTGTGATCACCTCATTTGCCCTGTTGTGCTTCTTAATTGGTTTTATTCAGTTTTTTTTTTTAGAAATACAACTAGCACTTCATTTGTACTCATTAAGTTGTAACAATACTATTACGGTTTGATATCATAGCACTATTATACCATTTTACCTTAAAAAAATAAAAATGTTTCTTAAAATGTAACTCTGGCACTTCCAGGACGACCTTGCTATCTTGTTTCTGCCACAGGATGACAGCGGTTGGCAGGTTGCGCTTCCACACGGCATCGTCGCTGTCCCGCTGCCATCCTGTCGTGGAGCATCACACTTGTACAGTTTTTGCAAAATGGAAAAAATCCGTTTCACATCTGTGATCGTGTCATGCTCCCATCACTTCTGGCCATACGGAAGCTATGGAAGCGCATTGGCAACGCTTCCTTACATAACGCAGCAATGGAAAAAGCCTAGCTGTGCTGCAGAAGGAAGACACGGCGCCATTACATTCTCTTCTGCATGGACTGAGTAGGTGAAGAGGGGAATGTTGTTGACGTGCTCCCCTCTAGACTCGGGACTGCAGCGAGACAACATGGAAGAGATGATGTGGAAGAGCATCGTTGTGCGGAAATGGCCACTACTGTGGTAGTAACACTGTAGTGTGTAGTATTACAGGAAAGCAGTAGAGAAGTCTTTGGAAAACACCCCCATGCAATAAAGCCATCAGAATAATGATTTTCAGTGATTAACAGGTCTAGATCATAGCATTATTGCACTATAACAGCAAACCATTTATATAAAAAGAAACTTAGGGAAAAAACTGAAAATGGTTTCAAAAGCATAGATCACAGAAAATTCAGCTATTCTGTTGGGAAATTTTGCCCTCCCCACCCAAGCATGAGGTTTCCCTGCTGAAGTAATCCCCAAGGGTGGGACATTCAGGCTACACCCACACTGAACTCACTAATCAATCATTCTCGTTATGAAGTGGAATGAAATGTCCACACTCAAATTGGCTACTGAATCACAGTGGGAAGGGGAGTCATTAACAGATTATTTTCAGCATGAAAAAAGTCACATTCCCCATGCCTGTAGAACAAAATAGTACCAGAAAAACCATGATGGTATGTGAAAAGTCTGAGACAAAAGCAAGATCAAACCACTACTATGATGGTATAACAGTGTGGTTTGAAAAGAACTGTAGCCTTGCATCTAAAAGACAGCACATTGTATGTGAATGTAGTGTAAGAAAGACTCGCAAATACCCAACCTATCACAGCTACAGGTGGGAAGGTTTTGCCTTCTGCTAGCTTTTGTATGTGTTTGATAATCTGTCTGTGTCAGGTTGTCTTTGCTTTCCTTGCCATGACATATAATGCCATTTAGTGCTTTTGATGTCTGAAGAATTTTGGAAGAGGATGATGGCACATCCTCTTCCAAACAATGTACTGAGAAAGAGAAACAATGTACTGGGAATGAGAGAATGTTATTCTAACAGTCTTTAATAAGAGGGAACATATGCAGCTGCAAGGTCATGCTGTTGGCAGGAGGGATGAGAGTCTGCGAAAAGAGTTGTTTCAATTATTTGTCAAAAAGAACGTTTACATGTGCTAATTGATAATGTGTTACATCTTATAAGGTACTGCTGATCCAATAGCTCTTTAATCTTGGCGTTGCCAAGGTGTGCTGTTGTTCCTTCACTGTTCTGAATAAAGCTTTTGAATCTTCTAAGCTTGTTCTCTGAACTCAAGACTAGCTAGCACATGACAGTCTGGAAACATTTGGGGGTTCCCCAGAGCCTGTTTTTTTTTTTAAAAAAACACACTGAAAATGTTCACTGGACTATATTTGACTTAGACTTATAGATAACACATCTGACTGAACACTTAATATGTTAAAATTTGTGTAATCATTCTAACTGCCATTCCTTTGCTGTCAAAATATTAGCTTAGGATGGTTTTATTCTGAAAATATGTTGTTGTTGTTGTTGTTGTTGTGTACCTTCAAGTTGTTTCCAATGTAGGGCAACCCTAAGGCAAACCTATCACAGGGATTTCTGGGGCTGAGAGTGTGTGATGCATGCAAGGTGTTCAGTGGGTTTTCATGGCCAAGGAAGGAATTTAACCCTTGTCTTCAGGGTCATAGTCTAATACTCAAACCACGTTACCATGTTAGCTCTTAGGAATGTTTTTCTTACTCTGTTTTAACCAATATGCTGAAAATAAAGGGGGAAAACCAGTTTGGAGGGTTAAAAAGCAACTTACACTGGCTGCAGCTTGATGTTTAAGTACATGGTTTTATGTAAATTAGAATCTTTGTATATTTTACCATTGATTTGTCCTATGCTGATATCATTTTGTAATCTGTCACTGTAGGCTGGGTGATTCATTTGGTCATTTCTTGTAATCAGTAGAGTGAGAAGGTGATACTCAATGTGAAGCAGCCGCAGTAGCTGAAAAATGCAGTTACTATAGGTTTTATTTTATGCCACAGCTCCAGAAAACTGTTCCCAAGATGCACTTGGGCCTTTTGTTTTAACAACCTGTCGGCCCTTGGAACTGGCTGCTGTTTTTAAGATTAATGACTTTGGAATTCAGCATTTGCAGAGAGCAAGGGTGAAGTTTAACTCTGCAGAGCGGCATTGCCATCTGAATGAATCAGACAAAGAACACATATATCTTCCTGTTGTATGGCAAAGAAGGGATGGCAGATGCAAATTGGATAGATGCCAAGAACCGGCCTAGAGTTGACACCACAGTTTATCTTCAAGGGAATGTATTCAAGATAAATTTTTAGAGTCAGTTCTAAAATGATAATTTCTAGAAGAGTGGCCATATTTATTTGTTGCAGGAGTCCAATGGGAGTTTAAAAGCCTAATAAATTTATTATGACATAAGCTTGGTCAAAAACTGTAAAAATCTCTGTGTGCATGTGTATGTGTGTGCATATGTGTGCATTTCTTCCACACATTAAAAATAACTGAAAGACTGAGTGTTTTTAATACACTGGTTTTCTACCTTAATCACAAGGAGATACTGGAACAGTCCCAACAAAACAATAATGCCATGGCAGGAGGATATTTTTGTGTGTACATGTGTAGTGTGTGTGTGTGTGTGTGTAATTATGCTGCTGAACATGTGAGATTGAATTAAAAGCTAAATTACAGTTGAAAGAAGGAAGCGCCTGAAAGTAATAAATTTGTAAAGGAACCTCTGACTCAATCCCTAGGAAATGGTGGGTACTTAGACCTGGAAGGATGGAATGATTTTTACATAACTCTTTTGGATTGTGGAACCACAGAAGAAGTTAAAGAGTATGATTCACTTTCATCTGTAGTAGCTTCTTGTATCAATAGGTAACCTGGTACATATAAGAGAAACAACTTGCAGAGCACAGCAAAACTGCTTTCACAAACCTGAAAGCTGGTGTATAAACACTAAGGGGCCATATTAGCCTGGTAGAAAACCTTGAGAAATCCACTCCTACTGCAAACACCCATTTTGTCACCTATATGCCCTCAATATCCTCTAGGGCAGTGGTTCTCATCCTGTGGGTCATGACCCCTTTGGGAGTTGAACGGCGCTTTCACGGGGGTCACCTAAGACTATCGGAAAATACATATTTTTGATGGTCTTAGGCTCCATTCCTTCCTTGGCAGTGGTGCGCAAGCGCGAGCCATGCGCTTGTGTCCTCCTGCCCCCTTTGGTGGGAGTGTGTGCGGCCACAGTGTTGCCACAGCAGGAGTGGTGGTGCACAAGTGCAAGCCACACGCTCGCATCCTCCTGCCCCCTGTTCAGAAGGGACTGAAATCGCTCCCCTTCTCCGCTACTGGGAGAAGCAACCGTCTGACGGGCCAGCTTGGGGGGCGGCAGCAGCACGGGCGGCAGGCCCCCTCCTCGCCATGGCCTCTGCCCCACTTGCCACAAAGGGGGGCGCTGCAGAAGGGCCAGGGGGCGCAAGGTGGCGAGCTGCGCCCAGCGCAAAAGACAAAGGCGCTGGGATTCCTCCCGCCCCAGCCAGGGTCGACACTCTGGAAACTTTTCCCACACTGCCCCCCCAATGGAAACAAGAATGAAGCAGAAGCAGAGCCCGGGGGGTTCTTGGAGTTTTTTCCTGGGGGAGACTCGCGGCTCCTCTTTCCCTCCCTGCCTGCCTCCCTGTTCCTGGCCAGCGAGGCGGCCTTTGCCGGGGGCAGGGGGCATTGTAAATAATAAATAAATAATTTTATGGTTGGGGATCACCACAACATGAGGAACTGTATTAAAGGGTCATGGCATTAGGAAGGTTGAGAACCACTGCTCTAGGGGCTGTGAGGGCATTTTCACCATTATTTTAGGTCTCTTTGGGACATTCTATGCTCAGGAGAGGTCTTTTTTCAAAACAAGAAGTCACTTCGTTTTAAAAAGCCCTTTTTTGGGGCTTAAAATGGCCCAGGGAGACTCCAGAATTAGGCAAAAATGCCCACCATGCCCTCTAGAGAACATTTGGAGCACTTTTTTTTAATGTGGCTTTTAATTCAAATTTTGTGACTGGAGGGTGCGCGAGAGTCAGAAAAACGGCCCTGGGAAGCTTCAGTTTGCCCACCCATAAGTGTTTGTTTTCTTGTTTGTTTCTTGTTTATGCCACTTTATTGCAGTTGGTAGTGGCAAATGAGTCTTTCTGCGATATCAAATGTTTATGAAGTGGGTAAACATGACTTTTAAAAAAAGAAATAATTGTTACATTCCTCCAATTTCATTGTGATCAAGAAGGAAAACTGGGTTTTTTTGTGATGTTTAGAAATAATTGTGTTGTCTTTAAAAAGTACTATAGCATTAGCATTAGGATGTTTGAATATTTACTAGAAGTGCAGAGTGCTTTTCACATCAAAGTAGGACCAGATGTTGGATTTAGTTGATGGAAGTTGTTGATGTGTTCATTCACTGAATTCTACTTGTCTTCCCATGATGTTTAGGTACGGGTCCAGGTTGTAGGGCTTCATGCAGTTGTGAGTTTTCATGCTAGTGGCTGCCCCTGAAGTGAAGTGTGGGCAGAGAAACACATAACATACCAGTGCTGCATTATGTGGCAAAGAGAAGAATGTAAATCTTACCACAGGAGATGACATTTCTAGCAGTAGTCACTTTTTCTGCAACACCCATGACAGATGTAACACCATCTCCCACTTTCAGAAGCAATTGGATATGAAGAAGAGTGTCAAAATACTGTAGATTGAGTAGGAATAGAAATCATTTGAATATAATCCAATTTAGCTACCTTTCTTTTACTGATTCCTGTGACAATGTTGTCTAATTCATCTACTCTGGGAATCTGAAAGTTGGTTCCTTAAATAAACATTTTATGTTGGTCTTCCATATAGACTCTATAACAGAGATAGGTTCCTTAAATGAGGCTGTCACTGTTTTAGAATTCTTCATAGGAGTGTCTCTGCTGAATCATAATACTGTATAAACAAATAAAGTTAGTATCTTGTGGAGGCTTTCATATTGTATCTTTGGGACAGATTTACAAAGGATGTGATAAAAGCTGAAATATTGGCTGGTCCTAAATCTTCCTCTTAATGAAATAGTTGCAAAGATTAAAACAATCTAGTGTACAATTGCAAGATTTTGCACATTTATGTTCATCAGGAGTGGGAAAGATATGGCCCTCAGGTGTATGCATCTCTAACTACCTTTTTGTGGCCCTTGGTGCCTCTAGAACTCCCCCCAAAAGAAAAGAGACCACAAAAGGTCCAAAATAGCCATAGAATATAGCCATACTTGTCCTCCAATCCACTTCCCCCTAAATAGGCAAAAATGAAACTAGAAGTCATTGTGTTGTAGAAGTTATCTTCTGCCTATTCTGATTTTGTTGTGATTATGTAGTGCAGCCTGCTGGGGTGTGTGGGTAAAAATACCCCTTGCATTGTTGGGAAACCCTTGATATATATGTTTGTTGTATATAAGAATTTCTTTGCAGATGAATGTTTTCAAAAAATTAAAAGGTTGTTTTCTTTTTGGGTAAACTAGCAAGGATAATCTTTATTTTTAAGATGATGTTTTCACACTAAGATGACAATCCTGTAATCTTTGTGAGTTTCTGATTGAGCTATTAATATCTGAGTTAATTATGAGTTCTGAAAATGCCATATACAATGGCATATGTGTTTACAGAAAATCAAATGACTGTTTCTGAAATGGGATGAAAAGGCAAATGCTCATGAATACAGAACATTCAGCTTTGAATCTCCACTTGCCACAAATAATGTTTTAATTTGGAAAAAAATAAATAAATCAGTCTTTACTGTGAAGACTCATTATCTGCTGTATGAAACATCCTATTTTTTTTAAAATAAAGTGATGACAAATTAATCTCAAGTATAATGACAAGGTAAAAGTGAAGCTAAGAAATGAACTGAGGAGAATATGTACCAGCAAGTCTAATTTTATGAAAGAACAGATTCCAGAGCTTGTTTTGAGGATGTGGACACATGATACAGCTACCTTGCTGAAGCCAACCATGTTTAGATCTTTTCACTATGCAGCATGGAAATGTTACTTTTGGACCACAACTCCCAGAATCCCCTAGCCAGCATGGCCAGTGGGTGATGTAGTCTAAAAAATGGTGTTTTCCAAAGTTTTGGTCAGTGTCTGAAGGAGATCATCTGGGAAACCCAAGCTCCCTGCCTTGAATTACAGGACAGAAAACAAAATAGGATGTGTAGGAATAAACACATAAAAAAAGAGAATAGCAGAAAAAACCCAGTTTGATGTTAGGGCAAAAATATAAAAGTTGAATGGAAATCCTTTAAGTACAGATACATTACCTAGGAGGCAAGCCTAAATGTGTTACATGTGGCGCAAATAAAGCACAAAAATAGGATAGCGTGTGTAGCACTTGAAATAGGAACTACTGTTCCCATAGTAATTTGAAATACAGTACTAACGGAACATTAGTCTAAATTGTTTCCATAACAAAAACAGGTTGATTTAAAAGTAGGGAGTTCTGTAGCCAAAGAGGTATTTTCATTGGTTGCGTATCACAAGGATAAGTCCCATTAATATAGCGCTAATATAACATCTCTCCTATAATAAAAAGTCTTCTATCCCTCCTTCCCTCTCTCTCTCTCTCTCTCTGATGTACATGGCTATATGTACCACATATTTTCTTAGAAATTAGCTTTCCAGATTTCATTCTTCTAAATTAGTTCTTAATTTCCCCTCTTTTACTTTTTCTTTCTTTTGTCCTGTATGTATTGCTCGGAGATTGGAAAATGTTACTTTTCGCTGCAACTCCCATGCTGGTTGGGGGATTTCATAGCATCATAGAGTTGGAAGAGACCACAGGGCCATCCAGTGCAACCCCCTGTTATGCAGGAACACACATCAAAGCATTCCCAAGAGATGGCCATCCAGCCTCTGCTTAAAAACCTCCAAAGAGAGAGACTCCACCACACTCTGAGCAGCATATGCCACTGCTGGACAGCTCTGACTGTCAGGAAGTTCTTCCTGAGGTTCAGGTGGAATCTCCTTTTCTGCAGCTTGAATCCATTGCTCCTTGTCTTAGTCTCTGCAGCAGCAGAAAACAAGCCCACTCCCTCCTCGACGTGACATCCCTTCAAATATTTAAACATGGCTATCATGTCCCCTCTTAACCTTATCTTCTGCAGACTAAACATACCCAGATTCCTAAGCTGTCTCTCATAGCGTGTGGCTTCCAGACCCTTCACCATTTTGGTCGCCCTCCTATGGACACATTCCAGCTTGTCAATAGATATCCTTCTTGAATTGAGATGCCCACAACTGGACACAGTATTCCAAATGAGGCCTAACCAATGCAGAATACAGTGGTACCATTACCTCAGTCCTATTGATGCAACCAAGAATCACATTGGCTTTCTTAGCTGCCGCATCACACTGCGGACTTATGTTCAGCTTGTGATCTACCAAGACTCTTAGATCCCCTTTACACATACTGCTACCTAGCCATGCATCCCTCATCCTATATTTGTGCATTCCATTTTTTCAGATGTCAGGCTGACCGGCTGATAATTATTTGGGTCCTCTTTTTTTCCCTTCTTAAAGATGAGAACAACATTTGCCCTCCTCCAGTCTGCTGGGACTTCTCCCTGTTCTCCAAGAGTTCTCAAAGTTTATTGCGAGTGGTTCTGAAATGATTTCTGCCAGTTCTTTTAATATCCTTGGATGTAATTCATCTGGCTCTGGAGACTTGAATTCATCTAGTTTAGCCAGATATTCCTGTACTAATTCTCTATGTATTCTGTGCTGCATTTCGGCCTCTTCCTCACCTGCTCCCCACCCCCTCAGGTAGAGTACTTCTATCCTTTTGGGAGAAAACTGAGGCGAAGAAGGTGTTGAGTAGTTCTGCCTTCTCCCTTCCCCCCGTTAGTAATTGACCATCTTCTCCACTCAGCGACCCTATCATTTCCCTGTTTTTCCTTTTGCTTCCAGATATATCTTAAAAAGTCTTTTTTATTGTTTTTAATGTCTCTGGCAAGCCTGAGTTCATTCTGCGCTTTAGCTTATCTGACCTTCTCCCTACATCTCCAGGCTATTTGCTTGAATTCCAATTTGGTGGCTTCACCATTCTTCCATTTCCTGTACATATTTCTTTTAACTCTTAGCTCAGCTGAGAGTTCGTTCGTCAACCATTCCAGTTTCTTTAGATGCCTGCCATTTTTCCTCCTTATTAGCACAGTTTTCAATTGTGCCTTCAGTATCTCACTTTTAAGAAATTTCCATCTGTCATAAACTCCTTTCTCTTTCAGTATTCTTGACCATGGAAGTTCAGCAAGTAACTCCCTAAGTTTACAGAAATCAGCCATTTTAAAGTCTAGAATGCGTGTCTGGCTACACTTGGCTTCTCCTTCCCACTGAATGACAAATTCCAAAAGAGCATGGTCACTCCCCCCATAGGATCTCACCACCTTCACCTCATCACCAAGGTCATCCCTGTTGGTCGGCATCAGATCTAAAATAGTCGATCCCCTTGTCGCCTCTTCCACTTCCTGGACCATGAAGTTATCTGCAAGGCAAGTGAGGAACCAGTTGGACCTTATGGTCTTGGCAGAGTTTGACTGCCAACAAATATCAGGATAGTTGAAATCTCCCATTACTACTGCATCTCTCCTTTTGGAATGTGTGGAAGTTGTAGTCCAAAAAAAATTAACAACTCCATCCATCTGTTATATTTCTGCTGCAGGAAAGGGGAAGTGATGCTCTTAGTAGGATGAAGCGAGCCAGAGGAGGCAGACTGATGTAGCTTTCAGTTCATGCCTCAGTAGCAGTTAACAACTGTAGACAATCAATAGATTGTATTATGTGTTAGTTTAGATGCCATTTGATATTTAGAAGTTCCAGATACTTGTGTTGGGGATTTCATTCCATAGGTTGCTATAATATTATGTTTGTTGTCTTTGTCTCTTTTTTGATGTTCCGTCCTTTGGTGAAAAGGATGTTATAAAGAAAAGTTATTGTTATTATTATCATCTAAGGCAAATAGTTTTGAATTAATGGGGTAGATAATTTTTTTCCTTCTCTCAAAAAGTGTCATTTCTTCAGCCAGAAAAGAAATTCACTAGATTTCCTAGTGCTCCTAAGCATCAAATTATAGATGCATCTAGTGATGACGTGGGAGAGGGCCTTCTTAGTGGCTGCTCCCTGGCTATGGAACCCACTTCCAAAATTGAATTGGTTGGTCTCCTCTTCTCTTTTTTCACCATCAGGCAAAGACATTAATTAAACAGACCTTCAGCTTTTAACTGGTTGGAATAATGCAACAAATCTGCTGGTTGTCAGCTTTTAACTGGTAGGAATAATGCAACAAATCTGGTGGTTGTTAATCTGTAAGAGGTTTTAATGTGCTTTTAACAGTTCTAAATTAATGTTTTCCAGTGGATTAGGTGGCTTTTAAATATTTATGTTACAATTGTTTTGCTATATTTCTTTAATTGTATTTTAACAACTATGCTGTTTTTGGGTCCTACATGGGGAAAAAACAGAGTATAAATCAAATCAATCAAAGTTTGTTTTAAAGGCATTCTCTCTCTTTTTGTGTATTTTTTCTTTTTTATTTAGGATGGAGTTTCAGCATGGGATCTGCCTATCAGTTTCATAGCTGGCGAGTGTTTGTTATTATGTGTGCTCTCCCCTGTGTTTCTGCTGTGGTTGCACTTACTTTCATGCCTGAAAGTCCAAGGTTCTTGCTTGAGGTAAAATGCCTTTATCATTCAAAACGGTGAACCTGCCTAGGCGTTGAAGTTAATTTTGGAGGCCTAGTTCAGTGGCCTGCCATTAAGACAGGGCAGGTTTGTTGGGATTAAGGGACAAGGCTTTTTTTTTTAGCAGTGGCCCCATATCATTGGAACTGTTTCCTTAGTGAAATATACTTATTTGATGCCCCAACATGACAGCTTTGAAAAATACTTCCAAAGAAGTTTCTGTGGTATGCTTTTCTTGTTGTATTCTTAAGCTGTGAATTTTTGCTATCATAAAATAGACCAAACTAAAAATAAACATTAATTGTCTAGTTCTGTGTAATATGAAAATTCTGTTAACAGCTAACAGAATCATAGAAACGTAGAGTTGGAAGAGACCACACGGGCCATCCAGTCCAACCCCCTGCCATGCAGAAACACCCTCAAAGCACTCCCGACAGATGGCCATCCAGCCTCCGCTTAAAAACCTCCAAAGAAGGAGACTCCACTACACTCCGAGGCAGCAGATTCCACTGCCAGACAGCCCTGACTGTCAGGAAGTTCTTCCTGAGGTTCAGCTGGAATCTCCTTTCCTGCAGCTTAAATCCATTCCTCCTTGTCCTGTTCTCTGCAGCAGCAGAAAACAAGCCCACTCCCTCCTCTACATGGCATCCCTTCAAATATTTAAACATGGCTATCATGTCCCCTCTTAACCTTCTCAACAGAACAAACAACAACAACAACAGAATAAACAATATCTTGTCAATCTTCCACTTTGTCTTTTATGGGTCAACTAGTCTTGTCATATTGACTATATTTATATTAAGAAGCTTCTATACCAGCTCTGTAGCTCAAAGCCTAGTAACTCCCGAGTCTTTTAACTGAAGTATAGTTGGGTTAACATTCAACTGTAATTGTAGAAACCCATCCGGGAAATGAGAAAAGGAAAAAGAAGAAAAAAAAATCAGAATTCAGTCAACTATTGAGATATGATATCCAGCTTAGTTTCATTTCCTAGTTTTATAAATTATCTACTAAAGAGAACAAATACAGAGTGATGTCGATTTATTGCTGATGTGGTATGCTTTTCTTGATTTTATTGCTGGCATGGTAGTTAGAGAGTTGATCTAGGACTGAAGCAGTTCCTCAGCCATGGAGCTCCTTTTGTGACTTTATGCTAGTCATTTCCACCTAACTTACCTCATAGGATTGTTGTGAGAGTAAAGTAAGGGGTATGGAGCATCATGTGTATAGCCTTGCTTGAGCCCCTTGGAAGAAAAATGAGATATAAATCAAATGAGTTTATTTATTGTGTCTTTCTCCCAAGACTAGACCTCAAGGCACCCAAAACTAGATTAAAAACAGGTACAGGTAAAAGATACAAAAATTTATCATATTAAAACAGAACTAAACTATGGATAGTGTCAAAGAGAACAGAAAGGGAGTGAGCTAAACATTCTGGGAAAGGAAGTTCCACAACCTTGTAAGAAGCTGGTCAGAAGGCTCTCTCTCTTGTACCCTCTGAGGGTGGCAGGACTGAGAAAAGAGGCTCTGCCAAAGATCTCAGAGCACAAACATGCTTTTATGAATAATAACAAATAAAGAAAAATATAGGCTATTTATTATTTTTATAGTACTATATGTGACACAAATTCTTATTTTATAAACCACTTGGAAAGAGTCTGGCCCTGAAATGTGGGATTAATGTAGCTGTGAATAAGGTGTAAAAAAATAATAATAAAGTTTATGAAATTGTAAGGATTTCAGGGTAGTTCTTCATGGGTTACCCACTTTATAATAATCCTTGTAATGGTGGCTTATTTGAGGTGACCTGAGACTATCTGCTACTATACCATAATATTGAGACTGGATTTGTGTTGTAAATGAAAAGGGGAATTCAGAAGACAAATTAAGAAAGAGATATGGTCTTTTATATATAGGGAGCCCTGGTGGCGCAGTGGTTAAATGCCAGTACTGCAAGCCACAAGGTTGTGAGTTCGATCCTGCCGGGCTTCAAGGTTGACTCAGCCTTCCATCCTTTCACAGGTCGGTAAAATGAGTACCCAGCTTGTTGGGGGCATGTATAGAAATGTTTCGAAATACATGCTATTTGTAAGTTGTTCGCCGCCTCGATCCATATGGAGAGGCGGGATACAAACAAACAAACAAATAAATAAATAAATATTGTAGTTAAAAATAAGCATAACATATAAATTCTTAATATACAAAAGTTAAAAGAGAACTTGAGCAGGTTTGGCAAGTTGAGATACAAAATATATCAAAACAAAATACCACAGTGAAGCAGGATACAACAAACTGCAACAACAGCAAATCAAGAAGTGGAAGTAAGTGTCCACTAAAACAATGCTGCTTTATAGAGCCTTTACACCTGCTGCCAATAATAGAAAGCAGGTGAAGGTCCTCTATAACACCAATTAACCCCATAATAACCAGAGTTGTAAATCTTGTCAATTCCAACAATTTGGAGGTAAATAAATGAGAGATATTAATAGTACAGGTTCTCAACAATGTGCATTACCAGAACATTAGTTCTCTGACCTTCTGTTGAAAAATATGCATATATTTTATAAAATTTCTTGTCTGTAGACTGGAAAACATGATGAAGCTTGGATGATTCTCAAACAGATTCATGATACAAATATGCGAGCTCGTGGCCAGCCTGAAAAAGTTTTCACAGTGAGTATGTTCTACACAAGAAAACCTCATTTGTGGGTCCATTCATTCTTTTATTACTTCAGTCAGTATTTATCCAGTGCAAGACCCAAGGCAATTTACACTATCATTTGAAACAGAATTCAACTAAAACTAGTCACCTATATATTGATGAATAATTGAAACAATTTGTACTTTTAAAACCAAGCACAAAATTAAAATAATTGGGAAACACTAAAGTGTAAAAAAAAATTTAAATATGATAGTTGCTCTTTGCATTGTGATCTTTTGTTTGCTTTCTTCATAATATAAAAAGATTCTAAAGAAAACTATAGAGCAACAAATTAACTAGAGCAAGAATGGACCATTTCAGAGGGTTCTACACTCGTCTGTGAGCAGCACTTAAGTGACTCCAAAGGCATTTCTGGTTTCTTAAAAGCCTCTTGCTTGGGTATTAAAACAAAGTGCAAGGAATGCCTTGTTGCAGACAAAAACTGAGCACCCTGGGAGTTTTTGCAGGGAAAAGAAAAAGGCAACAGTGGAGCTTCACAGGATGCAGAATTGTTCTAGGAGTACATGTGCCCTGAGGACCATGAGCCTCTCATCAGAGATTTTCAGGAGATTACAAAACATCTAAGTAATCCTCAACAAAATAGTCCACCATGTTGCTGACTAGCTTAGGCTCTTTCCACACGCTGGCGAAGAAACGGGGGAAGCCATACTGAAACAGAGCTTACCTTAAATCCAGTAAGTCCGTCACCATGTGGAGCAGCGCGTTTTCGCTGCTCCACACTCGTCGGCATCCCACAGCATCCTGCGGTGCCCAAAATGGCGGCTGCCGGCTGGTGGAGGCGCTCCACCAACCGGAGAAGCTCACCAGCCAGAAAGCCTGCCCCCGGCAGATCTGCAAGCATGCCCTTACACGCATCTGCAAATCTACACTGGGCTCTGCGACGCAGCTGCACGCCCTGTACCTTTTAAAAACCACTTGAAAAGTGGTTTTTAAAAAGCACGTGGCGCTGCCACTTCTGGGCACCCTAGCGCGGATTGGGGTGTGGAATTACACTAAAGTAATCCGCCCCAATCCATTTTACGGTGTAGATGACCTCCGTCAGAGGTCGCGCTACACCGTTTTAATACCCCTGTGTGGAAAGGGCCTTAATGTTGCTTATCCTTCCGTGCAGTTGCCCGTGATGGTGCAGCATCCAGCTTTCATTTTCCTTTTAAGGGACAGAAACTTTAGACAAAATTCAGTGTTTTTTTTTTCAGAGAAAGTGTTTCATGAAGCTGTCTGCATTACATTTTTTGGATCATGTGCTAACTTCTTTAACAGTGAAATATCTTCATTTCTCCAAAGAAAGAAAAGAACATAAAAAGCTTTACTGTATTCTTCATAGGTTAACAGGATCAAAACTCCCAAACAGATAGATGAACTTATAGAAATTGAAAGTGACACAGGGACCTGGTACAGGAGGTGTTATGTCAGAGTGCGCACAGAACTGGATGGTGTAAGTAACGTAATCTCTTAAGAATATTATTTGTGCTGAATTGCATGTAGAACTAGAGAAATGCACCTGTTTTAACATTGCCATTCATTTCAGAAGAAACTTAATTTGAAGTGGATTTTTTTAAACATAAAGGAGTTTTCCATGCTTCCATGTTATTTTATTATGGTCCTCTTTCCTAACATACTTCCAAGAACCTCAGTTTGGTTTGCTTTATACCCTCCCAATTTTTAATCATAACAGTTTTGTGAAATGTGTCTGCCTAAGGTCACTCAGTGAAATTAATGGATAGCTGATGATTCAAACCTTGGTTTCATCAGTATGTTTCTATCACGGCAGCACATCTAACAGCATAATCCTATGCATGCACGCTCAGAAATAATTCCCATTGAATTCAGTGTAACTTGCTCTCTTGTGAACAGATATAGGTTTGCATTGTAACTGCAACATTGGGAATGTCCCAGGAAATGGAAGGTATCTTTTCTCCAAGTTACTTCTATAATGACTTTGGATTGTATAATTGGCATTAGTCCCTGTCTGCTACAAATGCCTTTGGACCAAGGCAGTCCAAAGTTTTCACATCTTTGTATAGGTGATTTCTGAGAAGGAATTGTATCACCTGCACAGTGGTATAGCTAGGATATTTTAACTCCTGGACTTAAGATCTTACAAAGGCCCCTTTAAGACAGTCATGTGTATTATTTCAGTGATGAAGCATGCAACTAGCATATTTTCCTACTGCCATTTCTTGCTTTTCAGCTGCTTCTGTATATCTGGCATTTTAGGGCAAAACAAAAATTAAAAAATCCAAACTATTTGTGAATAAAAATCAAAACAATATAGACTCTTGGCATATGTAGTTTTTGATCTTAAACTCCTTAAAGCCAAAGTACCATGGGACTACAGGAAAAAAAATTGACTTTGCTTCTGCCTCCCTGGTGCTAAACACATTTACTAGAAAATTAATACCAATTTATTGTAGAAAAGGATAATGTAGTTTTAAAGTAAAAAACATATATGTCTGGTTGGCCACCCTTTAACTAAAAGGTAAGGATGTTACATCAGCAATAACAAACACTGGGAAGTCTTGGCATGCCCATAGCAGTCTGGGAGCTGATGTCCGTCCTGTTTGTCAGTGCCCCCATCAAGTGCTATTCTTGTAATCTGACATTTCTGAGAACTATAGACAATTCACAGCTGTCTGTTATGAGAGAGGGAAAAAAGTCATCACTTAGTGATAAATGATAGATGAACCATTGTTAGACATTACCCTTTATTGGTGCATAGACCTGGCTTGATAACTCTACTGTTTCATATCTGGTTCATCAAAGTGCATACTCTAAGCCAGGGGTCAACCCTTCAGATTTTGTTGAACTATAACTGCAACTCCCAACATTCTCAGCAGAGTTAATGCTGAAGAATGCTGAAAGTTGCAGTCCAACAACACCTGGAGGGCCACACAGCTGTCCTCTCTGCTGTAAATCTATATATCTTTTAATATTTTTAATTAAATAGAGTTTTAGAAATAAATGCTAATTTTCTTAATCTTTCGCAGATCTGGTTAACATTTATGAGGTGTTTCACCTATCCAGTCAAGGACAATACGACCAAACTTGCAGCAGTATGGTTTACACTTTCTTTTGGGTAAGGTTAATAAGACAAACCTACAGTGGTTAAATTGCATTGTACTAGTGTTGTTGTAAGGTAGTCTTAGGCCTTTTCCACACGCGGAGGAAAAAACGGGTGAAAACACGCTAGGATAGACCTTACCTGCATCCGGGTAAGTCTGTTGCCACATGGAGCAGCGCGTTTTCACTGCTCCACACTTGTCGGCGTCCTGCGGCGTCCAAAATGGCGGCTGGCGGCTGGCGGAGGCTCTTCACCAACCGGAGAAGCTCGCCAGCCAGAAAGCCCCCCCGGCAGATCTGCAGGCACGCCCTTGTGCACGTCTGCAAATCTACACCGGGCGCTGCGTTACGGCTGCACGCTCCGTGCCTTTTAAAAACCACTTGAAAAGTGGTTTTTAAAAAGCACATGGTGCTGCCACTTCTGGGCGCCCTAGCGCAGATTGGGGTGTGGAACTACACTAAAGTAATCTGCCTCAATCCATTTTACAGTGTAGACGACCTCCGTCAGAAGTCGCGCTACACCGTTTTAATACCCCCGTGTGGAAAGGGCCTTACTTATCAAAGTGTGGTAAAATGGTTTGGAAGTGCTGAGTTTTATATGATGAGGAAACTTCCAGAGAAAAAAATTTTTTTCTTCCACTAATCCAGGGTCATCCCCCTAAGGTGAATAGTAGAAGAGTTGGGATAGATAAAAAGAGATTATTTGTTTTCATTAATCACAATTAAAATTCACTACAGCACTGAGGTTACACTAAGGCATGGTTACATATAATAAACCACAAGCAACAGCTTCAGACATCCTAGTGGCTGGCCCAGGATAGATGGGACAGAACAGAAGCTAGAGTTGGCAAGCTAAGCTTGCTTTTGTTAACACTAGATGTTATGTTACATCTGAATGCAGCCTGCATATTTTAAACTATTACTTTTTATGAGTGCATGCACAAGAAAACACTGATTCATTTCTATTGTGGGCTTCAGTTCATTTTTAAAAAACATAATTCTGACATGTTCCACTGAGGCTACATTTGTTCAAATTATATGCATTGCTCTTCACAGCTACTATGGATTGTCAGTCTGGTTTCCAGATGTCATTAAGCATCTACAAGCAGCTGAATATGCTTCTAGGACGAAGATTTTTAAGAATGAGACGATTATAGATTTCGACTTCAACTTTACTTTGGAAAATCAGATCCACTTGAATGGGACATTCATCAATGACAGGTTTAAATAAATAAATAAATAAATAAATAAATAAATAAAGAATTTACCTTCTTGAATCACTCACTAATGGTTCATTGTTATCCAGACATTGTCCTTTCCCTGATAACAAAGAGCTGTTAGGCCCTTTTAATTCTTAATAACTGCTGTGCTTGGTTTGGGGAGCCTCACTCTTGAAAAAGTTTAGTCTTATGTGGTCATTCGTCCCACATAAGACGTAAAGATGACATGCTCATGGCTACTTTGGGCGATTATTGAGTTGGGATTGAACACTGATCCAACATGCTCAAAGACAACACAGTTATTTCATTCTTGTTTACATGTACATATTTTTTGTCATTCAAGAAACCCAGGGCAACATTCATGGTCTTACTACATTTTATAGTCACAGCACCCCTCAGAAGCCCTTTGACCCGAGAAAGAGTGGCTTGTACTTTATATTGCATTGCCGTCTCCTTTCCATTTTTATGTATGGGTGTCAAGAATATAGATTCTGTTCTGATTGCCAAATGTCTGTTCCCTACTTTTTCCTGGAGTCCCTTCTCTTCATTGATATAAATCATAGTTCGCTCTGCTTTTCAAATCAGGTGAAATATGATTAGCACTAGCTAGGAATTATTTGTAAACCATTGTTTTCAAACTGTGCTTTCAAATAATAGGTTGGAGATAGATAATGCCAACTATAGTATGGTTGATGGCCACATCACAGCAGAGTATGGTTATACAAACCTGGAATAGAGAAAGGATTTTGCATGCAAGAGGAAAAGTTGGCATATACAAGCCTAGAAATCATGGAGTATTTGATTATTTTTGAATTATTATACCATGATTTGGATGATCAGACTGTAACATGTATTGAGTTATACTGCGGCAGCATCAATTGAAACATGACTCCAAAATGAGATTTCTTGCTGTTTATGATATTCTAAGCTGATCAAATTATTTCTGTTGGTCAGGTTTACCATGATGAAATTTAAAGCAGTTACTTTTCAAGATACACTTTTTAAGAACTGCAATTTTGAAGATGTTACCACATTGAACACATACTTCAGGAACTGTGTTTTTATAGAGACCACTTTTTACAGCACAGGTATGGGTGAAAGAAATTCATTGTTTAGCTGTCCATCTCGGAATAGGGTTGGATCCATTTTATCAATAATTTCTTGCCAGGATGCTGTGGTTACAGATGGTACAATGGAATTCAAAACAAATTTAAAAGAGACCACCTATTTTTTAACACTCTCACTTGGAACTACATAGGAATGTTGTATGTTGAATTGGTGGATGATCATATCTCTGGTACAGCTAATTTTCTGTATCCATTTAGAGGAAGAAGAGCAGGCCTTGGGGGATTTTTTTTTTTTTAAATCACAACTCCTAGAACCCTTCAGCCATGATGAATTGCTGTGGTGGCTCAGGGATTCTGGATCTTGTAGTCCAAGAAAATAATGTTTCAGTTCTCTGAAGAATAGTAGATGGATTTAGCTACCTTAAGAATACAAAATAAAAAAGAAGCAAATCTTCCCTCTGGTGTGAAACTTTTTCTCCCGGGCACAAATGTTCCTTGCTTACTGAATCACGGTGAGGGTAGCTGAATATAGACTTCCCTAGGCAGCCACTTCAAGGTTACCTTTAGGACTTCAAACAGGTAGAAAATAATGAACTTTTACCAAGGACATCCCAAGACAATTTGCTACCTAGGGTGAAGGAGGACATGATGCCCACTCCCTCATTCCAGATGCAGAGGCTGACTGGGCAGCCAGTTGAACCTCATTGTAATACTGATGCTAGAAATAGCCTCCTTCAGCACACCAGAGAGAAGTATCTAGTTAGTCACTCAGGGAACAGGTTGTATTATACACACAGCTCTGTTGACCAATGGAGGAGAATAGCTGAGGAGCTCATAAGAGAGAGCCAGAGTCTGTCATTGCTATCCTTCCACAGAATCTATTGCCTGAGGTAATTGTCTCACTCCATCTAGTTTGCCTCACTAAGGTACAATCTGTATGAAAGACTGATCTATATCATTCTGATCCTCAGGCCATTAAATACTTTTTAATAATTCTGTAGATCTACATATCTACATATAGATCAATATCTACATCAGTGTGTATGTGTTATTGTACTAGAATAATATATTAAATAAGAAAGAGTTTGCTGCCCTTTTTGACACTCAGAATTAGGTCTTTGAGGCAGCTGTCATTCCCCCTAATGACCAGGGGCTTGATTATTTGTGAAGTATGTAAACCACATTCTGTACACAGATCCCTGTGTCTAGAGAGCATTAGAAGAGTCCCTGCTCATGATGCTGTCTTTTCAGGCATCATGTTATAAGGCCCCCTTGTAATGACACCCTACTCCTGCCTCGTTCTGTCTTGGTTTAGAGGAAAGTGGTCAAAACTCTTGTGAGTAATTTAAGTCAAAATACTTATATACTGCTTTTCAGTTAAAGTACCCACGGTTATTTACAATAGCTGTTATTTTCAGAATAGTAAAACACACACACACATACCAAACTTGTACAAGAGTAGCAAAAAGAAATGTAATTTAAATTCAGGAAGTCATACCTATGAAAGCATCAGCTACCAATTACTCATTAAAAGCCCTGAACTTGTAAAAGGTTTTAACTTGACATCCAGATATTGTATTAGAAAAAATGATGTCATCATTGAGATTATTGATATTCAAAGTGTTTTAAAATCAGATATGTTCACAACTACCTGATATTGTTCTAATTGTCATTTTCTCTGTTTCCATAGATCTTGAACCATATAAATATCCTGGCAGTAAATTTATAAACTATACATTCCAACATAACAAGACAGGATGTCAGATCTCCTTTGATGATGATTACAGTGCCTATTGGATTTATTTTGTTAATTTCCTGGGGACTTTAGCAGTATTACCAGGAAATATTGTCTCAGCTCTTCTGATGGACAGAATTGGGCGTTTAACAATGTTAGGTATGCTTTTCATTAAAATGGATTTTAAAAATACTTTAAGCAGTTACGAGTGATGAAGTGTGAGAGGAATTTAAAAAACAATTTTACAAAAAGCTATTTTAAAACAGATTCCCTAGGTAAATAGAAAGTTAATTTAGTTAATTCTTTTCATAGATTCAGTATCATCCGAAATATTACATATGTCTCAGTGATTTTGTTTGTTTTAAGTAACTGCAGAGTTGTGAACTTTTGCTGGAAAAGAATTACTGATACCTGCCCATATATATTCAGAAATAATCATGTTGACCATGCAGCAAAATACATCAAAATCTAAAATCCCTAAAGCAATAATACCGTTATTAGCCAACTCCAAAGCATAACATGTGTTACACAAGCTTTCGAAGCTTCACTGGATTAAAAACCATACAGCAGAAAAAAGGTGACAATGTTAGAGTCATAGCCCTGCGTTCTGTATCAGATATTACTCTATTGGGAGTTAAGATACTGTTGAGAGATTGAGGGAGACAGAGGCCAGCCTCCTTCTTGGCCATGAGGGAATCGGGGACAAAGGGCAATAAAAGGCTTGTAATAAAATTTCAACCCCATTAGCAACAGACGAATAACTTCCTTTGAGATCCAGCTGGAGGTCCAGAATGTAAGCCTGTGATCCTGACATTGTCAGCTTTTTGTTTTTCAAATAAATCCTTTGAAACTTCAGTGTGTTCTATCCTCATATATGTATGCTCAAAAGGAAATCTTTTTCTTCTCACCATTTCCCACAACCCACCCATTTCTACCACCAAGCCCATCTGGAGGCTTGTAGAAAAGATCTGCAGTTCCTCTGGTCTGATTCACAAGTTCCTCCTTTTTTGTTTTTATAAAAACCAAGTGATTGTTACTAGTGTCTCATTATGTATCATGTAGTTTGGCCTTCTCTTTGAGACCTTGTGAAATTTTAGATACACTAACTTACAAGAAGCTGTTCTGGAAAGGCCTAGCCCATAGAAGGATTGGGAAGGCACCAGTCTAGGCAGAAATCTCAAACTGGTGGTGAGAATTGTCAGTAAGAAGACTGGGCAGAATATAGACCAAGATCAGAAGCCATGGATGACTCAAAAAGACAATTATCTGTCAGTATTTTACCCAGATCTCAGTGAGCGTGGAAATTATTCCTGTAGGTTTCTATAAACCTTCAATTAAGCCTTATAGCAGGGATGAGGAAGTAAAATAGACCAGATTGCCCTACCCAAGCCTTCAGTGTGTCAGATTATTGTGGGGGGGCGCTGCTGGGTGTAGTATTTTTGCAGCTTGTGTCGCTGCAACCTGCAACCTGTTTCTTAAGGATGCAAGTTCCTTCTGGTTGAAGATCATGACACCAGTATGGAATTGTTCTGTAGATAGTGATACCATGACAAAATCAGTAGTAATTATCACTTTTTGCCTACAGGTGGCTCTATGATTCTTTCTGGGATTAGTTGTTTTTTCCTATGGTTTGGTACAAGTGAATCCATGATGATAGGTATGCTGTGTCTATACAATGGCCTCACCATTTCAGCATGGAATTCCCTTGACGTCATTACTGTGGAACTTTATCCTACAGACAGGAGGTATGTTTTTATATTCTTACTGTGCTTTATAAACTTCCTGGAGCATAATAAAAAAAAATGGCAGTCATAGATTAAATGGGCTGATTTTCTTTTTCATTGTCATCTGGGTCTGCTTTTGTGTCTTAAAGAAGCTACTGAGTAATCATAAATAAGGTAGCCTTAATACTGGAGGGAAGAAAATAAAGGAATCACCTGGTTATCTGGAGGACTGGTGGTGTTTAACTTTCTCATAAATTAAGTGGACAAAGAACTGGTATATTTCCTGTGAATTTCTGTTGATGTTGGTCACTGTTAGAGACAATGTATTCAGCTACTCAATTTGGATTAATCCAGTATGACTGTTGCTCCAGTCAGCGACACAGCAAACAACAAAGTCTGAACCTTGGTTTCTAGATTAGCAGTGTCTTCTCCTGCGATGCTTATTAATAAATTCAAAGCCATCTGCTTTTATAGCACTAGGTTTTTATTGTATTTTCATTAAAGTGAACTTCTGCTTAATAGTTAATACTTCCACTATTAAACTTTAATATAATTAAAATAGTCCTTCTTTTAGGCCATTTCCACATTAGTATTTTAAAATGGTGCAGAGCGACCTCCAACGGAGGTCTTCTGCACCATAGAGTGGACTGGGGTGGACTACTTTTTGTAGTTCCACACCTCAATCCACGCAGGAGTGACCGGAACTGGTCGCACGGCGTGTTTTTTAAAAACCTCTTTTTAGAAGCAGATTTGTGTGTGCCTGCAGATCTGCCGGGGGTGGACTTCCAGCTGGCAAGCTTCTCCGGTTGGTGGAGAGCATCCACCAACCGGAAGCTGCCATTTGGGACGCCGGAGGACTGTTGAGCAGCGAGCTCACACTGCTCCGCATGGCGACAGACTCGCCCGGCTGCTGATAAGCTCCGTTTTTGGGTGTTTTCAGGCATTTCCCCTCCCCACATGCGGAAAGGGCCTAGAAGCAGCTTTTCCTGTGTTGTTGTTTTTTTCCCTTCCAAATTTATAGACAAAATGGCCTCAGTCAGAGTTAAGAATGCTTAAGCTCAGAGATGCTGAGAACTGGCACTGGACCTCAGAGCAAGATGTATGCTCTAGCCCCTCTTCTCCAAATTTAGTAACAGAGTTTATTGCCACATTCTGGTTTGTTGAGATAACATTTCTTTTGTGTAATGTATTCATTGTTGCTGCTGTTGTTGTTGTTGTCGTTGTTGTCATTGTTTTTCACTATCCCAGCCCTCCGGAAGTCTGGGCTTCAGGAATTTGTCTCCCAATGCCCCCCTCCTTTCCCCTGCTTAAGTCTACCTCTTCTCTGTGGTTCCCTTGTGATTCTCACTGAGGAAAAAATGCTGGATGACCTCAAATACACTCTAAACAAAAACAGAAAGGTGAAGCCCAAGGTGAAGCCCAAAGTTCTGAAGACTGATTGGTTTAATGTAAAAAAAAACCTCATGAGAATGTGTGGTGGTGGTATTTGACATGTTTCAAGTAATTGCTCTCCATATGATACAGTGATACCTTCTAATTTTTGATATGGGAAATTCTTTTGTATTCAAAAAACTCAATTGTTTTTTTTTAAAAACTCCAACTTCACATCTACAAGTCCAGAGGATAAAAGTTACAGAGCTGATAAATATTTTTTTTTTTGCACTAGAATTCCCAGAATTCCCTAGCCAGCATGGCCATTAGTCATGGTGGTTGCAGGATTTGGGGACTTGTAGTTCAAAGCAGTAACTTTGCTTAATTCTGACCATTACAAGCTAGTGTTGGGAGGTCCTGGCAGAATACTTTAATAGTATGCTGTATGATTAATACCACTTCTTGTTTATGTGATTAGACATTTTAAAAACCATAGTCAGGAGTTAAACATCTATTATTTAGATTCAGGTGAAATATTTCAATAAGCTTTGAGATATATCAGTGGTGTGTTAATGACTTTTCACATCATATGATATGATAAACAGACCAGCTGCACTGAAGCAATAGACAGATTTAACATTCCTTTGGGCTGGTCTGAATTCTGGTAGGCATTTGATGTTTCTCTTGTCTTATGAACAAATTAGTAGGTTTTTTTAAAATGACATTTTACTTGCTTTTTTTTTTTAAAAAATAGTTTAGTAAACAGAGCAATTCTTTTGGAAGTGGGGGAACTAAAATCTGAGTGGAGGGATGTTTTTCTGATACTTAGCTGGCCTCACACCTCCTATCAGAGGGTAGTTTGGGGTATTTTTCCTCCACCCCTCCAAGTTTTCCCTTCTTTTTCACAGTTTCCTTTACATTTTCTGCTAATTTTAATGGAGAAAAGGGAGAGCAAATTATACTACCTTCAAAACTGGCACAAATTTTCTCTCCATTTTGGAGGCAAAGGAGGATAGACAGGAGATCCTATAGATCCACAGCTTCTCAAATGTGTCCTCCCTCAGAGTTCCCACCACTGGCAGTTGGAAATTTCTGTGTTAGCAGTGCAGTGAATCCACGTTGGGTTTTATTTCAGATTTTAAAGGAGCTACTCAAGGTGTGGAATCCTATCCCCCAAATGACATTTAGTACCATGGAGAGCTCCTTTGAAATTTGAACTTGCAACCTGAAGCAGATTCACCACTGCTCTGACTTCAGAGTCCCCAACTGCCATTGATTCCAACATCCAAGGAGCAACACCTGCGCACTCTTCTCACATTCTCACAGAAGAGGATTGTGACAATCTCTCAACATATGAGCATTTCCCTTTTCAGAGAGGGGGATCCAAAACTAAAATAACCAAAACTAGTCCCTGGTATACCCACCAAAGGATTACTGAATTAATAGAGTCCCTTGAATATATTAAAGGTTTATAATTCATCAGTGCATGTACTCCCTCTGCTGACATAGATGTCATCTGTTTCATACTGTCCTTGTGTTCATAGTGAAAAGAGGGGAAGTGGAGGGGAGTGAGGAGAGAACAAATTTAATAGCATATTTAAGAGTAACATAATTTCAGCATGAGCTTTTGTGGATATCAATCACTTTCTCAGATGCACTGATAGAATACAATATTAAAACTTTAGTATTGTAGTTCCTCAATGTATCTGAAGCAGTGGATTAATATCTACAAGAGCCCATGCGGAAATAAATAAGTTAGTTCTGAAGGTACTACTAGATTCCTAGCCTTCTGCCTCATTTCCTATTTTATACAGTGACAGACTAACATAGATATCTCTTTGAAAGCTACTTGAGTTCATAGTTCTGTTTATCGTATGGCATGTAGATTTCTGCAAGCAAATCAAACTAGTTTTCAGGCTCAACAGACATACAATCCATGGATGGGACTGTCAACTTGGTAGAACTTGCCAGAGTGTGACAACCACTGGTATAGTCTTGAGAATTGTCTGCTTGCCACAGTGAGATGCCAGAATAGAAGGTTGTGGGTGAGAACTGTACACTGTATTGGAATACTTTTTACATTTTTGGATTTTGTATCATGCTAGTATGTACTACATGTTGTGCTCTGGTTCCCAGCCAACACACTTTTTCTGTTTAATTATAATTAAAACACACACACATACCTCTACTCATTGTTTACCATTGAATTTTCCCACCTTAGTACATGCTTTTCAAATTTCCCTTTCAAAACTGGTCTATCATAAATATTATTTATACTCTTATGTCTAATCCTATCGGGTGGGAAACGGTTTAATATTCTAATTTTGGAGACACTGGCACAGCAAGTTTCTACTGCCATCCTGTGGAAAGACTATGACAGTGTTCCAGTCTTGCTTTTCCCAACTGTGGAATATAATGTGACCAAAAGCAGCTTTCCTGTTGTCTCTTCTTCAGCCTCTATTTATGGATCAAACACTTTCATACCCTGTTACTCTGCTCTAATAGTGCATTCAGTGAGCTTGTTAACACATTACAAAAGTTCTGTTGAGCTGTAGTTTCTTTTTTCCCCCATCAGGCATATATAAAACCTTGTCATTATTACTGATCATCTGATTAAGGCAAAGGAGCAATAAAGATCGAGCGTTGCAATCTCAGGGGCTCTACTTTAGCTAAAACACTTTCTGGGCTCTTTTGGGCAGGGCAGATGGGCTCTTTGTTAGTTCCCCTACCTAACCTCCCATGGTGTTTTACGTTTTTATGTTAAAAAAATAAAATTCCCTCTCACTGAAATTAATAAGAAGGGATCCATTCAACCAGCTACAGAGTTCGCATGCATTTCTCCCCATATTGAGCTCCGTGAAATTTGTGTTCTCTCCTTCCTTGCTCACCACAACACTTTTGACATTCCCTGTCCTTTTCTGAGGTTGGAATTCCAGCTTGAGGAAGGAGGAAGGACCAGGTCAGGATATTCAATATGACATTTCCCTCTTTCTAGCTGGTGGAAGGATTTCTTTTTGCAACCTAAAAACATTCTATTTCTTCCTTTTATTCTACATAGCAACACCCATTGTCTTGGAAACCCTACAAAATTATAGGTTGAAAGGATGGCCAAATTTTCTTCTTCCTAAATTTGTGATTGCAGACCAAGTGTACTAAAATGTTATGGCCAAGATGCTGCATTGTATACATGGAGCGTAATGTTCTACATATGCAGCTCCATGCCTCTTTGTCTCCCACAGCTGTCAGTCTCCAGGATCCATTGCTGCTGCATTGCTTCTCCCCTGACTGGGGAGATGAAGGCTGAAGCAACTCCAGTTACAAAGAATGGAGAACACCCTCAATTTTGTCCCCTTGCAGCTGAGACTGTCCACTTCTTTGTTGCCTTAATGGTCTCCCCCTTCCTCCCCTCCCCTCTCTCCGTGGATAGCTCCTTGCAAACTGTCCAAAAGAAAACAAACACATATGCAACCCAGAGTTAAAAAGGGGTATGTCAAAAGGATTCCAGCCAATATCATACTTCACTACAGCTTTTTGTCTCCCCTGTTCCCCCTTTTCATTCATTATGGGCTCTTTCTACCTGGACAGGCAGAATGTGGAATTTTACTCCAGTTTTGTAGCCACTGCTTTCCCTAATCTTTCTTGACTATCTTTATTTGTAGGCTACTGTGGTATATTTTTCTTCAGATCTGATCACAGGAAAGATTTATATGTAATATAATCCTGATTATATCAATCTGCTGCCTTGAATTTGCACTCTGCAGTAGCTGATTTTAGATACGCACAGCAGTAGAGCTTTCCCTTTTTTTCAGGCTTTAAAATACAAGAAGCATCAAGTTTTATTAATGTGTTGATTCCAATTTTCTAAATGTGGAAACAGAAGCATCTTTCTAATGAAACATTTTCAGATAAGGTATTTACAAAGACCAGATGTTTCAAATGTATTTATTAAAGTATAACATATCTCCAACACACAATCTTGGGATCTAAATAAACATTCATTTGATCCCTAAGAAGGTAGCTTTCCCCTTCCACTCAGTGCAGAGTAGATGATAATAATCATGATAATATTTAGCAGTGTTTCATATCAAGTAACTCAGCCAAGCCACAACACAAGAAGTGCTACAGATCATAACATTTCTAATCTTTTATTCAGTTGTAGGAAAGCACAAAACCTGCGTCTGGGATTCTGAACAGTTACCAACACAGTATTTTGTTTTGTTTCTTTGTCAAAATATTTATATCCTCCCCTATATCGTGGGATCTTAGGCTGTGGCATACCTAGCATACTTGACACCTGGGGTGAAGAGGGGGTGTGTGGGCTTCTTTGCCTTCCGAGTCAAAATTATGTGGCTGGCTTTGGAGTGGGGGGACGGCTTCCTGTTTCACCGTAGGCAACATAATGTCTTGGGCCAGCTTTCCTAGGAGACCAAGCCCCTTTGGCAGGGCACACAGACAAGGGAGCAAGGGCGGCTCCCCTGCTTCCCCTTGTGTCATCTTGGCTCTTTTGATTGAAGCTGCTTTAGGCTGGGCCAGGCCAGGGCCAGTGGAGGGCCAGTGAGGAGCATTCTTGGATACACAGTCAGGTCTTCAACACAGCACAAAAGACCCATCTCTTCCAGAAGTCTTATACAGATTATTTTTAAATTGAGATTTTTAGACTTTGTATTGATTGTTTTGAATATGCATTGGCTTGATATACTCTTTTAACTGTGTTGTGTTGTTTCTCACTTCAATCCATAGAGAGAGACAGGTAAGAAATAAATAGCAGCAGCATCCCCTGTCCTCCATTAACCCACAATGCTCCCAGTTCCCTCTCCCTCTACTCCAAATGTGAGAGAGAAATAGGGCGAAATGTTGCCAGTTCCCATCTCCAGTAAGTGACCAGAAAAAACATTCCTTCAGGCTGTAAGTCTCTTGGTGTTGGGCACCACTTGAGGCCTTTCTGCTCTGGCAGTGCCAGCCTCCCCTGGCCCTGCCAGCTGCAATTTTGGCATGTCCTCCCTCTTGGCCCAGTTGATGAGGAACCCTAGCAGCCAGCTGGCCCCAGTCCGGCCTTCCTCATCTTCTCTCACTCACTCCTTTTCTCATCCAAGGAAGGTCTGGAGCATCATGCTCTCAACCCTCCCTTCCAGAAGAGGGAGAACTCCCCTTTCTGTACCCCCTTAGTGGCTACATCTGCTCCCACCAACTCACCTTTGATTATCTCAGCATCATACAAGTGAAACAATATAAGCAGTTTAAAGCAATAAAATATCATCTAAACAGGCTAAAAATGTATTAAGCAATTTAACAAGTTAAATCATTATGACCATGTACGTTAGGCCCCAAAGGCTTTAATAAAAAGCCACTTTTTGAGCTGGTGCTGGAAAGAAAGCAATCCAAAAAGAGGATATTCCACAAACAGGGCAGCTGTTTCTATGTCTTCCCTCTGTGTAGTGCTCCCACTTCTGAAAGACAGAGAAGGATGGCTGTATCATATTTCAGTCAGGCATATACAGGGAGAGGTGCTCTCTCAAGTACTGAGGTCCCAAGCCCTTTAAGGCTTTGAATGCGATCACCAGCATCTTGAATTCAGACTGGAAGTGAATTGGCAGACACTACTGAGTAGACGTTACAGATGAGGTAGACAAATAGTCTGTCATAGGAAAAGCAGGTCTTTGAGGGTGATGTCTGTTTCTTTTTTTAGTTGTAAAACAGCAGCTGGTTTGTGCCTGGGAGCCTCCTGTACCCAATAGTCACTGATTGGTTGTAGAGTGGCACCTTGGCACCTGCAAAATGATGGTGCCAGGGTACAAAAGCCAGCAGAGGTATGCTGATGTGGATACAATATAGGTTCTCACCTAAAATCTTGAGGTCCAAGTAGCCAAGTTCCATTCACCTTTGTTATGCTCATAGCCTTTTCCTTCCTGTTTCCGTCACCTACACCAACGAATCCTCAAAACTTCCAGTTTCCCCACCCCCATAACTTTTCAGATTTCTGGCTAAACCCATCCCTTTTTATAGACATGAGTATTTCTGTATCATTGTGTTTTATGAATATCCAGGCAGTAGCGTGAAAATGTGTACAGTTTCAAATAATCACTGTATTTTTGAAAGAAATTCTTTTTGAAAATGCAGCAACTAGGGAGCCAAATTCCTGAGAGCCAAATCAGGTGAGAAGCCTGGCTGCTCGGAGCCACATGTCTCTCTCTGCTAAGGAAGGAGTGTTCTTCTCTTTCTTTGGCTGTGAGAGGCATGGAGTGAGATAGTGGTGCTGGGTTTCCTGTGCATTTCTCACCTGAGCAGGGAGTGTCTGTCTCCTTCCTCAGCTGCAAGAGAGGTACAGATCCATGGGGATACTGGTCACGCAGTTATGGAGGACCTACTGTATTTGTTTTGGTTTGCCAAGCATCTGCAAGATAGCCCATCATCTCAGTACTGGCTTTTCAAGTCACTAATACGAATGTTTCTGAACTGATAGCTCTCCTAGTCTGTCTCAGTGTGATCTCATCACGATTTCTACAAAGTGTTCTCAATAAAGTGACGTGCTTAATGGCACATAAATAGTTTTGATTCTTCAGAGGATTGCTGTCTCCTTGTCTTTTATCTCTCTGGAACAGAGGGGGATATCTTGCAATAAAGATCTCAAGAAATGCTTCAGATTTAATCAGTTACATTCCTTCCATTTATTTGCCCCAATAACTGTGTCATCCAATGCTTGCTGTGGTGAGTTGTTGATTTTGCAGACAAAATTGCTTGTTGCAGTTGGATTAAGTTTGACTTCTGGTTTGGACACTGCTGCGTTGCTGCTGGCGAAGGGGTAAAAAATGAAGGCATTGCCCCACAAAAAGATTTTTCCTTTGCTCCCCAAATTTCTAAGTGCAGCACCTTAAGACTTCAGTTGAGATACAGTTTAGGCATCCAAAGAAAAAGGGCAGGTAAAGTTACCCAGGGAATACAGATACAACAAAGGCAAGAGCTTTAGGCATGAATGATTTTCACTGTTTCACTCTGTGATACTAAAAATTTGGGGAGAAAAGGAAAATTTCATTTAGAAGTGCTTACTGGTGGGCAGTATCTTAATTTCTTCCCCTGCACCCAGCTTTGCCCCTGATTAGTCAGTCCTAATTCATGCACAAGTAGAATGTCTTAGTAATTACTGGAAAACCCAGTTCCTGAAAATTAATATCTAAATAATGAATTTAAATGACTCAGCCAATTGCATTTGTTAATGGCAATGACAATACGGTGATCTAACAGTTAACTTTTATGAATTAATTGTCAATCCTGAAGTTCCAGGCTCTGAGTGATTCCTCAAAGAGGCCAGCTGAGTGCTAGTTTTAGTGCGATTTTGGTGTCAGGCAAAGGCATTTTCATTTCCTCAGTTTTTTGCTGTGTTTTAATACCTTTTTGTTCTTTTAATGTGTTTATGACATCTTATTCCTGTGTTTCCTTGTTGTCACACATGGTGTGGTGGAGATGTGAGAATAAGGGAAGGTGCTGCTGTCCTTTTGCTATCCTGGATTGTCAGTGCATCATTCTGGAAGGTTATGGTGTCAAATCTGTAGTCATTTGGCCCTACTCAATAATTCCCATGTCATTCCTCTTTCTTCATACTGACTTTAAATAAAATCTCCCTCCTCCTCCAGGTTAAAAAGTACTATTTTAGGGCACACCTTTTTCAGAAGGCATATTGCATTAGTTTTAGTACAGAGATCTTGTTCTTTTCATATGTTAGACATTTTCAGAAGTTGAAGTACAGTTGAGTTGGCCTTCCATATTCACTGGGGCTAGGGGCACAAGACCTCCACAAATGTGGAACCCCCCCACTGCAAATATCAAAATGTGGGAAGGGGTCTGAGGCATGGTAGGGGGAATGGGCACCCAGGGGGGCATCAGGAGAGGGTCTGTGGTGCTGAAAAATTGGGCTGTAAGCCATCTTTAGCTGCCAGGCAGCCCCTAGTGAAGGAGGAGCAGGAGGAGGACCAATGGCAGATTTTTAAAGGACTGCACAGCCTGATTGGAGCTACCTAGGGGGAAGGCTCCCCTGTAAAAGAATCTCATGAGGTGGGGGTGGGAGGGTCTGGAGAAACTCACAAATCTGCAAAAGTTAAACTTGCAAATATGGGGGGCTGACTGTATATAGTTGCCCTCTTCACTATACTTTTCTTTCCTAATTTACTTCTTCCCACCCATGTTAACATTTTCTTTTTTCTTTCTGTTTCAGGGCCACAGGCTTTGGCTTTCTAAATGCGTTATGCAAAGCAGCAGCTGTTCTTGGGAATTTAATATTTGGTTCCTTTGTTGTCATCGCCAAATCAATTCCTATTCTTTTGGCTTCTACAGTTCTGGTCTGTGGAGGTTTGGTTGGACTTCGACTCCCTGACACCAGAACCCAAGTGTTGATGTAACTTGGGAAGGATTGTGGATAAAAAGCCATTTACAATTTGTTTTCCTCTCTCCAAGTGTCAGATCTCCTGGCTGGATGGGCAAAGGCTTCAGATTTTCAGATCGTGGAAGGTGGCCATGTAGCAGAAGTCCTACTCTCAAAATGAAATATCTGTGGCAGAAGATTAGAAAATAGATTTAAGTCCTCTTCAAATGTTCCCCATTTGAAGCATTATTTTAGTATTACAGCTCCTGGATTACAGCATGACTTAGAATTACATCTTTAGTATTATAGTTCTTGAACTACAGTTTACTGGCTTAGAATTCTGGGAGTTATGGTCCAAAAATGTAACCTTTCCAAGCTCTTAATTTAAAATTTGCTGAACACATGGTGGGGAGGAGAGCTTGGAAACAAACCAGAAGTTAGAACTTGCTGGAGTCCCCAATGTTAGCTGGGGGGTTCTAGAAGTTCTTCTCCACAAAAATAACTTTTCCAAGCTCTGAACTATGCTTGCTAGGTCCCCATCCAGCCTCGCATGCATATCCCATCAGCTCCTTCCACTAATCAGCCATATATTCAGGGAAGGTCTAAAGTATGAAGTTGAAAGATGTCTGTGCGTATACAAATGTGTGCATGGCAGCTTCTGCTTCAGATCTTCCCTACATGGGCAAAAGGGATTGGAGCTACTGAGGATCTGATGACATTGTGAAAGGACAAACAGCTACAGCTGTGCTCATTCCCCCACACCTCCTTATCCGTTCAGTTAATGCACAGGTGCACTTTTGCAGCAAGTTGTTAAACCTTTGCAAACCACATGTGTCATCCTTTCTATGATAGGCTAAAATGGGATCCCAATGATCAGTTAAACAAGTGGAGTCTCATTGATTTCACTTATGTTACAGAAAGGTAAGAATTCTGTGAATTGCACACCTTAAGAGTTGCTTCTTTCCAAATGATTTCTTTTAAAATTGTTGTTGAAAGCCAATAGTAATGGCTGTTTCTTATGTAAGAATTTCTCTTCATGCAGATTGCCTCTGTGTGGGAAAATGTGTTTTCCAAACCATTTTGCACTCTCAAGGATAGTGTGAATGTTTTTTTTAATCTTTAGCTAGAGAGGTTAAAGAAAATAACCACTAAGACAAAAAAAATAATCAATAGAGGGGTTAAAGAAAATGTCACATCTGAATACCTTTTGGCCATATGCAAGCTTAGATAAATTGCAGCATGAAAACTGTTCTGCTAGTTTAACCTTTTAATGTTCATTCTGTATATGGAAGCCCCAGAAAGAATATCACTACTTTGAATTAAGCTGGTATAAGTGAAGTCATCAAAACCTTTCTTGACAGTATCTGATAATCTTAACGTGTATAATCAAATGCAGCATAAAACAGAGTAATCTGCATGACTGTACTTAAACCTAGTTTTCCTGCTTTCTGAGGAGAATACAGTGAAATTGCTGCTTTCAAAACACCATTTTTAAGCTAATTTGGGCTGAGGTTTAGATTGACAGTTGTAGTTAAATCTGATATAAGATGAAAATTATTCTTGCGCCTTCACAGCCATACTTATAATGGGGAAATCAAATTAAAAACATGCCTGATAGTGTATGTTAGATTTTCTGTAAAAATATAATACAGAAAAACATTAGTCTTTTTTTTTCCAGCTTGGTAATAAAAACTATTTCTGGGGGGGAAATAACATATTTTTAAAACAAATAACTTCAGTGTTTAGAAGAGACTGATGGACTTGTACTTCATTTAGAGTATAAACTGGGTGACTGTATTTTCTTCTATTTAGCCCAATGGCCTTAGAGAAATTACTCTGAAAAAAAGGGGGGGGAACCCCCACATTATTCTCAACTGTCCCATCAGCTTTGGAAGTAGATTCATTGCTGTAATACTTCTACCCTGCTTACACAACACAGGACTGCATGCTACCTGAACTAGGCAGAAGCAGCATATCTCACGGCAGTCCTTTCGCAGACTGTCAGGTTAAGAGTGTTTTTTTCATCAGCTGACAGGTGTGGTGATTCTTGAAACCAGAAATTGGGGCCATTTTAGCACTAGACTGTTACAGCGCTATTATTCCACTTTCAACATCCTATGGAATCCTGGGGTTTGCAGTTTTGGGATGTTGAAAGTAGAATCATAGCCCTATAACAGTCTAGTGCAGAAATGGCCTAAGACAGCAAAAGAGGGAGAAAGGTGAGCTTATAACCCACTGAAAAAATCATTCTGTTTCCCTCCCTTTAACCAATTGTCTGCTTTCTCTAAACTCATACTTGCATTTTTCCAAAGAAATGCAGCAGGCACGGAGCTATGTACTTCATTCCAAAGGAGTGCAGTGAGATTTTTAGGTGGTTATCTTTTTCTGAATTGAATCCATAATGTTAATGTTTCTGAGATATCTTTTTAATATACACTATAATGTCTTAATGTTAATATAAATTTAATTG
Source organism: Ctenosaura bakeri (assembly GCA_948474755.1). Classification (NCBI taxonomy): domain Eukaryota; kingdom Metazoa; phylum Chordata; class Lepidosauria; order Squamata; family Iguanidae; genus Ctenosaura; species Ctenosaura bakeri. The sequence continues at coordinate 238,888 of CAOLHI010002115.1, read as the reverse complement.
TTATTTTAGTTGTTCCTACATTTGTGGATAGTTGCAACATTCTGATTGAGTTCTGTGATTATTGCCAATTTCATAGCTTTTAATATTAGTCTAGCTTTTGAAAGCTAAACTTTTTTGTAGTCAACTCTGCACTTTAAATTTGGCCCTTTTACAGATTTCCTTTCATTTGGAGGGGAGGAACTTTTTAACCTGCTCTTAGTCATAAGGAGCCCTTATGTAATACTTCTAAAAACAAAATCTGAAGCCTCTGTACAGATTGGGAGTGATGATCAATCGCCAGCTGTAAACCATGCTTTTGACATGCACTGTCCATTTAGATTGATGTGGTGTTTTGTCTGCTTTCTTCCTGTATGTAATCACTGAAGAATCCAGAGCCATAACTAAGCTTTAGAAGCAAAAGCAAGCACCAGCTCCAAAGTAGGACTGCCACAATACAAAATCTCATTATTGTTATTATTGTGTTACTTTCTCAGAATCTAATACTTGGTATCCAGACTGAAACTTTTATTCAGGGTGTAGCCTTGACAGAATGTAGGCAATAAAAGTGAGCAAAGTGAGGGAAGTGCACAAAGAACAACCAAAGACATGTATATTCATCTTGTTCAAGGTGTGTGATGCATGCTCCTAGAAGACCAGCATTGTCTCTGTGGCCATGGCTCTCCCCTTCCCTACATGAATGAGAAATAGTAGGGTGCAAAGCATGGAAGAGAAAAAGATGTTGTATGAACTGGTAGGAGGAGTCTTGGAAACCCCAAGCGGGGTGGGGGGAGACTGCTGTCGGCGGCTGGGCGGGGCCGGGCAGGCTTGGGTCTGGCTCAGGCCGAGGCTGGCGTCCCGGAAGCCTCAGCCAGCAGAGTCACCTCAAAACTAAAGCAAGCCTTACTTCAGGCGGTAAACAGGAACGAAAAGAAAGGGTTTTCCTCACCCGGGCAACGAAGGGTTAAGCTGGCTGGCTAGGCTTCCGAGCAGAGTCTCGGCAGGAGCAAGGCGGGACCACAGCAGGGGCAAGGCAGGCAGGAACAAAGCAGGAACACGGCAGGAACAAGGCAGCAGTTCTGACGGGCAACACACGGAGAGCCGTTGGTTGTTGCTCCGTGCTGAACCTGGCTCCCTCTGGCTCTAAAGTAGGAGCCTGGCGCCGGCGCCGGCCAATCCTGAAGCTGCTGCACAGCTGGGAGCCCTCAGCCGGGCTCACAGCTGAGCGTCCTTAGCCAGCTGCAAGCCCTCAGCCTGCCGCTGACGCTCCAGCAACCGGCGGGAGCGACGGGCAGCCTCCTTGGCCTGCCGCCGCTGCGAGAACGTGGGAGGGAGGCCGTCAGGCTCCTCCGGATCGGGCCCGCGGGTGAGCGGCAGCCCAGCGACCTCCGGGCGACTCTCTTCCGCAGCGCCGGCTCCGTCGGTGTCTTCAGTGGCGTCAGGGCAGGCAGGCTCGGGACGACCTCCCGTAGCGGCAGGTGGCTCCATAGCCTCCTCTGCGGCGGCGGTGGCCTCGACGGCGTCCGGGCAGCTGTTCCCGGCGCCGGAGGCCTCCGCCGCTACTCGCGAGGAGACCTCCGCCGCTACTCGCGAGGAGACCTCCGCCGCTACTCGCGAGGAGACCTCCGCCGCTACTCGCGAGGAGACCTCCGCCGCTACTCGCGAGGAGACCGGGTCGTCCTCCTCCTCGGGTGCTGCGTCTGGGGCCGCGGAGGTCCCGACATCTGCACTACTTCAACACAGTATGTTTGAAGTACAACTGTAGAACACACATGATCTAACCAGATGATAGCCTATGGCTTAGATGCAGATGTCTGATTGCTAATGGTCCAGATGCTCTATATGATATGAGAAGGCCAATTTTGCTTAAGCTATCTTGTTGACTTTCATGTAAGCCTTATTCAGTGATCACATAAAATTGAACAATTGGGATTATATATATCTCTTTGTCAAGTTATGAATCACACATACTATCCCTTCAGAGAACCCCTTTTTACAACTGTAAATAAATAGGCAGGAGTGATATATCATGGATTGTTGCTGCCTTCCAACTTTCTTGTAAAATATGCAGAGGAGCAAAAAATCATGTATTGCCTCTGCAGAAAGTGAGTTCCAGACTAAAGTGGACCATGCATTGCACTGCACGGGTGATTTGCAAAATAGTGTCCTGCATGTTAAAACAGCAAGAGGGAAAAGAGGAACTGAATGCTAGCCATGCTGTTTTGCCTGAAGACTCTTTGCAACATTTAAAAGACTCTCAGAATCAATGATTTTGTACTTACAGCCTTTAAAAAAAATGGCCATATTTCGAATTACTGCATATGTTGTTACATGTAACTTCCTATTCGCTACTGCTGCATAGTCAGATATCCCTCTGTCTTACACTTGTGCTAGATGTAGATAAAGGTTTTATTATCTATAATTCTAGCTATATTTTCTGTGGGGGAAGCATTGCTGTTTTTAGTCCTTTGAACAAATGTCAACCGTCATTCCTTCCACTTTGTGCAGAGCTCCATAAGAACACTGAACTACTTTATCTATTCCAGCAAGAAAATCTCTGTATTTCCAATAAATTTTTTAAAAAAAATCAGCCAAAGCATCTGAAACTCTTGCATAGATATCTTCATTTTGCAACTCAGGTATGTCCCTGATTCTAAGGCATCTCTCTCTTTCTTTGAAGTCAAGTAGAGTCACTGCACTCCCTTTCTTTGCTGGTCCATTGTTAACTTCCCTGTCACATGTTCCAGTTTTTGTGTTCTCTCCTGCAGTGCTCCTGTCTTCTTATTTATCTGCTTCATCTCCTTATTGATTTCATCTAAAGAGGTTCTTGAAGATGTTTTTAAATTCTGCTTAAATTCTCTTCCCATTTCTTACATACCTTGCTCACTCTTTTAATTTCATCCCAAATCATTTGACTTGAATAACCTTCCCTGGGCTGATCAACTGAAGTTCTTCTTTGTACACTGGCCGTCTGTATTTGTTTTCTAGTCACCATAATCCTGACAGCTGTTAACTCCTCCACCATTAGATGTCAACGCTGTGTGCCATTCAGTCTCTTTATTCGGTTCCTAACAGTATCTCCACTGGAAGTTGGAACTCTGTTTACTTTGAGTTCACCTTTCATCTCTTTTTGTAGGAATAATGGTGACAGATTATCCAAAAAGGTAAACAATCACCTTCTTTTGCCACACTCTGTATTTTGATGAAACTTTTAATAGTAGGCAAGTTATAGGAAGTAATCAGTTCAGTTAATCTTTAGCCTTCCCAATATGCTTCAGTGTTGTTAGAGTTTATATTGTAAGCCAATTCATACACACTGAGCCCTGACCCACTTCTTTAAAAGAAGGGAAAGACCCGTAAAAGTGCTGGTGACAAACTTATTTTGATCCCTTCAGCTGGTGGGCTTCATTGTTTGTCAAAATGAAAGTTCTGGAGGTTAAGAAGATTGGCTGAGCAGCATTAGATCTGCAACAGTGACAGCTGTGATACAGTGAGGCATGATGGTATCCTGGTCCTCTCTGGTCCTTTGCACTTGTAGAGACTCTTTACATGAGCCTTTTAGGGACCCAGATCAGGAATTTGGACCATGGGGGCAATTCTCTGAATCTCCCCTACCCAGGAGGCAGTTTCAGTTGGTTTCAAAGTCCCAAACTGACTTCTTAGCACATCCAGCACCCTGTCCCTCATCAAAGACCATTAAAGAACAGTGTCTCACGGTACCATGTCCAACCTGGAAGTACAAAATAAGTGCTATTATGCTGCAAAGCTTTTCTGTAGACCAAAAATATGTCTGCATTTTAATATGCTTTAATTATCATATGGAATTTCCCCCACCACTCTTCCTAAGTCATTGCACATGTCCATTGTTGACACTTCCTCCTTTGGCTTGCTTTAACTTTCACAACCCACCTCTCTAGCTCAGAAATTTGAAAAGTTGCTTCTGGCTGAGAGATTACAAGAGATTTGTGGAAAATGTACCTTTCCTAAGATATGCTCCAGCCCATGATAGACTGTGGCCCCAATTTACTGACCCCTAGATCCAGTCCTAAGACTGCATTCCACTGCCATTTTCTTCTTCATTGAAAGTGACAAGTTGGGGGTCTTATCTACCAATAGCTTGTGAGATTTGCTGGGTCTTTTAAATTAAAGTATCCATATAGCACGTTTTTAGAAGAATTGGTCAAATGGTTTCCTTCTACTTTTTAAGTTTCACTGCAGAACAGAATAGTGAAATAAATCTGCACCTGTGATGTTGATATCTTTCTCCCACATGCTTCTATATGTACAGGCAGGAGAAGTTAAAATGTAGGAGAGAAGGCCATTGCCTGATGCACCCACTATTGGGTAAATATGATGGATGGAACACTAAAAATGCACCTCAGAGAGAAGATGAGACATAAAACACATAAAGGTGAAATATGACATTAAAGCATGTACTTCATTAATTGTCACCAGTCAGTTTAAAAATCAGACACAAGTGCCCTCAAAAATGCTTTTCTGTCCTGCACTCACACAGACAAATATTAGGACTGTCAAATGGCACATCTCAAATCTGTTTTATTCTCTTTAAATTATATTCAGCAAACCTGCAGTTTCATTGGTTAAGAGTTCTTTCATCTGCCCACCACTTCACTGACATGCCTAGTTACACGGTTTAGTAGTGTTTATTTCTCTGTATTGATATTGCCATCAGCACATTCTGTATTGCTGGCTTGAAATCAGAGGAGGGAATTATGTGACTTCAAGGTCACGTCAATCTCTGCCCCGTAATTGTTTTGAACTGGTTCTTTTATCGTTTACATCTTATGTCAGCCTTTCTCAATGAGATACCCAACAGATGGATGGTACTAGAACCCCTACTCTCTTCAGCTCAGAGACCCACACTAGCTGGATATGATGGGAGTTGTCATACAGCTAGTGTTGCCATGTAAAATAAGGACAGGGCTCCTCTCCCTTTAATGGTTGTATAGAAGCTAGAATTTCAGCAGGGTCTGCTTGCTCCAGATATAATGCAACTCACAACCCTAAATGCAGCATATCTAGAGGAGGCCAGATTAGAGAAGACTGTCTTACTTTTGGCTCACATGTATTTAAAAAATAAAACAAACTCTCTCCAAACTTACTGCATGCCTAAAACTTATACGTGCACACAGACATCAAGTTCTTGTGACAATGTTTTGAAGAAACTCTGAGCACCCATGGGGAAAAAGCACAGGAAGTACAAAGAAAGCTGCTGTGCTACTTCTTAAGTGGTGGAGCGAATCAGCATTTCAGTTCAGAAGCAAACAAGGCAACCATAATTCCTTTTCCTCTAGATTTCCTGTCTCCCTGGTCACCAACCGCACTATCAAAGCCCAGGCTCAGCGTTCATATTAATACCGTCTGTTCCTATCAGGCAGGAAACACAGCAGGAAGCACTGCTATATATTTACCAGAAATTCTTGAACAATTCTCTCTTCTGTGATTTCTGCATCTGCACTTTATGAATAGAAGAATGTAAGTGATGGGTAACACTGTTACTGCATCTAGTATCTAGTTGACCGTTTGGTTTTCCATCAGTGATTGGTCATGCTATTTCAGAAAGAAGGCAACAATGGGGAAGTTGATCTCTGTTAATTGTTTTCTGACAAGCAAATCTCTCAACACTTAATAGAGAGAGAGAGAGACTTAAATGCTGGATTCTGCAGCACCTAGTAAGGCATGGTTCAAGTCACTGTGGTTCAGATCCCTAGGGGTACCCAAGGAAGGGTTCAGTGTGTGGCTCTTTAGTAGCAGTTGTACTACAAACTGAGGTCATTTCCGCACTACACTCTTATAGCGCGATTATTCCACTTCCAACATCCTGTGGAATCCTGGGGTTTGCAGTTTAGGGAGAGGCTGCCTGGCCCCTCCCTAAACTGCAAACCCCAGGATTCCTTAGGATGTTGAAAGTGGAATAATTGTGGTATAAGAGCATAGTGCGGAAATGGCCTGAGTTTCACAAGCGCTGTATGTGGCCTCAAAGGTAATTTATTCAAATAGAAAAAAAACAAAAAAAAAATGGAATTCATGTAGGCCCACATGTGCAAGCCCTAGGTGTGTCATTAACTGCTCTTTACATCTCAGGCTAAATACCATGTATTTTCTTTCTCTCTTTTTTAAAGTAGTCATCATGACTTCCATGGATTGATCAGTGGGTTCAATGTGATAATAAAAAATAAGATTTATTGTAACGGATAAACAACTAGCTTGTTGTTTCCACACACAGAACGTAGTAACACCTCAATTTCAAACAAAGCAACACTCCTTCTTGAACACTCTCCTCCATTCCTCTCTTCCTAACGAGCCCTTTTCAACTCTGTTTCTAACTAGCCCTATCTCTGTTTCTGATTGACTCTATCTGACTCTTTTTTTAAAGGCCACCTTCTAGTTTCTTTCCTTTTCCCCCATAGCCCCCACCCAACATTCAATGAACTGTGATTGCCTGGCTTGCCCAGCTTCTCACATCACAATTGAAAGGAATACATTATATGGAAGTAGATTTCCTTCCTCATTTATTTTTTTACTTTTTGCATGCTTTAAAGAATTTATTGAATCTATTGACATAGAGGTCTATATTACTGGGTCTGTTGTTTCAATATTTTTGTCCCTTTCTTAATATTTCTTAACATAGTATTTTCTGTTTTCGCTGAGCTGGTGCTTTTAGTTAGCTTCACTGTCTGATTTGTGTGAAAACATTCTTCTGCTTCCCCCATTTGCCTTTTTTCTTAACCAGAATTAGGCTTTAAAACAGAAGGATACTTCTTCCTCTATCATTTCCCCATCCCAGGAAAACCTATATTTACTTTGGTATCGGTCCCTCTGTATTTAACTAATTTTGTGTATGTCAGTAGGGAGTTCAGATTGAAGAGAATAACATAGAATGAACCCTGAATAATCTTATGGCAGAAATGCCTGCTGTGTCTGGCACTTTTATAAATTACTTATCTAAGGAAGAAAAAAATATCTTTAGTTCTACTGCCTGATCAGTAGTAATCTTGTGTATGCGTAGCATTCTCTGTGTCACTTTCATTTCAGCCTCTTGATGCTACTAAAAGGAACATAGCATCCCTAGCCCACTCCTCATATATTCTATTGATGGCAACAGTTGCCATTGGGTATGGACCATAAGCTCAGTGATAAAGCCTAGGCTTGGAGTACAAAAGATCTCAAGCTCAATCCGTCAATCAAGCACTGTATTTGTATCTCACCTTTTCCCCAAGAGTGGGACTCAGCCCTTGAGTGCTTAGTCCTTGGAATTTTCAGTTGAAAGAAACAAAGACTCAGTTTTGTGGGGAAAAAACTTGGACAGGCATGGAGAATCAGTGTAGACAATGCGAGTCTAGATGGTCAAAAAGTCAAACCTGGTGTAAGACAGCTTCTTGTGACAGTTTTAGGAAAAACAGGCCTTTTTCTATACATTTCTTCTCACCCCTCCAAATAATCCAAACATAATTTTAAAAACAGTGTATATTATAAACAATATGCAATGTATAGACATATATATATTTATTTTCTATTATATATAATATATCTCTATACATGTGAGGTATAGGTATATATGTTTTTGTATTACATGGAATATAATATGATGCATTTCTGTACACACTCCTGTCTGTGTTTATAAATTTGACAACCAAAATAATTTTATGAATTGTAAAATTTTCCTTGGAAATATATGTATAAAAGGATATGTTCCAGCTGCAGATCAAATCAACTGGTCAAACCCAAATGTCAGCCCAAAGTAGATTAAGCCCACTGAACAAATGGGAACTTGGTAAGTTGGCAACAAAATCCCATTGTTTCAGTCGGTCTACTCTAGTTGAGATTAAGCCAGACACTTGTAAAGTATGGTTGATTTTGCTGGGAAGCACAGTCCTATGTACGCCTACTCAGGGGTAAAGGCTATGGAATTCAGTACAGCTTTGCCACATGCTTAATGTGGCAGTACTATGGTTCCTGGTGCAGCACCCTGAAGGCAATAAGAAAGTTCACATTGCCACAACCACAAGGCAGAATCACTCCCTGCCCCCACCCCCTGGAAGGGAAGATTTGGCTTCAGATTACTCTTCCTCGCTTTCATTGAAACCTCAGATGCTCTTCTTGGTACCTCTCCAATGTTGGTAGAGGCAAAAGGGAATGGCAGGAAGCATGTCATGGTTAGACCAGGGCATACTTGGGTTCCATGTGATCCAGAGCTATAGCAACAGCAATTACATTTCTATACTGCTTATCAATGCTAAGCACTCCCTAAGCAATTTACAATGTGTTTAGCTAATTGCCCCCAACAAGCTGGATATTCATTTTACCAATCTATGGTAGAGTAAAAGGCTGAGTCAACCTGGAGCCCTGCAGGAGGTATCCTGGTTCCCAGGTGTACCCCCTAGTGGAGGGGGGCAAGAGGCCTCTGGGTTGGGCTGAGGTTCATGCCCTATAGGAACAGCGAGAGTTATCTCCCTTGTTAAACCATGGGCTGCTGGTAAGAGTGATGGGGAATGTATACCCAACCATAAGCTGGTGTGCTTATTGGGGAGAAATTGTCAAAAAAGCAAACAAAAAAGGGAACTATGTCCCCTCCTCTTCTGCCTAGATGGTATGGGCGTAATGGGACTAGTTAATCCTTCCACAGTTGGCCCACCCTGTCTCTGCTGGTAGGATAGATCAGTAAAACTGCAATCCTACATTAACTGAGATAATTAATTAATTAATGTTGAATAAACTGTAAATTAACTCTACTGGAAATTAGTGGAATTTACAAGTATTTAACCCAGATTGTTTCCAGTATACCTAGAGCAATCCAGGTCCATATTACCATATAATGTCAGAAAAGCCCTTACCACACTCCGCTGTTGTAGTGCTATATTCACTTTAACAGCCATGACAACATCCTGTGGAATTCTGGGGTCTGTAATTTAGTGAGGCCAAAGAGCTCTCTAGCTAACAGTTCTAAATGTCCTTCCCTAAACTGCAAATCCCAGGATTCAGTGAAATATGGTGCTATAAGTGCAATATAACAAGGATTTTAGAATTTAACCTGCCCTTGGGGATACAAAATTTGGTACTTAATCACATAAAATTCTGGTGGTGCAAAGAATTTGATGGAGGTTTCTGTGTTATGATTTTATCTGTGAAAAATACAAACTGCAATAGATGTGAGGTGTGTTTTGATGTTATCTTAATATATTTATATTTCTGTTCCCTGTATTTTGGCATATAAACAAGCTGCGAATTATGAAGAAACATCATATTTCAGCAAATTCAGAAAATGCTTTGGTTTTCAGAAAGGAGTGTTTCGGTTCCCTTATTTGATGCTATATATGTTTTAATTAATGTTACGTGTAGTTAAAAATGGTTTCTGTATCATGTATGTCTGCCTTTTCTGTCCTTTTTGATGTTTCTGCTCAGGCTGCTGCTGCTGCTGTGTTCACATTGCCTGTACATTGCTTATTAGCATTTTTTTTTCTCCTTGATGTACTTTGACTGGTCAGGAATAGAGCCATTGCCAAATTGCCTTTCAATCCTTTTTACCAAATCTTGTCAAGAATATCCATTGACAGGTGTATTGCTGGTCCTATTACTACTGATTACAATTCACTGAGTAGGAAAGGGAGATAGAGTTTATTCAAAAGTGGTAGCTTTTGTTGTTTGTCTCCTTTCCATTATGTAAGTGACTTTTGCCTCTCTATGTGACCAGCAGAGAAGGTGGGTGTGTTTAATTGCAGAATGAGAGAGTCAGCAGAAAAGAGCTTTTTTCCTCTTTTTGTCCCTCCACCCACAAGAACAAACAAAGCTTATGGTCTAAAGGGCAACTGAAGAAGCTAAATTCTGGCACATTCTTAGTAAAGGGTGATTCTGGTGGTTGGAGAAAGAGAATTTCTGTGTTACTACATAAAAGGTAAAGCACGGTTTGACACGGAGTTAACATTCCAAGGACTATAAAACAAGCTCTTGTTGGATTGTGCTGTGTCCTAGGCAACTGCAGAACTAATGTCAAAGCAATATTTATATATGGATATAATGTATAAATGTTACAAAAATCAACTTCTTTAATATCAGGACCTTTTAAAAACCACACTCCCTGCCCAGACTCCTGAGATTCTGAAGCTGTGAAGCACATGCATTTATTTACATATCTTTTATGCATTTTAGGCAGATAGTAGAGAGATGCCCTGAGTCCCTTTGCTTACACTAATGCAGGCCAATTAACGTGATCATTGCTTGCCTAGTAGGTGTGTCCCTTTATGCTTCTGGCAAGACTGTCATCGGAAATAACTGTCGATTGTAGAGTGTGGCTGTTTAGTCAGCTGCAGGCTATAGATATTGGCTCAGAGACAAAAAGTCACCTGCTACCGTTAGAGCTGTTATATGTGGTACAAGAAATTTTAGGGAAGCTTAAGGGAACTTAAGGAAAGCTGACTCATTCTTGTGGTGGGAAAATAATAAGTTTATCACATGCGACTGTGTGTCTTTTACTGAAGAGGATAGTTTTTACCACAGTAACTGATAAATTACTAAACTTTTCAGAACTACAGTTTCTGGTGTTAGGAAAAAGTTCTTAACTTTTCAAAAATTGACACCTTCCCTTAGCTTACAGCAGTCAACAATAAACCTGTGGTCCCTTAGAGTGTTGGACTTTAGCTTCCATGATCCTTCACTATTGGCTGTGTTGCCTAGGGCTGATGGGAGTTGTAATCCACTGACATCTGAGGAACCATAGTTGCCTAGGATTCTGCTATTCATGTACTTCTAAAGGATATTTTTGAGTGCTGTCAAAGCACTCCCCAAAATCATACTGCCAAAATTTGGTGGGAATTTACATTGCTGCAATTGTGGAGAAAGCCGCATTTAAAGCAAACATTTTTCTTTGACAGCAAATAGGGAAACTTTGTGGTGAATTTTGTAGTGGGGAAGCATGGTTTATGGAACAAAATTGGTGGCCAAACCCACCAAAATTGCCCACTTCTGCCTTAAAACAGGTGGATCAAACCAAGTTAAAACCAACAGAACTTGCAAAACTCCTTTTGTTGGTCTGTCAGTGCTTATGGTTTCCCATTGGAGTCTTTATATGACTCCTGGCCTGTCTTCATCATTTGTTATCATATCACAAGAAGTTAATCTCTGTAGAGGACAGATACTCATGTTATAGCTATTGTGTGTATACAGTCAACTAACTTAGTATACAGTCAACTAACTAATCGTGCAACCCTACAGATGTTGTTGGTCTGCAAGTCCTGTCACCCTACTAGTTTAGCTAATGGTGAAGAATGCTGGGAATTGTAGTTCAAGAACATTAGGAGGTCCACACTGTTCTCATCCTTGATCTAACTCAATCTGTCCAACTGTCCACCAGCCCTCTTGATCACCAGCCTTTGTACTTGATCTGTATTTAAGAATTTCACACACAAACAGTGGCATGTTAAATATCCATATACACTTGGTTTTGTAGGTGTGATTTCAAGACAACTTCTCTGCTGATTTCTCTATAATGTGTACAGGTAGATGTGGAGGATGTCACTGCAGACATGTCTTTAAACCATGTCAGAATGGTTTGACCAGACAAGTTTGTCACAAGATGCTCTCACAGCATCTACCAAAATGAGTGATCTTCAGTCTTATTTTTTTTTCCCTGTACCTTCCTGTCTGATGTTAAAAAGAGAGCAGGAACAAGCATAGGGAAATTCTCTTTGCAATGAAAACTTGGCAGTGGTTCTGGCCACTTTTGAATGTTAGTGCTTCACAAGTTCATCCCTTTCAATTGCTGATTATCTCATTGTGTGTGTGTATATTTATGTGTCAGTCCATTAATCGGTGACATCCAAAATCATTTTCACATTTCTGAATTTTTCATTCCAAGTACAGCTGGTATATTTGTGAACTCATCTTTCTGGTATGCTCCTCTGTGTCAGATTACCAACAGCCAAAAGTACTAAGCCAAGTGTGTTTTTATAAAATTCCCTGGGAAAAACTGTTTGTATACTTGTGAAAGGGCATGTTCTGTGTAGGATGATGATGTACAGTGTAAATCTGTAAAATGTGGAAGTGTGTATACATTATCTGCCAAATATCTTTTCATGTAATAAAAGCAAGGACATTTAATGTATGTACATCAAATTGAAAAAGGAACTCCATTATATTCAAATAAAGAGATGTTCTCTGCACTGAGGATCTACTGAGTGTACTGCTTCCTATATGTTTTGTTTTTGCAAAATAACAAGACAATTTAATGGAATTTTATTTTGATAACCACATAAGCAAGACTTTAAATCTTTAATACCCTTAATGAGGCCATAAAACCAGATTGGAACCTTTCACAGGGCTAGGATTGTTTTGAATGTGACAAAATGCATAAGCATTAAGCACTTTCTTCTTTGAAATAGAAGGCAAATCTTTTTCAGGTCATCCTCTCTGTCAGTTTGTCAATATGTCTGTTTTTCTATGACTGCATGCAGCTTTTCTAATACACAGATATGAACAAAGTAGCTGTATTTGCAATCACTATAAACCAAGATGTTTTTGCAGGCTTCAGTGGAAACAATTTGCACATGCATTTTTCTTAGGTGACTGAACAGGTAGGATTCTGCTATTCATGCTCTTCCTTGTGTGATCACAGTACATGGTTCTGAACATAAAGTCTGGAGTAGGAATTGTGTGGTCCTTAGATGCTGAACCTCAGTTCCCAGCATTCCCCACAATTAATTCTCCTGGCTATGGTTGATGGGAGTTACAGTCCAACAACATTTGGAAACTCCTGCAATTTCAGCCCCTACATTTAAAAAACTAAGAGACAAAGTTCCTACTAGTTTTAAGAGAAAGGGGAAGTTGTATGAATGTAGTATTAACAACAGCTGGAATTGCATAACCTGGAGTTAGGCACATGTAGCAAATCTGTATTCATAGTCCCTATGTGGTCGCAATTGTGGCACTGTTGCTAAAATTGTATGTGCCCCCCTACCTACTTTATTAGGCATCAGCCACATGGAGGAGAGGTGGTCCACTCTGTTGATAATTGGGGCACAGATAGATGAGATTGTCATCCCCTCCCACCAGCAACTGAGCCTGCAGTAATCAGAAGCAGGACCCTCTCTGGTGGAAGGGAGGTGGAAAAGTCATCTAGCTATGCCCCTATCAACAGCAGAATGGACTCTTCGTGCAGCCAAGGTCTAGTAAAAAATAAGCTTGGGGAGGCCAGGACAGGAGATGGAAATTGGGCCATTTCCGCACTACACTCTTATAGTGCAATTATTCCACTTTCAACATCCTATGGAATCCTGGGGTTGGCCGGCTGACCCCTCAAACTGCAAACCCTAGGATTTCATAGGATTTTGAAAGTGGAATAATTGTGCTATAAGTGTAGTGTGGAAATGGCCTTAGTTATGCAACTAAGGGTGTTAAAAAACACTAAGCAGTGCATGAAGAATTCTGGCCAAGATTGAACAATGGGAAGACAAAAGGAGCAGAAACTGGGGGAGATCAAATGAAATCCACAGCAGAAATGAGACAGATGTCTCAAGATTCTCAAAAGATAATTGTTTTATTAGTAGAAGAGCCTGATGCATTTTGGTCTGTGTGTACTTTTAAAGTCTTCAAGGAGCTGTATAAACTCAAAAGGACAACATGTAAATACATAATATCACACTACATAAAACCATTATTACATGAGTACATTGCATGTGGTCTGTACCTATTTAAAGTCTGAGCTAGGAACTCTGAAAATGAAAACCTGTGAGCAAAGGCTGAAGGGTCCCTATATCTTGCAAGCAGATGGTATTTGTAGATAATACTCAATATAATCCATGTATATTATCTATATATGTAGATAATACTCAAAGGCACATGAATGTATCTGGGCTAAAGGGAAAGGGACCATCAGAGTTTGCAAGAGTAGGAGGAGATCAATATTCATTTTCAGGCTTCTAAGGATCAAAGATTTTAATACTTGATTATCTTTTCCAACAAAATCTTGCTATCAATAATGTTCACCTTTCCTAATGTCCAAAATGTGAGGTTTTTAGGAGAATGTTCCAAGAAATGACTCACCAAAGGAGCACCAGTTTTATTATTCCATATGTTGCAAAAGTGTTCCATTGTATGTTTCTTAAGAGGTCTAATTGTTTTTCCCATATGAAAGTTTTGAAACCTGCCCTGCATAGTGTAAATAACAAAACTGCTGTTGCAGGTAGTGAGGTGGTGTAAAATATGATATTGCTAGGTAATAGGTTCTGTGAGTTCAAAAATCTTGGATGTCCATCTGTAATAAACACAATGGCCACAAGGATGATGTCCTGTGAGCCTGGTTGCATCTGCCAGTGTTTTTTGTGATACGTGTTTGTGTTCCCTCAATTACGCTTCACCAAAATATTCCTGGTGGTGTTTGTTCTTTTCAACAAGATCTGGGTCTTAACAACCTAGTGTGTGTTGAACCTATCTATCGATATTTCTTTTTGAAACCATGTAAAATATTGATGCAGAGGAGCCTAAATACCCTAAAGGCACCAAATTCTGTTGGATCTCGGAAGCTAAGCAGGATCAGCCTTGATTAGTACTTGGATGTGAGACAGCCAATGAATACCAGGTAGGCTATATTTCACGTGAAGAAACTGGCAAAGCCTTTTGTGTATTCTTTGCCTAATAAAACCATGAGAAATTCAACAGGTGACTTGGAGACACAAATTGTTAGTGACAGGATCAAAGGTAAGGCTTTAGTTTAGATTATTGGCCTGCCTTTAAAAAAAAGTATATGTGTTATTTCAGATGCTTTGTACAGGCTTTGAGACACTATTTTCCTCTGTCCATTAGTTGTTCTGTCAATATATAAGAACAGTTGCGTTTTAATCTAAGAAAATGTCCATGAAGGAGACTGAATTTAAGACATCTTGAAAATGAGTTGTCAAATCATAAATAGGTGTTGACATCTGTGAGTTTTCTATATAAGGGGATAGTAAGTAGATCTTCTAACTTCTTCACATTTGGGTCCAAAAAATGAGTGAATGCATTCATTCGGCCTTCTCATAGCTGTGCTATTTTCTTCATAGTCTACATAGGTATCAATCAAGTCTATGGTGCTAATAATACCAGCTTGAGTATAGGAACCTCCATCACATGACAGGTGGAGTAAATCTTTCCCAGTGTCCTTCTGCGTGCCTGTTTGCAATCTGTGTGTTGTTTGTTGTGTGCCCTCAAGTCATTTATGACTTATGGTGACCCCAAGGCAAACCTATCATAGGGATTTTCTTGGTAAGATTTGTTCAGAGTGAGTTTGCTTTGCCTCCCTCTGAGGCTGAAAGAGTATGACTTAATCAAGGTCACCCAGTGGGTTTCCATGGCTAAGTGGGGACTTTAGCCCTGGTCTTGAGGGCCCTAAGTCCAATATCCAAACCACTACACCATGTTGGTGGTCTCTTTCTGTTTACCAGCTAAATTACATGTGCTCATTTTTAGTGATAACTATATGGTCAATAAAATGATGGTATTTGAGAGAGTTACCCTCCATATTACCTCGGCCTGCCCATTTGATTCAGAGTTTGAGAAAGTTATTTTTGGACTACAACTCCCAAAATATCACAACCAGCCTGTGGCTAAAGAATTCTGGGAGCTATAGTCCAAAATCCAAGCCCTAATTTGAGTAGTATGCAACAGGATGTGATTTTTGATTGCTCTGTTGTCACATTGCTTGTCAACACAGTATCTTGGGTCTGTTTCACAGGTAGATTATGCGATTTCCCTTTATTTCTGTGGTGTATGTGTATGTTGCTTTTTTGTTTCATTTGGTTCATGGTATGTGTTTTGCTTTTGCAAAACTTCATACCAAGAATCTTTGTTTGTTGTGAGAGGATTATATATGTGACTAGTGTATTTACCTGGCGTTGCCTGGGATTTTATTTTCTCATAGGTAACACTTGTTAGAAATATCTTAGGAATTACCTTACCTGACCTTACCTTAGGAATTAGATGCAATTGAAATACACAGATTTGATATCCTGTGTCTGTAATTCCCCAAACTGCCTTGTCCAGTATCTGTAACTTTTCTCCATAGTCCCCAATCCAATCTGTATTCAGAGTTGTTAATATACAGAGGTTGGGTTCCTGAGGGAATACACTGTCCTCCTCCTTGCTGTTAAGCCTCACTTCCATAGCAACTGGCCTATTCCAGTACCTGTAACTTATCCCCATATTCCCCAATTCAGTCTGTATTCAGAGTTTTTAACATAACAGAGGTTTGGTTTCTGAGGGACTACACTGCCCTTCTCGCTGCAGGGCCTTGTCTCCATAGCAACTGGCCTGAGGCCCAAGAGCTCTCTGGCTGAGTATTCTAAAGACCCTTCCCTGAACTTTCTATGGAATCCCAGGATTCCATAGAAACCTTCACAGCCATCCAATCCTATGAGGTCTTCTCGCCTCTCACAGCCAATTGTATAAGGTCTTGGCCTGTCTAACACAGACAAACAGACAAATTCACAAACTTTGACTTTTATATAGTAGATGAATAGGTGAGGATGTTTAGACACATGGTGCCTGAGTAAGGGAGCTGAGCCACAGCAGGCTTTGGTTCAAAAGTTTAGGTTTCAATCTGAAAAATAGTCTAACAGTTCACACTGTAAACCAGCTGTCTCTAATTTAGTGTCTTCTATATGCAATAGACTACATCTCACATTGCTCTCAGACAGCACAGTCACTGGGTGTGCATATGAGGGAGAATAACCCAACAGAATTAAAAGAGTGCCAAGATAGGAATGAATGCTATAAGCCATGCCACTGAGCCATCTTGAAATGCATTTATCCTCCCTCTCCATGGATCTGTTCTCAAAAGGAGAACAGCTAGATAATGTGGGAGGTCTACAGCGTGCTGCTTATTTTCACCTGCAGGAGTAAGAACTGAAAAGCAAATGATTTCAAGCTGCTGATAGAATAAACAGAGCACATAATGACCTCTTCAGGTGTTACTGTTTTACATGTGTGTTTATATAATTACTCAATCACTTTCTGTATTATATTGCAGGCAATGACACACACACGGGGGTTGTGAAAATCCTCTTTGCAAGCGGTGTTTGTTTTGCCTGTGGCAGCCATTTATTGTTCATCTGCACAAGAATCCAACTTACTGGTTCCAATCAAATTTTCAGTTTAGCGAACGGGTGCTCTCACTTTGGGTGCAAACAATTGTGCAAAAAGATCTTCACACTTGAGAAGTCCCAACTCCACAATCTGTTTGATGGGAAGGTATCTCACTTTTTATTCTGTTATAACAAATGAATCTTACTGTTACAAGGCAATGTATTTTAAAGCAATTCCTGTCTATGAATTATTCAACCCTTATAGTGAGGAGAGATCTTTGAAATTCTAGGTATGTTTTCCTGTCAGATCCAGTTAACCTTTTGTGAAAGTTGTCCGACTCCTGTATTCTCAGAGGACACCCAGCTCCCCAGGGAAGTGATCTGAGAAGCAGTCATGTATTTTGCCACAAAAGCTAATCCCTTCAGACCTTCTAATAAAACTGGGATCATGCTGTACAACGAGATTTTTAACTGGGAATCTAGAAACCAAGATTACTAAAGTGAGGCTTTTGTACTTTGAACATATCGTGAAATGATGCGGTTTGGTGGAAAAGAAAATGTTTGGAAAGCAGCGGTGTATTTAAATCTTTTACTCCAAGTCTCAAGTCTCTACATTCGAGTCTCAAGTCAAGTCTCAAGTCCTTGCAAGATACTTCCAAGTCAAGTCTCAAGTCTGGAAGCCAACTTTATACCCCAACCTGTATTACAGAATTTCTGGACAGAGTCAAATAAAGTCAGTTTTAATAATTTAAGTACAGTTGACCCTCCACTTTTATGATTTTGCTATCTGCAGCTTTGGAAGTGGAAATAGGGTCCTTCTTACTTCCCATTGGCAAAGCTGTAGGCTTTTTCAGAAGTGGGGATAGGATCCTTCTTATTCCCCATTACTAGAGCTTCAAGAGCTTTAGACGGAAAGATCTTTCCTTCTCAAGCCCATTGCCTAAAACATTTTCTGTTCCCCTCTGAGATACGCACCCTGCACTCTGGGCAAAAATCTTGCCTTCTGCTCTTTGGAAAAGTTTTATAAAGTTCCTCCTACGTGAATTGGGGACAGGCTGCTGAGCAGACCTCAAACCCATTGCCTAACCCACTTGCTCTTCCCCCTCAGAAATGTGTCCACACTTTGGACTTGAGGCAGATCATCATGTGACCAGTAAGCTGTAAGGTTTCTGGATGAATGTGTTATGTTACTGAACCAAGGGCAGCAAGTCAGTCATTAAAAATATGCAAGTCTCGAGTCGAGTCAGTGTGTAATTTGTGCTGAGTCAAGTCTTAGTCAAGTCACTGAAGTGACTTAAGTCTGACTTGAGTCCGAGTCAATCCACTCAAGTCTACATGACTGTTGGAAAGCGCAAGCAGCAAGAAAAGAGGAAGACTGCATTACAGGTGGATAGACTCAATCAAGGAAGCCACCACCCTCAGTTTGCAAGACCCAAACAGGCCAGTTGATGACTGGGGCTCTTGGAGGTTTCTTGTGTGTAAGGTCACCATAAGTTGAAGTTGAGTTTAGAGCAAATAGCTACAACCTGGGAAAATCTGCAGTCAAGCACAAGTTGTTATTGGATCCAAAGAGACACATCTATTACTACTACAACAAACAATTTTTTCCTCTTACAAAATATGACAGGGTTGCCCTTTCTTTTTTGCCCTATGTTAATTAAAATTTGCGAGCAAGACCCAGAGGAAATTAGTAAAAGCATTGCATCTGGCCAGATGGCTATCCCTGCTCTTCTGTAAGTCATTTATGTACAAACTATTTTTTTTTTAATTAATAGGTAATGTGATTTCAGAGGAAGGAACTGGCAAGACCACCTTTGAGTATTCCTTGCCTAAAAAAATCTTATGAAATTCATAATATTGCCATAAGCAACAGGCAACATGAAGGTGCGCACACAAACAATATTAATTCCTGTCTGAAAAGCAATATATTATTTATATTTGCTTAGAGATTTCATTTAATTATGAAAGCTATAAAGCACACATCATCTTCTATCGTTCTAGATCTCCTGTAGGTCAATTCCCTGGCTACACTTGTTGATGGGAGAAGAAGAGGAAGCCAGGTTCCTTTAGACTGTAAGCTCTGTGGGACAAGTGCCTTTCTTGTTGTTGCTATGCTGTAAAGTGCATTGGATAGCAGTTTTACTAAATAATAAATATATGTATCAACCCTAGAGAACAGGGAAATCTTACTTACACTTCAAGTAATTTTTGCTTTGCATAACAAGAGAGCCTGTGCAAGATATTTGTGTGTGGGGGTGTGTGTTTTGCTGGCTACTTGTCAGTCCTAGGACCCAAGTCCAAAATCTGTTGCTTAAAAATGCTGATTTCCAGGAGAAGTCAAAGGGCACAGAAACATGACTAGCATGAGGTCTTTCCCATTTTATCCCTCAGCAAAAGCGATGTGCTGAGACCTGAATCAGATACAACAAACTACAGCTGTGAAGAACATGACCAAAGAGAAGTTATTTTCAGCCAAGCTGTGGTAGTCTTTCAGTTTTCAGCTATGGTAGTCTTTCAGTTGCAGAACTGAAGTCATGTTATGCTAGCACCTGTGTCTTTAAAGCTATATAAAGCTGATAGCTATCCAGCTGCCAATTCCAATTTCGAAATCTTGTAGAAAGTTCTGAAGAAACAGTTTCAGTACCTCTGTTGCCAGCTACCTGTTCACAGGCGTATACTTTCTAAAAAGCCATACAAAATTAATTTCTCTGAGACCCTCTGGACCTTGTGAGGTGCCCCAAATCTTACATTACATTCATCCTGCTTTGCTTAACATTACAAAACTGCTTACATAAGCATTTTGAAGTTTATCTTGCACATTCATAAACTTTTTTCCTCCACTGCCTGGTTTTTGGAAAGAGAAAGATGACTATTGTATACCACGTTATGTGTTTTTTTAAAGTCTAAAAATTTTAAAATTAATTTCTTCTAAGTGCATTCACGTTGCATTATGTGCACCAAGAGCACCCCATTTAATGCAACAGAGCATTTTGGCCGCAGCATAGATTCTATTGAGCCTAAAAATGGAAGCTGTCTGTAGATCATGTTAAAAGGTGTTTGTCTGTGAGCAAGTAGCACCCAGCATGGAGATTCAGAGTTATTCTGTCAGAAACAATCCTTGCTGACTGAACAACATTTGAGACAGATAGCCTTGAGTTATTCCTTCCACATTCTCAGCAACTGTACATCCTGGAAAATACATCCTTGTACATCCTTGCCTTTATTTCTTTAGCATGAGTCTTTTGTATATCTAGATCTTCTTTGCAAAGATATATCTGCTTGCTTCTGACATCTCTCCCAGCTCATTTAACAATCTTCAAATGATCTGATTTAACTCCTTCTGCAACCTGACAGCAGTATAATCCAATGAAACTACCAAATACGTTGAACTGCAGAATAATTGGGGCTGAGGAAAGTTGTTGTACAGCACCAGTCTGGAAAAGATTGATGTAGACCATCAGTAATTAACAGTGGTAGCCTCCAGGGAGATATCTGTATTTGTCCCTCACAACAGAGCCAACTGATAGTGCTGTTCAGTGTACAATTCGTGTTATAATCCTAGTTCTCAAAGTGCCATGTGTCTCTGTTATTTTTCCTTAGCAGAGTGCTACTTAAAGTGATGGGCCCTGGACTGGGACTGGTCCCTGAGCTATTGGCTGCCAATCCCTGAGAAGTTTCTAGAGATGGTCAATGGGCACAAATAGGGTGCTGGTCCTTGGCACACTCTCCTCCCCTCAAAAAAATCCCTGCTGGTTCTCTATGTTGGATAGCTTAATAAGCACTGTCTTAGTATATGATTCCACTAATAGAAAAACTGGAGACAGGACAGGTGGGTGGGTTTCATGCTGGAGGTTTGAGCACTCCTATTTCAGGGAAGCATTAGCTGGCCTTGGTTTGATAATATTTGTGTGTTTAATGTATTTTGTGTTTTGACACAGTAGCTGCTCCAGACTGCAGTCTGCAGGATAATCACCAGGTGGAGCTGGAAAGAAAACATACCTGATTGCTTCAGAAGAAATTAACTGCCGACATAACTGATGAGAAAACAAAGTTTTTTAAAAGGAGGACTTGCAAAGGCTTTCAGTAGTCATTGCCACATTGTTGTGCAACACCTTGTCACTTGATGCATAAAGGCAGCTTAGGATGATGTTTTCATGACAACATGAAAAGAACTTCGAAATAAATCCCAGTCATGAAAGCTGCTTGCAGCTAAATTACAATATAACAGTTGCCATTTCCACACTAGAGTGTTATAGCGCTATGATTCCACTTTCAACATCCTATGGAATCCTGGGGTTTGCATAGGATGTTGAAAGTGGAATCATAGCGCTATAACACTCTAGTGCAGAAATGGCCAAAAAGATTGGGTCTCCCAAATGTAAAGATACCTACAGTAGATGCTAGAATGCCATTACTTCCAAGGTCATTGTTTTGTCCTCATGGCATTTAGATGTTTAGGCCTTTCTACTACACAATCATAGCACTATGGTTTCATTTTAACTGCCATGGCAAATATTTATGAAATCCTGTTTTGCAATTTGGTGAGGCACTAAAATTCTATGGCATTGAATTATTTGAATCCCAGGATTCCCTGGGATGCAGCCATAGTGCTGTGATGGTATAGTGTGAAAGAACTCTTATGCTTTCTTGCTCTGCTTATAGGATTCCCAGAGGCATCTGTGAGAAACAGGTTGCTAAGCTAGAACACAGCAGAGGGGCTTTTGTATTCTTAAAGTTAACCAAAGACTTGAGCAGAAGTCTGAAAATTTACTTTTTTGAACTATAGTCAGAATTGGTTGTGGCCATGCTTGGTGGTGGACTCATTAGTTGTAGTCCAAAAAAAAGTTGTAGCTACAAGTTATAATTTTTAACATTCATCATGTGCCGTAGTTACTGAAAACCAAGCTCCACCGTGGTAAATTATTTCTACTGAGTCTGCATAGGATGATCTGCATAGAAGTGTTGAGTCCTAGATACCCCTCTTGCTTATATGAAGGAGCAAAGCATGTTGACATGGAACATCTGCATGCATCTTTAAGCTCACCTTCCACTGTTCTGTGACTCTTAGTTCTGTTGTTCACTATTTGCATGGACTTTCGTACATGTTTATCTACAGCATGGCTGGCAACGTTAGCCCTCCAGGTGATATTGGACAGCAACTCCCAGCAGTCTGAGTCAGCATACAATGGCAAGAAATGCTGATGCCTGCATCCCAAGAACATTGGTGGTGGTGGGGCATTAATCCCTATCCCTTTTGTGAATCCTGGAACCCAGGCTAGAATAAGAACTTTTGCTGTCTCCCTCCTTGCCCCAGGGAGAAAATACCCCCCTCCACTGTTGGTGGACACACAAGCCAATAGGGCTGGCAGTTCAATTGCACTTGAATCCTGGCTTCAGGACTCCATTGCACCTGAAGCCAGTAGGTGCTTGGGGGCACAGAGAAGGCTGCCTGACACAATATAGCTCTGTCTTTCACTACCTGCCTGTTGCTCTGTGGCCCACTTTCCAACAAGTGCCATCTCAGGTGGCTGCCTCTGTCTGATGGTAGGGCTGGCTCCACCTAGAAGCCTAATCACATGGAATTCTGGAACCTGGAAAGGACCACCCCACCTCCTTCTCCAGAAGAGAATGGCAGCTAATCCCCATTCTGTACAGCTGGGATTTTGGGCAGGGGGAGCAGCATGAGTTAGCTCTTTCTTTCTTCCTCAAATAGCTGTTAGATTAGTTCCTCTTAACTATGGAAGGCCTCTGAAAGGACTGACAAGTCACATTATTCTATCTAAAACTCTTGCTCTCATTCTCAATTTTTTCCTCCATGCAGTTTGTTGAATTTGTCAAGTGGCAGCTCGGACTAAAGCAATATTTTTCTGCCTTTTTAAATGAGAGTTTACTACATCTGTGCCTCATGATCTCTAAAAGTCATGGAACAATCTTTCACTGTTGTTCTAAAAGGGCATTGCTTCAGCTGAATACTTCAAGAACACTGGGCAACATATTTCTGCTGAATCACTGCATTTTCCTGCTCTTCTATAAAAAACATTTGCTATTGCTTGGATCCTAAGTTAAGTTAACTGAAGGAAGTCCACACAAGAGCACTTTTTAACCCTTTCTCCACTTCCCCCCCACTGGCAACCTGCACTTATGAGACAGTCTCTGATGGCTGAAGATTGTAAGATGGAGTGGCGAGTGCAGAGTTAAGTTGCAAAACTTTCCTACTGTGAATATCCTTAATTTGTCTTATGATCCAAGGCCAGCTTTGGGTGATTTCACCAGTACTGTAGTAATTACTGTTTGAGGTGCATGATAGTCACTATAGCTACAAGCCTGAGAAGAAAAGACTCCAAAAATACTGGTGTCTTGTGTTGTTTTTAAATTTCTATCAGTTTTCATCTATACCAGGAGCAGGTGTTTTATAAAGGCAATGGGTCTTGTGCGCTCAGCACTTTGGATTACAGCAGGGTTATCGCATGCCAATACATTGCTGGGGGGGGCAGTGTGAGTTCCCCTTTAGCTATCAAGTGAATTGCAGCTAAATTAAATAGGGAACAGATGAGTCCAGTGAAGGGTGCCTTATGTGATGTCACAATGAACCTGTTTGACTAAAAATCCTGGGACTTGTAACCTGTTAGGTCTGGCTCCACAAAACCACTGGATTTTGCTTTCCTACAAGGATCTGTTTGTCCCTCACCCCATTCAGAAGGATCCCATGCTCTCCAAATAGGCGTTTTTTTCAGGGTGTAGCTTGCTGTAGGTAGGAAGTTGGGTTGGAAAAGTTCTTTCTGCAAACTTACGTATGTCAGCTTATCTGTGTGTCCAAACACATATTTTTATTTCATCCATTCACTGCCAATATTCAGCTTTGCTAAAATTCAGTGGCAAAGTGAGCCTGTTTGATCAGCATTAAAGCACAACTTCATAAACTTAAGCATAGGTGCTTTTTTTTTTAAAAAAAAAGTCATAATCAAGAGAATACAACACCGAGCAGCTCCTCAGTTAAGAGCTCAGAACTAAGTGACATGCAGTACCTGGTTAATGTTTAGTCATCTTACTTTCTGCAGGCTAAATAGGTTTCCTATGTCCCAAAAGAGTTTAGGCCACAGTGTTACTTTTAACGTTAAGTATGCAGCCCTCCAGATGTTAGACTGCAATTCCCACCACCCTGGCCAGCACAGCTAATAGTGAGGAATGCTAGGAGTTGCAATCCAGTATAATTTGGAGGGCTCCATGACTTTCACTGTGCAGAATTCTATAAGGAACAGAAAAGCAATAAGCAACATTGTAATGTAGATCCACACACACATACTAATGTTAACAGGTTACTTGGAGGGTATTATAATTAGTTATGCAGCAAATTATTTTTGAATAGTAATTCCCCAAATTTTGTCTTACTGGCATAGCTACCATTCCCTTATGTAAGGACATGAAACAAGTCTCTCTACAACCAGTCCAGTCTCTCTCATTAGCAGCAAGTGATCTGGTATTGCCCAGCTGACAGAAGTCCTAGAGCAATATGGTGCTGATGTGGCTGTGCACATTCCTTGTCCCAGGTGAGTTGTCTTTCCCTATTATTTCATCTCTACCTGTTCTACCCTTGAGGCTTTTTGAAAAATAGGAATGGCTAGAACAACAATCCTCTATCTACATACACACACACACACACACACACAATCCTCCTGTAGCTATTGTATGAAAAGAAGCCTTTGGCACTTTATTGCATATAGACACTTAAGAATGCACAAGGAATTGTCAGGGTCAGACAGCCCTCTAGGGTGAATTTTGAACACAGTGCATCAGAAGTGGGCTAACAGGTTTATGCACACTGACACTTCAGGGTAATTGCTGAGTGCTTATCACACACCTGAGTAGGTAGGAATATACAGTTTGTTTCATCACCAGCAGCACTGACTGTCTTAATTTCTTAAGGAGCTCTCTAACTTCAACTTCAGTGCTAATGTTGGAACTATTTTTAAGGTGGGATGGTGTTCCACATTTGCAGGCAGGTTGCCATTTTTACTATTTCCAGGTGTATTTCTACAAAACAATAAAAACAAAATAGACTTCATTAACCATCTATTCTGAATTGAATTGATGCTGCTAACAATCTGAGAACTATGAAAGCAATAGCAAAATAGTGATTGTTTAATACATTTCTGACTAATAATTCATGTGGGGACTCACCTACACAGAAATCTTGGTGGTTAATTTGCTTTATAATTTCAAGAGGGGCTCAGCCTCTCAGCCTATTCTTGGGGGAATTGAATCCCCCTGCCCTGTTCATTCCAGGGTCAAAGCATGCTAACTGAATACTATTATTTGAATGATGCTGACACCGGTATTGTCAAAGGCAGAAACACAGGCAAGTGCAGCAAACAGAAGCAAGCATGAGAGAAATGGTCAACTGATTGCTGACAAAGGCTAGAGGGGAAAAGCTCTGTTCTTATAGGCTCCTGGGTCAGTGCAGCTGGTGCCTGATTAATTGGTGCTTGGCATAAATTCACTGGGAGCGACACAGGAGACCCTTTTGGTGTCTGCGCTGGGCAAAGGTAGGTATGGCTAGATCATTCTCCATGTCAGAGTGAGCAGGGCTCCTTGCTGGGGCTGAGACTTCTGTCCCTGAGCTGGGTGGTGGTACTGTCTGCTCTGCAGGTTCTGCTTCAGCAGTCTTGTGTCAGGGCTCAAAGGAGGTTCTGCTGCCTCAAACTCTGAGTCTGAGTCTAGGTCCTGGAAGCCCATGACAAGTATAGCAATATGAGATTTATATAGGTTTAAGGCAGAGTTTCTATATAATCCACAGAAAAAGGGAAAAGGGCAGTGGCATAGGGATGGGGGGTGATGATGATGATGGTATGCCCCCGGTGGCAATTTTTTGGGGGCGCTGCCACTCCTTGCCTGCCCTCCCCCACGTCACAGCCTTTTCTCCATGTGCCCCACACGCCACAGCCCTGCCTGCGCATACTGTAGTACCGCCCTTGGCCCTCCACTTGCCCCGCCCCTCCTCCGCACGCTTTCAGCTATGCCACTGGAAAAGAGTTAATGTATCCTCAGACTAAGGTTCCCTCCAATGGTCAACTATGCTTACCTGTTTGCAAACTAACCTTGCAGTCATGCTTTCTTTGCATCATTCCTCTTCATCTGCAGTTCAGAATCATCACCAAATTTCAATGTGAGGAGACATGAGGGCAGTGGCCACATTGCTGTACAGTACATTGATTCCTCACTTTCTCCACTATGTACTTCCATTTGGGTAATAGCATAAATTAATAGACATGGGTCGTATATATGAGTATGGGGGGGTAAGAATTGGGTGCATTTTATTACACTATTTGTACCCCCTGTTTATTTGTACACTGATGAACACATATGAAAAGTAATAGCAAAACAGAAGACAAAGCTCTATGCGCTAATGGATGGTCACTTTATTTGTTTTAAAAAGCCCAGCGTGTTTCGGCATCTATCAAAGTTGGCCTTCCTCTGGGCTACACTTTACACAGAAATTTCTGGAGCTATACACCCTCCAAAGAAATGGACCATTATGGCTGAACAAAGCTGATCAGAAGAGATCCAACCCATATGAGATGCAGTGTTAGTTCTACAGATACCTTGGACTGATAAAAAGACAAATGAATGGGTCTTGGAGCAAATTACACCTGAACTCTAACTAGAAGCCAAGATGACTGAACTGGGACTGTTGTGCTTCGGACACATCATAAGAAGACATGACTCACTAGAAAAGACAATAATGCTTGGCAAGATGGAAGGTAAAAGGAAAAGAGGAAGATCACATTGCAGTTGGATAGACTCCATCAGGGAGACCAGAGCACCAAGTCTGCAAGACCTGAGCAGGGCTGTTGATGACGGGGTGACCTGGAAGTCTCTCATTTATAGAGCTGTTGTGAGTCAAAGTCAGTGGTGGAGTTTGGAGTATGTGGAGGGGGTGGTGGGATAGGGCGGGGCTACAATGTGAGGGCATGGCCACTGTGTGTGACAGTGTGGTCACATGCATGGGGGCATGGCCAGGGCACATAGGGGCGTGGTCAGGATGTGCGGAGGCATGACTATGGGCTGGGATGCCCCAAAAACATTGCTGCCCAGGGTGAATTGTCCCCTCGTCCCTACACAACTGGTCAAAGTTGACTTGACAGCAGGTAACAGCAACAACAAGACAACAAGGTTACCGATGAACAACGTAATGAGAACACCAGAGTGGAAGCAAGCAGCTGCTGGGGCTACTATCTGTATTAAAGGTGGGTGATTTCTTAAAAATATAAATTTATCAACATTTGTGAAAATTCTTCATATTCAGGATAATGGGAAAAAATGAGATAAAAAAAGTAGCTAGTATAAGTAGCTAGTTACTTCCAAGCTTTGAAAAGGGTCATATCAGCTTATGAAGAAACTGAATCCTTCAAGCATTTAATCTTCTATGCTAAATTTCAGACTTTTCATTAAAATCATCTTTATAATAAACAGAATGTTCAGATTGTGTAATGGTATAATTTTGGAAAACCCAGTCATCTCAGTAAAAGAGTTGTTCTTGCAGTTCTGCAACATTTCTTTGATTTGACCTCATTCTCCCAGCAGTTTTTTTACACAATGATATAAAGAGTGCTCCAAAGAAGTGTGCAGGGCACTTCTACGCACGTTTGCTTAGAAATAAGTCCTTCTATATTCAGTTAGACTTATTGTCAAGTAAGGATGAATAGAATTCCAGCCGTAGCTGAGGTGCCTGAGGGACAAAGGAAACACAAGGAAACCTTCTTTATTCCTCTTTTCAGAACAGATGAAACATGTTAATGACAGAGGAACTACAGAAATGGGTATTATTATGAAAACCTCCATCAGTTATGAATCTAACCAAGACCAGGTTAAGATACCCTAAGGTCCTAAACTATATAAGCATAAGGGGCCATATTGCATTATCAAAAAATGGGTATTGTTTTGCATTTTTAGATAATTTTTCATCTTTTAATTTTTGGAAGCCACTTTTCTTCTCATTCCAAGAAAAAGATGGGGTATACAATCAATCAATCAATCAAATTTTTTTGAATGTGAAGAACCTTCAAAATGTTGGCCCTTAAACTGTAATGGCTTGTACAGAAATACAAAACCACACCCTCCAGCTGTCCCAGTTTGGCAGACTTGTTTTTCTGTACCTTCAAGTTGTCTCTGATTTATGGCAATCCTAAGGTGACCCTATCACAAAGTGACCCAATGACAGGGTTTTCTGGGGGCTGAGCATGTGTGATATAAACAAGGTCAGTGGGTTTCCATGAGCGAGCAAGGAATCAAATCCTGATGTCTGGGGTTGTAGTCCCACACTCAAACCACTACAGACCGCTACATCTTCTCTCATCTGACATTTTCCAATGCTTTTGAAGTGTCCCAGTTTCTCTCTCCTTCTCTCCTTTGCCCTCAGTTTACTTCAACTGCTGGAAACTGAGTTGAAAGTGCAAAGGTAGTTTGCACTCAATTAACTCAGCAGGAAGGAGAGAAGGGAGAGGGTGGAAATTTGCCCTTCCTTGTAGGCTCAGATAAAAGCAACTCTTGCAGCCTCTCCTAGCTTGTGTTCTTCCTCATTAATTACTTTTGCCATTTTGAACAGACTCTGATGTTGCTTGGACCCATGTGCCCTTGTTTTCATTTGTAAAATGTCGGAGACCGTGTGGAACTGGACCTGACTTTAGCTGGGTACGCAGTGCAAACCCTACAGATAAATATAGCATACATTTTGACTATTACAGTATAAATCAGACAGGCTTTTGTAGCCAAAGATCTAAAGCCTTTAATAAAGAGCATCCATGCAAGTAGGTTTTTAAAATCTTTGCAACCACAGTGTTGTGAATTACTCTAATAAAATTGAGGATGAGTCATAGGAAGATAGTGTGCTTTTTTGATGTCATGTCCATTTTATTGTACCTTTAAAAAAATCTTTTACAATGAAAGTGCACAAAGGAAACAAATGTTAACCTTGCAGAAGAGCTGTCAAAAAGCGTACTTTTATGTCTTAAATGAGGTTGAAAGGAAGCTTTTTCTTTTTTAAAGCAGATGTATTTCAGCTAGCTTTGATATTAAATAATGTTTAAGCTTTTTCTTGAAGGTCCATTTAATTAATGAAAAGAAATTCCATTATTGTATTCTAACAACTGACTGTCAGAGATCTACAATGGGCCCTCAGTATCCGCTAGGGCTTGGTTCCAGGTCCCGCCTGTGGATACCAAAATTCATGGATGTTCCTGTCTCATTATGTACAATGGTGTAGTCAAATGGCATCCCTTATCAGAAATGGCAAAATCAGTTTGCTTTTTGGATTTTTGTTTTTTTGAATGCAGTATTTTCAAGCTATTTTTTGGTGGAATCTGTGGATACAGCGAGTCAATTGTACTTCAGATCCATGGAGCATAGTGAACTTCAGGGAGCAAAGATCTAAAATAAACAAATAAGTTGGGGGGACTTGTAAAGAAAAACTCAGTGGCAGAGCTTGGAGTGTGTGGAGCAGGGTGGGGCTGCGGCATGAAGGTGTGGTCACTGTGTGTGGGATGTGTCTGTGTTGCATGGGAACATGGCCAAGGGCTTACAGGGGCGCAGCTATGGGCCAGGATGCCCCAGAACCATTGCCGCCTGGGGCGAATCGCCCCTCCCCCGCCACCATGTTCCTATGCTACTGGGAAAACTAAATCTGACACAAGATTTTTGCCATGGCCCCTGGGACAGGGAGATGGAGCTTGTGAAAGGCAACCTGGCTATCTTTAGAAAGGTTTGTGGGAAACCAACATATATATTAAAATTTGTATGCAATGGTAACAAGTCATTTTAAATAAAAGAAACTAAAGTAAAGGAGAACTTTTCCTCCAGTTTTCAGGCAAAGCCTTTTTAAAAATTCTGAATGGGCTTTTGAGAATTGAAAATTTTTAAAGAAAGGGCTAACAGCAGCTGTACTATTTTTAATTTTTTTCTCCTGCTTTTTATAATTTTAATTGTTTTTAAAAGCTGTTGACAGTTTTATCCCATCTTAAGATAGTTTTTGGTACATTTAAACTATACTTTATTTCAGTGATATAGACTTGAGCTGATTGATTTGGACTCAAGTTGGACTTAAGTCACTTCAGTGACTCAACTTGGACTTGACTATAAGTGATGCAATGACTTGACTCAACTTGTGACCTGTATATTTTTAGTGACTGACTTGCTGGCCTTGGTTCAGTAACATAACACATTCATCCGGAAACTTTATGACTTTGAACAACGCTTCCATCTCTTTTTGCCTACTGGTCACATGACAATTTGTCTCAAGCCTAAAGCATAGGTGAATTTCTCAGAGAGGAACAGCAAACAGGTTAGGCAATGAGTTTGAGTTGGGGTTGAGGTCTACTCATCAGCCTGTCCTTGCTTTATATCAGAGGAGCTTTCTAAAATTTTTGTAAGAGCAAAAGACAAGACTCGCTCCCAGAGTGCAAGGTGCATTTCTCAGACGGGAACAGCAAATGTGTTAGGCAAGGGGCTTGAGGAAGAAGGATCTTTCTTTCTAAAGCTTCAGTAATGGGGAGTAAAAGGATCCCATTCCCCACTTCCAAAAAAAGCCTCCACTTCAGAAATGGGAAGTAAGAAGGATCCTATTCCCCAGTTTACAAGCTGCAGACTCCTTTATGCCCATTGACACAAAAGCCTCCAGCTTTGGGAAGGGGGAATAAAAAGGATCCTGTTCTCCACTTCCAAAGCTGCAGATGCTAAACTCAAAAATGTGGAGGGAAGACTCTGCTTAAATTGTTAAAGCTGACTTTATTCAACTCTGTCCAGAAATTCTGGAATATAGGTTGGGGTATAAAGTTGGCGCCCAGACTTGAGACTTGACTTGAAAGTATCTTGCAAGGACTTGAAACTCGACTTAAGACTTGAAGGCAGAGACATGAGACTTGACTTGAGATTTGGAGTAAAAGACTTAAATATATCAGTATTTTATTTTAAGCTGTAAGTGGTCTTGAGTCCTAGTTTTGATAAAAAGAAACGACTAACAACAACAAAAAGCACTAGCATAACAAAATAGCCCAATATTCTTCTGAGTGCTCCATGTCACAAGTACAAAAAAGAGCAGGTACTCACAAAAAGCTAAATAAATAAATAAGCAAGCAAGCAATTGAAGAAATAGAAAACATACAAGAAACAAAGTAGATACTGTTGGTCTACCTTGGATGTTGACATTGTCAAATAGGCATAACTGGAGGAATCCCAATGGATTCAATGTGTCAACATTAGATGCTTCTACCAATAGGATTAAGACCAATAATTAGTCTGCACAAGTATTTGTACAGCAACAACAACCCAGTCCTTGCCCTTCTGACTCTCAGACTTAATTATCAGTTTGCAGAAAACAATCTATAAATGTTTTCTCTGATTTCTGAAGGCTTTCATTACGGTAATCTCGTTTTCACAGCCACACAGTCACACCCAAAATGTAGCTGCCTGACCCTTTTGCAAATAAATGGCCTTCCAGTTACAAAATCATAGTTTCTATCGACTTGACACAGAAACTAGAGCAAAGCATTCCAACCTATATGAATCTGAACAGAATAACTTTAAAAACAGACCCGGAATTTTTTCCCCCTTGGAGCAAGATCCAATTAATTGTAGCACATGATTTCCAATAAAATAAATGCATTGTAACAACAAGAGTAAAATTCACACAGTTATTTCCACAACAAGCCTTGCTAATCAACTACATGCATTTACGTCACTCTTAGTTAAGCTACTCAAGAATTTCAAACAGCAAAAGAGCCTTCTAGATGCAAAATCTCTTGTATTTCAGGGAAGAAATATGAAGTGGGGAAAGGTCAGAGTTTGGAGTGCTATATTTAAAACATCAATTTGGCAATGTTAACCATTAGAAAAGTTATGTTCTGCCCTAAACACTAATAATTTAAATTGTTTCATTATTGAGTCATTTTTAGTTCACTCATTGTTAAAAATCTTTGTTTGGGGCACCCCATGGGATTCAGACAGAATAACAGGGGTTGTCATTGTTAATTCTAGGGGCACATTTGGTTCAAACATGGGTTCCTTTTATTCTTTTAAAGTTGCCTACTTCCAACCTAGTTTTTCCGCCCCCCAGATGGGCTACAAAGTCCATCACAGGACATTGCTTGGGAATGGTGAGAGTCCAAACATGTCTGGTAATAGTTACAATGGGAAAGATTCTCCTGAAGCAGGAGATGTCAGTTTACAACCTGTTCAATTAAGTTTGTTCACTGAGCTGTATTTCTTTTCTCTTTCCATCTTCACTAGCATGTACTCTTCATTCACTCTTCAAATGCCTTGTTACAGGTTAATAAGAAGTTGTGTGTTTCAGTTAGGGGACACTGATCTACCATACAGAAATAACTAGATAGATCAGTCAGTGACTCAAGGTGGAGAATTCTTAAAATTTTGAGACTAATTATGAGAGCATCTGAACATATGAAAAATATCTTTTTGCGCAGCTGCACCATTGCATACCTTCTGCCTGCGCTCTCTCAGGCAAGGAGCATGGTCTGCAAAGTTTGACGGCACAGCACATGTTTTGTATGCAGGAACCAGAGATCCATTCCAAATTCAGCCTGTGGCATCCCTGGTTTAAATGAAGATTATTTAACAAGCCCATTAGTTTCTGCACCCTTCATACCTTACTTGTATAATTAAAATGGGGTTGGTCAAAATTAAGAAGAAAGAGAGAAAAGCAGAATGAAGGAGGTGAGGAGAGAGAATATACAGTCATCCCTCCACATTCACTAGGGTTAGGGGCACGGGACCCCCATGAAAGTGGAAAAACAATGAGTAACTCTAGGCCCTCCCAAACCATATTTAACATACTAAAAAGTATGATCATCATATTCAAACCACCATGGATTCCTTTGAGGAATCAGGGTTCCTTCACAAGGCAGAAGTGGGTGGCTGGTGGAGCTTAACTGCCACCTCCACTGCTGCCCCACACCATTTTTAACAGGGACTTACAAGCTTTGTTCACCTCAGTCTCACAAGGCTTGCAGTCCTTATTAAAAATGGCGTAGGGAGGCAGCAGAGGTGACAGCAAATAATCCGTGAATAATCAAATCCACCAAAGTGAAACCTGCAAATGTGGAGAGCTGACTTTAATCTGGAGTCTTTTGAGATGTATGTGCACGTGACTCTTTTCAGTTACTTCTCTTCCTTTATTAATTATATTCTGGATTGGTTTCTATTGTATTTTTCTTTGTATAATAGCTGGGGTGAGCCTTTGAAATCTTATTGTTTCTCACATAGTGCTATGCAATTGAATAATTAAATGAAATGTTTCCCTTCTCCATCTTTTCCTTCTGCCTTGGCTTCTCCTGCTCTCTCAGGTCCATAATGGGGAAGGGAAAGAGACTTGCCTTCAGGTTTAAAAGACCTGACATTCTGAAAGAGTCCTGCTGCCATAGAGATCTCAGCCTCCATACAGATAAGTCCTCCTGACCCTACCCTATTCCATTCCACCACTTCCCCAATAGATTGTAACACTGTTTTCAGTGATCCCCCTCATTTTCTGGCCATTTCCACCCTACACTGTTATAGTGCTACTATTCTACTTTTAACATCCTGTGGAATTCTAGGGTTTGTAGTTTACTGAGGCCAAAGAGTTCTCTGTCTGAGAATTCTAAATGCCCTTCCCTGAACTGCAAACCCCAGGATTCTATAGGCTGTTGAAAGTGGAATAATAGCAGTAGTGTGGAAATGGCCTCTGATAGTTGTTTCTTTTTCTCTTCTGGTTTGGGCTGCAGAAAGCTAGCTAGTTTGCTTGCTTCCCTGTCTCTTCTTTCTCTTCTTTCTTTCTTTCTTTCTTTCTTTCTTTCTTTCTTTCTTTCTTTCTTTCCTTCCTTCCTTCCTTCTTTCATTCATTCTTTCTCCACCACCTAACAGGAGAATAATGCAATGCAGCCTTAATACTTTTACCTGTGAAGCAGCATCCCTTCTGGTTTACTGAATCTGACAGAGAAAGAGAGGGATACCCATCCTAGTGAATTCAAATGTGTTCCAGTGACCTAGTTCACCAAAATATATTTTAACTTTAAGTGTTAACTGGAGAATATAGTGCATTAGGAGAACTGCTAGAAAAGTCCAATTAATTAAACATTTAATTAGTTGATCAATTAGCTCTGGGAAAGGCAGTTGGATTTTACAATTACATCTAAATAATCAGATGTGTTTTGCATTGTGTTCTCTCTCTCTCTCCACACACACACACACATTTCAGTTCCTCTTTTCTGTGCTTTATACCATTCTGAAAATGAGAGGAAGCATGATAATTCTCATTTTGAAACAGCAATCCTTAAGTAACAGGACTCAAAACTGTTTGTTGAATATTTAACTTCTTACAGAAGGGGGAAGAGGAAGCCATTGCTTATGTGTGTACATTTCTTTAAAAAAGATATATTTATGTTGTGGGATCTCTTGTACAAGTCTGAACTGCCCTTTCATTATAGATGCAGTACAAAGAAACCTGGCCGTACTCAAGATGATATGGAGTAACCCTACACCTCTCCCTCCCTCCCTGGCATTCTCTCTCTCTCACACACACACACACATATAAACACATATACACTTTAATTATAATATCACTCTCCATTGGAAGGTCTAACATTTTGATGCTGAACCAGGCATTCTCAATCAGTTCTAAAGGCTACCCTAAAGCCAATTTTCTAGATATTTTTTGCTGAACTTACATTAACTCAGGATTACAATGACCAGTGGAATTGCCAGTGGACTTATTCAGAAGTTGTAGAATCACAGAGCAGGAAGAGACCACAAGGGCCATCAAGTCCAACCCACTGCCATGCAAGAAGACACAATCAAAGCTGAGTCTCTGTTATATTTATCTGTGCATGCTGTGATTCTTCAGCACATATTCTCATTACCTGTGCTTTAGACTCGTCGGACATTTCCACGCTATGGCTCCATTCCAGCAATGGTGGAACTTGGAGTGTGAGGAGGGGCGGTGGAAAGGGCTATGGCATGAGGGGTGTGGCCACTGTGCGTGGGGGTGTGGCTGCAGTGCGGCTGCAGTGCGTGGGGGTGTGGCCAGGGCATGTGGGGGCATGGCTATGGGCCGGGATGCCCCCAAAACATTGCCGCCCAGGATGAACTGCTCCCCCACCCCTCGTCCCTACACGCCTGCATTCCAGCATGGGGATGCATTGAAGCCAGTCCGTGATGCGTGCTACCACACATCATCACTGTCCTGCTCCTGTTGCGTCCCCAGCTGTCACAATCACGTGTTATATTATTACCAGGAAAAAAAATACAGTAATAGGGCCCTTTTGAGCAACGATCGCATCAGTTGTAGCCATGGGGGAAGGGCAGAAGTGCTTCCTCAGTGCAGCACAGGAAGAGGCCAGCTGCACTGCGGAAAGAAGCAGCATATTCCAAATGCTACCATGTACTGGCAGCCGGCTCGGTGTGGAGGAGAGCATTCGGGAAATGCTCCCTTCCCGGCAAAGGCACTGCCAGGATGATACTGGGACATCGCAGGATGCAGATTAGTTACAGAAAGGGCCATAGAATCTTAGAACTGTAGAGTTGGAAAGACCCCAAGGGGCATATCAAGTCCAACCTCCTGCCATGCAAGAATATATCATCAAAGCATTCCCAACAGATGGCCATCCAACCTCTGTTTAATAACCTGCAAAGAAGGAGATTCCACCACACTCCCATGCAGCATGTCTCACTGCTAAACTGCTCTTACTGTCAGGAAGTTCTTCCTAATGTTTAGGTGGAATCTCATTTCCTGAATTTGAAGCCATTGCTCCATGTCTTATTCTCTAGAACAGCAGAAAACAAGCTTGCTCCATCTTCAATATGACATCTTTTCAAATATTTAAACATAGCTATCATGTCACCTCTCTTCTCTTCTCCAGGCTAAACATACCCAGCTTCCTAGGCCACTCTTCATAAGGCATGGTTTCCAGGTCTGCCATCATTTTGATCACCCTCCTCTGGACATGTTTCAGCTTGTCAATATCTTTCTTGAACTGTGGTGTCCAGAACTGGGTACAGTATTCTAGGTGGGGTCTGACCAAAGCAAAATAGAGTGGTACTATTACTGCCCTTGACCTAGATGCTATACTCCTATTGAAGAAGCCTGGAATCACATTGGCTTTTTTAGCTGCCACATCACACTACTGACTCACATTCAGCTTGTGGTCTACTAAGACTCCTAGATCCCTGTCACATGTACTGTGATCAAGCCAGGTATCACCCATCCTATTTCTGTGCATTTCATTTTTTCCTGCCCAAGTGTAGTACCTTACATTTCTCCCTGTTAAAATTCATTTTGTTAGTTTTGTCCCAGCTCTCTAATCTGTTAAGATCATTTTGAATTCTGACCCTGTCCTCTGGGGTGTTAGCTACTCCTTCTAATTTGGCATCATCTGCAGATTTGATGAACATGCCCTCTGTTCCTTCATCCAAGTCATTGATAAACATGTTGAATAGTGCTTGGCTGAGGACAGATCTCTGTGGCACTCCATTAATCTCTTCTCTCCAGGATGATGAGGAGCCATTGGTGAACAGCTTTTGGGTTCAGTCAGTCAACCAATTACAAATCCACTGAATAGTAGCATTGCCTAGCCCACGACTTACTAGCCTGTTCACAAGAATATAGTGGGGGACCTTGTAAAAGGCCTTATTGAAGTCAAGATGTGCTATATCCACAGCATTCCCTTCATCTGCCAAGCTTGCAATTCTATAAAAAAAAAATAGATGAGATTAGTTTGGCATGACCTGTTTTTGAAAAACCCATGTTGACTTTTAGTGATCAGGGCACTCCTAAGTGCTTGGAGACTGTTTAATAATCTGCTCTAGAATCTCTCCTAACGTCTGATTTCAGGCTGGCTGGGCAATAATTGTTTAGACAATGTGAATTTCCATATAAGATGCTTGTCAAAATTCAGCAAATGAGGGAATTGGCAAACCGTGGCAGAGCTATATTATAGCTGAGCTGTTCATGGAAATGCAAGAATCAGTTCCTGAGCTTATTAGAGACTGTGATAATTTGTGTTTGAGTTAATGTGTGGCATCATTATCCATGCAACAACCTCCAGTCCATACTAGTGAAAGCAGAACTACATGAACTGGCCTAATCAGAAATAATCTTTTACTCAAAAGCTTTTCCAAATCTTTTGAATTTTTAGTTTAATACAGTTTCATAATCTATCTACTATATAAAAGTCAAAGTTTGTATGTTTGTTTGTCTGTTTCAGATGAAGACAGACATATGATTGGCTGCCTGAGAAGATTCTGTGGAATTGTGGGGTTTGCAGTTTAGGGAGGGGCCTTCAGAATTCTCAGTCAGAAAGCTTTTGGGCATGGCTGGTTGCTATGGAGATGAGACCTAGCAGCAAGGAGGAGGGCAGTGTATTCCCTCAAGAACCCAACCTCTGTATGTTAATAACTCAGAATACAGATTGGATTGGGGAATATGGGGAAAGGTTACAGGTATTGGACAAGACAGTTTGGGGAATTAGAAACACAGGATCTCAAATCTTTCTAACAAGTATTACCTATAAGAAAATAAAATCCCTGGCAATGCCAGGTATATACACTAGTCTTCTATATTTTGGTTATAGTTTGTCAGTTATAGTCAGTTTGCTTTGTATTTTATTGTACTGTGTTTTGTATTTGTATCTGGAAAATCTGTTCTACATTTGTTTTGTATAGTTTTTGTATTTGTATTATTCCTTCCTTCCTTCTGCATAGATATGTAGATATAAATTGTATGCCTTTGGCAGGGGTGTCTTTTTTGTCACTTTATTTTGTGAAGTGCCATGTACTCTGAGGCCTCTAAATAAATAAAGGAAGAAAATAGAAGGTGGAGCAGGAGGAGGCAGTGACAGCTGGCCCAAGAGATTTTGCTGCCTGAGACAAAGAACAAATTAGTGACCACTTACTCTTCCATGTACAGCATTCATTCAGACAAGGAGCCCAGTACCACTTCAGCAATGGCGATGGGAAAGCATGCTCCAAAATAAGCCTCTAGGGATACGCTGGCTTCCTGGTGGTTAATTTCAACTACATTGACTCACTGTAGTAATTGTCTGAATAGTGAGTTGACACATAGGCAAATCCAATTGATTTAATGGGTTTACTCTAATGAGGACTAACAATAGAATTTGGGCCATTGTGTGGCAGAAGAAAATAGCTGAAGATTCCAGGAGTAACAGTGAAGTATCTGTAACTAATTCCCCCTTAGCATTTGCCGCTTAAGGCAGTATGCTTCCTGGCCTGGATGGCTCTGGTTAGTTATATTTGTCTGTTGCAGCAAACCCTAAACAAGTTGCATGGTACTCCAAAGATTAACAAATGTATTACAGCATAAGCTTTCATGGACTGCAGTCCGTTTCATCAGATGCTCAGTTTGTAACAGACAGACTTATCTGATGTGTTACAGAAATCTCTCAGCTGCCCAGTGGCAAAAAGTATATTGCATGGTATGATTCTTCAAATGTGTACTTCATTTGAAGAAAGTTGTGTTTGTGCAAAAAGAATCTGGAAAAGATTTACTGAGCGTGGAGCAACGGCAGCATAGGAGGGGTGTAATCTTATCTGGAAAATGCACATTTTACACTCTTTGTTTTGTCCTGGTTTGTCTTGTTTTCAAATTTATTTTTGCTATCATTCTATATTTGGATTGAGGATTCAGCTCTTCTCAGCCGAGCACTGCTTAAGGATTTATTTTGCAAACTTTTAAAAAAGGTTTGCTCTAAGGAAATGTCTCATGTCAGTAATCTGTCAAAATTATGACAAAATATTCTGTGCATTAACTCTGTCTTCCCTTGCTTTCTTTTCACTTTCTTCCCCATTCTTCTTTTCCTGCCTAACCCACCACCGGAGTCTGCCCATGATGCTTTGACGAGCGTGACAATCTGAGTGAGGCTGGTATCCTTTTCGTGTCTTATGAGTGTGCAACTTCCCCTACTGAAGAGGATGGAGTTTTTTATTAGATGTCAGTTTTTATCAGTTTCAGGTTGTAGATGCAGAATTGTATGTAAAGTTGTGCTGCACACACAGATTCATGGCCAACACGCATCTGGCAGCATATTCAGTTGTGTATTGGGTTGCCCAGAACTGGCATTCAACACAAGCATCATGTAGCACACTCAACACATAACTCTGCATTTAGAGATTTATACTATGCAACTCTATGCAAAATACAGAATCTTGTTCAGAAGCTTCTGGGGTGAAGATTGGAACTCCATTAAACTGCAAGGACAAGGAACTATAGGGTGGAGCTGCTGATGCTGTAGACCTGCTATAGCAGAAGTCCACTAATGCCTGCACTGTGGCCTTTGCTTGTTTGTTCTGTTTAACTCAGGGGTGTCAAACTCAATTTCATCTTGGGCCACATCAGCATTACAGTTGCCCTCAAAGGGCTGGTTGTATCTGTAAGACTATACAAATGTATCTACTCTTTTATCATATTAAATAATTGCTTCTGCATTTGATTATTACTGGTTTTAGTAATAACCAGCTCTGAAACTAGAAGTCTAGGAAAAATAATGGCAAGCAGATATTCAAGTGTACAACTATTACACAATTTATTGAAAAATGAGTTTTGAAAACAGAAAGTTATTTTTTTAATCATCAGACAAATATTACCTGTGCCTCTCTCTGCCCCTCCTGCCCCTCTCTATAGTTGGTGAGCCCAATCCCCACATTGTGGGCCCTGGCTGCCAGTATTCTGAAGAGGGGCCCAGCAGCCAGCTCTTGTGATCTACTTCTACTTCTGACTGCTCCCCTGTCCAACTCTTGTGAGCCGTGCAGAGTGTTGCTATGGTAACCTGTGGCAATGCTCTGACGGTGGGACTTGGACAGAGGAGCAGTCAGAAGTAGAAGTAGTTGCGAGTGCTGGCTGCTGGGCCCCTCTTCAGAATATTGGCAGCTGGGGGCCCGCAATGTGGGGATCAGGCTCGCCAGGCAGGGGGGAGTGCTGCAACTGCAGGACAGATGCAAGGGCCACATGAAATGGCCTGGTGGGCTGGATTTGGCCTGTGGGCCTTGTGTTTGACACATATGGTTTAACTAATATGCAATTCACTGTTCACTTAAAATTTACTCCTCCAATTAGTACCTTTTGTCTGATTGGTTCTTCTTTTGCCTCTAACAGAACTATGGTTGTTTTCATGGTTGCATGTGTCTGAGGATCAAAGCTTGGTAATCAGTCACGTAGTCTCCATTTTCCTCAGTATGTTTAAATCACAAAGTGCAGCCACAAACAAGATACAAAGAATAGGGATGCTTTTGTATTCTTTTTAGTACTAGATCATATTCACAGGTTGAAATGCTGAACCCACGAGAGTCTCTCAACATGGGTATGGCTATTCCCCAGGTACAAACTAAAAGGAAGCAGTTTCAGATACCAGACCATCTATGCACTTGTATGTTCTAAAACCTCAGACCAAGAACATTTTCGCACAACACTCTTATAGTGCGATGATTCGAGTTTCAACCTCCTATGGAATCCTGGGGTTTGTTCCACTTTCAAGTTTTTTTTGGGGGGGGCGGAAATGCAAGCAGGCGCTTGGCCAATGAAATACCTCCTCACACACATAGAAGATATTGTGAGGAGCATCCGGTTCATGGGGTTTGCGTTTTGTTGTTACAACCTGAGGTCCGTTTGTGTTGCAGTTCAGCTCTGGAAAGGTTAAAAGTG
Organism: Ctenosaura bakeri; assembly: GCA_948474755.1. NCBI lineage: Eukaryota > Metazoa > Chordata > Lepidosauria > Squamata > Iguanidae > Ctenosaura > Ctenosaura bakeri. Next base: position 198,151 of record CAOLHI010002115.1, on the reverse strand, counting down.
TTCCTGAACAGACATAGAGTCCTTTTCCCTTATTGTGAGAGACTCACAGCAAGCCTGCATGCATGAGAGACTGAGGTGCCTGCAGATTTACTTGCAAGTAAGTCAGTGTGGTGTAGTGCTGTGGACTAGGGCCATTTCCGCACTAGCCTGTTATAGCGCAATGATTCCACTTTCAACATCCTCTGGAATCCTGGGGTTTGCAGTTCCGGGAGGGGCCAGCCGACCCCTCCCGGAACTGCAAACCCCAGGATTCCAGAGGAGGTTGAAAGTGGAATCATTGCGCTATAACAGGCTAGTGCAGAAACGGCTTAGGACCGCTGAGAGCAGGGTTCAGGTCCCCACTCAGCCATGGAAACCCACTGGGTGAACTTGGGTGCATCACGTACTCTCAGCCACAGAAAACCCTGTGGGGAATTCGACTTAGGGTTGCCATAAGTCAGAATCAACTTGAAGGCACACAACAACAACATGCCATTAACATTAATGGGATTTATAAGGAAACATGGGGTACTCTCTGACTCGGTGAATCTTCTGGGTCGAAGAGACCACAGTCCAACACAGAGTTTGAAAACCTGGCAAGAATTCAGGAGTGGTTTCAGATTCATCATAAGTCACCAAGTATCCCTTCTTTTTAAGAATAAAGTTCTGGATGTTATAACACCTAGGCCATTTCCGCACAACACTCTTGTAGCGCGATGATTCCACTTTCAACCTCCTATGGAATCCTGGGGTTTGCAGTTCTGGGAGGGGCCGGCTGGCCCCTCCCGGAACTGCAAACCCCAGGATTCCAGAGGATGTTGAAAGTGGAATCATTGCGCTATAACAGGCTAGTGCGGAAATGGCCCTAGTCCACAGCACTACACCACACTGACTTACTTGCAAGTAAATCTGCAGGCACCTCAGTCTCTCATGCATGCAGGCTTGCTGTGAGTCTCTCACAATAAGGGAAAAGGACTCTATGTCTGTTCAGGAACACTTTTAACCTTTCCAGAGCTGAACTGCAACACAAACGGACCTCAGGTTGTAACAACAAAACGCAAACCCCATGAACCGGATGCTCCTCACAATATCTTCTATGTGTGTGAGGAGGTATTTCATTGGCCAAGCGCCTTTTGGAGGGAAGGAGAGTTTGCCTGTAACCGAGCAACTGTCTGGGACAGAAATAGGATAAAACAAGCTAGTTATTTTTTTCCCCCTTACCTACGTGCTTACATTTCCGCCCCCCCCCAAAAAAAACTTCTGCAAGGCTCACCAGCCGCCCACCGGTGCTGAAAAGAGGGGGGTCAGCTCAATAGGGGGGGGGAATGAAAGCCCTCAGCCTGGAAGCTCCTCCTGGGGGGCCTCTCTCCTCTCATTGCCGCAGGGCTCGTGTGCGCAGATTGCCAAGTCGAGGAGGGGCGGGGGCTCTGCCCACCCGGTTTCCTTGCCGCCGGCCCAGGCAGGCGACAGGGGTCGCTGTGGAGCAGCCCTCCCCCGCCCCGGTGAATAACGGGGCTTGGGAGAAAGAGAGAGAAAGAGGAAGCGCGGTGGGGGTGGGAAAGAGAGCTCACGGTGGCGGCTCCCTCCGGGTAGAACCGGGCGCGCGTGAAGTGGAGGCGAGCTTTCTCCTGCCGGCCCGGGAGCTTGGCCTGGGAAGGCTCCGCGGGCGAGGCCGCCAGGTAGCCGGAGAGACGAGTCTGGGCCGGTGCGAGAGCCCGTCCGGGGAAGGGGGAGGGAAAGGAGAAAGACGCGAGAGCCGCCGTCTTCCTCCAGCCCGCTCTGAACTTCTTTCGCGCGCGCGGCGGCGGCGGCGGCGGGGCGTGCGCCTCAAGCGGGCTCGGCGGCGGCTGCTCGAGAGAGGGGCGAGTTCTGCCTGACCGCCGCCGCACCCCTGGCACCCCGGAGGCTCCCTGGGGAAGAGGCAAAGGCGTGTGGGTGTGTGTGTGTGTGTGTGTGTGTGTGTCCGTGCGCGCAACAAGACCAGGCGGCTCCCCCTACCGTGTGCGCGCGGGTGTGTTCTCCTCACGCCCTGGGAGCGACGGCTGCAGGACGCTTAAAGCCGCGGGTGCTCCCTGAAGCCACACGGAGCGCGGATTGGACTCTCTCGGGGTTCCCCGAAGTTTGTTCGTAGCAGCAGCAGCAGCAGCAGCAGCAGAAGAGGCGGCGGCTCCCGGCCGTTGGAAGAATGCATTATGAAGAGCCCTCCTCGCCGGGCTTGCAGAGACCCCGTTATGGCTGTAAGTGCCGTGTGGCGTTGGCTGGGCTCTCGGTGGCTGCCGCCGACTCCGGGGCTTCGGGTTGGGCGTGTGCCAAAATGGAGCACCTGGCCTAGAGGCGCGCGGGTGGGGGGGTAGTTATTTATTTATTTATTTGTCTAGCTGTCTGTCTTCCTGCCCGCCGTTTCTCTGAGATTTGGGACGGTGGTTTTAGGAGTGTAGCTTTCAGGTGAGGGAGGGAGGGAGGGAGGGAAAGCAAGCGAGAGAGCCGCTCTGGGGCCACCCGCCCTCGCCCCCCCCCGAGAGAGGGCCACGTGTGCGGGGAAGGGAGGCGTCCCTGGGGCCGCTGTTTGTGGGGAAGGGGGACGGCGGGAAACACCTGTCGCTGGAGGAGGGCTGCGGGTTACCTGAGGGGCTCGGAGAAGGCCTCCTCCCCCAACGGCAGCAGGAAGGATTTACTGGGTCAAGGTGTCAGTCACGAGCAGCTTGCGCAGATGTTCTGTAATCTCTCCAGAAGGAAGAAGATTTCTTTCTTTTCTTTTTTCTCCTAAAAGTTGTCAATAGAAAATCTACTCGTTAGCTTTCAGAGGAATCTCTTTGCTTCGCGGAGTTTCTGAATAGTTGGAAATTGCACGGTTTAAGAAGGTTTAAGCCGTCTTAAACCAAGTTGTGTGCATTTTGTTTTGGAGGGTTATGTATGAAGAAATGACTCCACTGTAGGTTTTAAGATGCGTTATATTTTCAGACACGATTCTAAGGACTGGCAACCAGTCATGTCCGTATGAAAAGTAAAATCCATTGCTGTCAGCAGGCTGCAATCTTGTGTACGTTTATTTTGGAGAAAATCCTAACAGTCTGCTTTACAGATTGACAGTGCAGTCCTCTGATGTTTGCTTAGAAGTTAGTGTCACAGAGTTCATTTCCTGAGATATGCTGGGGTGGGGGGAGAGACCATTTGTGGATTTTGTACGATGCAGGATTTTGTACATGTGTTTTGGAATACACATCTCTCTATGTGTTAAGCATGAACAAAATGGATATATGGTTGAAAACACAGCCAAAGATTCTATGAAATGCTGTCAAAATGGAGCCCTTTACCATTTTATGAGATCATCCCTGTTCACTGTTCTGCATTTGACAATTCCCACTTAGAAGGTGTGACTTCCATGACATGTTGTGTGAGCAGTTGAACTGAATAGTATCTTGGCCCCAGTGTATGAAACAGATGATAAAAAAAAAAGTTCCATGTGTTCTTTCCCTCAATTCCTCCTTCTCTTAGGGGTTCAGGTCCATGGGAGGGAATTGCTTCTCTGGTTTTATCTTTTAAGGAATGAAAACCTGCACCTTTCATTAAAGATCTTTGCTGTTGATGTTTTTCAAATATTGTCAAGATTATAAATGGTGTAGTGTTGATTCCCCCCCCTTTTCACTGAAAAGTTTCTGTGAACTTCAGTTCTGGCAGCATGCTAAGAATTCTGTGTTAAAGTGCCTCAATAGTGCTTCTTCAGCAGGGAGGAGTCTTGACAGTTAACCAGTTAGTAAAGTCATGCCCATTGTTGAAGCTGCTTGCCACACTACACTAGCTTGTGATAGAGTAGTAAGTGTCATACTCTGACCACTCACATTCCTTGTACAGTTCCATATTCCCCTTCTGGAAAAGTTAAAAAAAAAGCATATAAAATTACAAGAAACCAATGTTAACATTCTAATTGCCAGATCTGGTTGACAGCCTCAAATGTGGCTTGGATCATAAGGCATGAAGCATATTCATAGTCTTGTCATACTGTCCCACTCTCAGGAGGTGTCTTGAGTGAGTTTTTTGTTAATAAGCACCTTACAAAATGCTTTTTACAGAGCACCATTGATCTGTGGGATTTTCTTGTGGGTTGGCAACTTCTTTTAAAAATTTTGAACTGGCAAGCAGTTTGGCTGGGCATCTCTTCTACTTTTAATCTCTTGAATAGTATGAGGCAAAAGCATGCTGGAGCAGTGGTCCCTTTTTCTACCTCCTACCCAGTCTAAATGTGAATTATGCCACCTGCTGCTAATGCCTCCAAAGAAGAAGGCTAGAAATTCTGACTCAGGTATGTGCTGTTTTTCTCTGGCAATAGTTGCCTGCACATGGCAGAAGTTCAGAGTCCTCCTTCAGTCTGAGCCAGGAAGTGGTTTGAAAAAAGATGTACCTTTCTCACTGATAGTAGTATTAGAGCTGAAAACAGAGGAAACAGTTGTTCTTCTTTGGCAGAGGCAAGCTATGGGAGCAGTTTCAAGAGCAGATTTCAGTCAAGCCCTGGTTATTTTCAGGTGCACTGAATACTGTGCATAGTATTACTGGTGGTAGTAAAGTGGTATACAAAGATAGAATCCCAGAGTAAAGGGGAAATAACTAATAAGCATGTTAGAAAGAGGACACTGTTTAATATTATATGTGGTCATGAAAGAAACTAAGCTCAAAGTACTACCTTGTCCTTGCCAATCCTTTTGGACTTGCACCTCATTTTCCTGTAACCTTACTGCACTTTGTCTAATGGTACAAAAAGTATGTGCTGACACATACATATGTACATTAATCCTGAAAATTTAGAATGTTTGAATGTTGCTGTAATAAGAAGTTTAAAAAGCACACCCAAACTCCAGAAGTACCATTACTTCATACTTTCTGAAACATTTTGTTGCACTGTGTTGCTTAAATTCTCCAAATTGCATGGTAAAGCACCAGACCAAACTGTCTTACATTGCCGTAACAAACAACTTGGTGAATTTTCCATTTGTAATCAGAATGGATGTACTTAAAATTAGACTGTAGCTTTTCTGGAGTATTATAATAATCATCATCATTTATTTATATAGCACCGTCACTGTATGTGGTGCTTTGCAAATGTAAGAACAACAAAAAGAATTCCCTGCCTTCAGTCTTATAATTCAATGAAGACATGAGGGAAAAGGGAACGGCAGTGTGGGGAGGGATATTAAGTCCAGCAGATACTGCTACTTCTTCTCTCCCTCCATGGCCACTTTGGAGTACTAAGAGTACTCTTACACACTAAGCATATATAGTTGACCTTTATGAAGGCCAGCAGTTTATTGTTCATATAGTGATACCTTAATCTTCAGAATGAATTATATGCTTAAAAAAACTGAGGCATAGTGCAACATCTGGTGGTTCCATGACCTCAAGCACAGTGAAAAGCAGGGTCCATTCCCCAGGAGTCTAGCAAGTATACCTATGCCGTATCCTTTTTTTATGGTCCTGCACATGTTGCGTGTATATGTTAAAAACACTGTGCGTGCAACAGCTTTATTGCTCTAAGTCATTTACCAAGTGCATATAAAATCTGAGGCTTCTAGATTCAAATCTCTTGTGTTCTTAAATTCTCTGCTCTGTTGCTGAATCAGTGCCAATAAAATTACTTCTGACATTTATTTGCTTAATCTATACTTTAAATTATTTGTTGAGCAGGCGTTCTTGCTGTCAGGTGCTAGTCTTACTAGAGTCATTCTAGCTCACTGAACGCTGTACAGATAGAGTATTAAATGAGCAGCCTGGGATGCCAGGGTTCAGATCCCTGCGTAGCCATGGAAACCCACTGGATGACCTTGGACAATTCATTCTCTCTCAGCCTAAAGAGGAACACAGTTGTATCCCATCCCCTTGACAAATTTTGGCAACAAAAGCCTGTGATATTTTTGCCTTAAGGTCTCCATAAGTCAAAAACTACTTGAAGACCCACCACCACCATCTCAATAACGCTCACCCATTCTGCGTTTGGAGATTGGTGTTATGGGAAGAAAGGTGTTGGGACTGCTGGGTGAACATTTTTAAAAGCTGCTTGTACTTGAGTTTATTCTAAGTGAGATTTTATTTTCAAAACTGCAGTTGGTATAACCATAATGTAGAAGAATTACAATTCCAACTGGACCTGTGCTTTGTAATTTACTATCTGCATTTTTAAAATGTTTTCAGTAGGAAGTTTTAAAACTGTTGTACCTAAGATTGATCTACCATGTGATCTTTAATAGGAACCTTCTGTATCACCTACATTTTAATTTTGAAGTCTTTTTTATCTAAATTCATGTCATAAATTAGGCTCAGAGGTGCTATGTAATATGTATATCAAATGGCCTTTTTGTGTTCCTTGGTGTTTGTAGTCAATTGTGTGAATGAAAATTCTGGACTGAAATGTCTGTATGAAAGCAACTGGTAATTCTTCCATGACCGTTAATATCAAAGATTTTTGTTGTTACTGTCTGCAAGGGTGATTTTGAGATTAGTGTTTTGAAGGGTAAAATAGGCAGAGAGAATGCTTCAGGATATGTCCTGTAGCCAACATGCAGCTGAGACAAAAGGAGTTTTTTAAGGGGTCCTGTTAAATGGTATTTGTATTTTCTAGAGCTGATGTTGATTTATAGGCTAGAATTAGGAGAGTGTGTGCTGTCTACTTCTCCATGCTTAATGTGTTGGCAAACTAATTTGCTATGGCAGGGGTCCCCTCTCCTCCCTCTAGGAGAAAGGTCCTAGACTTGAGCTTGGAACTGGGAATGGAAGTGCCACATCATCTCCACAATTCTACTGCACTTTCACAGTTGTAGATGAACATTTGAAATGCAGTGAACAAGACATCTGTCTGCCTAACCTACCTCACAGGGCTATTGTGAGGATCGAATGGAACTGCGAAGGAAGACTCATAAGCACTGCCCGACGCTCTTTAATGTAACAGTGGAATACAGATATAGTTAATAAAATAATAATAATAATAATAATAGTAATAGTAATAATATAGCTGGAATAGATGAATGCAGTATGGGAATGAGATTTCTTTCTTTCTTTCTTTTTGAAAAAATTGCAAGCATTTTTCTGCTCTGTTCTAATGCTTATTCCCAAAGTACTATAAGCCATAGATGTGGGAGTAACTCTTGCTTGGATGACTTGCTGGGCCACACATTCTGATGTCATTGGGTCTCTTTTGCTGGGGAGAAAGTGAGTCATGACCTCAAAGCCAAGCCTTAGACTCTTTCCCTTCCCTTGCTTTCACCATTCAGGGAAGCTGAAGGAAGAATGAAACACGCTTAGCTGGTACCTAAGGAGTAGGAAGATTCCTGACCTTGAGAATCATGTAGCACCTGTATGCCAAGCTGGGTGTGCAGCCAGCTTTTATTTGTACCTCACCTTTCCTGATCAGGGATATTGAGAGAAGAACAAAGGCATTGAGCCACAATTTTGAGGCCACAGCTCTGTTTGTCTCCTTTCTGAAATTCTCTGTGATGGAAATTCCCCATCTCTGTTATAAAGGGCTCAGAAATGTCAATTCCTCCTCTCTGTTTCCATTGTCTTTTTGGTTTTCTTTTTTTAATCAGATCCTTTCAGCTGTCTGCTGCTCAAGTGTTCTCAGCTGTAGGCTTTTCTAGACTTAAACAGGGTATGGTATGAACACAAACAACCTGCAGGGTCCTTTAGTTTTCCTTTCCCTCATCAGTTGGATCAGAAGTGGGGAAATTAGCAGATCTCTGTATGAGAAAAGACTTTCACTTACTCATCCCAAAGAAGAAGTAGCAAAAAAGAGAGGAGTTGCTGTGTTTAGCTTGATGTGGACTTGAAAGTTTCCATTTCTGACAATGAGGTTAGTTACTGTAATTTTTTTGTAGGGCAAGATGTTTGTGACATCAGCAATAGTTTTGGGAATGTCCAGTGTTTATAATGAGGTTGTCACTTGCAGTACTTTCTGCATTTCATTTCCCTCTAACCTGATTATTTACAAGTCCATCTCCTAAGCATGTGGATAACACCATGCATCACATGAAATACACTATTAAGTCAACAAAAGCTTGTCCTGTAATGAAGCTGATGATGTAGTATTTGTTGTTTTGACCACCCAAGCTCACTATTAAAGGGCATAAAATGGAATGATGATGATTATACAGCCAAAGTGATACAATGACACAGACCAGCTCTGGACCTGATCAAGAGTGTGATATAGAGGTAGAGGTTTTCCTTGGTAGTTAATACTGTGATTTGGATGAACTCTTGAGCGTCTGTAGAGCTCAGCATGTCAAGGACCTGCCCTGTGCCCTCACACTCCCTGTGGAGTACTGGGATCCTCGTGCCAGCAGAATTTAAGAAAATACGCTAAACTTTGTGGCCTGCTATAAGTAAAAAGACAGTTTCCTGCAGTTTCCTTCTTTGCTAAAGGAAAGTAAATCCCTGTTGTGTTTCTTGTGAAACTTCTCTTCCCTTTAAGGAACAGAGTTTGTAACTATATAGCCTGATTCTTACTGTCTTGGTAAACTTGTTTCTGGGCTGTATCAGACTGCATGTGAGAGTACCTTGACACCAAAATAATCCCTTCTGCATAGAAAGCCAACAGAAGACTTGGGAGAGAAGGGTTCTGCACTGACTTCCTGATCCTAGCATAATTTTTTCTTTGTAATGGAAGACTAGTCATTCGTCTCCTGCTTTTGAAGTGATAAATGCAGACAAAGTTGTAGTGTTATCACTAAGAATAGCTGCATATAAGGAGCAGTACTTTGCAGTACTGAGAACCACAGTGGGGAGAGAACGTGAAGGAAGTACCAATGCAACATAGTTGAAAACCAACAGTGCTGCTGGAAACCAGCTCCAGAGGGTTAGAGCCAGTTTTGAGGGCTCATGGAGTAGGGAGATGGATGGTTGCCCCCATTTCTGTTGGGTACCCGAGTGCAGCACATAGTATATTTCTGTCACAAACTGGAAAGCTGTTTTCTTTATCTAATATGCCACCTTTTTCCCAAAGGTATGACTCAAGGAGACTTAAAAGATTTTAAAAAACAGAAGCAAAAACAAATTAAAGTGTGGCATTAGAGGGAAAAAAACAATTTGTATTTCTATGTGTATAACTACTGCTAATTATTCTTTACTAACACAGGCATACTTCAGTTAACAAAACTTCTGAGAAAGAATCTCCTTTTTACAAAACCTTTTTATGCCTGCCCAGCCCTACCTTTCCTTCTTGTTCTTTGTCCTTCTAGAAGCTTGTAAGCTGCATCAGCATTGGGAAGAGAGTGCTGCAGGGCTGAAGAAACAAAAACTTTTGGTATTGGGTTGTAGAAGCATATCTGTACTAAACAATGCAATAAAGTAGAGCAGGGAAGAGCAGGATTCTACTCTAGCTGAACCCAGCTGGAGCCATGTGTGTCTCCTTGCAAGGGCAAGGTAAACAGCATCTGCTTTTCAAATTCCTCACTGAGCATGCATGAACAGCAAAACAGAGAGACAAGAGGAGAGCAGACTAGTCTCATCTGCTCCCCCAGCCTGTTAAGAAAGCATAAATCTAAAAGTTTGGCCACCAAAATGGAAATTATTAGAAAAATGGAGGCTGGTGAACGAAAAAAAAATCATATCATTTGGAAGAAGCTTTGAAATGGTCTCAAGATTTCAAATATTTTCCTTTGATCATGCAGTGCTTACCTGACCTGATTGTTTCATTTCACATGTGCATGTCTTTAGTTCTGAATAAAAAGTCTGCTGAAACACTTTGAACTGCTGTTCTTTTCTGTTGTGTAGGAATCTACTCCTGTTCTTTCCATGTTACTTCTACCTCTGATACCAGTGTTTCTGCAGTAATGCCCAGGGACACATCTACTTTGTTAACTGAAATATATGTGTACTGTTACAGACTGAATTTGGTTGGCAAATAGTAAGGGCCTTTCTGCAGTGTACTGTTATAGTGCTATTATTCCACTTTCAGCATCCTGTGGAATCCTGGGGTTTGCAATTTAGGGAGGGGCATTTAGAATTCTCAGCCAGAGAGCTCTTTGGCCTCAGTAAACTACAAACTCCAGAATTCCACAGGATATTGAAAGTGGAATAATAGCACTATAATGGTGTAGTGCGGAAAGGCCCTAAGTCTCTCGATGCATGATCATGTAGAATATCTAGGAAATAGTCCTGCCTACTCATAGTGCACCTATTTTATGTTGAATACATGAGCTGCTATGTGTACAATCTAAAGACAACTACCTTGGATAATTGCCACAATTTTGGTAAGATTTCATCTCTATCACCTAGGCCCACTTTTCAATTTAAATTTTACAGATGTTTGACTTTGTACTGAGAATGGGACAAGTTCAGGTTAGTTTTTCACCATACTGCTGAGATTCTTTGAAAATCAAGACTTCTGTACATATATATAATGAAAGTATACCACATAAAGAAGAGCTCAAAAAGCGTTAACATTGTATTTGAACACAGAAAGCAGTATTACATCAATCCAGACTGCTGGTCCATCTAGCTGAGATTGTCAACACTTAGTAGCAGCAGCATTCCAGGGTTTCAAGAAAGGGGTCTTTTCAAAGCCAACATGGAGATGCTGGAATTTGAGCTTCATATTTTCTATATGAAAATAAAAAGGTGTTACCTCTAAGATTTTAGGCATGATCCAGCCAAATAACACATTTTAATTTCCTGCTGATTACGCTCCAATAATTTGAGCATGTGCTTAGATTTGCTTTGGAAAGCAACACAGCTTAACTTCTTAACTTCGGCCTGATTTGTAAACAGTATATGTAAATGTACTGACTCTGGAATATACAAAGTAGGTCTTTTCTAAAGGGTTTGTTAGTTTAGGATATGTGAATTAACACTTCCCATTTTAAACAAGTTTGCTGTGTGTGTGCTTTCTAGGTGTGGACTTGCCAGTTGCAGTTATTGTTTCTGCAAATATTTTTTGGCAAGGTGTATGTATTGATTGCTTCAGTATTAACATTCAGACATAATGTTTATCGTTACCCTTTTTCTTCATAGTTAAACAATAACTGCTGACTCAGGGCAGCAGTATAATGTTGTCTTATCTTTAGTAAAGGAAAGTGGCGTAAGCATCCATTGGTGATCATAAACTCATAAAAGCAAAGGAAGTCATACTGATCTGTAATAAAAATTCCAAAATACCGTCAGTCAATGTCTTTGTTGAGAATAACCAGAACATTGCATTGTGAGCAAACTTTCACATTCTCTAGAGCTATTCATCAGACTGGATTTTATGCTTCATCAGTCTGATGAAGAATTGTGGAGAATTTGAAAGCTTGGTCATCATTTTGTGACATTTTAGTTGACTGTGGTTGGTGACCATGATATTTTTCCCCCTCCTTATGAACTAATACCTCCTTTTCTTTAAATGTATCTTGAAGAATTAAAAATTTAAGCTAACAGAAGCGGGGTTCTGAAATTAGAAGAAAAGTTTTTCTACCTTCAGAAGATAGGATTTTTTCTCTCTTGAGAGTTACATTTCTTCCTATCACTGAACAAAATTTGGTTTCTGTAGACTGTTTTTTATTGGTATGTCTAAAATTAATCTGTAGCTTAGCTAATATAAAAATTGCCACATTTCTCCTCGCTTCTGTTCTCTGCTTAACAAGGGATCTGTTTGTTGAGCTTAACTCTGGAGACAGATCGGGGTAACTGTTGCACTAGGTGTTTCTTTGTTCCAGTGTTTCTAGCAGCAGTCTGAAACCTGCATGTGGCCTAGTAAATCCTGATCCATTTAAGACTGTAATCCTGTTCCTGTTCACCTGGGAGTTAGGCTCACTGAAAGCAGTGGAACTTAATTCTGAATAAACATGGGAGTGTACTGTCTTCCATGCTCCATCTTAAGATTGACTAAATACTGATTTTGTGGTTTCAGCATCAAGTCAGCTCCCCCATTGCTATATAACATGAGTTCTGGAGAAATCATAACATCCCTGTTGTTCAATAAGGAATTCTCAAATTTCTTTAAAATTTAGTCAAACATACAACTCTCATCCAAAAAAACCAAAAGTTCGTATACAGCACAAATAAAAGTACCTGGACTGCAGTAAGTTAGGTTTTGTGGGAGGTTGAATGTTATTGGGGGCAGATGTGATACCAAGTGGTGGTAAATGTGTTTCTGTTTTTATGTACCTTTACTGTGTAGATCTGATGAGTGAGGTTTGGCCAGTGTCATGTTCCACACTCTTTTGATTCAAGCACTTACTGGTATAGTTGCTGTATCAATGGGTTTTATAAACTAAGGGTGTAACAACATTAAATACATAGCAGGCAGTTTAGGATTTCTTTCATTGAAAGAAGGAGAAATGCATGGTATGTGTTTAATTCTAATAAGCCATTTATTCTGAATGCTTCCCCTAAGTGCTTCCTTCGTATGCAGAGAAGGTTAAACTGTGCGGTGGCATATACTAAATATAATGAACTGTAATTACCACAGGAAGTGCTAATGTCACGCTAATAATGCTATATATTATTAAAGGACAACAATAGACTTCAGTTTCATGTAAAAATATGATTGCATTCATTACCTCTTTGTGCCATATATTGGATGCAACCAGGAAGTGCCTTGAGGTGTGCAGTATTTGTGTAATATGTAAGAATTTGGGAGTAACATGTTACAAACAGTGATATTACCTGTAGTGAGTGGCTTTAGGAGCCAATGTGAGCACAGTGATGTGTTTTTTGCAATGCAACATAATGAATGGCAAAAATGTTACAGATTTTTTTGGTTTAGTGAGTAACATTTAGTCACAGTTACTAGTTACGCTTGAGGTGGCAGGGGAAAGGGATTGTTTCTAGTTAATTTTATAGAAAGTGCCTGACAGGTTGTCATCCTTAATTTTTACTTTGAAAGAAAGATCCAACTCATGGGAGGGCAGGAGGACTCTTATTTGTTGCTGCTGTCTCAGCTTCTGCATTTCTTAGAATTTAGGAGATGATAGAGAGAATAGTGTGATGCGACAAAACATGACATTTCATTTCTTAGTCTCAAGTGACACAGGCAAGTATAGAGAAGTGCATGCACGTGCACACACACACACACACACACACACACACGAGGCAACTTTGGGTAAGGTAAGTGATGGCAACACTCCCCCTGCCCTAACATAACAAATAATATAGCTACTGATATTGCTTTAAAGCCCATAATGTTAATGAGGGGTGAGTGAACAATTTAACAAATTACCTTTAAAAGCAGTGCTCTATGTTGTGGTTTTACTATTACAAGCTGAAATTGCTTTTATAATTGCATTTATATAAAGTCATTTTTGGAATCAAAGTGAAGAGATATTAAAGCTTTAAGAGGTAGTACAGATTTTTTTAATACGGATTTTCTTTCTGTAGAGAGATTCCTTTTGTATTAAATTTCAAACATGTATATTTGTGAACAAATGTGGAAACTGAGGGAGGCCTTAAAAGTGTTTCATATATTGGGTGGGTTTTAGATCTCATTGATATTTCCAAAAGTGTGAGTAGTTCTTCACTCCTCTTCTGTGAAATGATACAATAGAACTTGTATGTGTGGCTCTGATTTGTAGATGTAATTTTATTATTTATGCCCTTTTTCTGAATTCAGGCTGGCTTAATTACTGCTCTTATATTTTGCCCTATATCTGTGGAAATGGTGACAGTCAAAAACTGTACTGAAAATTAAAGGTGATGTGTAATATAAATATTGCACTTAAAATATGTGGATAAACTTTGTTCAGTGTGGTTTTGTTAAAAAATAAACAAACAACCTAAGTCCTACATGTAGGATTGTTTTGATCCAACCACTTTTCCTTCGCTCTAAGCACTCAAATCAGCAGTGGTTTTGACTGAGTAGTTACAAGGTGATAGATAGTGGTTTTCCACCTGGAACAGTGGCGAGTTATGTATCCAAATTCTGCTTTCTCTATTTGCATACAACTTCTTGCCTCCAGTTTATTGACAAGAACGGCCAGAAAATATACCCGAAGAACCCAGATTTGGTCCACCAGTTAATAATTGGCTTCACATACAGACTAATAGATCTTTGTGTGTTGATATCTACAGTCAGCCCTCCATATTTGCTGTTTTCACTTTCATGGATTTGATTATTTGCATGTTTCTCCAATCCCTGTCCTCCCTACCTTAGGTGCTTCTTTTCCAAGGGAACTTTCCCTCTCAGTGGCTCCAAACAGACCATACAGCCCTTTAAAAACCCACCTGTGGTCATCGTCATCTTCCATCAGCCACTCCCTGGCCAGCTAAGGACAACTCACACCCCAGTTTCCCAATGTTATGAACCCTCTCCCGATACCACATCACACCGAAGAAAAGAGATGAGTGAGAGAGGGAAAGTATAGGGCCACTGTACTAACCCACCCCCTTTTCCCTCTCCTTTCTCTGACCTGGTTTGGACTCTGGTCTCCATTCTCCCCACCATGCCTTGGTGCCCTTCCCACACACATTTTTATATTTGCAATTTTCCACTTTTGTGACCCTAAACGTAGTGAATGTGGACAGCCAACTGTGTATAAACATATTATGTAGAATTCCTGCTGAGCTGGGAAGACTCTTCCAGAAAGCTAAGCCTGACATGCATCTTACCGGATAGCATTCAGTTTCTTCTTCTAATCATTTACCTTCTTTCCTACTTTTGCTTTTGCTTCGAGAAGAACAAACTGCCAAATGGGTATTGCTGATGCTTTCTGATATGAGCTATGATTGTTTCATAGTGATTAACACTTGCGCATGTGGGAACTAGAAGATAAGAATAAATGGAACTGATAATGCTGCATAGTTCGGATATTGTACTTTTAATAGTTCTTCTCTATAAGGCTTTTGCATTTTTCTGCCACGTGTAGTTTTCCAGGTACTCTTTTGCTGAGTTGATATGGCCTTGGAAAAGAGTCACCATACAGTCTCTTCCTTTGGCTCCAGGTTTTCCTGGATATTGGAGGCGAGACTGACACAATTGTCTTGTACAGAGAGTAATTAGATGTTACAGGAGCAGAACAAAATAAGTTAATTATTTAACCTGCAAACCTATTCTGTTTTGAGCCTTTTCCTTAGGCCTCCTTCCTGTCTTTTTAACACATGGGATTTATGCCTCCCATCTACATGGAAGAGAAAACTAGGATTATGTACTCAACCTGTGGTATCTACTAATTATTTATGCATAAAAATAAATCAGTTCTAAATAACATCAGATATTGTTGTATAAAAATCAGAAAGATAAATCCAGTCCTTAGTCCTGGTGGACAACTGCAAGAGGGCCAGTTCTCAGTCTCTAACCCCCATCACTTTGCACTCCATAGCAAACCCAAATATCTTTGTTTTCCTCTTCAGTACCTCTCAAAATGGCACTTCCTGCCGCCATTCTGAGAGGGACAGGAAGGGAAAATACGTATTTGAAAGTAGTATGGGTTTTGGGTGCTTGTGCACATATTCACATGTTTTCGTACTTTTGATGGACTTTCTGCATAGTTTTGGGGAAAGACCACCTGAAAATAATGTGGGCTTTTTTTAAAAAAAAAGTGGGGGGTTGTTGGAGGGTTTGAGGAACTGGCAGTGCCTTCATGAGCGACATAACAGTGGTGCTGGAGCCACATGCAGTCCATGGGCACTGAACCCACCCTGGTATAGGTCTATTAAATCAATAGGATTTACATAAGTGTTGACTTAACAAGTCCTGTTCATTTAGTGGAGCTACTGTAGTTGGGATTGACAACTGGACAAAATTCCATTTGGACCTGCAGTTGAAATTATTATACTGGTTTATGACTTACATAGTCATAGAAATTCCATGAAAAATGTCACCATTTTAATATCAACATGAAGCTTATTTTGTTGTCATAAATGTAGTCTGTTGTGGAAATCAAATTGCTTAGAGGTGGCTGATGCTGTACTTTGACTTTTCAGTGTTAGATCCTGAAACCTGAGGCAGTGGATAATAGATCAGTTGTTTACAAAAGACTGCTAGCATTCTTCCGTTGTGGTAATAGTAAAATTAGAATCATTAAATGATGGCCTGTAGTCCAAGGATAATGAAATCTAGTTTAGGTAGCTTTTAAAAAAGACAAATCCACACAAGCCTAGATATGTATTCAGCATGACAATTAAGCAGAACTATTGTGCAGAAGCTGTTTTAATCTGAACATGGAATGTTGCAGGTTTTTTTCCCCTGCAGACAATTTGTTTTTGTTTTTTTCAGACAGCTGATGATGAGGGAAGAAGGGAGGCCTTGCTTCCATGCTCCAGTACTACACTAGGTCCCTTTTCATGCTGCATGGTTAGAGCATTATGATTTCACTTTAAATCCCATGACAACATTTCTGTGGAATCTTTCTGTCTGTAGTTTAGTCATTCATTAAAGCTCTCTGGCAGAGAATTCTAAATGTATGTCCCTAAACTGCAAATCCCAGGTTTCTTAAGATGGAATCGTGACAGTTAAAGTGGAATCATAGTGCTATAACTGTGTAGTGTGAAAGGGCTCCATAGATTAAATTCTTGGGTGTGATCAAAAGTTATTTGTTAACTTGCCACTGGCTGTGGAGGAGAAGCTAATATTATTGAGAAAAGGAGTGGGTGAGCAATGTTTTCCCTATTGCCCCATCTTTCTCTGTTGTTAGTTGACTCACCCAAGGCTTGTGATAGTGTGGTTCCCCTTTTTCCCCACCCTGACCAGACTGTAGACATAGGTTTCTATATTAAATTTTAGATAAGCCAAGTAATGTTTACAAGGCAAGGAATATACAAGTGGGGAAACAGCCCTTAACAATTATTTCCTGGGCTTCTGAGTATCTTCTAGCAGCGTGAGGGAGCTAAGTAAAAAGTAGGTGAGTTGGGAGGGAGAAAATATTGCCCTGGCCAGTTTGTACCTTTTTTCTAGCTATTTGTAGTTTTTATATATCTGGATAATCATTTGCTGTTGGCAGTGGACCATAGATCTTCCATTGCCATACTGTGTGTGCAGAAAACAGGCAGATTATATATATGCCCATTATTTAAACTTTTTAGGATTCTCCACAATGGGAAGCTGATGGAAATGTCAGAATAATGTGAGATCAATCCAATGGTTGGCTTACATTATGGTAGACAAGTAGTGAAGTTGCTAAGTTTGGGAATGGGATAGCTCTTGAAAAAAGAGTGTTCTCATAGTCTGAATCTCTTTAAATTTTCATTTTAAGTTTGTGGAAAAAAATGTGAGACATTCTAAAAGACACTCTCCCCCATTCCCCACACCTTACTTGCCTTCAACAGCAAGGAAAAGAGCTTTTTCTTGGGCCGCCAGTAGGCCTGAAATCCTTTATTAACAGAAAGTTGTTAACAGTAGTGCTGAGATCCCTGGGAATGTAGTTTATAAGAGAGTCTTGAATCTTTATATCTGAGTTCACACTGACAAGCTGAGCAGAGATTTATGCATTTCTTTTGTAGTTGATCTGAGCAAGAGTGATCTGACTCTGAAAACATTAGGCCTTAATATAGTATCTTGAGTACCTCTTTTGAGATTTCCTCCTCTCTTCGTTTGTGCACTGCTGCATTTTCCCTTTGTTCTTTGTAGGGCAGGCAGAAAGACTAGGAAAAGAGAAAAAAAAAGGTAACTCTTACAAAAGGCCAAGGGCCTACCAAATAAAATAATTGCATTTAACCAGCAGGTTTTTTAAAAAATTCAAGTACTATCAAGCAGGCACTGATTTATTATTAGAATTGCAGAAGACATGGAAGTGGACTTTGACCTATTCCTCTCCTATTGCGTTCCTAAGGAAAATGTCTCTTTTTAAGGTGCTGTTTGCACTGGGAAAAAATCCTACATTGATACCAATAAATAACAGATTGTATGGTCTGCAGCTTGTCTTTAAAGTGGCAGTCTGCCTCCTAACAGCTTTCCACCCCACACACATATGCGCATCTGAGCGTCTAAGTGCCTTGTTATTTCATTTTCAGAAAAAATTCTGATGTTGTCAGATTGTTATTCTCTAACATGAGTGCTGGATGTCATTGGACAACGGCTCCTAGAATTCCAGGCTGTTGGGCATGGTCTACTGTGGTCACTCTCTTGGCTAAGTTGCCAGTTTCTATTGCTGGAGCCAGTTCTTGCCCCTTTCCGTGATGAGTGTTATATTGATATGGAGTAAGTGAATTTATGTGTTGGAGAAACTGTGTGTATGATCATGCAGAAAGAGTGATACCTTAGGTATTTCTTTTGGCTAAAAACAGTGTTTTTGTAAATTGTAAGCCACTCTGAAATCTGAAAAGGATGAAGGGTAGTATGAAAACATTTAACATAAAAAGCAATGATAGCTCAAATACAACAGTTCAATAATTTAAAAAAAGCTACAAAGATAAATGTGCAATAGCCTAAAATACGTAGGTAAACAATATTTTTGCCTATTGCCAGTGGTACCAGTTGAGCATGTTTCACACATGGGAAGCCGCCAGTGAAGTCCATAGCTGAGATCCTGCTTCAGGTGTGTGGAATGTAACACTCTGAGCCCCTCAATAGATGTCAAGAGCCATGGGGTGCTACTACAGTTGTTTAGAGGCTGGAGGAGGGAGGAAGGTGACCAAGCATTGGGTACTGTGGGACATCCTGGCTGCAGTTATCCAGATTGAGGAAGAGAAGTGAGGATAGCCTCCTCTGTGGAGAGCAACCTTGTTTGTTTTTTTTTACTTCTGGCTGGACTTGGGAGCTCAATTACCTTCCTCTCCCTTCTCCTGATCATTAAGCAACCCTAACAGCTTCCCACAGGACTTGGCAGCTGCCTTGGAGAGCGGTTTTGGACAGTGTGCAAGGGACTTGTTAATAGTCTCTTGTGCTGTGCCCAAAACAAGGCATGTATGCAAACCCGTGAGTTATGTGTGCATGTGTCATCAATAGGATTTGAGCCCATATCTAAAGTAAAGGAGGCACCTGTAAGAAGCTTGCTTGAAAGATTTCTAGCATAGGCAGATATGAGAAGTGATAATTCGTAAGCATTTAAGGTTCCAAGCCATTTAGGGCTTTAAAGGTAACTTTGAGCTGTGCCCAGAAATGAATGGGTAGCAAGTAGATTTGGCGCTATTGTGCGTGCTTCCCGTGAATTTTCGTTGTCCTAGATAGTTCCCCAGTTTAAGTACTAAAGGTACTTAATGTAGGGGAAAAAGCATGTGCAGATGATAGCTATACCACTCAGGTAAGGCCTAATTTGTCCCTCAGTCTTGGTTATGTCAGAAACCTTTCTTTTATACTAACAATAGAAATTGCACATGTTCACTCCAGGCCTTAAAATCTGAAAACAATTAAGTTCCCTTTTCTGACATTCCTATTTGAGAAAAGAAGTATATTTCAGTTGATCTTTCACTGTGTATTACTGTAACAATTTGTTTGGATAGAAATTGAAGTGTAATTTAAACTGGCTTTAGTTTTTAATATAAGCAATTTAGAAGTCCAGGCTTTTTGATGGTGAAAGTATTCATTCTAAATTTAAAATCATATCAAAAGTGCTTGTGCAGAAAGCTGTTGTAAATTGTAAGGAAACTTAAGTGCTTATATTCAACTGGAAGGACTAAAAACCAATATTGTAAATGTGGCAGCAAGTGACCTCTTAAGCATTAAAAGGATTTCTTCCAGCTGTGTGAACTTGAATATCCCAAGCTATCTCACCCACCCATTCACCAAATGTTAAGACTGAACAATTCAATGTGTATTGGCTCCCTGTCAATTTCATGGTTCGGTTCAAAGTGCTGGTTTTTAGCATTTGACACTCCTGCTGTTTTGTGACCAGCTTTCCTGAAAGATCATATTCCATGCCATCCTACATGTACCTGTACAAATCTTAGTCTTCATCAGGGACTCAACTGTGTGTGCTGCTTCACTAGGTAGCCATGAGGGAAACAGCCTTCTTAATTGTCATGTCCTTACTGTGTAATAAACCTTGCTAGAAAGGCTCCCCTGGCGATTCCTTCATGATTTCTTGATTTATTAGGACCTGTTACATAGCTTGCACTTTTTTAATAAAAAGGAACACATACAAAATTGGGCACTTAATTGTCTGATTTGCAATATCCAAGGATTGGCGAGCCAGCATGGCATGGAGATTCAAATTTTGAACTAGGACTCTGGGAGATCAGGATTTGAATCCCCGTTCAGTAGGAAACCTACTAGATGACTTTGGGCAAATCACACTCTCTTGGCCTCATAGGAAGGCAAAGGCAAATGTCTTCTGAACAAATTCTGCCAAAAAAACCCTGTGATAGCTTTGCCTTAGGGTTGTTATAAGTTGGACATGACTTGAAGACACACTACAACAACAATCCAAGGACTTGGGTGTGAGGAATCTTTTTTTTTTAATAATAACCCTGAAGTTCACCTGGTATAAAAAGCATCCAGTTATTCTGAATGAAGTAATTTGTTTGGAGCGTAAGAGCTGAAAGGATCTCAGATGTTTTGGTATAGGAATTCTGGTTGTCCCAAATGTTTTTCACTTAAGCAGTTAAATTTGAGGGAGAGAGAAGTGGGGATTCACACCACTGCAAGGCTTTTAGGTGATACTAGGAACAGTATCTCACATCATTGCAATTCTTGGTACTGGTTTCTTTTTCCCTGTTCTTTTTATGAGAATCAGGGCTTTACATCTTCTTGTTATTATGGCAGACTAGAAGGGACAAAATAATGTTCTGTGCTTACTTGATATTGATAGTTTCTTCTGTTTCTATTGGTTTTTATGCCTGCTCCTCATAAACTGACACAAGCATAACATTTCCTTCTAGTTCAGGTTGAGGACATTGAAGCTCCAGTTTAACAAAAAGTAAAATTGAAAAAAGTAAACTTCATTTGTAATTATTTTCTGAATTAACTATACTTTTAATTTATCAAACTTGATACTCTTTTGCCAAAGTAAGTTATAAATAATATGTTTTATTTTACAATAGTAACAAATTGATTTTTAATCAATAAAGGATGCTAAAATGCATTTTTAATCCCCCCCCCAAAATTTTTTTCTTGGGGAAAAATGTAGAAAGCCCACATCCCCCCCATGGCTTCTGGAGTTCTAGAAATTTTACATTTCTAGTTGGTGGTCAGACATTCATGCCTTTCAACAGAAAAGTTCCCAGAATTTTTTTTGTAAGACCCAGATCTCCCTTACCTTCTATAATCTAAGCTGCCAAACTATTTTTGCTGCACAAGAAATTAAGCTTTTTTAAAAAAAGTATTTCATTCTTTAAAATTATTGCATTTTAATATTTTATTTTCTTCAGTAAGCCATCCAGAGAACCTCAATTGATAAATAGCCTTTCACAAATTAAATAAATGATATGAAATTGCTGTGTTGCAGAACAGGTTTGGTGAGTTCCTGAGGAGAGGCACAAGCTGGTGAAACTATTACTGTGGAAACTGAAAATTCAATAGATATTGCTTCTACTCTCCCTTGCTTTCTTCCCTTCTTTCCTTCATTCTCTCCTTCTTTTTGAAGGATGAGAGTTCAACTGCCTTTGGCGATACATGATATTCTTTTGGGACGAGGAGTAAAGAAACAATCCAAGCATGCTCGTTCAAGATTTTTTATGTGCTATAATCCAAACAGATGAATCCTGGAATAGCTGTCACAACTTGATGTTGATTAACTAATGTTATACAGGAACAGTAAAATCTTGGTTGTTTAACCACACAGTTTTATAACCTAGGAGGCAGCTATTCCTACAGAATGCTACCTATGGGAACTAATCTTGCTGTACATGTTTCAAAATATGGTTTATAATAGGAAAGTTCATGGCTGTTACAGTGCTTTTCATCTCAGTGATTGCGCAGAAGTACATTAGCAAAATACATACTGTGTTCTGTTAAAAAGAGATTGTTGCTGCTCATTATCAGCCTTTGAATAAGGCTTAAACTTTGGGAGATGCTGTTAAACAAATGTGAGTTAAAGTTATAGTGAACACAAACTATGTTGTCTTTGGGGGGGTCACAAAGTCTTATTTTCTCTCTCTCTTTCTTTTTTTAATTCTCCCTTCCACCCAAACTTAAGGTATTTTTTTTAAAAAAAATCACAAGTGAAAAAGCAGAATTTCATGTTCATTGAAACCCTTCATTTGAATGAAAGTTAAGCACTCTCTTCAAAATCAGTATAGGAGGGATATAAGGAAATGATATTGGGCAAGAAGGAAAATGCTTTAGCTTGCTGTTTTTAGTAGTATTAAAATGGAATGTAGGAAGTTATGTAGGCTTGATTGAGTTAGCCTGACTTGATGCAAAATAAATCTGACTTTGCAGTAAAGACATAGAGTAAAGGCATAGAGAAACACAACTGTTTCCTATTTGAAAATATACAAGCCAGCAGTTGTTTTGGTTCTGGCTCTGTTACTAATGAGATGGATGCCTTCTGAGGAACAGAGGAGAGCTAAATAAAAATATGCTAGCCCTTATGAACAAAGATGAGATCAATTCGTAGTGGTACACTATGAAAAAGCCACATATTAGCAACTTGTTAATATCTTATTTTGCCTTAGTTCACTGAAAACATCAGACCCCATCTGATCTTAGAAACTGAGCAGGGTAAGGCCTAGTTAGTACTTGGAAGAGAGACCTCCAGGAAATACCATGTGCTTTTGGCCAGTGCTTCTCAAGCTATATGATGTCAGGGGCAAGCAACTGGGTGTTTTTGCCCCAGTGTGCCAGGGACTGGTACTAAATTAGTGTCCATTGGGTACAGTTGTTTCTTTCTTTACTGGAAATTTGCCCCGGACTGACAGCCAATGGCTCAGGGACTGGGACTGATTCAGGGACTAATGCTTTGAGTAATACCTCTCTAGGCTATACAGTATTTCAGAGGAAGGCATTGGCAAGCCACCTCTCAGTGTTCCTTGTCTAAGAAGTCCCTCTGAAATTAATTAGGTCACCATAGCTCTACAGGCAACCTAAAAGCACATAACTGTGCTTAAATATCCTGTACTTTTGGGAAGAAATGTTTAAATTTTAATATCATGGCTTAATTCAAGGCATGCTAAAAGGCTTTAACTGTATCTCTCTTCCAGGTATCTTGGTGATCCCTTAGGTCAGGGGTGGGCAGCTTGTAGCCCTCCAGGTGCTGCAACTTCAGCTGTGGCCACTATAGGCAGCTGAGATAGATGATAGGAGCTGCAGTCCAAAAGAATTGACAGACTAAAATTGTCCTGATCTTTGCAATATCTATACAAAAGTGAGGAGTGGTGCTTTTAACAAAAATAATAATGGAAGTTGCAACTTGTCTTAGATGTTTGTAAGCTAAAACAGAAATCAGAAAAAGATTGTGTAAACATTAGGAACAGAAAGAAAACAACAATGAGATAAACATTACTTTTCTTTACAACTGAAGAACAGAAATTGGTTAACAACAACAACAACAACAACAACAACAACATATTAGGAACCAGACAAATGAGCGGGCAGGGTTAAACCAACAAGAGAGGTAACATTGGGTTTTTGAAGCAAAAGAATACTTGCAGAGAAAATAGATGCAAACATTTATCAGGGAATAAATTTGAAATTGATATAGTGTTGGTGGGGAAGCCAACTGATGCAAGTCAAGAAAAAGAGCAGGAAAAAAGAATGGATTAATGTGTAATAACTAGAACCACAATCTTATTCCCTGGGAATAAGTCCTACTGAATGTGTGCAACACAAGGAGGTTACTCAGGGTTTCCACAGCTGTTGTAGAAAGAAGTAGATCGAATTTAGAGGTGTAAATGTAATGATTTGCAAAGTGAGAAGTAGAAGAAATACTGTGGGAGGGGAAAACAGAAAGAATAAAAGACAGTTTTTACTTAGAAAAACATAAACATACTTTCTCAATGTATTTCCATGTATCAGACTTGAGGGATAGGATTTAGTACATCCAGATTCCCATTTGTAATCAGCCATGAAACTCAGTGGGTAACCTTGAGTGAGTTATTTACTCTGAGCCTGACAGTGTTGTAGTGAGGATAAGACGAACCAGGCCAATTGACTTGAGCTCGTTGTAGGAAAGGTGGAAGAAGTCTAGTTAAAACTGTAGTGGCCTGTTAAATTGATGAGTATTTCCAAGAATATAGCTACACATGCTAGGATTTAGCTACATAGCTTTCTTAACTCTGACTATAATCTGGTCTTTCCCTTCATTATGATATTTCCATTGGTATCCTTTCTTTTTTCTAATGTAAGATTGAGTTGTGCGGCAGAATTGGAGTCCTCCTTTAGTATAAGGAGAAAGGATATTTTCCTAATCTAATATGTGAAAGAAAGTTTGCCTTTAGTGGCTATTTTCATAAATGGTAAGAGTGACCCAAAGTTTCTAATGATGCAAATATTGCTTCCAAACTGTAGTTTACTGGTTTCTGCACAGACAAGACATTATCTATGAACAGATAACCTCTGGCCATTGTAAATAGATTGTAGCATGGACCACACATAAGGCTAAGGAATTTTTATCTTTCAGTTTCTTATCACTGGTATTCCTGATTATTTTGACTCTTCCAAATAATTGGATATTGTTTAAAAGTAGTAACTGTTATGGTTTAGTATGTCCACATTTGCCACACTATACATTCTCTAGTGCATAATTTATGACTCTTTGATCTGAGTAAATACTTTTTGTTCTGTAAAAGATATATAAAATGGGACAGGGAATATTTTGAAAATGGTATGGAGTACTGCAGTCCATTGTTGGTAAGAATACCTTTCTAAGCCAAAGTTTTCTAACAATGTCATTATGTTCTATACATCAAGTTGGGGATAATTTTTCCCATGTTACTTCTTAACTGGGAAAGATTTGTAACATATTACTATAAAACTGAGATGCAATTTAACCTGTCTACTTAATTTTGCTTCTGGACTTTTCATCATAAGCCAACTGTTTTGTAAAACTACGGTTCAGTTTTTAATAGCTGGTTGGCCTTAGTCCAGTTGCAAATTACCTTGGAACTGCATTGGCTCTTACTTCATGTGATTATGAACTAAATACAAGTTGGCTCAAGAGAAGAGGTGAAAGTTTAATGGCTTATTTTACCGGAGAAATATTAATGTGGCATTCTTAAAACAAGGGACAAAGTGGGGGGGGGAAATATGTTTCACAATATGTCTGTATCTTTTAGAAGAGATAAAAACTGAAATGTTTTCTTTTGTTGAAATAAATTTGAGAAGCCTCTTTGAGTGGTTTGATTTTAACATAGCATCTGTCTCAAATCTACTGGATTAAGTATGTGGTTTGGAAGTACTTGTGGATTGTGCTTTACTTCTAGGTGATCAGTTGGTGGAAGTACTGAGAGCATATTTTAGGTGGTGTAACAACTGCAGTATTTCTTGGGGAAGCCATATCTAGCCATAGTGGATCATTCTTTAGCCACTTCTGTTATTCTCATTACTAGTGGTGATCTTAATCAGATGGTTAGTTTAACACACACTATGTGCAGCTGTCCTTGAAAAGTGTTTGGAAACTACAGCTAGTCAAAAGTGGTGGTCAGACTATTTTCTCTTGAGTTTTATACAGACCATACAAAATTGGTCCTAAAACAGCTTTTTATTAATTTTCATATCCAATTCAAGATGCTAGTGAGTCTTCCTTGTAAACTCCTTAAATGGTTTGGGCAAGGGTTATCTGAAAGGCTACTTTCCCTTGTATGAAACTGCTTCGCATTTTCATTCGTTTTCTGAAGCCATATTACGTGTCCCACCTCCTTGCAAGGGTGATTTTGTTGCACACTTCATACAATGTCCTCTTAGTAGCAGCACCCTGATTGCGAATAGCTCCCATAAGTGAGGCAAGATTATTTGCCCTTTTAATGATTATAATGTTATTCTGACAACCGTTCCTTCAGTAATGCTGTTCCTTCATTGTAAGTGGTTCTACTGTTTTACTGACCTGTCTGTGTTTTTATCTGCTTTGTTTTTATGTTTTTATGATTTTTGTTTTTTAATCCATTTTATGGCTTCACTTAATTCTCAAGCATTCATAAATGCTGGAGAAGTTGCTCAAAATATGATTTAAAAACTTCACAAAGACTCTTGTTTTGAAAATTGGAGATCTGGGTGGCAGGCTGTACAGTGTGACAAAGGGCAACAAATTGTAAGCACTATTACAAAATCTGATTTTAGGATTGTACTTAGCTGTGCTTGGTTGCAATGCAGATACATAACTGAGTGATGGCACTGTGTGGATTAGATTAGTAGGCTATATGTTGGCTCATAATGTATGAGCTGCTGAGCTTGGCAGTCCCTTGGCATGCTTGTAGTAAGTACGTGCAATGCATCTATGGTTCTGTCAAGATTTTATACATATATGTTGGATATTTTTTCCCTGTCTAAGTGGGGAGTACAAATCCTCATTCACTAATTGATTGATCAGCCACCAAGTAATTCATTAATGCTTTCCATTGTCTATAATTTGCAGATGTGCCAGTAAGGTAACTTAAATTTAGCCCAGTAAAACATGTCTCTTTTTTGGCAACTAGCTTATTTTAGAAAACTCGACCTTCTTTGTTTTCTTGCTCCACCAGACTTAATGTGTGCCTTCCGTTTACCCCTTCTCCAGCCCCTCTACATGGTGCCCAGATAATTAAGGTGGCCAAATTGTGGGTTTGGTGTAGTATTGTTTTGACTATTCTATGATAATATAGTTTTTTTTTAAAATCCTTTTGCTCTAAAAGCTTGATTCTATGTTCTGTCTGCGTATTTACCATGCATTCTAGTTACTATAGCAATGCTTGAGTGCTCATGTTTCTGTATTCTGGTTGTCTCTGTAATCTGCTTCATCAAAGAGACAGAACTCTCCTAAATTCTAAAAGTAGGTTTTAAAAGGCACTGATAAGATTTGGTAACACAGTAATACACACATATTTGTGTTACAGTGAAAACAAGCTGAAATGCTTCATTTATTTGGGGAACAAGGAAAAGGGAAGAGCTTGAAATTGGTAGGAAACCATTCTGTCAGGTAATTTATACTTGATATTTATAAGCACTCTCTTCAGTTGCTCACAGTGCTTTGTGAACACTAACAGTTCTATAATTGCACTGAAAATAGAAACTTATCTAATAGTGCAATAGATCGTGAAGGTCTAAGGTGGTTTTATCTTAAATCATTTTCAAGATGAAGGAATTAGTAGTAGAGTACTTAATAAATACTGAATATCATCAGTGCTCTTTTTGCAAGATGGAACAGAGTAATGTATCTTTGGCTATTTTGGGGGCAGGGGAGGCTAATCATGTATAGCAATGCAGAACAAACTGGAACCCCTCAAAGTATTGAATACTTTACACGGTAATATTGTGTTGCAATAGGCAGTGTGTACTGTATGCATACTATGGAACAGGGCATGGAAGAGATATTGAGGTTGCAATCCTGTAAATGCCTATGTCTTTACTTTGCAAGTAAATCAGTAGGATTTACTTCTGAGTAGATGTAGATAGGGTTTCACTGAATATCTATTGTGTAGTACTTATAAATACACACGGACACACGTATATGTATATATAGAGAGAGTTTTCCTGTCCACAAAGTGATGTATAATAAAACATTTATAGAAATTTATAAAACATGTATGGAAAATGTATCGAAATACATGCTATTTGTAAGTTGTTCGCTGCCTCGATCCATATGGAGAGGTGGGATACAAATAAATAATAATAAAAAAAATTAAAAATCCAAACACCCTTTAGAAAGAAATTAAAAATAATTTTGAAAGCGGATCTTATAAACCAAAGACTGGATGGAATAATACAGTTTTGGCAATCCACCTAATGGATGGAGCTGACCTAATGTCTGTTGGGAAGAACTTCGGAAAGTGCCACTAGGAAAAGATCTCTGTCTCATGTATCCACCAACCTAATCCCTTCGGGTAATGGGACACACAAGAGGACACACAATCAAATTATGGGCAGGCTTGTATGGGGGGAGATGATCTTTGAGATAACCTGGCCCCAAGCTGTTTAAGATTTATGGTTGTAGCACAGAGAAATATGCCATGTGCATGGCAGGAGTAATAGCACAGGTAGTTGAAGGGGATTTCAGTTTGCTAGGTGTTCCAGAAGCAACAAATGCTTCAGCCACACTTCTTTCTTCGTATTTGTAGCTGTGGAGCAAAGTAGACGGATTTTCTTAAATCTTTACAAGTGAGAAATGTTTTTACTTTAAATTATCCTGGCAGGAATTGTACTCTTTTATTAAATTGCTTTTATAGATTATGCTTAAAGAATTTTCCTGTTGAAATGCCAGCTGCTAGTACTTTTTCTGATTACTTGCAGCTTTCCTATAGGTAGGATCTCTTGACTGAACACGACAATGAAGCACATTATATGAGAGGAAAATCATTTCTAATTTTGTTTGTCTTATCTTGCCTGAAAGCACTGCCTTGCCTGCCTGCCTGCTTTCCATCATTTTTGACTCCTTACCTTGAATGTATGTTTATGTGCCTTCAAGTTGGCTATTGACTTATGGCGACCCCAGGAATTTAATAGGGTTTTCTTAGGTAAGGAATACTTAGAGAT
Organism: Ctenosaura bakeri; assembly: GCA_948474755.1. NCBI lineage: Eukaryota > Metazoa > Chordata > Lepidosauria > Squamata > Iguanidae > Ctenosaura > Ctenosaura bakeri. Next base: position 169,740 of record CAOLHI010002115.1, on the reverse strand, counting down.
GGTTTTACCAGTTCCTTTGTTGCTTGAGGCTCATTTAATTATCAGACTTAAAAGCCAGATAAAGCATGAGACTGACCTAATCAAACCTACCACTGCCACTAAGGCAGCATTTTTCATGTAAGATAACTTGGCAAATAAATTAGTATCTTGAGTTGCTAAGAAAAGAAATGAGCAAGGAATAGGGTTGCCAAAATAAACCCAGATAGATCAAGTCACTTGTGTAGCAGTTAACAATTTACTATGGTCAATCTAGTTATGCTTAAGCCTCCCAGTGAGAGTTTTGAAAACCTTTTTTCGTCTGAGTGGTGTTGCGAGTACTTCTTATTTTCTTGGAGAACAAGTGTGGTGCTTTACCATCATGATTGCCCTGCCACTTTCTTACTTTTTTGGTCACCCCGGATGCTTAAAAGGGTGAAGGGGGTTAATAATCCACAAGTTAAACATAACTGAACAGTGTGATGCAGTGACTAGAAAAGCCAGTGCAGTGCTACATTGCATCAAAAGGAGGAGGATGTCCAAATGAAGCGAAGTCATAGTACTAATTTATTCTGCTTTGTTCAGATCTCACTTGGAATACTGTATCCAGTTCTGGGCACCACAGTTCAAGAAGGCTGTTGACAAGCTGGAACTTGTTTAGAGAAGGGCAACCAAGATGGTAAAAGGTCTGGAAAGCAAATCCTACGAGTAACAGCTTAGGGAACTGGGTATGTTTAACCTGAAAAAGAGACAATTTAGAATAGTAGCAACCTCTGCCAAAAGGCACAAGACTGAAAAATGTATCATGCAAATCACTGGATTTGTTAAGATGAGCAGTTTTCTCCAATGACGTACATGATACATTTTTCAGCCTTTTGGCAGAGGTTTTTAATTCATTGCAAAACATCATAAAATATGTAAACAATGATCCCAAATTGTGCATGTGGAATTAATAATAATTGCTGAATCTGCATTTTGAATTGTTCAAATTGTTTATCTTTTTGTTATCTACTGAGAAACCAGTTGATTGAGGGGCAGTGTACAGATATGTAAAATAAAACACAAGTATTTCTAGCCCAGTACTCTTATTATTACAAAGCGATGTTCAGCACATTTCATTACATATGTAGGTTTCAGAACTGCTGTCTTGCCGTTTTGTTAGGCCTTTTTAAAACACACTGCCGCGTTTCTATAGTTGTAACTGTGTGTATACCCAAGAAATGAGACAAAATGTGTAGGATGGGTAAGAAAATACTGAGATGAGCTCATAACAGTAGTCAGGTCATGGGGTTATGAGCCAACTTGGTTTGTGTTTGTGCTTATCAAGAAGCAGTGGAGGAAGAAGTTTGAACAGGGCAATGACGGGAAGAAGAAACAAGGCTGGTTTTGTGTCCCAAAATTTTTGAAAGGATTTGTGTCTCTCAATCAGGCACGCATTTTCTTTGATAGCTATGAGGAAGTCTATTAAACAGTGATGGATGGCAGAATGCAGCAAGATGATACAACTACCTTAAGCAATCTTCAGTAGCAGTTTTTTGTGAAACTGACACACCCTTAACTTGCATAGAAGTTTCTAGGTCTTACCATGATTACTTCGTTTAAGGCTTCAACAAGACTGAGATAGTGAGGCTGGGTAAGAGGCCTTTAGGAGCTAGTGTGGTGTTGTGGATTGGATGTTGTGCTAGGACTCTGGAGACTGGAGTTCAAATTCCCTCTCAGTTGTTGGTGACCTTTGGCAAGTCACACTCTCTTAGCCTTGGAGGAAGACAATGGCAAACCCCCTCTGAATAAATGTTTCCAAGAAAACCCCTTTTAGGGTCATAATAAGTCAGAAACTACTTGAAGGCAAATATTACTAACAGCAAGAGGCCTTTCTGAAAGTCATTCAGTGACTTCTGTGGCATAATATAGATTTGGATTTTGCCTAGCAAAGCTGTAACATTCTTAATATGCATGCATGGATATAATTTCTGTAGAAAACTGTGATGGAGATTTCTATTGTAACACAGGTCATTTTTCTTTGTTTATCCAGTGGTTGTCTCACTTCGCTTGCCATACTCCTGTGAGATTTGAGTATCCCTGGGCATTGATATTGGAGTAGGGGCTTCTTGTTTCTGCAGTCCTTGTGAAATATTCTATTACTGAGGTGAGGAAAGTGCAGCCTGTCAGCCACATGTGACTCCTGAAACCTTTTTTTGAGGCCTCTGAAGACTCAGGACACCTCATGCCCCCTCACGTCCCATTTTTTTCCAGATTTTTTGGCAGGTTTTTTTCCACCTCAAATGGCTCAGAAGACCCCCAGACCTCCTCCAAGTACAGTAGTAGTACCTGGTAGCCTCTGAAGACTTTCCACAAAACAACAACCACCACCCATAAAACAATAACCAGAAAAAATATATGATGTTACTTTCAGTGCATTGGCACCACCTCCTGGGGATGCATGGTAAAAATTGTGCCCCCCATTTCTCGTGCAGTTGGCCACCACTTCTCTTATTACTATTTTATTCATTCATATCCTATCTTCCTTCCAGTAATGGGACTTAAGATGGCTATCATGCTTAAGAACAATACAGATTAAAAACTATACAAAACTTTGGTGAAAGTATAAATATAGAAGTTACTTAAAAAACAGTTAAACAACTTACAAAGTAATCACATTAAAAACAGTAAAATTAATTAAAAGACTGTACAAACAACAGAACAGCACAACACTTCATTAAAAGCACATCCTATTCAGTTTCTAAAAAGCCTGGTGTCACAAAGCAAAGAGGAAGTCATCATGACTTCCCAAGGGAAGGAATTCCAAAGACTGGGAGCGGCCACTGAGAAGACCCTCTCCCTATTCTCATCAAATGGGCCTGAGAAAATGGTAGGACAAAGAGAAATACCTTTCCAGAAAAGCTCTAGTGGGCTCATAAAAGGAGATATGGTCCTTCAGATAGTTGCACCCAAGCTGTATAGGGCTTTATAGGTCATCACCAGCACTCTTAATTGTTCCTAGAAGTGGACTGGTAAATATTTGAAAACTTCACTTTTCACCCGCTCGACTGAAAACTGCTCTCTTATTTTCTCTTTCTAGCTCCCTTATAATGGCATTGCTTCACTTTCCTTCTTTACTAATTACTTTACTAATTCCCCTACTATGATCTAGATAGAGATTTGAGGAGGGGCTAGGATTTTTTCAGTTGACTTGGAGCTGGGGTGCAGATTGAATCATTAAAGCTGCTTGTCAGCTGTTCAACCTTTGCCTCTAGCCAGTTGTCCTTGACAGTTCCTCCTGTTCTTTTCCTGCTCTCTTTGTTTTGGAAGGAAGAGAGGATAATCAGCTCTACCTGAGGCTTGCAGGAAGCAAGTGCCTTGACAGTATTTTCTTAACTGGAAATAATGATCCTGAGCATGTGTCAGGATTGTCATCTTTTAATGGGCAAATGGGTTTCTATTCTACTTTGCTTCACATACTAGTTTCTTTTTTGAAACCTGATATTTTTCCCAAGCATTCTCCAGGAAATCTTAAAAAAAAAGGAGGAGGAGGTTAAGGCCAAACTAAGGAAAGTTCACTTATCACTTAAAATAATGATGAAAAGGTGCCTGCTATTCATGCAGATCTTGCCTCATACATTTTGCTAGAATATGCCAAGATCTTTAAGCTCTGAGACATGCTATCAGTGGTTATTTGAAAATTACAGTAAGACCTCCACTTTTGTGGATGTGACTTTCACAGATTTGATTATTTGCAAGTTTCTTCATGCTCTGTCCCCCCAGGCTCTTCTTTTCCAAGGGAACTGTGAAGCCCTTTAAAAATCCACCTCTGATCCTGTTCTTCCTCCACCAGCTGCTGCCTGGCCAACCAAGGACGGCTCACAGCCTGATTTCTTGGCACTGCAAACTCTCTCCTGATGCACCCCATACACCCAAGGAAAGAGATGGGCGAGAAAAAGAAAGTATAGGGCCGCTGTACCAACCCCCTTCTTTTTGCCTTCTTTCCCTTACCTTGGTTTGGACCCTGGGTGCTTGTTCTTCCCACGATGCCTTGGTCCCCTTCCCACAGACACACACATTTTGATATTTGCAATTTTTCCACTTTTGTGAGAGTGCTGTGCCCCTAGCCCTAGTGAATGTGGAGAGTAATGTATTAAAAGTCTTAACTGTTTGTGAAGTATACCTTATTTAAGTAGCTGACCTTTGAATACCATGAATCAGCTGTTTGAGAGTGAAAATTAGGGAATGTCATGTTAGGTAGAGTAAGGCTGAGGAATGTGCATAGCACTGATCTCAGTGATGGCTGGATGATGAAGAAAAGCAGGAAAACAGAAGTTGGAACTGAAACATGTGCATCCCCCTGCCTATCAGACTTAATGAACATTTTGTCTGTATCTTAAAAAAAGCCAAGAGCATTGTTTACATTCTCCCTCTAATTCAGTCTAACTTTCATACTGAAGAAATCCTGCAACAGTATGAAAAATGTATTTAAATTATAGAGGCAAAGCTCATGAAGCCTCCATGTCTGTGCATAATCTATAATCTGATAGTCCTGAGTCACAAGCATGTTATTTCAGGCTCAGATAAATGGATAACTACTCAGAACGCTGATACAGCTTGCTCTCCCCTGCAATCATAAATGTTGAAGTTGTATTGTTGTGTGTAATTTTTAATCAACTGTCCTGCTGTTGTATGGAAAGAATTTGATACTTTAAAATAATGGGGAGCTTGATTAAAGAAATTCATGAAGAATAGAGCTATGAAAAGCAATTGCATAACAATTGGGTTTCCATTGGTCAGTTGTTTAATTTATTTCCACTGATCTCTTGATAGGGGGCCCAAGGTGGTTTACAATAGAAAACTAAAGGAAAATACATTTTGTTTTGTTTTATGTGCCTGGGTGGGGAAATCTCTTGTCTTCAGTGTTACTTACAGTATTTGGGCTTTTTCAGAAGCACCTGGCAGTTTGCTGTTGAAGAGTAGCTGCTCTCCTGCATGGATTGTTGATCAGATTCAGCAGGACTCTTAGGTTAGGGGAGAAATTTCAGTTAATTAGATAATCTTACTCCCTTCTGCTAATTTTTCTTACACAGTCTGATCTTCACAGTGGAGTTAGCTATTTAGACACATTTCTGAAGCTTAATTATCTCTGTTAGAACTAGACACTGACTTGTTATTGGACTATATCTCATCAGTGCGTGGATCTTTAGCATCACAGTTTTCATGCACAAATATGATAAATTTAGAAGCATAGACCTTGTGTACTTGATGGTGATTGACAAACTAGGATCGCAAGGGCATATTTGTAAGAAAAACTGTTTAAATTTTTGACTTGGCTTGTCTTTGTTGTAGACTGTGTGCCGACTTAATAATGTCAGTTACATTTAGTTAGAGGAAGTTGTTTTGATGTGTAAAATTGCTAATTTATCCTTCCTTTTGTTGGAAGGTTTTCTCAAATGCAAGGAATGTCAAACATCAAAGCAACAGGCATGCATTTGTTTGAAAGCGTATCTTAGTGAATACAGGTATACTTCATTTAATGAAGTTAATGTGGTGTTGTTGTTTTTTGGTCACTTCTTCTTTAGCAGAAAATTTGATACTAAAGGGGAAAGAATATGGATAGGTTTCTATAAGAGAAAAGTGAAAAATGTTCTAGAATGAACATGTGAAATGAAACAACCAGGTCAAGTAAGACCTGCATAACTAAATAAAACCATTTTGAATGTTTTAGAGATCACCTGAAGGCTTCTTCTAAAATGCCTCCAGAGAATATTTTTTCTTTCACCAGCCTCCATTTTTCTCAAGATTTCCATCCTGGTGGCCAAACATGTAGATTTATGGGGTATTTTTAATGCTGGGGGTAACTTTTGAGGCAGGCTTATCTACTCTCCCTGTTTCTTTCTGTTTACCCATGCTCAGTAAGGGATTTTGCTAACAGCTTATGTTTGTCTTTCTGGTTGTAGGCTGACACACACACACACACACACACACCCCTGCAGTAGGATCAGTTAGAGTAGGATCTCATTCTTTCCTAACTCATGTTTTGCTTATTGCGTTATTTATTGCAGACAGTGTTGCTGCATCCACACAACAAAAGTCTGTGTTTCTCTATCTCTCCTTCACCTTCCTCCCAATGCCAGTTCTGCTGAAAAGCTTCTAACTGGACAGAGAACTAGGAAGAAAAAGGGTGGGGCTGGGCAGATTAACACGCCTTTGTGAAAAGGAACTTCATTGTTAATTGGAGTATGCTTAAATTGGGCCTCTTTGGAAAGTAGTAATAATCCAGTGGGCTGCCTAGTACCCCTGAATATCTTTTTTGGAAAGTACCTGATCATGATAAAATCAGGCTTATAACAGGAGCAGCTGTGGGCAACAGCTAAATACCCTAAAGCAGTGGTTCTCAAACTGTGGGATGGGACCCTAAGAAGGGATTGCAATAGTTGCTTAAATGGGGGGGGACAAAGAAATTCAACCTGCAAATAAAGCAAATGTGAAAAAGAAGGTTAAGCTCTCTCTCTACATGTGTGTGTGTGTGTGTGTGTATGCACTGTTCAGGATTGACTGGTCCCAGCAAAAGAGTAGCGCAAAGCGTCTTTCCTTATTATGCCTTCCTCCAACCTCAGATGTAGCAAAAATTGGTTTCCCTTTTTTATACTTTTCCCTTAGCTTCTCCAAACATTCCCTCATTGGTGTTCCTTCGTTGGCATAGCAAGTATATATCCCTTAGCAACCATGACACAGTTTCTTGGGTTGGAGGGAGAAAAGTGAAGAAAGGAGGCAGAGAATGTGAGAGCTGAGTGTTAAGATGGAGGGCACATATAGCATGAGAGGCCTGTGTGAGAGAGACAGAGGCATAGGATAGGACATGGGGGGACGCACAATGTGGAACAGTAGGGCACAGTGTCCTCATGTGTAAAGAGCAGGTCATGGGGTTAAAAGTTTGAGAACCACTGCTAAAGGCACTAGATCCTGTCTGATCCCGGAAGCTAAGAGAGGTCATCTCTTGTAGTACTTGGATGAGAGGCTGCAAACAAATACCAGGTGCTGCAAACTATATTTGAGAGGAAGGAACTGGCAAGACCACCTCTGAGTATTCCTTACCTAAGAAAAACCAGATGATGTTCGTGGAGTTGCCATAAGTTGACAGGTGACTTAACGGCACACACATACAAAGAGTAGATGCAAACATGAAACCATTTTCCTTCTTCCAAGTTCAGCCGGCTTTTAAAAAAAGTTCTTGTTCACAGTGGGATTTGAGATGTGTCGTTTTTACTTTCCTTTCAGCTAAGTTGAAAGAACACAGTGTCTCACAGAATCTGAGAGTTGAAGAATGATCTAGTCCAGCTACCTGTTGCTGTTATCCCCACAGATCAATCCAGGTCATGAGGTACCTGAAGGAACAAATAATTTCACTAGCGGATGTTCCTGCAAAGTTCTCCTGGCTCAGCTAAATAAGACAAGTTGTATTATGCAGGCAAAAAACAAGGGAAAGGGTGTTGTATATAGCTTTCTCTTGTGAATGCTTCACTAGCTGTTGATAAGCCCCCCCCTGCACCAAGAAGTGAGTGTAAATATGGAGTTCTGCAATGTCACTGCAAGTCCTAATCTACATATAAAAGTCAATGTTTGTCTGCATGTTTGTCTGAGTCAGCATATGATTGGCTGTGTGAGGCAAGAAGACCTCATGATTGGCTGGCTGTGAAGATTCCATGGAATCCTGGGGTCTTTAGAATTCTCAGCCAGAGAGCTCTTGGGCCTCAAGCTGGTTGCTATGGAGATGAGGCTGACCTTCAATAAGGATGCCAGAAAACTTTTGTGAGACATATGAGAGAAAAATTAAACTGACATATACAACATATCCCATTTCCACACTACACTTTCATAGTGCTATTTTTCCACTTTCAACATCCTGTGGAATCCTGGGAGTTGTAGTTTAAGGAAGGACATTTAAGAATTCTTGGCCAGAGAGCTCTTGGGCCGCAGTAAACTACAAACTCCAGAATTCCACAGGATGTTGAAAGTGGAATAATAGCACTATAACAGTGTAGTGCAGAAATGGCCCTACTTACAAGGTCTTCTCGCCTCACACAGTAGATTGTATGTGTCCCATGTATGAGGAATCTTAAAGTTGAAATTCAAAACAAAAAATGCTTCCAGAAAAATGTAACGCCATTGCACAAATTCAACAGAAAGAAAAAGCCAGTTCCTCAGTGTCACCAGACAACACAGATTGGATTGGGAACAATGGGGAAAAGTTACAGCTACTGGAATAGTCCAGTTGCTATGGAGACTATGCCTAGCAGCAAGGAGGAGGACAGTGTATTCTTGCAGGAACCCAACCTCTGTATGCTAACAACTATGAATACAGATTGGATTGGGGAATATGGGGAAAATTTACAGGTACAGAAGTAGGCCAGTTGCTATGGACATGAGGCCTAGCATTAAGGAGGAGGATAGTGTACTCCCTCAGGAACCCAAACTGTGTGTGTGTCTGAATATAGATTGCATTGGGAAATATAGAGCGAAGTTACAGGAAATGGAGGAGACAATTTTGTGTGTTCTTAAGATGAAAATAAAAGGCCCAGGCAGCGCCTGGTAAATATGCTAGTCCTTTATAAAAGTGTGTTAATTTTCATAAAGCCTTACTCCTTTAAAAATTAAATGTAGTAGAAATATTACTACTGTCTGCGCAAGGAAGTAGTCATGAGGAGTATAATGTTAAACAAAACTTATTCCACTTGTTTTTAATCTTTGCAAGTTGCTTTTCTTTACTATAGCACAATGAGTGATCTCTTAAGTTTTAACTGTTTCATAATGACCTTTCCATCAGTACTATTCCAAGTGGCGCTCAGTGGACCGGTACTGTTCCGGGAGCCATTGGCTTCTGGCCCACAGCAGGTTGACACCAAAGAAACAGTTATACCCAATAGGCGTAAATATGATACCAGTCTCTGGTATGCTGGCCTAAAAAACAAAAACCAACCACCTGTCATTCTCACATATCATATAGCTTAGGAAGCACTGATCTAGATCAGTTCTCCTTAACCTGGGATCTGTGGACCCTCAGGGTCTTCAGTGCCCCCACAGGGGGTTCTCAAAAGGTTTGAAGGCTGCTTAGCCTGACTCTTGCACCCAGAATGGAATGACAACACAACAGGAACCAAGGCAGAAGGAGGCAGGCAGGCTGGCTGGACCTGTGCTTGCCTGTCATGTGGCTGCTCCACTGGAGAGGAGGTGGGCTCAGCAGCTGAGTGACAGTGGAGCTGACAGCCAGTTAGCATTTGCCCTTCTTCTCTTTCTCTCTACCTCCCTTCTTTCTAGCTGAAAGCAGTCCAGTGTACTGTGAGAAACACTCAACCCCCCCCCCTTTTTTTTTGCCTTCTTCACCAGGAGGAGAGAAAACTGAAATGGGCAATGGAGGGGAAAAAGGCAAAAAAACAAAAATGTGGGTTGAAAGCAAAAGAAAAAAAGAGGGGTTAAAGTAAATGAGCCTTCTCAATTCAATTCATAAGTGTGTGTGCTTTTGTTTGAATTAAATGGTGATTTATTTTGCCAGTGGTGATCCCTTTCTTCAACTTCCAGTGTCTTGCCTGGGGGTGGCACCTGCTGCAGAGGGCACCTCTTCTCATTTGCCCTCACTCATCTCTGCTGTCCTTTTTCATAATTTGCAGCCAGGTTGCACTGAAGGTCACACTCAGAATGGGGACAAATGAGAAGAGGGGTGTTGCTGCAGCAACAGGTACCAGCCCCTGGTAAGACACTGGAAGTTGGAGTGAGGCATCATTGCTGGCAAAATAAGCTGCCACTTGATTCAGCATTTCTGATAGACTGGATGGAGTGAAGGGTAGAGGAGTGAAGGGCAAATGCTGGCTGTGCCTATGTGTTGCTGTTCAGTCCACTCCAGGCTTAAGCTAGTGGGCAGAAGCAGGAGAAAAGCCTTCTCTCCCCCTCCAGTGCCTCCCCGGAAAGTGTGCATTTATTTCTTTCTCCCTTCTCTCCCAATTTGAAGATCATTGATGAGCAATTTTAAATAAATATTTGATGCACTTTAGGGTTTCAGATCTTGAGTTCAGTCTTGGAGGTCTGTGGCAACAAAAGGTATTTAGAGGGGGTCCCTGGTAAAGAAAAGGTCAAAAACCATTGATAAATATGTTTAGTATAGAAACAATGCTTTGTGATTTCACATTCTATTTCAAATCTCTGAGGAAAAAATCTTCTTTATCTGTTTAGAGTCATGACTTTTAAGAAAATGGACTCTTTTCTTAAGTTAAAATCTAGTCATATGTTCAAAAATCTTTTCTTGGAATAATATGTATTAATCTCTATAGGATGCTAACTTAGCATTTCTTACAACCTTAAAAGCTTGTTTGAGATAACAATTGAAAAACCAAATGGAAAGTATGATTTACATTGAGAAGTTTATCTTTGTATTTCTCAAACTATATTACTTTAAAAGACAACATGTCAATATATATATATATATATATATATATATATATATATTTAATACATGGTAACCAGGTGTGTGCATTAAGCAAATGTGTTCAAGTTATAATAAACAATCGCTCTTCTGTAGCAGGTTGGCTTTCTCCATGAGTACAATAACTGTAATGGTCACATTTCATTACATATAATTTGTTGTGATTTTGTATTTGCAGCTATTGTGGATGATGAACGGCTTTCAGCAGAGGAGATGGATGAAAGGCGACGTCAGAATATTGCATATGAGTATTTATGCCACTTAGAAGAAGCCAAAAGGTAAATTATTAACAATCCTTTAAATATCTTAAAAAGAAGCTCTTGTATCTTATGGCTAGGGAAATATTGCTTGATTGACAGTGTTGAGATGGACCTGCTGGAATCAACCCACCGTATCCCACCTAAGCCTATTTTACAATAGAATGTGATTTGCAGTTAATTTGGTAAAATGTATGCTTCCATTTTGCCTGCTTAGAGGCAGGGTTTGCTGTAAAGTTTGTGACAAATTGGACAAAAAGGAGTCCAATCTGGGTGGACTCCTCTATGAATTCTTACTGAAAGTAGTTCTGAGAAATTCATTGCCCTTGTGTCTTGGAAATTCTTCCCATACAGGCATGGCACCTCCCAAACTGAATAAAATCTGTTGACTTTGACATAGACTTGCTTCTCTACAGAGATCGCTCTGTTCAGAGAAGGGTCTTCAATCCATCAGAGGTTCCTGATGATAATCTTCACCAATTCTACTTTTCCTATACAAATCTGATTGTGACAGCCCATGCTGATTGAAATGGGGTGCCTGAACTTTGTGGAGAGGATTTTTGAGGGTACAGAGGGCTGTAGCAGGAACTGGTAAAACCACTATGTCGCTTTTCACCAGCAGTAGCACCTGTCATATTTTTCTCATGGGATGTTTGGATTCAAGTCATTATTCTTGTGGTCAGCACTGAACTCTAGTAGAATCCAGGTTCATGGTTTTGTAATGTCTTAAAATGTCAAAGTATTAAGTGTCTCATGACACTTTTCCCATTACTATAAAGCTCTTTAATATAAGAATAGCATACTGGATCCAACTAAAGAACCACTTTGCCTCCAGCAGTACCATTCAAGTGGTTTTTTCAAGTGTTTTTTTTGGAAAAGGTCATACACAGAACTTTAGAGAAATCTGTGTGTGATTAATGTGTGTGTGATTAATTCCGCCAGTAAAACACAGTTTAGCTTATTCTTGGATTTCTGGCTGGTTCTTCCCTGCAGAAGTACTGGTAAACATCGGTGTAAGAGATTTCATTAGGCTACCTCCCTCTCACAGGCCTCTTAATTTAGCCAATAATTCCCCACATTTGCACAGAGGTACTGGCATCATGGGTGGACTCCTGAGTCACTCATGTTTTGGGGTAACACTTTTGTGACCTTCTCTCTACATGTCTTGGCTGTTTGTTTGTATTCCTCTTTGGTGGTTTCCCCTATTTCCATTTCCTACGCATGTCTCTTCTAAACCTCATATTATTTGAATGTATGTCTACCCTGGTTTCTTTAGACACCTCCCATTTTTCTTCCTTGTTGGTATTGTTTGCAACTGTGCCTTTACTGTCTCACCTTTAAGAAACTCCCGTACACCATGAATTCACTTCCCTTTGAGCATTTCAGAACATAGAATCACACACAGTATTTCCTTTAGCTTGTTAAAATATCTTTCTTGAAGTCCAGAGTAGGTGTCTGACTAATTTGGCTTCCTCTATATAACAAATCCCAAAAGAACATGGTCATTCCCACCCATGGATTCCACTATTTTCACCCCGTTGACCAGTTCATCTTTGTTGGTTAGGATCAAACCAAAATAGCTTATCCCCTTGTTGTTTCCTCCACTTTTTGTGTAATGAATTTGTCTGCAATTGTCTGTGATTCATAAGGTATATTTTCTAAACTTTGCCATCACTGCATCTTGTACAATTAGTTCAGTAATGTTTGTAACACTTTGTTGTGGTTCCATCCTAATCCTGCAGTTTGTGGTGTGGTGAGCACTAGAATTCTTTAGTAGAGAATTCTAAATACATTATGAAACTATGAATTCTAGCATTCTGTAGGATGCAGCCATAACAGTTAAAATAGCATCAAAACTCTATAATTGTCTTTTTGAGAGAAAACATTGTAAGATATATAAATAAGTGCTTTTTTTGTGCTGGACATTATGCTGATCATTGTTTGTCTCAAGTTTCTGGTAAGTTAGGAGAATTATTTCTTTCCCAAATCTTATTTTTTTAATAACTTTACATCACTCTCCCTGTTAAAACAGATCACGTTATTAACCAATAAAATTTTAAATTCTGAAACCTTCTGTTTTGTCTATGTTTCCTTACAGAGGGACAATATGCTTGCCTGGTATGATTAGTTGCCCTACATTTTCTTCCTTTATTATGTAGTTCTTGAGAACATATAGCTTGAACTCTCTGCCACATTCTGAATAGAGGATTGTCATGGATTTTGATAATGACATTTTGATAACTATATCTTGTTTTCAATTTCTTTTCCATTGTCTAATATCTGAATTTGCTTTTCTGTGGCAGTGGTATGCTGAAACAGACATTTCTTTCCATTTTGACTCCTAGATCTTTCTGGTGTATTCATCGTGGGTTTATAGCCTATCAGTACTTTGATATTTTATATGAAATCATAATCTATACAGTGATCCACATGTGTTTTGTTTGGGAAGTGCACTTGGCTTTCTTTTCAGAGATCCCACACTTGTGGCATCAGCTTTGTACGATGAAGGTGACTTTGTCTATATTTGTGTGGCAACTTCCTCTAATTCTTGGACTACTTCCATTTAACAGTATTTAACTGTTTGTCTCTGAGGTACAATTAATTGCATTGTTCAGGAAGAATTGCTGTCTAAAAGCTTATGAAATGCCCTTGGCTGCTGTTTGCATGCTTGGGAAGTATTATGACTCAAGAACAACGCTTCTTGTCCACAGTAACTACTGAACAATCTCATTGTTTGACATGTTGTGTACACTTTGGTTTTCCCTTTTTTCGTCTTGACAGAGAGTGTCCAGCATGTCTGAATGCACTTGTTCACTCAAACTTAAAAAAAAAGACAGGGTTATTAGCAGTAACATGGTTTTAGGACTAGAATGAGAACAGAAGATTTATGGGCAGTGTCATGGATTGTATCCTTCTCTATCTATTATGGTCTGATCCCATCCCCACAACTATGTAACTGCTGATATATCTGAAATTTAATATGTGTGTCTGAAGATGTGGACTGAAATCTACAAAAGCTAATGCTAAATCAAATCAGTCTTAAAGAGGCTGCTGGATACCAACCTCATTTCTCTTTCTTTTAGGGCAACAGGCTAACACAACTGTCTCCCTGAAAACTGTCTACTCAGATGGCTCTCTTTGTCAGAGCTTCTCTGCCTCCCTTCCTTTAAACTGCATCTTCATATGGAATTGCCACCTATGCTATGTTTTTGTGTTTTAGAAGTATGGAGATGAAGTGTAGGCAGTTTCTGGTCCAGGGCAGAAAAGCTGCAGCTGTAGCTGGAACTGCCCCTACCAGTGAGGGGGAGAATCCTTTCCCTTTCCCTTTTGAGTCAGTTCACTTTACAGTAAGGGGAACTTCAAATGGCCAGAGTAGTTATACCTGTGCCTTTTTCTTTCACAGTGCAGAATGTGGAAGAATCAGAGGGGACAACAGAAGACAGCTGAGCTAGCTCTCCTCTTCTTTAAACATAGTTCTGTGAAGAAGTTTGGATGCCACAGTGGTCTACTGAATGTCATTTCCTTGCCTCTTCCTCAGCCACCATGTCCCCTCACTACGTACAGAGCATGGCAGGGGGTGGGAGAAGGCTTGGCCACTGCCATACCAGCTTGCTCAACAATAGTCACCCAGGTTTCACTTCTGCTGAAGTGGTGCTGTGACATCTCCTAATCAGCTGCCCTTCCCAACCTGCTGTCATCTCTGTGATGCTCAGCATGGTCAAGCTGGCCCTGCAATGTGTGCAGCATTTCATTCTAGCTTTCTTTAAACAATTACAGGAGCCTGGGATAGGCAGTGATGTAGACTCGAGTCAATTGACTCAGACTCAAGTCAAATTACACACTGACTCAACTTGACTTGAGACTTGCATATTTTTAGTGATTGACTTGCTGCCCTTGGTTCAGTAACATAACACATTCCTGCAGAAACCTTACCACTTACTGGTCACATGACAAGCTGTCTCAAGCTCAAAGTGTGGACACATTTCTCAGAGGAACAGCAAGTGTGGTTGAGGTGGGGTTGAGGTCTGCTCAGCAGACTGTCCCTGTTTCATATAGGATGAGCTTTCTAAAACTTTTCCTAAGAGCAGAAGGCAAGCTTTACAAATGGGAAGTGAGAAGATCCTGTTGTCCACTTCCAAAGCTGCAGATGGCAAAATCACAAAAGTGGAGGGCCAACTCTACTTAAATTCTTAAAACTGACTTTATTCAACTCTGTCCAGAAATTCTGGAATGCACGTTGGCGTATAAAGTTGGCTCCCAGACTTGAGACTTGACTTGAACATATTTTGCAAGGACTTGAGACTCGACTTGAGACTTGGCGTAAAAGACTTAAATACATCATCGGAGATAGATGTAGAGATACTTGGAAGTTACAATGTACTGTGAGATAAGGTTCCTTCCCTCTTCCTTATCACTTCCTACTTGATTAAGAATGTTAGTAGGGATCATTCCCTTTGGTGCCCAAGGGGAATTTTAAAGCAAATATCTGTAGTATGTGTGATTTTTCAGGAACTCCTTCCTGTGTTCATAATCACAGAGAGAAAACTAAAGGTGAAGTTGCTTCTTATGCCTTAATCATAATAGAGTTGGCCTTCAACTTTTGAGTTTTACTTTTGCAAATTTGGTTATTTGCAAATTTGTACCTTCCTCTGCTGGCAGTCTCCAAGCCTTCTTCCCTCCATTTCCTGGTCCTCTCTTGTGCTCCATCATGCTGGAGGAGAAAGGGGTATGTGCCACCAGACAGCCACATATTTTGGCAAAGTTAGCTGTCCGCTTATACATACATAAGTGTAAATGTCCCTTTTCCTTTTCCTTTTCTCCTTACAAAGTTGATGGTGGGGTGGAAGTGGAGGAAAACACATGAGAAAGAAGTCAGACTGGGAGACAGAGTAGTGGCAGGTGATGGGTTGACAGCACGTGTCTGTTGTGTTTGCAAGGGATGCCTTTTTCTCCCTGGACTAGGAAATGCTGCCAGTTTGAGGGGGAATCCAGTATGGTTGTGTCTTACCTTGCTCCCATTTGTTTTACATACTGGGGATTCCTCCCATTGCTGTGGAAAATAAAAATGTGCTAAATCTACCTCTCCTGCTGCCTCCCCCTTACTTTGGTGTGCATCCTTCGGAGTGGGGAAGGAGGAGGTGTTTGCAGAAGCAGCAACAGCATGTAGCCTTCAAGTGGCTTCTTCTGCACTCCACTCCCAACTGGCTTTGACTTAAGATCATCGTTGGGTCCTGAGAGGGCAGAAGTGGCAGGGGATGGCTGCAGCAAGTGAGCAGCAAGGAACGGAGGCGCTGCCAGAGTGGTGTGTGGGATGAGCAAGGTAAGCAGAACAAACCAACCAGCAAGTCATAAAGCAGTTGCGCAGATGAGAAAGCAGATAGGCAAATGGTGGGCAGAAGCCACCTCAATTGCAGACTACATGCACCATTGGCTGGAGAGGGCTGTTGGCGGTCAACGACATAGAGTGGAGGAGAACAAGCCACCACCTAGCACAGTAATAGCACAGCCCTGCTGTGGCTACTGCAAAAATCTCCTTTAGAATCATCATCCTTCCCTTCCTTCTCCCCCTGCTTTTTCAAGCAGGGGGTGATTGGATCTATGGATATAGAGGACCAAATGTATATTCCCTTAGGAAGTATGGAGACCATTGTTCCTGTTACTGCTCCATTTTAGCGGAGGGATTGTAGTATTTTTCAGTTATAACTATTTTTTGGTTGGATAAAGTAACTGCAAACATTATTTGATTTCTTGGCAACTAATCTTGGCTTTTCATGCTATTGTAGCATGAATTGCAAAAAGCTGAACATCTTTTGGAATGAGGGAGCTCATTAATGCTCATTTCATGTGTGTTCTATCCTTTCACAAAGGAAGCTATGGAGTGGCAAGTGTGTGGCCACCTCATTTAGACTGTGTTTTATTTTGTCTTTCTTTCATTTTGTCTTTCTTTCCTGTAAAGGAAGAAAATGTGACCCAGGGACAGCCACTTTTGTGAACTGAATGGGACTTTGAATTCAGTCCAGTACTCTGTATCAGCTGTGCCATACTGGTTATGTGTCATTTGCCATGGCAATAGATATTTCTTTAACAAAATCATATAATCATGATTGGTTGTGTAAACTTCTCCATACCAGATGTCTTCCAGATAGGTTTGTCTAGAGGTTTCACCATTCCCAGCCTCATGGGATCAATTGGAGGGGAGCTGTGGTAATGATTGTCCAAGCCTTTATTCTGAGACAGAGCATCTTGTACCTTAAAGCAAGTGTGAGGGCCAATTTTTGCCCACAGACACCTGTGGCAGTGAAAACCAGGGCATTCTCAGCTGAAAATTGGCCAAAAATATATCTCAGAAGTTTGCTGCTTGGGTTTTCAGCATTTATTTCTGGGTTTTCAGACAGTTTTCAGCCATTTTGGGGTACGGTTTATGGAAAGGGGATGTTTCTTGGTGGTGTTTTGGGGAAATTTAGATTTTTTTTCACCTGAAAATGCTAAAGTTTTGAGGGCATTGGCCACACTTTCCCCACCTCTGATCCAAAAGAAACCTCTATATATGCTTCTTTAAATTGCTTTTTCAAATAAAAAGGAAGGGAATGTTTCACAATCTTTCTAGCTGATTAGGTCTGGTTCCAAGCTATTCTGAAATTTGTGATATTTTCCCCTGATTTCGCTTTCCTAAGGCAGACTGTTTTACCACTTTTTTAGGTCTTCTGTGAATTCTTACCAGGTTATTCGAAGTCCTTCTTGAACAGTGTCTGCGAAGCTAAATGCAGTATTCAAGCTAACATCTTAGTTGATGTTAGCTTGCCATGTTTGTTAAAAAAAAAAGTAATGGCTGTGCAAAGTGCCACAGTTAATTAATAAGCTGAAGTGGGTGTGTGTTTGTACTTTCAGCTGCTTTGTAAAATTACTGTTTGCCTACTTCCTGTGTCACAGGTTTGATGAGAGAAATTTTCAGACCTGAACTTGGAAAAGGGAATTGTGTTTAGTGATTGTGCTTCTGTAAAATTGTGTCTTCAGCCCAAGGTTACAAATATTAAAGAGCAGGAAATTGCTCTTTAGGTACAGCAAGCAGATTGTTGCTGTGTGTGAACAGAGTATCATATTTGATCTTAAAGCGTGCATTCCATTTAACAGCGGCTTGAATAAAACTTCTACTGAAAGCATTGAATAAAACTTATGGAAGGCATAATGGAAATCAGAAATGCTGTGGGCTATGCTGTTAGCAATTAACTATGCAGTTCTACCAAAGGCCCCTTGAATAATGCAAGGAAACTTTAAAAATAATTTTTGGTATGAAAGTAATATTTCCAGGTGTTTATTAAGCATCTTTAACTAGCACAAGCTTTAAAATGCACAAGTTTAACTTGTAACTAAATCTTTCAATGTTGTTCTTTTCAGTCTTTTAAATATGCAAATATGGAATGAAGTAAATGGGTATATGAACAGTAGGGATGAGTAAACAACCTGTATGGGCGTAGATCTCATACAAAAATTTCTCCCTTCTGCTTCCAGACTCCCTCCCCACTCCCACTGCATTTTACAATGGCTTAATGTTGCTTTACTCTGTATTACATTAACAGTATTCTCTTCTTGTATTAAACTGTCTGTTCTTAAGTGATTTTATTTTTTGAAAACTCATCTTTCATTGTGTAGTTTTGGGCTACAAGGTAAGCATGGAATCGTGATTTGTGGTTGTGGTGCCACAGAACCCGTAGCATAATATCCCCATGAAGATTCACCGGACTCTTGATTTGTTGCCTCTTACACAAAATCTAAAAATATTTTTTTAATAAGCTTTTAATGACTATTTGTTTTACATCTTAATGTAATAATACTGTGTGTATTGTATGTGTGTGTTTTTGTCTGTTCACAGATCTTAACCCCCCTGCATTAATTTGTTATTGGGTGGTTTACCCTAAGGTAAAACTACCACAGAGTTTTCCTTGCAAGATTTATTGAGAGGAGGTTTACCATTACCTTTCTCTGAAGGTGAGAGAGTGTTTGTTGCCCAAGTCCCGCGGTGGGGTTTTAACCTCAATTGAGCATTCAAACCTATGTCTTCCAGAGTCTGAGTCCAACTTAAACTACTATTACCATGCTGGCTTTCTGCACATGGTAGGCAAACGATATTTGGTGGTCAGTAGCCATGTTGGCTGTGGATTTTGGCAGCTGTAGTCCACACAGTAGTTTTAAATGGCAACCTATGCAGATATTAGCAGAAATATATGTTTGGAATAAATATGGCTTCACTCTTTGATAAATGTGTTGAGATTTGTGCTTTCTAATATGTTCAGATTGAGCAAACTTTTCTGAGGGTAGTTGCATTTGATTGTTCTTGGGGAATTCTATAGACTAATGGTTGCTTATCAGGTTGTCACCTGTGTGAGTGAGTATCTGTGTTAATCTGCACTAAGACATTTTTTCTTGGTAGAACTAAGAATATGAGAGAAATTTGTTTAGGACAGAGACACTGAGATGGAATAAAATGTTGCCAGTGCTTTTTCTGGCAATATCATGTGGTGTCAAATTTTCATCAACTATGGTTCAAGATGTAAGGTTCAGAACATAAATAAAAGTATTTAACATAGGCCATTTCTACACTAGCATGTTATAGTGCTATTATTCCACTTTCAACATCCTATGGAATCCTGGGGTTTACAACTGCAAATAATAAGTGGAATAATAGCACTATAACAGACTAGTGTGGAAATGACCGTAGTATTTTTCCTTTCCACCCTTCTTTTCATTCTAGTGTGTTAAAACTCTAGAACTATAGCATGTCGAACACTTTCACAGCTGCTTATTTCAAGTGGGAAAGCTTGTCATAGGAAAAAGTCTTGGCAACAGCAGATTTGCACTCCCCACCCATGTGGAACATTCTTAAGTACCATCTTATCAAGAATAGGGATTGAGTTAGTGGCAGCTTAAAACCAGTTGAAACTAGGGGTGCTGATAAGGTAATTGTAACAAAGCTGTGAAGTTCAACATTGCAAGTTTTATTGTAGACCTAGCATTGCAAATGCAAACAGGCAAGAACATAAAGGCAGGCTTGATGAATCAGACCAAAGGTTCATGTAATCTCGTATCCTGCTTCCCACAGTGGCCAACCCATATGCTTGCAGGAAACTTGTAAACAGGACTTGAAAGCAATGGCCCGCTCCCACAGTTGCATTCTGTCCCGTTTTCTTTAAGTTCTACAGAGCCGTCATAACATTATTAACCAGTCAAAACCAGTTATTAATAGAACTATTTGCCACGTAGTAAAACTTTCCAGAATAGTTTGTAAGTATAAACAAAGTCTGGAGTGTGGAAGAGTTACTTTTTTGCACTGCAGTTCCCAGAATTCCCCTGCTGGTATGGAAATTGAGATTTTTCCAAGCATTATAGAATCATAGAATCACAGAGTTGGAAGAGACCACAGGGACCATCGAATCCAACCCCCTGCTATGCAGGAACACCCATCAAAGCATTCTCAACAGATGGGCACCCAGCCTCTGCTTAAAAACCTCCAAGGAGGGAGACTTCACCATACTCCGAGGCAGCATATTCTACTGCTGGACAGCTCTGACTGTCAGGAAGTTCTTCCTGAAGTTGAAGTGGAATCTCCTTTCCTGCAGCTTGAATCCATTGCTCCTTGACCTAGTCTCTGGAGCAGCAGAAAACAAGCCCGCTCCCTCCTTGACATGACATCCCCTCAGATATTTAAACATGGCTGTCATGTCCCCTCTTAACCTTCTCTTCTGCAGACTAAACATTCCCAGTTCCTAAGCCGTTCCTCATAGGGCATGGCTTCCAGACCCTTCACTATTTTGGTTGCCCTCCTCTGGACACGTTCCAGCTTGTTGATATCCTTCTTGAATTGAGGTGCCCAGAACTGTACACAATATTCCAAATGAGGTTAACCAATGCAGACTAGAGTGTATCATTACCTCGCTGGATCTAGACACCATACTCCTATTGATGGAACCAAGAATCGTGTTGGCTTTCTTGGCTGCTGCATCACACTGCTGACTCATGTTCAACTTGTGATCTACCAAGACTCCTGGATCCCTTTCACACATACTGCTATCCAGCCAAGTGTCCCCCATCCTATATTTGTGCATTCCATTTCTTCTGCCTAAGTGTAGGATCTTACATTTGATGAGGTCCAGAAAATAAAACATGATGCTGCACAAATATTTTGTGCAGTTGTGACTTGTATACTTGACAGGCAGATGGATCATGTTAAATGTTAAACAATTTAATTTTTGCACTTCTAACATTCCTTACATATTTGAAGCAATGTAAACATTATAGCCCTAGCCAGTTTTTAAAACTGAAGAGCCATCTTGGGGGGCTATGATACTAATTTAGGAAAAACAGAGTATTTGAATGCAGATAGGGAAAGCAAGTATCATATTTTTCCCCCTGATGGCTATTTCCCCTGATGGCTATTTGAACATCTACAAAAGTGTTGTGGATGCATGGTTACCACACTGTCTCTCTGTGTGTGTCTGTAAATATGCATGTGTATAAATATTCTACAGGGAATGAAGAAATGATTTTTGTGTTAGAAAATAGCTTGTAGTAAAATGATTAGGGCACCTTTATCTGCTTCTCTGCTTTGAAATCACTTTTTCTACCTCTCTTTTTTTGAAAACTTCTTCAGTACATACAGTGGCACATGACATATTGTTGGTCCATTTAGTCTGATGGCCAATGAAGTTGTGTCTTGAAGGAGGCATGGTTTCTAATGGCCAATAGCCTTTCTGCTGTCTTAAAAGAGCTAGGGCATGTTAACTGTCAGCTGCTTCATTTTTAGCCAGTCCCACCCACCCACCATTTGCGTTGTGTCCTTAAGCAACAGACTTTGATCTGTTGCCACTAAACAAATATGCTTCTGCATGTGATCTTTCAGTGACAGAGTCATAATTTCGATAGTTACTCCTGTTCTTCAAGTTCAAAGTTAGGTTGCATGACTTATTAGCTAGCAAAATAATTCAGTGGGTAAGAGATAAGACTGTTGAAAAACTACAGATTTTCAGTGCAGCTCTCTGTCCCATAAAGCTGAGTACTTGCATTTCTTTGAATGCAAATAAATATTTGGTTGTGACTTGATTTTTAAATTCTTTACACATAGTAGAATTTGTGGCATAGAAACAATGTAATAGTGTATTGACAACATGTTTGTAGATTTTTGGATTCAGAGTATGTATTAATTTACAGTGTTCATTGTTGTTTGCCTTCAAGTCATTTCTTGACTTGTGGTGACCCTAAAGTGAACTATCATAGAGGTTTCTTGGCAAGATTTGTTCAGAGGAGGCTTGCCTTTGTGTTCCTGAGGCTGAGAGAGTGTGACTTATCCAAGGTTACCCAGTAGGTTTCCATGGCTGTGCAGGGATTGAACTCTGGGTCTCCAGAATCATAGTCCAGTGCTAAAACCAGTATACCATACTGGTTCTCCTATAATCCAGCATAGTATAATAATGTTTTTAAGTCCATTGTGTGACATACTTGTAAATCTATAATGACTTAATATCTTTGCAACCTAGTTTGTGTCTTCCACAGTGCTTGGCATGTTGTTGGGATTAATATGTGGTATTGTAGTAGTTCTTGTATTTTTCAGGCAGCATCATGGGACTTTGCTGAACTTTCTGATTTTAAATGGCAGGTTTCTAGAGGAAAAAATTCTGTTGCTGCAAGTGTTGATGGCTGTTGCCCAGTACTGACATCTAGACAGAATTTTAGAATCACAGAATTACAACTGAAAGGGACCATTAGGGCCCCTCAATCCAACCCTCTGCCAAGAACTTTGAAAGATTGTTTTCTTGAACTATTACTCCCAGAATTTCCACAGCAGGTATGATCAGTGGTCAGGCTAGCTGGGAGATTCTGGTAGCTGGATCTCCAAAAGTAAATTTTACAATCTCTAACCTCTGCACAGTTCATACAGTCTGCAGTGCAGAGTCCAACTAAAACTTTCATGATAGAGTACTATCCAGTTCTGCTTGATTAGTACAGTGGGCCCTCCACTTTTGTGAGGGTTTGGTGCAAAGTACCCTTGCAAAAGTGAAAAAACTGCGAATAATTCCCCCTGCGTTCTCCCTCCTATGCCCTTTCGGGGGTCCCCCCTCACATTCCCTTGCCTTTTGCCCTAGCATGCGAGCCTTCTTTCTCTATGCTGGGCAAAATGCAAGGGAATGAGAAGGGGGGCTCTGGAGGGGAGAAGAAAGGTGCACGTGTGCCTTCCCTCCATTCCTTTGCCTTTTGCCTTGGTGCATCTTCTTTGCACTGGGCCAAAATGCAAGAGAATGGGAGGGTGAGCTGCAGAGGGAAGAAGGAAAGTGCACATGTGCCTCCCTGCACCATTCCCTTACCCTTTGCCTCAGCATGCGTCCTCTGCAATGGAGCCAAAGGCAAGGGAATGGAAGGGGGAACTTTGGAGGGGAGAAAGAATGTTCCTCCCCCCATTCCCTTGCCTTTTGCCTGGGAGCATTTGCCTTCCTTCTCTGCACCTGGCAAAATACAAGGGAATGGGAGGAGGAAAATGGGGGAGACACAGGTGCAGCTTGCGAATAATCAAATTCACCAAGGTCAAACCTGCAAATGTGGAGGGAAGATTGTATGTTGGTATCAACATACATTCTTTCTATATTCAACAGTTCTGTTTTCAGCCCCAAAGGTATTTCTTTCCTTGACCCACCTCAAGCACTTCTGTTGTCTCTGCGCCCCTCCCATGCTGCAGGCTCTGAGCATGAACAATATGCAGATGTATCACCTTGAATGGGCCTGAAGAATTCCAGTCATCCCAGTATTGTTAACAAAGGAGTCGTAGCATGTTTAAATCGTTTGAAAATTATTAGCAGAAATGCTAAAAGATGGAATAGGGAGTTTGAGTGTGTTTGAGTAGTGGTGCTTGGGAAGTTACTTTTTTGGAATTCTGTAAAAAGGGGCTCAGAGATTGTGGGACTTAGAATAATTTTTCCAGCCTTTGTTCTAGATGAAACGTTTACAGTGCAATTGCACTGCCCCAACAGGATTTTATGGTGAGGTCCGGTGGGAGGTCCAGATGACGATATGGTCTATTTGTTTTCCTGTCTCATTTTTCATTGTGTGTCTTACAAAAGAAAATCCACAGAAGAGAGTGAAATAGAATAGCTACACAGTGTCCCATGATGACAAGTTCTCTGTCAGAATCTAGATACTAAAAGTGCCGTAGTAAAAAGGGGATGGGGCTCCAAACATATTATTTTAAAATTATTGTCTCTCAAGTCTGTACAAGTTTTAACAAGGGCTGGTTTGAGGTTTTGCCTTGTTTTTCATCTAAGGTTAGCACTTTAAGAATAAGTATATTGTGAAGTAATTGCAGCTTGTCCACTGACTCAAATCTGGCATCAGCAGTGCTCTTGAAATGATATGCAAAGCCTGTTGATTTATGCAGTTTATAATTGTCCCAAGTATGTTAATTGATGGCAGCTAAAATAGGCAAACTGGGTCATGAAATTACTAGTGTGGGCATCTGTACTTGCCAAGCTGTCTGTCCTTAGTTTGCTTCTTTCAGGCTATGCTTTAGAATTACACTCATTGCTAATGTAATAAAATGGACACATTTTTTGAGATTTTCTTTTGTCACTACACAAATGCATTTTCCAGATTTCTTGGTAGCACATCGCTTCTCCAAAATATATGAAGCATAGAAACAATGGTATGTGTTAGTGGAGTGTTTAGGTATATATGTCTGCACAGAAGCAAAAAGTATTTTTGGACATGCTGTGGCAGTAGATGGAACTAGCAAACGTCTCTCGTTAACATGTCAAGTACTCAAGAGTTATGCACCAGTGGAAATATGATTTTCTTTATGTTGGGCATTGATTTGAGCATGAAGCTCTTTCAGTGCCATATATTTAAAGACCAGTCTCTTCCTGGCAGGCCTATCCAGATGATTTTAAATTGTGAATTTTAACAATGACTGTTTTAATTAGGTATTTGTATTATTTGTTCTT
Source organism: Ctenosaura bakeri (assembly GCA_948474755.1). NCBI lineage: Eukaryota > Metazoa > Chordata > Lepidosauria > Squamata > Iguanidae > Ctenosaura > Ctenosaura bakeri. Next base: position 145,069 of record CAOLHI010002115.1, on the reverse strand, counting down.
TTAAGGTGATATTATGTATTTTAACTATTTTTAATTGATGTTCTGTTTTTAGCTGTTATGTGTTAATCTGTTGTGGTCCTTTCCTCAATGGTGGGTAAGAAATAATAATAATAATAATAATAATAATAATAATAATAATAATAATAATAATATAAGGAGAAGGAGAGGGGTTGTGTCTCGGCTGTGCTTGCTAGTTGGGGCTTAGGCTGAAAGCCGTATGAATTCTTCATACACAAATTTATTGCCATGTAGTTGAAATGTCAGTTGAAAGGGGTCTCGTCTTCTGTAACGTGTTTAATTACTGTGTTAATGGTTTGCTTTTTTGATAAGGAGGAAAAAGCCATGAACTACACCGTCTCACTGAGTAGTAGGCCTACTGCACACAGTTGAATGTACTGGCAGTTTTGAGGCAGGGAGGTTCTTGGTATAAATTTAGCCTGAGACATGAACTTGCTTGAAGGCCTCAAGCATGTATGTCACTGTTGTCAGTATTTTTCCAGCCACTTCATGAGCAATAAAGAGATAATAACACTAATTGCTTGACAGGAATATTGTGAGGATTGTTCAGAAGGTAATGTGAAGATCTTTGAGCATTTGAAACAGTGTAAAAACTCTGGGTGGTATTTGTATTAACATCAGCTCAAGATGTTCTTTCAGCTACAAAGACTGGGTATAAAAATACACATAGAAATATGTGTACAAATGACTAGACCAGTTTCGGAGGACCGATGTAACTGCAGGAAGCATGGGCAAATCTGAGTCATGTTAAAACAGTAGAGATGTTCTGTTGTTTAGGAACATAATGTATATTCTTAGGGGATGTGTCTCCTCCTACCCACCCTCAGACATGAAACAGAACAGTAAGGTAGATGGATTAAGATCTTGGTGTACTCCCTTTTGCCGCTTAAGGCTTTTAGAGGAAGAAGATTTTCATAGCTTTTGTGAATGTGGTAGTGAGTGGAAAGATCAAAAGCCTTGTGGCAGTGCTTTTGGTGAATAAAGAAAGTTTCTTTATTGTGAAATCAGAGTGGTATTCTGATTAAGGAGAAGGTGTTGTAGAAAGGTCTTGCAAGGTGTCAGTTGTGCTTCAGATATAGTATGTCCTTAGTATCCATGAAAGATATGTTCCCAGACTTAATGCAGTTGGCAAAAAATGAGGATAATACAAACACCATATTTTGAGCCCTAGGCTGAGAGAGGCGTTGCAGAGGGCACTGTGCTGGGCTTCATGTGCCTATCTGAGTTAAGGAAAGAGTGTCTGTCTCCTTTGTCAGCCAAGAAAGGTGCAGGCAGGGAGAGCCATGTTGGCCTTCATGTGCCTCTTCTGGCTGAAGAAGGAAGGTCAATTTTTTTTCTGTCCTTCCCCTATTTATATCACTGGTGCCTCAGGCCTGGAAATCTACTGGATGACCTTGGGCAGGTCACAGTCTCTGAACCTCAGAGAAAGGCAGTAGCAGACTCCATGATAGGTTTGCTTATGATTGCCATACATAGGAAACCTGACTTGAAGGCACAGCATCACAACAACCAGCAGAGAGGAGTTTTAGCCTCTGTTTCTGTGTGTTTCCAATAGGTTCCCATGTGTGTACTGGAAAACAGAAAAGGATCATAAACTGGTTGTTGCATATTTAAGGGGTGCTCTGCTTCTTGAACTTGGACAACAGAAGTAGCACCAACCAGTTTGCAACCTTATGCAACTGTAGCCTATGTGATGGAAAAAATGTATACAAATTATTCTGTGAATGTAGTTAGTTATGGATGAAACGTCAAGAGATGGTCTTTTTGACCAATACAAGATAAGCATATGCTGCTTATAATTGGAACCAGCACCAGCCTGAACTAACATTTGAAAGTGCAGCCAGGTTAATTTGGAGGGCTGTCATTGCATTAAAGATTTTGACACTGTCCTCGAAATTCTACCTTACTTTGTAAATTCAAAACACTAGTGTTAAAATATCACTTCTCTGTGGATGCTTTGTCAGGAAATTAGTAGTGGGGTGAAAATGTACTTTCATAAGATTTACAGCTGACTTTTAAAAAATGCTTGTTTTTCCCTAAGCAGTTTTAATATTTAATTCTGCAACTGCATTAAATCCTTTTGCCTCATACTAATATTAAAAAAATACAGATGTTTAACTTGAAATGATCCTTATTAAAGGTGGAATGTGCCTTAACACCTGCTGATTAGCCTGTATCTTTGCTTTGTGCAAGATATTTGTGGTCTAAGAAACTTCAAAGTTTTACAAGGGTGTTGCACAGCAGATGCCTTTTGTAACTTGATCCCTAAGCAACTGTTTAATTATTAATGGTTGGTAGATGCATGCTGTGGTGCCATTCATATATTTCAGAAGGATGTGAACGAGCAGATAATAGGTTTAAAGTCATTATAGTGTACTCTAGTCTTTCTTCTGCATGTGAACTCTATTTTGCTTAAAATGGACTTGGGGAAAAAAAGAGAAGGTATAAACTGGCCCTAATGTTACAACAGTCAACAAAACTGAATGGCTTCTGCTGCCTTTTTTTTTTTTTAAAGTGGTACTACTTCAGGCTCAAGTGTGGCATATGAATGCCATCACCTTCTCTTAATCACTTAACATAGAGAAGGATCCATTACTTTTTTTCCCCCTCTTTGGAAGAAATTTCCCCTTCTACCATAAGAACAAGCATTCAAGCAAACTGAGGTATAACTTTAGCTGGAAAAAAACTACCTTTTGGTGGGACTGCAAATCCCAGAGTCTCCTAGTCAGCATAGCCAGTGACTGTACTGGCTAGGAGATTCTGGGAAGGCCAGTTTTTCTCAAGCTCTGTTATAATTTGACTGGCCTTATTAGGTGTACTGCAACAGGAAAATCACAGAAATCCTGAGAGGCTTTACATCAGGGTGATCAACTTGCTCTCCCAAGAGTCCGTGGGGGGCCACACTCCCCAGTGCACTGCCTTAGAAAAGAAATTAAGAAAATATGTCCCTGAATGCCACTCAAACACCCTTAGCCAATATGTGGGGGCATTTTTACTGTCTTTCTGTGAAGGGAGTGTTTTAGGCCCAGGAGAGGCTTTTTTTTTTTTAAGTAAAAGGAAGTAATCTGGCAGTCGCTTCTGGTTCACTTTCTGTTTTTATGTTTTTTTTAAGACTTCTCTTAGGCCTAATGGGACAGAGAGCAAAAATGTGGCAAAATTTTCCCCATACCTCAATGCACACACACACACACACACACACACACACACACACACACTGTGAGGGCCACAGAAATGACCCTGAGGGGTTGTGCTTTATTCAAGCCTGCTTTGCATCGTGCCCATGGACACAGCATCGCTCTTGGGATGTTATTTTATATAAAAACATCATAGTGGTTTATAAAATAGAAAAAGAAGAAAGAAAAGAAAAGGCAACAATGTACAATAAGCCATGATAAAATTGCAGTATAAAATAAAAACAGCAGCAAAAGTATTGAATTCTTATAATCTGTAAGCCATTATTATAAATAGCCTTGGGATCATTAGATTGAAAGGCAAGATATGAGTAATTAAAATACATTTCAACTGTGGCTCGGTTTTCTTGTCCTTTGTATCATGTTTATATAGCAAAAGAGTACAGAAGCTCATTGTATTGCTCATCCAACTATAATAAGAAAAGACTAGGTTGCGTTTTCACCTGCCTTGGACCTTTTGGGGATGGTGTCTGCAACCTTGGATGCTTCTTCTTAGCTTTGTTTAATACTTATAACATGATTACTCTTCTCATCCCCAATAGGAAAGAGTGGCTGCTAGGCCTCTCTTTTCCACAGATTCAGAACTGGGATTGTTGCAAAGTTTGTAGTGAAGAAAAGGAGATCTCATCAGTTTGGCTGCTTCATATCATGACGTAAAGAAGCTGTGTTCAGTTGCAGCCAAAACTAAATAACTTACATCTTGAGATAGTTAAATGTCAGGTGAATTAACACTTTATTTATCTCCTAGCAAGGTATATATGTATTGAAATTGTAGAGATTTTTTTCACAGAGGAAAAGCAGTATTAGTAAAAACTCATAAAATGCAAGTTAAAATAGAATCATAAAGTTGGAAGAGACTCCAAGGGGCCATCAAATTCAACACCCTGCTGTGCAGGAACATACATCAAAGCACTCTCAACAGATGGCCATCCAGCCTCTGCTTAAAAACCTCCAAAGAAAGAGACTCCACCACACTCTGAGACAGCATATTCCACTGCTGGACAGCTCTGACCATCAGGAAGTTCTTCCTGAGGTTTGGGTGGAATCTCCTTTCCTGCAGCTTGAATCCATTGCTCCTTGTCCTAGTCTCTGGAGCAGCAGAAAACAAGCCCATTCGCTCCTCGACATGACATCCCTTCAAATATTTAAACATGGCTATCATGTCCACTCTTAACCTTCTCTTCTACAGACTAGACATACCCAGATCCCTAAGCCATTCTTCATAGGGTATGGCTTCCAGACCCTTTACCATTTTGGTCACCCTCTTCTGAACAAGTTCCAGCTTGTTGATATCCTTCTTGAATTGAGGTGCCCAGAACTGGACACAGTATTCCAAATGAGGTCTAACCAATGCAGAATAGAGTGGTACCATTACCTCCCTGGATCTAGATAGCATACTCCTATTGATGCAGCCAAGAATCGCGTTGGCTTTCTTGGCTGCTGCATCACACTGCTGACTCATGTTCAGCTTAATAGCAAGTGACAAGGCTGTATGTACATAAATGCTTTATTTGCTTTATCCTACTTATTCCTAAAAATCAAGCCAAGTAACGCTGACCCAGATGCAGAATATTTTTGCTTTATTGAAGTTTCTGATTTCATGAAGCTAGGATCACTTGTCTTGTGTCCACAGACAACTCCCATGGCATCTGCCAACTTCTTTGCTCCTCCTAGATTCATTCATTTTTCCCCCCACCTCTCTTTGTGTGTTTATATTGGTTTACTGGGCAATTTACTTGTCTGTCTGTTTCATAACCATTCCTAACACTTCACAACACCATTTGTAACACTGAGTGTTGTGGAGTGGGGAAGAAATGGAAAACTAGGAGGAAGAAGAGGAGGAGGACAAATCCTGAAAGCAAGTATGGCTGGAAGGAATCCCATACGGTGACATATTTCCACATAGGAACAAACTTTGTATGTTGGTAGAATGGTAACAGTCTTACAATCACTGCTATTTTAGTGCACTTCACTTAATCCAAACATTGGACTAAACTGGGTCTGGACTGTTGCACTTCTTCATTTAATTTTCAGTGTTGTCTGTGTTCCTTGAATTTTTTCTCAATCTGATATAAGAAAGGGGTGGTTAGATAAGAAGCCTGGAAGAACATTTTAAATCTTTTTTTTTTTTTGGAAAAAAATATTAAAGATTTTAATTAAAAATAAAAAAAAAATCCCCCTCCCCACTTCCAGGCTTATTTTCCAGTTGAATCTGCATATTTACATTCCATTCATACATAGTTACTACTTGCTCAAAGAATGTTACATCTTTCATCATTACACAATTCCTTTGTTACATTGTCTTGCTACCTTGTTACATTACTTTGTTATATTATCTTAGTACATTGTTACTTTAGATCACTTACAAACTTACTTTATTCTTTTCTTGTACTATATCTTTATCCAATCTCTCCATTCCCTTTCAAAGTTCTGGATAGGTTTATCTCTCAAAGAAAATATTAACTTTTCTGTCTCTACTATATCCAGGACTTTTGATTTCCATTCTTCTATATCAACATATTTCCTTTCTTTCCAATATTGCGCATATATCCACCTTGCAGCAGTTATGGAACATTTTAAATCTTAATGCTGCTTTACTGTTTATTAAACTTGCATTCTACCTTTCTACCAAATGGTGCCCAAATGATTTTGTCTACTTGGAAATTCCAATTAGTGACTTGAAATAGTATTTCTGTCTTCTGTGTGCTTTACTTTGTTATTTTTAAGATGAGCATGTTTCCTCAATTAAGAGGTATAAAGGAGCTTGTGCATGAATATGAAATAAATATAAAAAATACTGATGCCCCACTAAAATAACTCATATTACCAGTATTGGCTAGTTTTTAACTGTTCTGAATTTGATCTAACAAGACATATTGACAGGGCTGAAAAGAACAATTTATTTTGCTAAGTTAAATGTTTCTTATGAGCCCCTTTGGGCACAGTCTACTGTGAAAAAAGCATAGTAAAAATTGTAAATCTAATCTTAGTGATAATAACAGTGATAAGCCTGTGTTTTTCAGAATCAGGTAGCTGTACAATTTGTTAATAGCCTGTTGGAATTCTTCAGTGAGAATATCACCAGTGGAGAATGAAGTTTTATGGAATCAGCTTCCTGTCACCAGAATGGAACTTTCCTGTCAAAGCAAGGCCAGTAGGGGAGCATTAGGTGTACTCAGTCCTTGGAGTATGCTCACTCGAGAGGTATCAACAAGCCGGGCTTCTGGGACTTCTCTTTATGCACTCTACAAAAATTCCTAAAGGCAAAATGACCTGAGAAGTAGCTCCAGAGAATACTATTTCTGGAAAACATTTATTTGCTGGCCTTAAGTAAAATTCTGAGATGAGAAGTGAATTGCAAGTTGTCTTAAGAATTAGAGCTTAGAACATTTACTTTTTGAATTACAACCCCAAGAATCTACTGGTCAACCTGCCTGTACTTTCTGGGGATTTGGGGAGTTGTAGTGTTAAAAGCCACTTCCTGTCTTCAGTAGGAAAGGCAGAAGTAGATATCTCACTTTTCTTTTGTAATGTATAATAATTGGATTGTAAAGTCTGTGCAGTCCCTACTAACCTACTGTCAGTATAATTTAGGTTTGTAAAATTGCCTGCAGTGCAATGGTGGCAGCTTGGTTCAAATACAGCTTTTAAAAAGTTTTCTAGAACATCTGGAATCACATTTGCCTGTACAACCTCAATTCTCATAAAGGAGCTACCATTAGAAATTTGACAGACATTCTCTCACAGTTGGAGGGTATCCACCATGTTACAGTGATAATATGTCTTTAAAGGATGTTATGAAGCTAGTTTAGTCTGAAGTTTTCTCTCTAAGGTCTAATTTGATCCACAAAACCTCCCATTACTCTTGGAAATGGTGAAAGAGAAAACATCTATTTTGGCTGCCAGAACACAGATTGAGTACTTGCTTGGTAACTTGAATAAAAATACCTATTATAAGCTTTTTACAACTGATGGAAAAACCAGGTGTGCAAATATAGGGTTCCTTAATACCCTCTTTGCTTTAATCTCATAGTAAGACCGTATTTAATACACTTGCCACTTGGCACAGTGGTTGAAGAATTTGCATCCAAAAATCTACTGATGTCAACTTTGTTATCTGAAGTGCTCTGGTACTTACAGAAAAAGGTGGAATCTGGCTAGTAAGCAAACATAACCACAGGATGTTCAAGAAGAGGAGTGAATTAACAAGATACTGTAATGGCTGTAACCATTCAGTAAATTTGATTACACATCTAAGGCCTTTATATAGATAGGGCCACAAACTCACCACATCCTGGTCTCTTGAAGAAATAAATGATTTCAGATCTGCCCCTCAGTTTTAGCCTTCATTTTCAATTGTCTGCTTAAATGAATTTGTAAATTAAATATTTGCTTTAATGGGTGGTTGTTTGAGGATGTGATGAAGCCTGTCACCATGTTGAGCCTGTTTTGTGCTGGTTTCCATTTTTAACCGTGTATGGGGAATAGGAGAAACTACCCTGATTAGTCCGTCTCTTTACTTATTTCTTTATTTACTTAATGCTTATTCTAACTGCAACAAGGAACACCTCTTTCTTTGATTCTACCAGTTCTCTGACATCATGCATTTTTGCTTTCCCTGTGATCACTCTGAGTTACAAAATGCATTTACAAAACACCTGAGACAGACAACATTCTGTTGCAATCCACACCTCTCAGATAATTTATTTCTGAATCACACTTCTGCACCCCATTCATGTGACTTTAGACATGCTGCAAACACTGAAGGTTAGAATTGGCTACCGGCCACTTGACATTAGTCAAACAATAATCCATAAATCTAAAAAAAGTCATTTGTGTTGAGATTTAAAATCCTAGCTGCATCATGAGATTGTGATGTTTGCTACATTTAATAATGATACCTCCCCCCCCCCCGTATAACACCAACAGTTTTTCCTGTATAAAATCTAGCTTGATAAATTTGCTAGGCGGGTGTATCCCTGGGTTATGGAATAAAGACCTTAGAAATGCTGTCTACTTACTTGATAGTGTGGTTTTGAATTTTTGGTTTCTTGTTCCAAATCTAGCACTCTTGTCATACTGGCTGTCAGTGTGCTGACTATCCTACCACTGCAGCACATTCTATTTTCTAGCTTTAATCGATGATCCATGATCATAATTAGCTTGAGTTTAACCAATTTGTATATGCAAGAATTGTGAGCTTTGTTCCATTCTAGTACTTAGAATAAATTCCTCAGTTTTAAAAGTATGTCTTTTGTTTTCTGGTAGGGGGATGTTGAGGTCCCTGACAGAAAACTGAAATATATAATGTAAGTTCGAAGTCTACTTAACCCACCTCTTACTGAGAATTTTTACATTTTGGAACAAACATAAGTAAGCTTAGAGCTTGGTATTTTTACATATATATTATATCACCTACAAAGCTTCTTTGAAGAACAATACTTAAATAGTAATGAACGGCTTGAGCATCCTTTATTTAAAGCAACTTAACTGCTTCACCCTGCTCCATCCATTGTGTACATTTGTTGCAACAATTGAAGGAAACCTGTCTTTCTGGATTTATTTTGTGATGCAGTCTACCATAAGGCAGTCACAATATTTGGATGGCTACAGTCGCTATTGTCAATAAATACAATTGTTTACTGTCTCTGTAATGTTTCTCCCATTTTCCATTGCATTCATCATGTGTCTTTTAAACCATCTCTGAGCTTTAGACAGGCATTACGCATTGTGGTCTTTTGTGTAACAGTCACTTTAAGTGACACATAATTATTTACTTTTTTTTTTGTTGCAGAGCAGAACAGCATGTAAACCAGTCCCTTTTAATGGGATAACTATCAACAGCTGAAATTTTTTTTGCCTTTCCAACCACTTAGGGATGTTTATCTTGCTTTGTCATTTCATTATCAGCAAGGAATGGCTCACACCCACTCTTGTAGATTTTTTACTCTTTTTGATTTAATCTCATTTTCATTTGCATTCTGCATAATCAGTCTGGTACACTTATATTTTGCTTTTGTTTTTGGCCTTTCTGTCTGCCTTATGCTTATGTTCTTTGTGTATCCACCAGCTAAGCGTAACACTTCGTACATTTGACAAACTGTCATCTGTCCCACAAAAGTGTATTCCTTGTTTAACTTGCTAGTTGTGATCTTGTGATATTCATATATGTGTGGAACTGAAGAATTTTTAGATTGCATACAATAATTGTGCATTATATATTTCTACTCAATATTGTAAATAGGATGTTGGCAAGTGGAAATTCAACACACTGTAGTTTAAACATTGAACCTCTTTCAAGTGGTAGGACTCAACTGTTTTCGTAGACAAAAAGTGGAATAATGTAGGGAGCTGAATTGTCCAAACTACAGGGGAAGAACTATGAGATAGGACTATAGCATTAGATTGGAACTGAAGTGTAGCAATATATGTTTGCTAATGCCTCACCAAGGAGTGTGGTTGTTTCCTTATGACTGGGGGTGTTTCCAGAAGGGGCTCAGTCTACTGATCAGAAGGCATCGTGCAGCAATTTCAACCCCCCCTTAACTTTTCCCCATAGTTATCAAAATATTGGTCAAACATGGGGCTACAGAGGGAAGAATGCAATGTCAGATGCCAGTGCCCTTGTGAAACTGTATCTGAGGCAGGGTGACTGCACAATGAAAGCATCATCTGGAAGCATCTTGTCTCCACTGGAGCACTTGCTACCAAAGCTATGAATCATTCCTGACCCTTACCAGATATATCTGTATTGATTTCCCTTATGCATTTGGGGATTACATTTGATGAGTCCAGCATACATGGTCATAATTTGATGCCATAATGATACCAGAAAAGGATTGCCTGCTCACTCTGGAAGCCAAAATTGGGAAATTAATACTAGCGGGCAGATGTAGAATATGTCTTCAGATTTATATATAATCTGATATAAATTTACTGGCTTGCCAGAACAAAATCCATCATCTGTAATTTTGTTTTGTAACTGATCCCTAGTACTTAACATCAGTATGTTAAACTCTGTCACTTGTATGTGCTGCCTTAAAACAGGAAATGGGCGTTGAAATTGTTTAACTGTTGCTGCTGATTTAATCAGAATCTCAGGGTGTGCAGTAATTTTTTGCAGGTACTGAAATTACTGTAGACACTACTTTTTTCAAAAGCATTTTTAGTTTTACCAGGATACAGAATTTTCCTCTCTCCTTGAAACTAAGTCACCAAATCTTACAGAATTAAATGGTTGCCATGGGTACTCTTTAACAGCTACCTGGTAATAGGTTGCAAGTGCAGTCAAATGAGGTTGTTTAGCTCTGGAAATGAAGAGGATAATTTTGGCTTCTATGCAGCTGTTGTTGTATTTTGTAGAGCATGTTGCTATGGCATTGATTGCTGCAAGCAAAGAAAAGTTGAAACAAAATCTGAAAATATAGGTCTATAGTGCCTGCGTTAGTTCTTTATAATACCATAAGTATTTTGTTGTTTGCCATGACAACCTTGAGTTCCTGTTAGCCTATTATACTTCAGCATGACACTTTTGAAATATTGTTGCTGTTGTTGTGTGTCTTCAAATTGTTTCTGATTGTGGTCCTCAGGTGAACCTGTAACAGCGTTTTCTGGGGCTGAGAGTGTGTGATGTGCCAAAGATCATCCCGTGGGTTTTCATGACTGATTGAGGAATTGAACCATGGTCTCCAGCATCTTGAAACACTATTATAATGACATATATTTTGTTGGTTGCTCTCAAATGGGATTAAGACATATTCCTTAATCATTGTTCATTTGTTTTGCTGGGATCTCCAAGTGTTAGAGTAGGTATGTAAAGAAAAAGAGAAAATATATAATTTGTAGAAGGGCATGAATGGTATAGTATGGCTGTTCAGGCTACATTCATCCTTTATTTATTTATTTATTTACTTACTTACTTACTTTATTTATAGCCCACCTTTCTTCCAAGACTGAGACTCAAGGTGGCTTTCTTATTGTTGTGTGGCTACAAGTCATTTCCAGTTTACAGAGACCCTAAGGTGACCCATTACAGGGTTTTTGGGGCTGAAAGTGTGTGATGTGCCCAAGGTCACCCAGGTGGGTTTCCACAGCCAAGTGGGGAATCAAACTCTAATCTCCAGGGTCATAGTCCAACACTCAGACCACTATACCACACTGGCTTACATATTAAAAAGAGTTCATTTAAAAACATACAACAAGAACATTAAAACCGAATTAAACCATTAACCATATTAAAAACATACAATCTAAAAAGATTTTAAAAGTTTAACAGCCTTTGTTAAAAACTTTCAGTTCCAAAAAAATATCGGAATGAGAAGAAATCTTCCTCTGCAAAATGTAGAATTGGCAGCCTCTTCCCTTTCTTGTCTTTAAATGCACTTACAGAATAGGAGCTCAACAGCTTGGCAGGTTCTCTTCACAAAGTTTGTCGAAACAAGAAGTTGGGGCAACCGGTTACTAATCTTCTTTGCTTGGAAGTGTAGGGCAAATGCAATGCTCAGTTGTTGGCTTTGCAATTATATGTGCTTGTCATTCTACCTCCTTCTCTGCTGAGCTATGTAGGCATACAAGCCCTACCAGCATCTGCAGAGCTTGGAAGTTTAGATCTGGGATGACTAATCTCCTGGAAATGGTCTTGGATGTCCAAGGAGTATTTATTTAATCTATTTGGTAGTTCTTTAAGAACCAAACTAAAAATACAGATCTTTCTGCCAGCCTGCAGCTATATTGCACAATACCCTATCCCTTGTACATCATCCCTGGCAGGTAATATTTCTTGTCTAATCCTGAATAGATAGTGAAAGATTATACCATACATACTCCTTGATGGAGAGGGGATGGGAATTGTACTGCTTTCCAGAGGGTGTTGAATTGTAGCTCCCTACAGTGCTAGCCAACATGGCCAGTACTGTGGAATGCTAGTAATTGCAGTACAACCACATTTGAATGGCCAGAAAATTCCCATCCCTTTCAATAAATTTTTGAGCCCAGTACTTTATAACATTATGAAATATGAAATGCTGAGAGCTGTATTTCTAACCACTGGACATATGAAGTTTGAGCATGGAGATCTCAATGCTGCTTTTAGTACTCAAGTTAGAATTCTCATGTGGTAAGCACTGAAATGTGGGATGAGTGCTAATTATGAACAATATTTTCCAAGCATTGGAACAATGAATGTCCTTTTTTTATTCACAGATCTTGATGCTGTTGCAATCGGCTTGGTATTTCTGTTTTGCATTTGAAACAGGACCGATGAGTAATGTGTCCCTATTTACTGGAATAAAATAAGAGCATTTATGTTTTAATGTTGCAGACATTTTATAGTACAGCTTGATACCTTATAACATTTCACTAGAGATGTCTCATGGTTTTCTTTTAACAAATGAAGGTGCTAGTACTACTGGTGCATTGTGATCTACCTCTGTGCATACTATTAGTGATAAGAAAACAGCATCATTGACTGTATAGTACATCTGATTTTAATGCCTGTAAGTATCTATTATTATTCCCCTTGTATGTAGTGCAGACAGTGGATGCAACTAAAAATTTCCCCAGTGTAGATAACTTGGCTGGAAGAGTGTCTCAGATGCCTCAAGATGTTATGTTCCTTATGGGGAAGCATAGACTGGCTAGGCTTTCAGATGATACAACTCTTTTTTAGGGCTATAGCATTCTGTGCATAATGTACCAGATACTGAAAGTATGAATTCTTGTGATTGCTGCTGTCTTATTATTCTGAGAATCCAGGCATTTATCTTTGTTCCTGTTACTGGCTCTAGAAAGTTAGTTTCTTTTTGCACAGCCTGCTAAACATTCCCCACATGAAGCTTTTGCATGTAGAGATCAAAATACAGTTTTGGATAAGTTAATAGGAATTGGTAAACTGGTGTTGAATGCAATCCTTGCACTCAATAATCATAAAACCACTTTCCCCCACAAGACCTCACTTCAAATATCTGAGGCAGAGCTGTTAACATCTTGTAAATACTAGCAGTGCTGACTGATACTACTAAAGAACCAAAGTAAATGTTGTAAGAACAGCTGGTGTTGGAATAGTAAACAGTGGTAAACGCCTTAAGTGGAAGACATGAAATGCTTTTGCAATGTGTTCATGAGGCTCATGTGCAAACTCACATGAGAAAACTTTCCAGTACTTGTACAAAGGTTTGATCTCTTTACTATGCCAAAATATTTTCCTTATTCAGGCCTCAGGACATATCCAATGTATTATTTTAGTCTTGGAAAATTACAAGGAAGGATACCTTGGAGTAAAGTGAAAATAAGACTCCAGTTACAAGAGCCATCTCAAGAGAGACTCCCATCTTGTGACTAATTATGGCCCATGTATGTGTAACATGTTAATCATAAACATTTCTCTGGTCTCCAAAAAGAGGTTTTTTTTGTTTCCTGTTGCTGTTACTGTTACATTGATAGAATGGGCTTGTTGTGCTGCTGTTCTTTGCTAGCTGGTCAAGTGTGTTTGTGTGTGTGCACATGCATGTGCTATTCAAAATTTTATTTTATTTTGGATTGAGAGGGTTTTGGAATGTGTATTTCTCTGTAGGTATTGTTATCAGGGCCAACCCAAGACATTTTGCTATCTGAAAGCAACAAATGGCACCATTTCACCACCCAGGTGAAAATGAGTAGTGCCCAAAAGTCAACCAGGTTATTGTAATTTTGTAATTTCTCCAGTGAGCACTTTTGCACCTAAGACTGTGTTGCACCTTCACCACACTTAAAACCTGCTGACTGAGGTGGACACCTCACTCTATTTTGATCATAGGACTATCCCTATTTATTATTGTGGTAGGTGAGTGGTACCAAGAAGACAGTGAGTGGTTACAGTTCTGATCCCTCTTCATATTGATTTTTTTTCTTCAGGTTACAGCTTGTAAAACACGCTTTTATTCCATATAGTTACATTTAGTTTTTGGCCAACAGTCCTAGGTAGTCTCACCAACCATGTAACTATACGGTTTAATCATCTTCTGCATTTCTGTCATGACTTTTCATTAAGCAACCTACAACTGCAGTCCTGTGTTGTGTGTTAAGTAAAAGGATTGATACCATATTTTCTTATCTCATAATAAGACATTTGGCTTGTGAGCCTGTTATTTGAAAGGTTGAACTGCAGTGTGTCTCTTTCTTATTCTGTGACTCCGTTGATTTCAGCTCTGCATGAATAGATTCTTGTATTAATTGGTGGCCTTTCCAGTGGTGTATAATCAGGAGTGCCCTCCAGATGTTACAGGCAGTAACTCCTGTAAACCACGTTCATTGCTGATACTGGCTGGGATACATGGGAATTACAGAATACAGCAGTACCTGGCTTGCATTAATCACAGGGTAAATGATAATTAGATTTTAAACCACGGAATGATCTGAAGACATGTGGTGCAGTTCTGTTGCCGAAGCTAAGCAGATCTGACCTTGTAAACTTCCTTGATGGAGGGCCAGCTGGGAACCATTGGGAAGTCCCTCTGAGCTACAGGAAGACAAGGGTGTAAATAGTAACCTCCTCCTGTTGCTAATATGATCTGATTTTCACATGTCCTAATATATCATAGAGGAAATGTTTGATCTCTTTCCTCAAGCTAATTCAAAACTGTATTTTTTATATGCAGTGTGTTTTTATAGTAGAGGAAGAGGATATGTATGCTGCCAGAAACAGGGTTTATTATTTATTGTTATCCTGTCTAACGGATTGATAATTTGGGTTTTTTTTATATTCTTTACTTAATCTAATTTTAAAATTTTCTCCATCATTATAAAGACTATTTACTTACCCTCTGTTTTCCAGAGATAAAGAGCCTGTGAATTTCACCCAGGTTGAAGACATATGAATTTATATGCCTGGGATTTTGTGCTTTCAGAAATGAAGGAGCAAACTTTTCTGCGTTTCCTAGTTCCACTGTGCTGAGGGGCTACTCCAGGTTAAATCTGTTACCATCTTATTACCTGCAGAAAGATTGGTTTGAGAGTTTAGAAATTCTTTCCTCTTCCAGTGCATCTCAAGATACCATGCTGACAACACAAATTTAAAACAAGGTCTTTGTTTGTTTTCTGTTTGTTCTGCCTATTTTTATTTATTCTTATTTATTTATTTAAAGTATTTCTGTATTACCTCCAAGCCCTCAAGGGCTCCCATGATGATGAACAAATAAAAACCAATTAAACAATGCAAAGATTTTTTTAAAAAACACATTAAAAATTCTTTAAAAACTCCTAAAAGCAGTCTAAAGATAATCCTAGTTTTGAAAGCTAAAATAGCAATTTCAAACACTGAATACCACCAGAAGCTTAAAAAAGATGGGGCCAGCCTAACATCTTGCCTGGTGAAGAAGAGAACTGGAAATCTCAAAAGCTGGCACACATTTTGTTTCATTTTGTTTGAGCTCATAAAGGACTAGGTACAGTAATTTAGATTTTGGTATGAAAATTGTTCTCTCTACCATGAGAGGTGCACACTCATATGTAAAAGATTCAACAGTTCTGTTTTTAGCAAAGTGTGGCCAGTTTTATAGAATAGATAGCCACTAATCCTGTTGGATATAAACACGGTAGTTAATATAGTTGCTTCCAAAAGTTGCTATTAGTACTGTGAATCTGGAAATACAGTGGCCCTTGATATCCACTAACCTCCCCCCTTTGTGGATACTAAGATTCCTGGGTACTCGTACAACGTACAACAGTTTAGTAATATAGTGTCCCTTATATAAAATGACAAAATCAAAGTTTGCTTTTTGGATTTTTCTTTTTCTTTCTTTCTTTTTAATGGGAATATTTTCAGTCCCTAGTTGGTTGAATTTGTGGATACATAATCTGTAATATGGAAGGCTAACTGTACAAGAATTTGTGTGTTTGCCAGATTTGTACCCGAGGCCTGTAAATTTCTACAGCAGGAGGAGTTATGTTCTGCTACACGCCAGTGTGATTATTTCCCAGCAGTGGTTAACCCTCCAGATTTCAAGTGTCCTTTTGGCTGTTCTGAATAATGTCTGAGGTGGACTGGACAGTTGTCAAGTTGGAAAGCAGCTTTAAAGCCAGCTTTGTTCTTTTCCAGCCCTGCTTTCACTGAAATTCAATTGGACTATGGAATCTGGCCCTTGCATTTTAGGACAGATTAATTCTAACCTGATACCATGTGTGTTTGGGAGAGTTTTTGTTTGGAAGACATCCAGATGCTGTGTGGCAGTAAGCCAAAACACTTTAGCATGCTGTGCTGTGTCCTGGAGCTGAAAAGCTGAAGGGTAGCTTTTGTCTTTCTTTTTGTTTGACAGGAAGGTACAACTGCATGTAGGTATAGTAACATAGAACATTGAGGAAATCATTCATGTATCAGTATCTCTTCAATGAAATAATTGGGACTAGATGTTGAATTGTTTAGTGTAATATTGCAGAAGCCAAATTTTAGTAACTACAGTCAGCCTTCCACAGTTGCAGGTTTCATTTTAGTGGATTTGATTATTCATGGATTATTTGCTGTTACCTCTGCTTCCTCCCTATGCCATTTTTAATAGGGATTGCAAGCCTTGTGAAACTGAGAAACTGCCAACGAGGCTTGTAAGTCCCTATTAAAAATGGTGTGGGGCAGCAGTGGAGGAGGCAGTAAGCCTCACCAGCCACCCACTTCTGCCTTGTGAAGGAACCCTGATGCCTCAAACAAATCCACAGTGTGGTTTTGGAATATGGTTTGTGAGGGCCTAGAGTTACTCATGATTTTTTCACTTTCATGGGGGTCCTGTGTGCCTGACCCTAGTGAATGTGGAGGGATGACTGTATTCAATAAATGAGCAGGCAGGGAAAGGGTTTAGAGAGAACTTTTCCCCTGGCCTTGATAACACTGCAGGGGAGAGAGGGGGAAATTGGCCATCAGTAGTTGTGACATCACTTCAGTACAAAGCTGGTTAGGGCTCCTGATATGAAAGTCTGGTTAGGATAGGGAGGGGTAGGAAACTCTGGCCCTCCAGATTTTTTGGTATTATGGCTTTCATTATCCATTGGAAATGATTGCTGGTAGAATTTGGAGTCCATCAGCATCTAGAGGGCCACAGGTTCCTTGCTTCTGGCTAGCAGATCTAAGTGTCAAACTACATAAAAGCTTAGACTAAAATGACACATTTTCTCTTGGAGCAATAGAAATCATTGAATCACACATTCTAGAGCATAATTTTCTTTTGTGTGTTATGTGCCTTCAAGTCACCTGTTGACTTAGTAATTGCATAGTTTTCTTATGCAAGGATTATCTAAGATCCTTGGTATCCTTCCTAGAATCATAGAATCATAGAGTTGGAAGAAACCACAGGGGCCATCCAGTCCAACCCCTTGCCATGCAGGAACCCACATCAAAGCACTCCTGACAAATGGCCATCCAACTTCTGCTTAAAAATCTCCAAAGAAGGAGACTCCACCACACTCCAAGGCAGCATATTCCACTGCTGGACAGCTCTGACCATCAGGAAGTTCTTCCTGAGGTTTAAGTGGAATCTTTTTTCCTGTAGTGTGAAATTTTCCTATAATTTCCTCTGTCAATTTCTTCGTTCAAAAACTAGTCTACAGTATGTGGTATTCATTGGTGGTCTCCCATCCAAGTATTAACCAAGGCTGACCCTGCTTAGCTCCCAAGATCATAGGATCATAGAATTGCAGAGTTGGAAGAGATCACAAGGGCCATCAAGTCCAACCCCAGCCATGCAGGAATACACCATCAAAGCGTTTCCAACATGATGCTTCCACAGGTTCACTCAGAGAAACTTTGTTACAACTTTTACTTCCTCTAGATAGTCAAGTTTGACTGTCTTCTCAGAGCTCTGCTGGGGCTGTGTCTGACCCCAGTGGGGCTGATCTGAGTACCTCACTAAACCATCCAGTTGTGGTAGTAGCAATGGGCTGTGTGCAAAGGGCAGGTCTGATGGGGTCTGGTCTGATGCCTTTAAGTTTTGGCTTTTGGAAAAAGCTGCCATTTCTGGTTGCCAGAAAGCAATATAACTTTACAAGCGTGAAAAGTTGAGAATGTTTGTCTATTTGTTATAGTCTGCTTTTCAGACTCACTCTAAATTCATGTAACACCATGAAAATAACTATGTAATATTTAAAAACAAGACACAACATAGCAGCTTTTAAAGGACAAAGAGATACAGCTTTACAGACTAAAGCCATGCTAGAAGTCAAGTTTTTGTGTGTGTCTGTTTCACTTAATGGGCATCTAAATACAACTAAGGGAGGAATCAGGCAAATTTCCTTGGGTAGGGAGTTCACAACCTGGGCATGGCAAGAAAATAGGTTCTGTCCTGTTTTCCTGTCATTCATAGAATCCAAAAGGTTGTCTTCACCTGACAATCTGAGTGGAAGGGATTTTTTTTATAGAAAGAGGTTGTCCTGTAGTTTTTTTGTTGTAAAGTCAGTTAGGACTTCAGAGACTGCAAAGTATGTGTGGTGTAGGAGTTGGGTTCTGGAATAGGGCTTATGAGATCTAGGTTCTTGTCCACTTAGGCCATTTCCACACTAGACTGTTATAGTGCTATTATTCCACTTTCAACATCCTATGGAATCCTTTGAGGCCCCTCCCGAAACTGAAAACCCCAGGATTCCATAGGATGTTGAAAGTGGAATAATAGTACTATAACAGTCTAGTGTGGAAATGGCCTCAGTTGTAAAAGTCATTGGTTGAGCTTGGGCTCATTATTCTCATTCAGTTTGACCTATCTCACAGAGTTGTGAGAATGAAATGAATTGGAAGAGTCACATATGTTGCCTTGAGCTCATTAGAGAAAGATAAAATGCAAATACAACTTATAAGCAACACTCAGTACTTTGTGATAAACCTGAAGAGAAGCCAGAAGCTTATAAAGTTTGTAAAGCAACAGAAGTTGCATGCCCCTTCCCAGAGATTCCTAAAGCGATCTGTGTTTTTCTGTGATTTGAAGTCATGAAAAAAAGAATATCTGGAATCAAGGTGAGTTTGAGTTAGGACAGTTAACCTCTTTTATGATCTAATGCCTCTTTGCTCTCTCTAGACTCCCAGTTTTTGCATGTGTTTGTGTTTGTATGTGTGTGTGCCTTCAAGTCAGTTACAGAATTATAGAGACCCCATGAATTTTATAAGATTTTCTTAAGTAAGGAATACTCAACGGTGGTTTGCCAATTCCTTCCACTGAAATACAGCCTGGCTGTTTTTTGGATGGGAGACTGTCAATGAATACTAGTATTCATTAACAGTCTCCCATCCAAATACCAACCAGAGCTGAGCCTGCTTAGCGTCTAAGATCACACAGGATCTTGTGTCTCTTATTTCAACATTCTACAAGACTTCAGGATGGAATGCTAAATGGTCTGAACATGTATCTCATATTCATTTATTGGAAAAAATTGAATATAGATTTTTTTATAGGGCCATGAAACAGAGATCCACACTCGTAGCCTGACCTTAGTATGATTCCTATGGTCATAGCTTTCTCTTAAACTCAGTGCAATATCAGAGATAACCCTTCTGCTTTAATTGTCTGTCTTGAAAGTTGAAGGGATGAGCGATTGTTGGCTGCATCTTTGTTTTCATAGAATCATAGAAATGTAGAGTTGGAAGAGACCACACGGGCCATCCAGTCCAACCCCCTACCATGCAGGAACACCCTCAAAGCACTCTCAACAGATGGCTATCTAGCCTCTGCTTAAAAACCACCAAAGAAGGAGACTCCATTACACTCTGAGGCAGCATATTTCACTGCTGGACAGCCCTCACTGTGAGGAAGTTCTCCCTGAGGTTCAGGTGGAATCTCCTTTCCTGCAGCTTGAATCCATTACTCCTTGTCCTGGTCTCTGGAGCAGCAGAAAACAAGCCTTCTCCTTCTGCTACATGGCATCCCTTCAAATATTTAAACACGGCTACCATGTCCCCTCTTAACCTTCTCTTCTGCAGACTAAACATACCCAGCTCTCTAAGTCTATCCTCATAGGGCATGGCTTCCAGGCCTCTCACCATTTTGATCGCCCTCCTCTGGACTTGTTCCAGCTTGACCATGTCCTTCTTGAATTGGGGTGCCCAGAACTGGACACAGTATTCAAGATGAGGTCTAACCAAAGCAGAGTAGAGTGGTACCAGTACCTCCCTCGATCTTGACACCATACTCCTATTGATGCAGCCGAGAATTGCATTGGATTTCTTGGTTGCCGCATCACACTGCTGACTCATGTTCAGCTTGTGGTCTATTAAGACTCCTAGATCCCTTTCATACGTACTGCTATCCAGCCACGTGTTCCCTGTCCTATATTTCTATATTCGATTTTTTCTACCTAAGTGTAGGACCTTATGCTTCTCTCTGTTGAATTTCATTTTGTTCGCCTTGACCCAGCTCTCCAATCTATCCAGGTCATTTTGAATTTTGATCCTGTCCTCTGGCGTATTAGCAACCCCTCCCAATTTGGTATCATCTGCAAATCTGATGAGCATGCCCTCTATTCCTTCATCCAAGTGGTTGATAAAAATATTGAACAGCACTGGGCCCAGGACAGAACCCTGTGGCACCTCGCTAGTCACTTCTCTTCAGGATGAAAAACAGCCATTCGTGATCACCCTTTGGGTTCGGTCGGTCAACCAATTACAAATCCAATTAACAGTAGCCCTGTCCAGCCCGCATTTTACTAGCTTCTTTGCAAGAATATCATGAAGAAAGGCCTTGTCAAAGGCCTTACTGAAATCGAGATATGCTACATCCACAGCATTCCCTTCATCTATCAAGCTAGTAACTCTATCATAAAAAGAGATAAGATTAGTCTGGCATGACTTATTTTTGAGAAATCCATGTTGACTTCTCATGATTACCGGGTTGCTTTCTAAATGATTAGAAACTGACTGCTTAATGATCTGCTCCAGGATCTTTCCGGGTACTGATGTCAGGCTGAGTGGGTGATAATTATTTGGGTCCTCTTTTTTCCCCTTCTTGAAGATGGGGACAACATTTGCCCTCTTCCAGTCTGCTGGAACTTCTCCTGTCCTCCAAGATTTCTCAAAGATTATAGCAAGCGGTTCCGAAATGACCTCTGCCAGCTCTTTTAATATCCTAGGATGCAGTTCATCTGGCCCTGGAGACTTGAATTCATCCAGTGTGGCCAGGTATTCCTGTACCACCTCTCTACCTATTATGTGCCTCATTTCCCCTGCTTCCTCCCCTGCTCCCCAACCGCCAGGTTGAGTGCTTGTATCCTTCTGGGAAAAAACTGAGACAAGGAAGGTGTTAAGTAGTTCTGCCTTTTCTCTTCCCCCTGTTAGTAATTTGCCATTTTCTCTGCGCAGCGACCCTATCGTCTCCTTTTTCCTTTTGCTGCGGACATATTTTAAAAAGCCCCTTTTATTGTTTTTAATGTCTCTGGCCAGCCTAAGTTCGTTCTGTGCTTTAGCCTTTCTGACCTCCTCCCTACATCTCCTGGCTACTTGCTTAAATTCCCCTTTGGTGGTTTCCCCCTTCTTCCATTTCCTGTACATGTTTCTCTTTACACTTAGCTCAGCCGAGAGTTCTTTGGTCAACCATTCTGGTTTCTTCAGATGCCCTCTATTTTTCCTCCTTATTGGCACAGTTTTAGACTGTGCCTCCAGTATCTCCCTTTTAAGGAACTCCCATGCCTCCTGAACTCCTTTCCCTTTCACTATTTTTGACCACAGAATTCCAGCCAACAGCTCCCTAAGTTTACAGAAGTCCGCTTTTTTAAAATCTAAGATGAGTGTCTGGCTACACTTCTCTTCTCCTTCCCACTGAATGCCAAATTCCAATAGGGCATGGTCACTCCCCCCTAAAGATCCAACCACTTCTACCTCATTAACAAGGCCATCCCTGTTGGTCAGGATCAGATCTAGAATATTTGATCCCCTTGTGGCCTCTTCCACCTTCTGGACCATGAAATTGTCTGCAAGACAAGCAAGAAACTTGCTGGACCTTGTTATGTTGGCAGAGTTTGACTGCCAACATATATCCGGGTAATTGAAATCTCCTATTATTACTGTATCTCTCCTTTTTGAATGTGCAGTCATTTGGTTGAGGAAGGCGTCATCAAAGTCCTCAGTCTGGGTTGGAGGTCTGTAGTAAACCCCCACCAGAATATCCCTATTGTTTCTTGCTCTTTTAAATTCTTTCCCAGATGCTCTCGACCTGGTTTTCTGGATTTAAGTCCTGGATCTCTTCACAGGTGAAAACATCCTTGACATACAAGGCTACTCCTCCTCCTTTCTTGTTTGGTCTGTTTTTACAAAATAAGCTATACCCCTCTATTCCAATCATGAGACTCATCCCACCAGGTCTCAGTGATGCCTATCAAATCATATTTATTTTGTTGTACTAGGAGTTCATCTTGCTTGTTTCCCATATTCCGTGCTTTAGTGTAGGGACACTTAAGTCCCCGGGCCCTTCCTGCAAGTCCTGTACTATAGTTTCTACTCCTCCCGCCATTGGCCGCTTGTACTTCTTATCCAATATCATTTGGACCTTTTCCCCCTGCGCTCGCTGAGTCCTTGCCCTGAATAATATTGTCTCCCTCTCCAGCGGAACCTAGTTTAAAGACCTCTTAATCCTCCTTGCGAGACTGTTTGCAAAAACGTTCCTGCCAAGTTTCGTGAGGCGCAGCCCATCCCTTGCCAGAAGCCCACGTTCATGGAAATTCAGGCCATGTTCCAAAAACCCAAACCGTTGCCGGCGACACCACATGCGGAGCCGGTTGTTGACTTCTGCTATTGTCCTTTCCCTACGTGCGCCATATCCTTGAACAGGGAGGAGAGACTAAATGACCACCTGTGCACCAAGGTTCTTAAGCTTCGTCCCAATAAGCTCGTAGTCCTTTGTGATGTAGTAAAAGCTGCTCCTTGCAGTGTCACTGGTTCTGACATGAACCAAAATGAGGGGCTTCTGGTCAGTCGGCTTGACCAACCTGGTTAGCCTCTCTGTTATGTGGTTGATCCTGGCCCCAGGAAGACAGCAGACCTCTCGTTTGAGCTTCTCCGGTTTGCAAATTGCTGGTTCGGTTCCTCTGAGCAAGGAGTCTCCAACAACCAGAACTCGCCTCCTCTGAGGCTTGTCCTGGGCTCCTTGATGAGCATGTTCTAATAGGACTGCCTGGGCATTCTGTTGAGGCTGGGAGCGTTGCTCTAGTTCCTGTTGCTGAAGTTGGATTCCTTCTTGTTGACATTCTGTTCCCTCCTTGTGGTGCTCCTCATTGTTCGTAAGGCCAAGAACTTTGAAGCGATTGTGTAGGTTGAGAGTCTCTGTTACCTTCCTGGTCCTTCTACTCCTCTGTGCGACATTCCTCCAAGCCTCCGTTTCCTGGCATGGTGTGCTGACTTCCTGATCTGGCAGCTCCTCCGTGCATTTGGTCTTCTGGTAGGTCTTCTCCGCCCTATCCAAAAACTCCTCCCCTTCCCTAATAAGATGAAGATTAGAAACTTGTGCCTCTAGCTGGCTAACCTTCTCCTCCAAGAAGGTCACCAGCTTGCAGTTGGTGCAGGTGTACCCCTGAACATCTTGTGGCAAGAAAAGGAACATCCCACAAGTGCTACAGTTGACTGTGGCAGCTCTCTCACTTTCCATCCTTTGATACTACAGAGAGTAGTACAGGATGTAGTTCTAGAAAGAGTAACTGGGCTTTCTTTCTGAAATTCAGCTGTATAAGCTACGTCTGCTCTACTGATTGCCAAGGGTTAAACTTGAAGGATTGAAGTAGAGGATTGGCGTGCACCGTTGGGAGCTCCTAATAAGACTCCTCCCCCCTAACTGGCTCCTCCCCCTCGTTAGTCAGACCGTGTGCTCAGGGAGAGCACACGGTCAGCACAAGGAGACTAAACAAAAGCAAGCAAGCAGACAAACAAGCACAGCCCCACAAGCCTGTAAACACACCTGGTCTAGGATGTCTTCATAGACCCAGCTCCCCCTCTCCTCTGGGAAATTTTAAGCAATTCTGAATCTCTGCATAATTGTTGGATGATGCCTAACTCCTTTCCAGCACCAAGTTAGAAAGGAGAGATTAGACTGTGTTTGTGCTTGAAGAACTTTGGAAATGTAATGCCACCTTTCAAATGAGAAGAAGGGGAAATTAGCAGGGAGAGCTTGCCATGATGAATGTTGCAAGTGGAGTTGTGCTTCCATGATCAGTAAGGACTTAATTTCTGTTTCAGAAGGAAATACTTTTCTATCCAGCTGTTTTTGAGCCACTTACATTTCAGTATGCGACTTAGGCCCTTTCCACACAAGGGTGATACAACGCAATAGCGTTGTATTGTTGCTTTTACATCTGCACATTAAACCGGTTTGACGTTGTTCTGTTCTCCATGGTTCCGCACAAGTAGAGGTCTTAGCGTGGTTAACATCAACATTAAACTGATGTATTGTAAAAACAGATAACCCAAACCGTTTCTGCTGTGTTTTTTCTTACGTGCAGAAGCATTGTATTGATTCACACACTTGTACTAAAACATAGCAACAGTTTCTACAACTTTTTTTTTTAAATTGACCAATCAGTGGCGACAGGGTGGAGTGAGGTAGGGGAATAGGAGTTCCACGAGAATTGATGATGTGGAAGCTACAAACGATTTTCTCTGCTTTACTTCACTAGAAACCAGAGGGCGTGCAGATAGGAATTGGCATAAGTCGTAGTAAAAAACACTGCTCATGACATGCTATGAAATACTCCTCCACTCTAGTGTGGAAATGGCCTTGGTTCACTAATTTGAGTAGTTTATTCTTTGAGTATCTTTGCTGTGTCAGATGCTGAGCCCACATAACTTGTATAGCTCCACACACACAGTTCTGCATCCTCCCATCACTCAACAGCTGTCAGGTTCAGAGAAGGGCCCCTTCTGTTCTCACTTACAGCAGAGAAGGGACGACAGAGAAGTAGCTGGTCACAGCTTGGTCATAGGAGAAAGAATTGAAGGTGCACTCGTAAATAGAGTGTCCTTCTCTTTTCCTTTCCTCAGCAGCTCAGAGAAGCTGGATCTTAATGGTCTGAACTACCTTCCCACCACTCCTGTGTCCACCAATAAGTGATAGCAGTAAATGTTCCTGCAGGGCTGCCAAGTGCTAGGCAGGATAAGGCTTTTGGATGGAGTGCAAAGGCAAATGAATAGCCATCCAGAATGGGACTTAATGTGTGGATAAGTCACTAAGAAGATGCCAGCCCTTGTGTTTTAATTGTGCTGAGCTACGTCACTTAAGCTGCAAAAGGTTAATATCTCACAGATCTTGTCATAAAGAAGAAGTCATTTTTCTCACTCTCCATTTCCCTCACAGTTTTCTCTGTGAACACAAGCAGAAATTGTCTTGAGAATTGTTGTTAAAGTAAACAGGAAAGTGGAAGGGGGCTTTACTCTGAAGGACAGCTGTATAGTCCTTGTTAACTTCTACTGTACACTTCTGTCTGTGTGTGGGGTTAGTGTTTGGGCAGATAGAGCATTGTTTGTCTGGTGTTTGATAGCATTGAAAGACATAAGCAAAAGCTTGTTGTAGACACATGAAAGGAAAAGCATAGAATGTTGAATTTCCATTTAAAATCTAACATCTGTCTTGTTACAACAAGACAGTATGTGTATCAAACTGCAGCAAAGACTTGGAAAGGAAATGTGGATGAAAACCAGAAAGCACTTGTAACTAAGAAATCAGAGCCTCAAACACACATTTATTGGATCGCAAGGAATGCCAAGTGAAAGCTGACTCAGACTGTCTTGTCAAAGGTTGTCTTCTCTCCTCCCTGCCCCACCCCAAGGAAATGGTTATTGGGGAGTAGCTGTTGCTTGCCTTTGTCTCCTATGGCTTCAAGTAATTATAGCTTGGATATACTAATATTCACATCCTTGCCAAATCTTGAGAGAAAATCCGGTTAATTTTGGACTCGGTTGAGTACTGTTAATGGGGTTGTAATATGCCCCCCCCAAATAAATATTGCATGGCCAGGTGCTAGTTGGCTGGGGGTTTTGGGAAGTGAAATCTGTTTAAAAAAGAAAAGAAAAAAAGAAATCTGTTTTTTTTTTTTTGGTAAAGTCCATCTACAATTTAATGATATGTACAGTCTTTGTTTAGTTACAGATGACGACTGTTTCACGTTACCATTGTGTTCATAATTGCTGCGGCCAGTTCCAATGACCATTCTTTTGATGGCCATTATTTTGGAAGCAAGCCTCACTATACTTAGACTGGTCCTTGGATGGCAGACATGCAGTACACCATCAGAGTCATATGCAAAGTCTTTCTACCTGGGAGAACCAATGTGGTGTGAGAACTAGTATGGTATAGTGGTTTGAGTGTTAAAACTAGACCAGTGTTCAGATCCCTGCTCAGTCATAAAAACTCACTGAATGACCTTGAGTAAGTCACATTCTCTCAGCCTTAAACTAAGGCCTTGGCAAACCTTCTCTGAATAAATCTGGTCAAGAAAATTCATGGATAGGGTTCTCATAAATTGGAGTTGACTTGAAGGCACATAACAACAATAATCTTGGTATATATATATAGTCTGCCAGATCTTCACTAGCATCACCTTCAAATACCCAGGGTAACCTCCACACTGTGATGAGGCAGCAGAGTTTTTAAAAATGTTTTTTTTTTTAAAAGAAGTTGAGAATGTGGGAAACCTTAATTTAGAATGAGCTATTTTTAGAGCCCCCAATACATTTTTTGGAGATTTAATTAAAAAGCAAACAGACAGTTCCCGTCATGTTTCCTGGGGGCAATTTTGCTATATTATCTTCTCTCTCCTGTTTTATTAGGTCTAGAGAGGCTTTTTAAAATCAGAAACTAAATTTGAAATTGAATTTTTAAAAAGTAAGAAAGATAGAGGTGAGACACATTGAGGTAGCACTTCTTTCTGTGGGAGGGCAATGCAACTCACAATCTCAAACAGTTGCTTACCCCAACTTAGGTCATCATGAGACAGAATAAGGGGTACCATAATGGTGGACAAAGTATATTAAACTTTTTACTGGTATGCAATGGATTCTTCTTCAGGTTGGTCATTTTGGAATTTGGATTGGGGGCAGTAGTGCACATCTATCACTTTTCTTCTTAGAACACTTTATAATGGCAAAAATATACAGTTAATAATTCAGGAATGGGCTGCATTTAACAAAAGTATACTTCACTATTGTTTACTTTATCTTTGTTTAAAGTGTATGTTAAATATTATGGTGGTACTTGAAATCTTATTCTGTAATCTAAATATAAATTTGCCTGTGTCTTTCAACAAGAAAAACCTTAACTTCATGATCTGAGTAGAATTCTGCCAGAAGGAAACAACTCATTTTGATTTTCTGTTATATGCTAGTTATTTCAATAAGAGAGTGGCTGATTTGGCTGTTTGACAAAGAACAAACAGGCCATTGCAATATTTCAATAAATGTATCGTCCTTTTTTAACCCTTTAAAGTAAGACAAATATTAAATCAATTCAAGTTATTTGCTGAGAAGCCAAAATAATATTTTGGGCTTGTAATAAATTGTGTGGATTGGTGGTGTAAATGTGTATTTATGGGGCAGAGTAAAATGCTTCTTAGTTGAGGTTGACAATCTCTCTGTCCCTGGGAAATATGAGATATGCACATGAATATCTTATTTTGGATGTCCTATAGGCTATATTGATGAGATTGGTTGAGATGAGCCAAGTAAGCATATGCCAGAATACTCTCTTCTAATATAGTACTTCAGAGGACAGGAGTGGAATTTTGCTTGAATTCTTGTCTGTATTGAAATGCTTTATATCAAAAGTTCCAGTTATCCATAGTGAGAGCATAGCTGTTAAATCATTGGCTCAGCTCTGATCTACCTTTCAAATAAGAGTATCCTCAGTTTTGTTTTGGGCCTTTCAAAATGAAAGTTGCAGTTGTAGTTATAATTTCAGGTAAGTTTATAGCCCTGTGCAGAAATCTAGGAGCATCAATTTCTCCACCATGTTCCATGTGCTTCCTTGTTGAGTTAAACATTCTGTTTCAGAAACCTTGCCTTTTCACATTTATCTTTTCCTTGGCTGCTTGGGTATAGGTTCTTCTAGTTTTGTACTGTGTGGAATTATTAATGAAGACACTGGAGTCCCACTGTAACCATTTAAACAACAACAGATAAAGTCTATGGTGATGTTTTAGTGATTTCTTTAATTTTTTTTTACATAAACTATTCTGTGGATAGTTTTGTTAGTGTACATCTCTGTACTACTCCCACTGAATGTTCATGAATCAGATATTGGCTAAAACTGGCAATTGAACTCTTTCATTGAACTGGTAAACTTTATTACACTCAAAACTCTTTGAAGTACCGTTGAAGGAATTGATGTTAATGTAATATATTTATTCTTTGAAGCTCTGAATACCAAGGTGAATAACACTGAGGAAAGAAATGAATAAATAAATGTATAAATAGTACCTATATCAGTAAAACAAAGACAAAATAAAGGATTGCAGGTAGAAGTACTTGACAGCAGCCAGAAATGCTGGCAGGACTGACAGTATTTCTCAATTGGCATTTTTGAATACCAGTTAAGACAGGACCCGAGTGACAATTGCTACTTAGTCATATGCAAATATGGATTATCGTTTGCATTTTGGCTTCATAGCAAATCATGCTTCATTGCCTTAAACAACATTGATGTGAAGTTGTGAAATAATAGTAATAATAATATAATACAATAGTTATTTCTTATCCACCACTCTCTGTGGATTGAGGCAGTGAACAACAACAAACAACACATCACATAACATCAGTTAAAAGAGCATATAAAACTAGTACAGATTAAAATCCACCATTACTTTAAGACCCATGATTTAAAAATAATCTGGATAGATCTGCCAGAAGAGATTGGTTTTTACTGTTGATTTAAAGAATCCTTGGTGATGAAATATGATACCAGAGCAGCAGACAGAGCAGTGTCTGACAGCAAAAAGCTTTGAAAAAAGGTGAAAATCTGCATTGCAAAGAGGTGGAAGGGACTTTGTCTTCTGCAGCCACTGTTTCCTAAAAGAAAGTAGAAATGGGCAAACATTTTTTAAAAATTTAATATATTTTCAGCCCACTCACTCCAAAACAATCATACAGTAACTGACATTTCATATTGCAGTTCGCATACATTGTAAAAACCCTTGGGGATTTAATATTAGCTTCCCAGTTTCTGAGCTCTACCATTTCATTTACTTTAAGGCTTTAGACAGTTCCAGAAATAATTGGCCTGTCTTGGATGCTCATATACCTAAGTGCTAAACTCCTTCTAAACTTAAAATTTACTTGTTAGGGGTCTTGATCATGATAATTTACTTCATGACTCAGTTTCCATTTGACACCAGTACTATCATAGATTTAAATCTAACATGTTTGCTCTGCATATTGCCCTACTGGAGAGTTTGAATAGGCCCGGGAATCTGGAGCTGGCATTTTCGGTAGAGCTTCTCATTACATTTGCTATAGGGTTTGTGATATGAAGCTCTCATACAGGACCTCTTTAACTCCACATCCTATGATACTTCTGTTTAGCTTGCAAGCCTTAGTTAAACTCTTAAGCATCTTAGTTTTTTTTTTAATAAGTGCTTTTAGTCTTTGTGGATGTAGAGCTTAGTTTGCGAAATAAGGTTTTATGGCGTGTGAAACAGGGTCATGCTTCTTATTTAATTATCTAGACAAACATTTATTTTCCACAAGGTGAAGATAATTTCTATAGCATAGTGACATATTCTTCAGTGGTCAGCAGATGCATTTGTTGCATATGTGGCTTGTATGTGATGTACTTCTTGTTCTTGAGAGATTTGCAATGGCCTTCCACCTTAGACTAGATAGCTCAGTTGTGTTATTTTTAAATGGATGGTCTTGGAAGTCACTTGAAATTGTTGTTGACTTGGATTTGTTTATATCCAGGGTGGGGACCCTTTCTGGTTGCTTAGGCCTACAGCTCTCACCCAGCATGTCTAATGGTAAGGTCCACTTACATAAATCAGTTTGTTTGGGGTGATTGGAGGGACTAATTTGTAGGATTCAGATTTGTGATTTCAAGCAATGTCCTGTTGCTTTTTCTCATCTTTTACTTTTGTCCCCCTAGCCATATATATATATGGTGACACCACGACTTTCATTGGGTCTTCTTAGCCGAGGAATACTCAGAGGTGGTGTGCCAGTTCCTTCCTCTGAAATATAGCCTACAGAACTTGGTACTCATTGGCAGTCTCCCATGCAAGTACTGAGCAGGGCTGACCCTCCTTAGCTTCCAAGATCAGAAAGGATCTGGTGCTTTCAGGGGATTCAGAAATATATAGTCTACCATTAATCCCTTCCTTGGTATTTTATCACTCCTAATTGTATCAAAACTTAGTAAACTGGTGTTATGACTCAAGTGATGCTTTCTGAATGCTGAATTTCATCTTGGCATCAAAAAAGTAGTATTAGAACCCAAGCAACCAGAAGGAAACATGAGGTGAATTAGGTGCACCTGTGGAAAGGTAATTATATCAGCCTTCTCCTTTCAAGACCAGGCACTCATAGAAATCACCAGAACTACTTAACTGGGTCAGACCGAAGATTCATCTAGTTTATGTACTATATCTTCTTGTAATGATCAGCCAGAAGTCCACAAGTAGAATAGAAGGGAGATAATCACTCCCTGTTTATCCCTGTCATCTGACCTTTGAGAAGATGCTCCTTCTAGACATACAGATTTCATTTTTACTTGTCATGACAACCAGTCTTTGAAAATTATCAACCTTCTCCAACTTGATGCATTCCAACTGTTTTAGATTACCGTTCTCATCAACTTCTGGCAGCTTGGAGTTTTATTCCAAAACACTTAGAGAATGCAAGGTGTGGAAGGCTGGTAGATATCTGGAGTACAGGTGTATAAATGTACATATACTCTCATGTACAAAGATCATCTGCAAGCTAGACAACAAAATTATTGGCAGAAACTTCTATAATTTATAAATGCAAGGAACTATCATGTCCACCCTCCCCTCCCAATCATGGGCATGGCTGCCAACTAATAGCCATGGTCACCTAGATTACATTTCATTTTTGTGTATTTAGTACATGGAATGGCTGGCTCTGCAGGTAATCTTATTTAATGTCTGAATTAATCCTGATGGGTAGCTTAATATGAATGTGATGGCTAAAACATAGTAAAAGGCTAAAAAAAAAAAAAAAACCTGAAGAAAATTTGTATTGTAGCAAGGGCTAGGCAAAAGACCAGTCATGTTAAACAAATGATCCCAGAAAGCTGCAATAATTATAAAAACATCTAATCTGGTATACTTAAGCACCTCTGACTGACATTTTAAAGTGGAGCTTAGACATGCCTAACTGCTTTTGCATTATGCTGCCATTCATAGGGGTTCTGATGCCCGTGAAGTGTCATCTGTATGCAACAACAAAGGAAATCACTATATATTCAGCATCTCTTGACTGCCAGTGGGACTGCTGATCATGCTTTGGATGTTAATTTGAAACTTTGAAAATGAGTTTCGTGGGAATGAGTTTTCCACATGATTCCGCCCCCGCCCCTACGTACTTAGATATACCAAAGACAAGAGAATCAAGAAAACTCATAGCTTATTTTGGCTACAAACATAATGAATCTTAATTTGCACGAGCACAGAAAATGTAAGTTTCGTGAGATGCTGATTTTGGCTGAGAATTACTCACATTTGGCAGAGTGTTCAAACTAGTCTTCTGAAAATACATTTGGAAAATTGTGGAGGAGGGGATAAGTGCTAAGCATTTATGATAAACAGCTTGTGTGTCTGTTGCTCAATACACTTGTCTGGAAAGGCCCATGGACTGTATTCAGTCTTGAATTTAATTTGCCAGAATCATAGGCAAACATATTCCAAAACACATTCAAGTACAGACTTGTGGATGTGTAATAGTGCTGTGAGCAATAATGCTTTTATAAACAACACAAATTGGAAAGTTTTTCCAATTTAGGATGATAGCTAATAATACGTCATACTGCTTTTGAGTACCTGGCGGTGGTTCATTGTTGTGTTAAAATTACTGCACATCCTTAGAAATCATGTTATTAAGTTTTTGATCTTACTGCAGTTTATGAATTCATGCCTTGCTACCTTCTAGAAGGAATAAAACTGTAGGTTGTATATGAGCTAGTCTCTGAAGACTTCTTGGAAGCTTCAGTTTGTACAGATCACTGAGGCTATTCTACAAACAAAATTAACCAGAGAGAGTATTGCTCACTAGTTGTTGAACTGCTATTTACTGCCTATCCATTTCTACTCACAATTCAAAGTGCTAGTCTTTATAAGCCCTAAATGGCTTGAGACCTAGTAGCCAAAAGGATTGCCTAAAATAGTCAACCTTCAGTCCTCCAGATGTTTCACAGAGGTCCCAGACAGTATGGCCAGTACTCAAAGAGTTCTGGGAACTGAAGTCTAAAACATCTGAAGGACCAAGGCAGAGAACCACTGGTCTTAAAACCCCATAAGGATGTTTTCATCAGACACCATCTGTAAGGTCCCACTGTTGTCTGAGGTTAAATGGAAAATGGCTACAGGTACC
Source organism: Ctenosaura bakeri (assembly GCA_948474755.1). Classification (NCBI taxonomy): domain Eukaryota; kingdom Metazoa; phylum Chordata; class Lepidosauria; order Squamata; family Iguanidae; genus Ctenosaura; species Ctenosaura bakeri. Next base: position 112,348 of record CAOLHI010002115.1, on the reverse strand, counting down.
TCTTGTGTGACATTCATTCTCTAGAAAAAATCAACTGGAAAATACTGTGAAATATTTTTGAAAGTATATAAAGACATACTTTGCCCAGGCATTTCAGCAAGCTGAACAGCTGATTTTAATTGTACTCTGCTTTAGTCTGTCTTACTGAATGGATACTGCTATTTCTGTACTGCAGAGCTTTCCAAACTTTTCATGTTGGTGACACACTTTTTAGACATGCATCATTTCACAACACAGTAATTCAGTTTTACTAGCAACCCGGAGGTTAAAGTAACCCCTTATAAGAGATCCAGGCACATATATAAATTGTAGTAATAAAATGTATGGGGATACAACATATCTCATGAAAACCTTTCATTTATATATTTAAAAATATATGAGTTATTTATAACATATAAGATACATTTCCAAGGCTCAGGTGAGGGGCTTATTCTCAGTCCAGGGAAGTGACATATATACCCTTCAAGTGATACACTAACGTGTTGCGACACACCATTTGGAAAGCCCTGCTCTACTGCTTTATTGTTGAATGTTGTACTTTACAATCTTGACTTGTACATACTAGAGTACAAGTGAACTTATGCCAAACATTGGCTCATAGATTTTCTAATGTAAATGTAGGTTTAATCTCCAAAAATAAGGCTGGGAAAGTTGCTTTTTCTAAGCCCAAACTAGGGCTGTCAATTTCGTGAAAAAGGAATTATTTTCTGTAACATATTTAAGGCAAGTTGAGGAGTATGTACCTTAAGATAAAACTAATTAGGAATTTCAGGACTCTAGCATAGGTAGATCAAACAACCACTTGAAAGAGGTCACCTGAAGTACAGGAATACAACACTTGTCATCTGAACCTACTTCAGTGAAATGATTAGCTGTAACAGACAAAGAGAGAAAATGGAGCTATTTAGAATTCTGTAGACAGAATACATGCATTCAGTGTGTTGTCTTTAGTATGACAGAGAAGGTCTAGAACTTGTTTGAAGGATGACATTCGTGGCTTGATATAGATATGTTGCATTTATTTAAAAAAGTGAACTGCCAGGTGAAAATGTCTGTAGATCAGAAGCTTAAGTTTTAAGATGGTGAAAACTTTCTGAATGTGCTATAAAGACTGCATTTAGCTCCAGTCCTCAATGCTGCAACCATAGATTTTTAACGAAACCTGAGAAGAAATGTTTATTACTATTATTTTTATCTGAACAGTCAATATATTACCTTAAAAAATTTTTAAAAAATAGAAAAGAGTAATTGAATATATACATGCCATTTCCTTAAATCAGAGGATTAGTAAAATAAATCATTATATAAGCAGTATATTATCTTACAGCAAGAATTTTAAGAACTGGTTAAAGACATTGCAACCAAGATTGTGAGTGGAGTACTCATCTTTATTACACTGAAGGGATCAATTATTAGAAACAAGCTTTGCTACCATGACTAGATGCACAATTAGTGATTTGCTGATTTTTTTCAGTGAATTCCCCCAACTGAGCATCTTTTTATCATTCCTCTTTACCACTGTTGAAGAAGAGCCTTATGGCAAAGAGATCAATCATTTTAAGATAATAACTGAGAACCACCAATATGCCTTAATGGGGAAAAAAAGGAGTGTGTGCAGATGTGTGTGTGTACACATACATGCAATGAAGAATTTCACCCCATCCAATTTGGACACATCTCTGTGTTGGTTTTTCATAGGGCTGAGAAGTATTAAATTATAATTCAGCAAAGCAGAATGCATAAATTGAAATGTTAGTGTATTTTATCTCTTGTCATCTAAAGGTAGCACTGATATTTTGAAGGCCATTGTTTTCCTTAGAGAGAAGTTCTACCCTGTCCCTTTTTAAAATTACCCTGAAGACTTCCGTAGAGTACAGGCACTGAAATAAAATTTTAGTGCCTAGCTTGTAAGTAACTACCCACACACTCATTCACTCACTGTTGCCATTCATATCTTTTCTAATATGTTAGGTGGCACCTGTAGTTGTGGCAAAATGCTGAATGTCAGATTAAAAGACTTAAAACTGTCAAGGTACAGCTTAGGAAGGTTTGTGGTAAATTCTATCAAGTTGTGATAATGACATAAATGAAGATTATGCCATTGATATTTATAGTGGATTTAATTCCAGCAGTTGAGTGCAGTCGTATTTGAATAGTTAGTGTTGCATCTGAACAAGTTTTTGCTCCACCCGCCTTCTGTACAGCTGTGTTTAAAAAAGTAAACCTGTTTCCTAAATTTGAATTTCCACAGGTTTCAGGACATATTTAATCTCTCCCTGTTTGTCTTCTTAAAGTAAGCAGAAGACAAAACTGTCATATCACATCTGTACCTTTTCATATTAATAATATGAATTTAAACCCACTCTGAAATACATCTGTTCAAGCAGCACAGACAGAGTGGGCTGAATTGGCAAAGAATAATTTTAGTGCAATAGCTCTTTGCTAGTATTAACAGACCTTATATTTGTAGGTGTTGATACATGCTAACATGGCCCAATGTGAAGATTTATTATTACTTTGTAGCTTCCTGGAACACTTTCTGTGTCATATGTACCTCCGTGAAAATGATTTTCATATGCCATAGAATGAGTCCAAGAATATCACTTAATCTAATGAAATTTATTTCAAGAAACACGGACATGATAAACATTTGTCCTTTTCTAGTGATGAATTATCTGTGACTGAAGAAAGACTGAGAAGCAACAGAAACAAAAATTAACATTTAAATCCCCCAAATAAGCTGTGTCTTGGCTAAGCATTGGTTTATGATATTTGTTTCTAAACAGTTTTAATAAAAAGACACCTGTTTTTTTTTTTGTGAGCAACTTTTCCCTTTTCTCTCTCTGACACATGTTGAAGAGCACTGTTTTTGTACTCTTACAATTCTCTCAGAACCCCTCTCCTTTGGCCCATGGCATGCATGATCTTTTACCCACCTTTCTGTAGCATTTCCCTTTTCCTCTTCTGCAAGTCTTTGCAGTCTTGGGTCTCCATTAAATTTATTTATTTATTTCTCAGACCTGATATACCTCATGTCTTTACTATACTCTATTCTTTTCCTGTTGCTTTACTCTCTTGTGTTGTTGTTACTGCTTGTTACCAGATTCAGCAAGGAGTAGAAACATTAGAGAATCCACAGGGCCACTAACATCCACAACTGTCTGCTGTGACACATTGTATGGAGAACCATCTTTGAACAAAATGCTGAAAATGCAGTCTAGAGACAAGCAGGAGCTGCAATAAAATGCTGCAACAGAGAGAGCTCCTATTCAGGATTCCAGTCAACTGCACCCTTTTTCAACATACTCCTTCCATTTCTCAGTTGTCTGATCTCTTCTGTCCCCATCAGTCAACATTCTGTCTGTACCTAGAATACTGTTTGTTCCCCCTTAATTACTCAAACCCTTAGTGACTTTTTGTACTTCTGTCAGCCATGGAAGCCTCTACTACAAGTGGGAGCTGCTGCTTTTACTTCACTTGGATCCACACTGAGATAACTAATTTGCCATTAGTGTACAGAAATATGGCACCTTCCTCTTTGACTCTCCATGTTAAGTCATTGAGATGTATTTAAAGTGCTGAGATGGGTAATGGCTGGTGGGGTATTGGGGATTTCATGCCATGTATTACTGTGGTTTTCTGTTTTTGGTGTCTTTGTCCCTGATTGTATATGTTGTTGTTTTGCCCTTTGGTGTAAAGGGCGTTATAAATAAATGTTGTTGTTAGTCTACTGACGAATGCTGATCAGTCAGAACATATCTCACCAGTTTACACTCCAATGGCTCTCTGCTAATTTTCAGGAAGAAATCAGAGTCAAAGAATAAAAGCTCTTTGAATTTGGCAGTAAAAGGATTACTCACTGACACAAATGTATTCATCTATGGAAATAATAATTGGAAGCTAATTAGCAAAATAAGCAAAAGAACCTTTTATGCGGTCACACCAGAGCTTGGAAAACTTACTTTTTGGACCAAGCCATTCAGCTGGGTATCCTAGCTGGTGAATTCTGGAAGTTACACACTGAAGCACCTGGGAATTCTGAGAACTGTAGTCCAAAGATAACTTTTCCAAACTCTTGGAAGTACCCAAGTCTTCCCCAGGGTGCTTGCATGGGCATTTGTTAAGTTTGCTAAATTTTCTGGAATAGGCTAACTTATCAGTAAACCTTTTTGTTTGTCAAAGTATTAATTGATTGGTTCTACTGTTTAATGTTCTCTTTGTTTTTCCCCCCTATTGTTTTATCATCTTTGGATATGTTTGCAATGATTGTTTTTATGTTGTTTTTTTAAGGTGCATGCCTTTTTGAAAAAAAATAGGTGTGACATAAATTTTAAATAAAGTATATGAAATAAGTGAAGTAAATGGAGTCACTGGTGCACTGTATTTCAGTAGTCCTTCCAGCCTATTGCACAGGTGACTGCAACCAGCTGGAAGAACTGCTGCCAAATCTGTCATGGTACCTTTGGATACTCGGAAAGGAGAGGTAGCTTGAGTGTCATGATACAGGTGATCTCCCTTCATTGTATCCATTTTTGATTATTTTTGCTGTGTCTTGTATGTTCTCACAAACATGTAAAAGGACTACAAATGTGGATTGCAGGTTTCAGAGAACTGGAGATTGGGAGGTGATAGATTATGCATCCACAAGCCTTATGTTAGAGACTCTCAAGGACTTCAGTGTATGAAGAAGCACAAGAATGAACTCATTAATTCTGAAGACTTAATTATACTCTGGAAGCCTTGGTCAATCAACCAGTGAATAACTTTATTTATAGCCTGCCTTTTTACCAAGTCTGAGGCTCAAGGCAACTTCATTAATTCCCAAGACTGGATTATCTTCCTCCCGCTGCCTTTTTTTTTAACCCTAGTCTGTATTTTGGATGTAGTGCTAAACCTTTGTTTATGTACAGAATGCTTAATTATAGTGTTATGGTCATACAGACCCTTCTCTTCTCTGATACGGACATAGTGAGATAAGAATTATTTGTTTCCTTAAATAGACAGATCTCCCTGTTGATATCCAACATAGGGCAACTGTGGTTAACGGTAAGCATAATCATAAAGCAGTCATCTAATGCCCCTGATAGAGGAGGGGAAATGGGTAACACTGAAGCTTGTATAACACTAAACTGTGTTGTTAGCATTTCAGTCTAGTCAGTTGAACTTCAGTGAAAATAAAGCAATATAACATATTAAAGAGGAACATTTTGTTATGATATTTATTTACAGGTGGATGGAAGTCTGTCTAGATGAAGAGTTGCCACCTACTACGGAACTGGAGGAAGGATTAAGGAATGGCGTATACCTTGCCAAGTTAGCAAAGTTTTTTGCACCAAAGTTGGTCTCTGATAAGAAGATCTATGATGTGGAACAAACGCGTTATAAGGTAAATGGTTTGCTTGCAGCTGAGAGAATCTTTCAGTTGCTCTGTTTGTGATTGCTGCTTCATAATTTTACCATATCACTATGACGAGGGTGAGTACCAGGTTTGGAGAAGCTGTAGGTAACAAGTAATCCCTATCACCAGTGATTCTATATCATAGTAACCTTAATAGGCATTGTTGGACATCAGCAGCAATAGATAAGGATGTTTAGCTCTGTGCCAAAAAGCCCAGTAACACTCAGAGTTGTTCTGGGAAAATGGAACAAAATGTGCTTTTAAAAAAAAAAAAAAAAGCTCTACCCAAGTTTCCTTTACAAAATGCAGGAGGAAATCCATTAGTTAAATATATGCGTTTTATATTTACAAATTTATTTCCATGTGCAAAGATATAATGGTGCTACATGTGAGTGTCCAATTCCAGGTACGTGTTTTTAAAAATCTTGAGTCTTGTTAAACCTCTCATTTTATAGGGACGAGAGAAATTACTGTCTTAAGAACCTCTTTTCCTGCTGCTAAAATAATAAATCTGGAGATAAATATCAGTGGACGATTGGCTGCCATCTGTTTTAAACCTGAGAATTTAAAATCTGGGAGTTTCCTGAAACATTCATTTAAAACATTGGAACTTAGATTTTTTTTCCCTTAGTTTTTTGGATAAGAGACCTTTCTGCTTCCCTTTTAGCTGTCTTAGTTGGTACCCAAATCCCTTAATGCTCAAATAAACTTCATTATCATTAGTAGGTCATTTTTAAAAGGCACACAAAATAAAAACATAAAAATAGAATAAAACAGATACACCACAGCAGACAGTTAAATATCTAGTAGGAATCTATGCTATGAAGTATGGAAAAATTAAATGTTTGCCTGCTTGTGTTCTCCTGAGAAGAAGATAAGGATGGCAACAGCTGAAACTCTCTAGGGAGGAAGGATGCCACAACTAAAAAGTCCATGCCTCAGGTCACTGCCCATCCTGCTTCATATAAAGTGATAGAATTCCTGTATCACCATTGTTTTGCTTGTATCATATAGAGCAATAAGTGGGCTCCATATTTTTCAGCTGGCTGCAGTTAGTGTTCTTTCGTCACATTGATGGAAGCAGCTTCAGGGACTAGGCTTGGGCCTGAGAACAACAGAAAAAGCAAAAGTCTACCCAGAAGAAATTATTTGCCCTAGTGTACATTTTGTAAACAGATGCTTAGCCATCAGGTTTTCTGCTCTGCTCGTAGATATTTAAAAAAAAATCTTGAAAGAAAATCTTCTATTGCATCAGTAGACTGCATTTGGTAATGTGGTAAATCTAAGCCTTAAGTGGGTATGTTAAACAATGTCTGAATAAGTGGATTGAATGAGAACATGGTTTCATTTTAAGATAAATTTTTTGGAAATACCATTTGAAGTTGAGTTCATCATTTGTTAAGGCCAAGCAGTTAGATTAGGTAGCAAATAAAGACAAGTATTTATGATTCCCTGTTCATACAATCAATAATTTTTCATTTGAGATAACACTAAAGTAATAGTTTCTGCAAGTTAATCATTCAGCAACTTATTTTAAAATGAAAAGATCCAAAATTTGGACACTAAGTCTCTGTAGAATACATTAGGTTTTTATGTCATATCAGTGTGCCTACATTGCAAATAGAGTGTCCAGTAGGAAGGCTCATAGAAAAGACTTTCCATTTTTAAAGTTACATGGATCTTCTCAGAAAAGATAACAGGGATTCTGTTTTGATTAATGCTGCAACCCTCAAACCAATTTTTCAGTGGTATTCTTAACTTTAAAAGACTGCAGTTAAAAGAAGCGAAACTAGTTCAATTTTTTTAAAAAAAGAGACTCTAGTGAAAAACTCATTCATGTTTTTTGATGCAGGTTAAATAAACACATGAGGAAGTTGAGCTCAATAGTACTGCCCCCTCTTTGTCATTTTCTTTGCTCTGTTTGAAGGCTTCTCTGTGCATGGCCACTTTCCATAGGATTTCTCTATGTGTGTGTGTGCCTTCAGGTCGCCTGTTGACTTGTGATGACCTCATGAATTTCATTGGATTTTTTAGGCAAGGAATACTCAGAGGTGGTTTTTCCAGTTCCTTCCTCTGAAATATAGCCTATAGCACCTGTGTGGTATATCATCCAGGTAATAATCAGGGCTGGCCCTGCTTAGCTTCTATGATCAGAACCTTGGAAAATCAGCATTTTGAATCACATGAGGAGCCTACAGACATTGATAAAGCTCTCCTGTTCTGAAACTCACTTTTTCAAGAAATAGAAATGGTGCCAAGGGTGAGGCTAGCACACTCTCCCACTCCTATGTTTGTTTATTCACATTCAAAACACTGAATAGGCCTTCAGTAGATTAAATATTAGTAGTCCAAACCTTTCGTCTGGCAATGTCAGATTCTGTGGAACAGGTTTAATTGTTTAGAATCTGCGTTTTCGCTGATCTAGATAATTTTTGAAACTCTTTGTACAGGGAAGACTTCCTCTCTAGATGTCATTAGACTGGAGAAAACTGGGGAGACAGTTCCTGTACCTTTAATGGTTGTGAAGGAGAAGAAATTTCAAAAGAAGTTGCTTATCACCCAGTCAAGTTACATGCAACACTTATGCTCTTCTCTATAGCTATTAAAGGTACAGGAAATGTCTTCAGTTTTCACTCTGCCTTTTTTATAGAGTGACTGAAATAACTGAGGAATCCTTTTGGCTTCTATTACTCTCTGCTCTTTTCCCTTTTTCTATCAGCGGTCAGGTCTTCATTTCCGGCACACAGACAACACAGTACAGTGGTTGCGGGCAATGGAGTCCATCGGCCTACCTAAAGTAAGTATTTGAATCTTGAATGACTTTGTACTATGTTTAAGATGTTTGCTAAACACAGCCTGCATTAGAGCAAGTCAGACCATAGGTCCATCTTTCTCAGGACTGTCTATGCTGATTAGCAGTGTCCAAGATTCTCAGGTGGGGTCTTCCACAGTTCTAGTGAGAGATGCTTCAGATTGAATCTGATACCCATTTATATGCAAATTAGACCCCCTCCTGTAATTTGGAGACAATATAAAATCTGTACAACAAACCAGAGCTTGCATAAATGAATTTTTTGGACTTCAGCCCCCAGAATACATGTTAGCTGGGGGATCTGGGAGTTGTGGTCCAAAAAGTAAATTTTTGAAACTCTGTTACTAATCACAGGAAAGCTGGAAGAAAAAAAGAATTTGCATTCTGCCCCATGTATTTTGCCAAGGCAGCTGGTACTATACAGAACAGGAGGAGACTCTCATATTTTCCAACTGCCGTCACTTGGTGCTGTTGGGTCAAGCAGCTCACATGTATTTCAGAGCCCTGGCATTGAGGCTGGGAACAACTGAACAAGCCAAATACATAGAAGGAATTACTTGGCATTTCCCCAGTATAAGATTATAAACACAAGCTTAACCAACAAGCTTATGATACTGGCAATAGAAACAGGAATTAGGGCGCCATGTTCACAAAGTTCGACCCCCCCGACTTCTTCCAAACCCATTGCTTATTCCACTACCATCACTACCATTTTTTGGACTTCCGGGCTTGGCATTTGAGTATAATGTTTCTGTATCACACAATTGTGCCATTTCATAGTTTGGATTACTTACTTTTTTGCACCAATAGCCGTACTGCCTAGGGAATTCAGGAAATTAGTTATAGGCCAAAAAATAATTTTGCAAAGCTACTTTGCAACATTACTTTCAATTTTTCCTTTTACATATTTTTACTCAAGGAACTCTCCAATAGGATTTCATACCAGTGTTTAACACCTATAAAAATTTCCAACAGCTTTTTTTTGTAGTTCCCCTCCTCGTCCTCCTCCTCGTCGTCGTCCTCCTCCTCCTCCTCCTCCTCTTCTTCTTCCTCTTCCTCTTCCTCTTCTTCTTCTTCTTTCTTCTTCTTCTTCTTCTTCTTCTTCTTCTTCATAACTTCCCAGAAAGGTTCCCTAAGCAGCTTGTTCTGTTTCTGTATTACTTTTAACAGCATTTTTTTCACACCAGAAATGCATTCTCGATTTTTCTTCCTCTAACTTGACTGGACTGCAGAAATACTTATGAAATTTCATTTCTTCCCTGTTTTTATTTTTCTTAACAGTGCTTATTTCCTAATTAAATTATGAGATGGGATACACCTCTGTCATTTATAAGTTGTTATTCTTTGCCATCAAGGTGACCTTGACTTATGGTGACCCTCTGAATGAGAAACCTCCAGGAGTCTCAGTCATCAACAGCCCTGCTCAGGTCTTGGATCAGGGCTGTGGCCTCCGTAATTGAATCAACCCATTTGTAGTGTAGTCTTCCTCTCTTCTTACTGCCTTACTAACCAGTAGGACAAAGTAAATGGTTGCTATGTGAGAGGTAGATGAAAGGCAACTAGGAGCAGATGTAAGCCTAACCCCAAGAGGCAGCGCAAGATGCTTTTCAGTCTGAGGCAAAGAGCAAGATGACACACCTCCTTTCATTCCACATGTAGTAGACAACTAAACTGGTAGTTCAGTCTTTAGTATTGGCCAGCATCCCCTACTAGATTTGAGGAGAGCAGAATAGTTTAGGACAGATGTGATTGTGAGTCTGTGGACTGGTGCTGTCTGTCAGGAAAGAAATAAACAGTTGTAGATAATGGGCATAGATAAGCTACGTGTTCCTGGCACATTAATGATGGGCCCCCATATCAGATAGTTGGGGCCTTGGGACCATAGGACAGGCCACATAATTCATACAACTGGGCCCTCTAATCTCTCAGTGCTGCTCACCTGCTCACAGCTCTGTGTGCTTGCTAGCTGCTCAGACTAATGATGCAAATAAAGCAAAAGAAACAGCAGTGTACTTTGTTGAGTAGGTCAACTCACACACCCACAGGATGGCTGCTGAAGTGTTTAGCATGGACTCTTGTCTTGTTGCTTGCTGAATTTATCCTCACTGCTGCAGTACTTCTCAGGCAAAGTCATTTTTCCAGGTAGGGATGAATGCCAGTCATTCATTCAGGGAGTGTAGTAGACATCATCTCTCTTGTGGAGGGCCATAACTCAGAAGTAAGTTTGCCTTTTCATGTCTGCTTAGAATCACAGCGTCTCCAATTTAAAATGTTCCCAGGTAGTATGTAATAGTACTGGGCAAAATGAAACATTAATCAAATTCCATGTGTTCAGGTGCATGCTATTGTTGTTATATACAGAAGGAATTACACTAAGGGCAGAGCTTGTTAAAAGTTATGCCTTGGACTACCAAGCTACAGACAGTAAAGTGACTGTCAAAGGCAGGGAGTGATGGGGGCAATAGCTGCAGCCATTTCTGCTAAGCTCACCATCCCATTTCTGTTCCTTTTCTCCATTGTGCTTGCTTGATGCTAACAAAACCTAATCACCTGTCTCATCTAGTCACCTTTTCCCAGCACGTTACCAAATGAGGTAGCATTGGGAAAGGACCCAGGAAGAAGAAAGCATAATGAATCATACACTCAGGATACTGCTTCATAAAATCAAAACAACAAATACAATGCTAATCAAACTGATAGTCCTAATATTATAATTAACTTGGTTACTTTTCAGCTGACTACCTGTAAGACATGGACAGTGATGATTTCTGTATCAGTATTTAATGATATAATCAGTCACAAACGTACTGCAAAGCTGCTGATTTGTAGACAGTGGTAAATTCAACAATACATATAATGCTGACTTGCTAAATTGTATTCAGATAGATTCATGCTGGATTCTGTGCACACATACTTAAAAGTTAGTCTAATTTTGTTCAATGCCGTTTATTTCTGTGCAGAAATTTATATGGTGCACTGTGTAGGATTACATTGTTAGGTTATTGGACAACTACCAGATTCAGACTGCTTTGGAAAATCCAGCATCAGTGGTTAGGCAATTTCAGTTGAGCTAGCCTTGAACTGATTCTTCATGTCAAAATACAATGCAATCAAGTCTGCTAGCCTGTGAAATATTTGTTTATTGAGACAATGGTTGATGGTATGTTTTTCCCTCCCCATTCAGATATTCTACCCAGAGACCACAGATGTCTATGATAGGAAGAACATACCTCGAATGATATATTGCATTCATGCGCTAAGGTAAAATCTAGACCAGACTTGAGCATAAAACTGCCCCTCCCCCATCTACTTCCTGAAAAGATTGGCAGTAATATTGAGCTTGCTTACAGCAAGCAGTTTACAAGTTATGAAGGTAATGTGGGCACTAAAAAATTGATGTTGTGTACATACCAGGAGGAAATTTTTAAAGAACAAATGACTTGCATGTGCACAGCTCTGTTTCAAAGAACATCTGAGAAACTATTTCTGAACCTCAAATTAAGAAAACAGAAATAGTATTTATTTGAGAACATGTAAGGATTACTTCTCTGTTGTGGCACAACAATTGTAGAATGCCCTGTCCTTGGAGGCCTGATTGGAATTAGCATCTTTATTAGAGCAGCAAATTAAAACTTGGCTTTTTATTAAAGCCTTTTGATCCTAATTGGGGCACAGGGGGTAATTTTGCCCTAGTTTGTTTTAGATCTGTTGGATAGATATCCAAAACTGGTTCTGGCTTTGAAAAAGGCCTCCCTGGGCTTAATATAGGTAGATCATGGCAAAATTGCTCCCATGCCTCCTAAAGGATGCAAGGGCATTTTTATTTTTTTTTAAAATGGGACCATGCTGGGGGCCTGGGGCCTGCATGTATTATCCTATGGGCCATACTTTGCCCATCCCTGCTTTTAAATATCCTTCCCTGGCCTTGTACCCTCTAGATGTTCTCATTTACAGCTCCCAACATTCTGCCTCCCAACATTCCTACTTTCCTCTATTGGCCAATATATTAGCTTGGGGTGATGCGGTGGACGTCCTAAACATCTGGTGGGAACTATGTTATGAGAGGCTGCTTTAGAGTCCTCAGCCCATTGACTTATAAATTCAGGCTTCAGAAGATGGAAATGTCTTATTCCTGTTTCTATAAATATATTGGCACTCAAAAGAACAATTATGGTACTATGTGCTCTTGCATTAGATTTTCCTTTGGCACACTGTTATAAGAGTGTATGTTTGCCGTAGCATTAATATGTGAATAACCAGATTAAGATGACAAACTGTCTGCTTTACATCAGCATTGTGTTTTTTATACCTTATTTAACACATTGCCTGCGTGGAAATAGTTTGGCAGAATTGCTGTGCTAGCATGCGTGCATTTTTTTTAAATAGCATCCCATGTAGGCATGGTGGAGTGATGAGTCCTGAAAGTTATGGCCTCCAGATGATTTTGGGTTATAGTTCCTGTCCCTCCTAACCAGCATAGCCAAGAATGAGGGACAATGTTAGCTACAATCCAACATCATCTAGAGCAAAGCTGGTCAAAGTAGTGGTCCTTTGACTGGTTCTAGTCCATGAGCCATCAGCTGCTGGTCCCTGGAGAGTTTTCAGGAAAGAAAGGAACAGTTGGAGTTAGTGGGGACAAATACAGTGCTAGTCCCTGGCACTGTAAAAGAAAGATAAGTACTGGTTCCCTACATCAAATAGTTTAAGAAACACTATTATTCAGAAGTGTTGCTCTGTAGACTAGTGATATCTCCAAGCCATCAGCAGACAGTCTGCATGGAGTTTCCAGCAAACTATGGAAATACAATAATAAGGAACAAACAGAGTACATAGGCATATTGTTCCACTATATCAAATAACTTGAGATGCACTGATCTAGAACATCTCAAGCTATCTGACAGTATGAGTCAGGGACTTGCCCTAAATTTGTGTCCATCGGGTACAGTTCTTTCTTCTGTTTTTGGAACTGTCCCAAGGACCAGCAGCCATTGGCTCAGGGACTGACACTGGTTCAAGCGCTACTACTTTGAATTGCACAGATCTAGAAGACCTCATATTTTTCATACTTGTAAGGAATTGTAGATAGAATATTACTTTAGAATAGATGAGCTAGAGCTGATCTGTATGGTTAATGTTCTTCTGGCACATGAAAGAGGATTGATTGAGAGTACGCAGTATATCCAGCATAAAACAAATTTTTGGTTTTTTAATATGTGTCGTGGCTTCCAGCCAATTAGCAGCCCCATTGATATTGAATCAATGGAACTTTCATTAAGTGTTGACCTAGCAATGTCTCTGTAGCAGTTGGGGCTAACAGCAGGTTAAGTCTGTATGTTTTATTTTTAGGCTACCAAATTTTTTGATAGTAGGTGCTGTTCATGCTTCAGGTATTCAAATCTAAGTGTAACTATCTAATTTTCCGCACTAATCTCTTCCAAGTATTTGTTATTATGATTTTTGAAACGTAGTTGATGTTCAATTTTTGTACCCTTTGAATAGTTTCTGCTTTATTGATTAACTTGCTGACTTTGGTAAGACATTGTGATCCAAGCAGTAAACAAAGCAAATTTTTTTAAATTATTTCTGAAATGATGGCCATTTTGTGATAGAAAGCAAATGTTCTGTGTAAAAACTGTAAGGGTAATTTGTATTTCCTATATAACAATATTCTATATAGTTGGATGTTTTTGCAAGTCTGTAGCTGTTTCCTGACATGGGCACATGGGACTCTTAAAATTAAGCAGCTTATAAAGAACTGGTGTACTAAGTTCCATTGCAGTGATGTCACAATCTTTGTTCAGATGTTCTACTGAATGTTGAACCAAGAGAGGATTTCAAATGTTTATTTCTGCTAGAAGACGGCTTAATCGATTGTTTGACTACTATAATAAACATAGGCATGAGACTTTCTGTATTCAACTGTGCATTACTGCAGTGACAATTAGTACTTTTCCATATATTGTAAACTCTTTAGTACATTATTATTCCCTTTTGGATTTAATTTCCAAAAAGTAGTTGGACTTGAGTTTGACCTCAGATACAACCTGAGCCATCCAACTATAAAAGAAAGTGTGAGTTTGCTGCCCTGAAGTTTAGGACCTTAACACTTCTAAGAGAAAAAAAAATTCAAAGGACACTGAGCTTTGTTTTGTTGATATCCCTGCTCCTGTGTATCATTAATTGTCAATTGGATGTATGAACTGCCTGTTTTTAGAAACTATTTTGAGCAGATAATAATACATTTTTATTTGTTACCTGCCTCTGCCCAAATTCGAGGCAGGGTACAACATGGATACAATTAAGAACAAATTATGGCTAAAATACCCTAAAAAACAAAACATTTCAAATACAGATGTATTCTAGTTAAAATGTAACATAATTAAAAAGTACAATTAAAAGTACAAATCCAATTAAAAGTACAATTGAAAGTATATTTAAAGATAGACTGGGTAGACCTGCAGAAAGAGATAGGTCTTTAGCACTTTTTAAAATTCAGATAGCATATTTTGCTGTCGGCTTTCTTCCGGCAGGTCATTCCACGGTCTAGAGGCGGCCAATGAGAAGTCCTCTGGATGACCATTGCCAGTCTAGTCCTGGCCAATATAAGTAAATAGCAGATGAGAAAACTGTCTTTATTGTCATCTTTTTGACTTCACACATCACCTGTCACTTGATGCTCTGGAGGTACAGTCCTATCTGGACAGTGTACAGTGAGGTAGCTCACTGGGTCAGAAGTGTCCTACAGTAGTGGAGAGGCATTCTGGTGTGGGTGGGATCCATCCCTTTGGCGCTGTTCTGTCTCTAGGAAGCTCAGAAAGCTGTGTTGTAGCAGAAGGGCCTGAAAGATGGCATTTTATGTGTGTGGCACCAACAGCTCTGGATCCATGTGATCTGTTGTTACTGTGGGGGGTTGAATCCTCATGCCCTCTAGCTATGCCAGCTTAAACTGATGCAGCAAGGGAGAGGTGCCCTGCACCTTCCACCTTAGCTAGTTTGAGTCCTAAGGCTTGGGTTGATGGATCCACGAACACACACAGTTTCTCCCCAACTCCTGTTTGGCTTGCTCGACATGTTATAGTCATAGGCCCTTTCCACATGTGGGCGAAGAAACGGGGGAAACTACGCTGAAACTGAGCTTACCTGAGTCCGTCGCCACGTGGAGCAGCGTGTTTTCGCTGCTCCACACTCATCGGCGTCCTGCGGCGTCCTGCGGGGCCCAAAATGGCGGCTTACGACTGGCAGAGGCTGTCCACCAACCGGAGAAGCTTGCCAGCCCGAAAGCCTTGCGCGTGCCTGCAAATCCACACCGGGCGCTGCGATGGGGCTGCACGGTCGTGCTTTTCAAAAACCACTTGAAAAGTGGTTTTCAAAAAGCACGCGGCACCGCCACTTCTGGGCGCCCTAGCATGGATTGGGGTGTGGAACTATGCAAAAATAGTCCACCCCAATCCACTTTACAGTGTAGACGACCTCTGTCAGAGGTCGCTCTACACCATTTTTAAACCTCTGTGTGGAAAGGGCCTATTATAGAATCACAGAGTTGAAAAGGGTCTCATGAGTCAGCTAGTCCAGCCCCCTGCTCAATCCAAGATCTACAGTGGAAGCATGCATTGTCATCAAAATAGATTTCTTTAGCTGTTGCAAAATTACTGCACTATGTGTGTGCACTGTTCAGCATGATCTCTCTTAAGTAATAAATAAGGAATCTGTATTCAGATTTGAATATATGTGCTACTGTTTCAGCTGATATGGTGCCTAATAATAAGAGGAATGTAAAGTCAAACAGGTAGTTCCTATTCTGTCTGTCATTCTTCAGCCTTTCCTATGATATGAAATTCTTTCAAATGAGGTCACTATATTTAATTCTCCTGGGTCTTTTGGGTACTTGTTTGTAAAGTAATGTCTAAATAAATAAATAAAAACCTAAAACTCTGGAGTTTTAGTCTTTGTTGACACTTTGTTGACACTGTAGTTCCTTAATTGTTTTTCAGTTCCTTGCTGTCTGAAAAATGTAGTTCTTTCTTGTGTTACCTCCCTATAGTACACATATGCAGTACGGTACTTTATTTCTAAATCCAAGTGTTTTCTAATGGCCTTTGCGCTATGTTGTTGACTTGCAGTTTATTAAATCTGAATTGTTACTGCTAAGATTTCAAAGTTAATATTTAAAGTTTTCAAGCAGTTGATCTTTCTTGTAACTATACAGGAGGTATGTGTGGTTGTTTAAAAATCACAGCATGGCCACAGATGTGTTTGAAAGGCTTAAAGCTTGAACATCAAATATGACAATGCTGATTAATAATTCTTAATATTAAAAATGAAAAAGATATTATACTTTTTCAGTTGTAGTGTTCGTTATACCTAAAGACAATTATATATTACCAGTTGAATGCTTGTCTCTGTCAAGTAATAAGCAAAATTCTGTTGCCCTCTAGTGGTTAAAAAAAGTTCTCCTATAAACCATATTTTCTCAATACAAGAGGGAGAACCACAACACCCAGAATTAATAGTGCTGGTTTTGTGTTTGCCAAGGAAGGTATAACAGTTGAGTGGATCGGTGACTGGCTGAGTCAGCAGTGCCAGCCTGAAAATGACTCATCAAATCCATCTTAATCTTAGGAAACAGCAACATAAATGTCTAGCATTCTTGCCTAGTGGAGGAAACAAACTTTAATGGAAAGAAATGGCCCATAATGAAATGCTGTTTTAAAAATCTAATACATTTTGGAAGAAAGAAGAAAGATGAAGATTTGGTGCCAGAAGCAGACAAATTTAAATATATTTATCTAAACAAACTCTATTAATTCTATAATTTCAGCTCCCAGTCTTCCTGGCTACTCTTGGAATGCCCTTCTAGGAAAGTTTATATTATTGGAAATCCTTCCTTTCTTAAAATTAGTCATTTCCACAGACTTTCTTCTGCCATTTTTTCCTGTTGCCTTTGCTTCCCAACACAGCCAACTTCAGTCTGTGACTACATTTGCTCATGGCATCTGTCTTGCCACCTCTTTGTTATACCAGCTTTTGAAATGTTAAGCTTCTCTGAACAAGAATCCTCTTTTTCATTTTAGAAAGTGTCCTGGTCACTGATTATGCGGTCTAAATTGGCATGAGACACTTTGACTACCACTTTTGAAAACATCTTTTTATTCGCTTGTATAATCTTAATAAAATTCCCAAAATCCTTAACAGTTGTTAATTTCACATGGTAGAAGGACATGAATAAAGATGTGAATTTGTTCAGCTGTTGTCCAGATGGTTTTACTACAGATGTTTTGCAGTGGTATTAATATAAGTTTTTTAAAGAATGTTTAAATGAAAGCCGGGTTTCTTCAGAATGTCTTCTGGACTTTTGAGATGATTTCAGATTCCCGAAAGCATTTGAGTATTCAGTAAACCAATCTTGAAAGGCTGAAACACATAATTTC
Organism: Ctenosaura bakeri; assembly: GCA_948474755.1. NCBI lineage: Eukaryota > Metazoa > Chordata > Lepidosauria > Squamata > Iguanidae > Ctenosaura > Ctenosaura bakeri. The sequence goes on along the minus strand of CAOLHI010002115.1, from coordinate 94,710 downwards.
CTGATTTTAGATATAAAATCAACATTGTATAGATTTGTTCCTTGGAAACTGAACAAAAATAAACTCTCATCAAAATAAATTATCTTGGTTACTGATCTGTATTTTATGTGTGGCTTTCAAACATGAAGACAGAACACCCCAACCTTTCCCAACTTTAACTTTTAAAAAACTGTATCCGCAAGGAAGTAATAGGGTATTATTTCAGGAATATTATTTCAGCCTGACAAAACTAGAATTCTATGGTACATTAAAAAGCTACAAACTTATTGCAGACTTGAACAGTCATAGACAACAAGCTACTTCATCTAATGTTTATGCATGTAATTTAGCATTTTGTGATATAACATATTTCCCCTTTTTCTTTGTAGTTTATATTTGTTTAAACTAGGAATAGCTCCTCAGATCCAGGACTTGCTGGGGAAGGTAGACTTTACAGGTACCTTTTCATCTTTCTTTGCAATATTTTCTTGTTAATGATTCCCCCGCCCCTGCCTTTATAGCATCTTCTAATAACACTGTATTTGTGTAACATTTTTTTTGTACTCCCCCAGCATTCTCAATATTCCTGTGCTCAAGTGGGTGTAGAGTAGTTATGTAAAGAATGTGCTGTACGTCATTAAAATATGCTAGGTAACAAATCCTTGTGTCGTCTGAGCTGCAGTTTTTCTCAGAAAGGAGGAGAAGACCAAGGAAAAATGAAGTTGCAATGATGTTAAGATCCACACATTACCTCCCTCAGTGAACATCTATCTTATGCATGTTTTTGTTATGTAATAAACCCTAAACAGTTTTGTTCATGTAACTTTTCAATCTTCTTTTCCTTACACCTTTTTTAATTAGAGGAAGAAATCAGTAACATGCGGAAGGAGTTGGAGAAGTATGGTATACAGATGCCGTCATTTCATAAGATTGGAGGTATACTAGCCAGTGAACTTTCAGTGGATGAAGCAGCATGTAAGTTTACCTAACTAAAGTGTTAGAAACAAAGATTCTGAGTTGTTTTTAAAATGTGTCTGAAAAGTTCCTTTAATTTCAAACATAATCTGAAAACCAATTTGCCCACTTGAGCAATCTCCCCTTTTAAATCTTGTAATCTGAAGTATGCAAAACACTTAGTATGCAAAAAACTTTCCCTCTGAACTTCAGCAAGACAGATATATAGCTCAGAGGCTCCCAGTTTTCTTGGTTCACAGTTCCCTTAGTGTTTCAGTAATTTTTTCATGGCTCCCCTAAACCAAAGAAATACCCAGCCATTCCATTGACTTAGTAGTTAAGTCTGAACAACTTAATAATTATTTAGAATTATTTAGGAATTGATTCTGAGTGGGATAACTGTTGGAGCATCCATCCCCACTTTTTAAGATTGTAGGTTTGCTGTCATGAGCTACAAGTTGGCTCAAGTTATGGTTACCATATGAATGAGAGGTCTCCAGGAGAGCCTGTTATTAATAGCCAAGTCTTGCAAACTCCAGGCTGTGGCTTTCTGTGTTGAGTAAATCTGTCTGTAATGGTTGTTGCTACTGTTGTGTGCCTTGAAGTCATTTTCAACTATGGTCACCCAAAGGTGAACCTATCACAGGGTTTTTTTGGCAAGAGCTTTTCAGATAGTTGCTGAATTTGGGCATCCTCTGAGGCTGAGAGAGTGTGACCTGCTCAAAGTCACCTGGTTAGTTTCCATAGATGAGTGGATATACAAACCCTGGTCTCAAGAGTCATAATCCAGTGCGCAGAACACTACATCATGCAGGCTCTCTATCTGTAATGAAGTCTTCCTTTTTCCCTACTACCTCCTGATGGTAAGAATCGCTTCTTTTTCCTACTGACCTACTGATGGGCTTTTTGGCCATCCTGATAGCATTATAACTCTTCTCTGGCACCACATTTGACATTACACTTTTTCTTAACAAAAGAAGGAGAAGGAGAATGTGCAAGGAGGAGAATTGGAGAAGAGAAGGAGGGTGACAGGAGTGATACAGAGATCTACAGGATATATTAGCGGGATTCACAATATTAAAATGTTGAAAAAAACCTGACATCATTCCTCCTCTTCCTCCTCATCCCTTTATGCAGAAGTATCTCAGATCAGTGCACTGAAAACTATAGCATCTGGATGCTAACCCCAATCCATGTTAACTCCAAAATAACCCCAACCCAGGTTAACCTCCCTACTCTTCCTCATCAGTCCATGCCGTACAGAAGTTTCCCAGATGAGTGTACTAAAAACTTTAACACTGGATGTTATGGTTAACCCTGATCCATGTTAAACCTAAAATATTTGAAATGGAAGTCCCCCTCCCCTTTCATACCATCCATACCTCTTCTTCCTTCCTAGTCCACTTCTACAGAAACAGGGGATATGATTCTATCCCCCTCCCATACTTCTGTATAGATGGACTAGTGTGGGGAGAGCTTTACCATTACAACTCCTGAGCTTCCTTTGCTGAGGGCAAACTTTTCCTTTTGCTGCTCCTTTAAAATAAAAATACAAATTTTGAATTGCTTCAATTTTACCACTGCTCATTTTCACAGCCACTGCTCCCGCTCCCCATGAGTGTGGGCCCCAGCATGGAGGCAGAAATGCCTGTTCTGTATTACTCTTGAATGTTCAAAATGCTTAACAAATACTACTTTGCTGGTGATTGTGTAGCCACCTTCTACAGTATTTTCTGCCTTATTTGTGGGTGGAAGTCCAAAGCAGAGTCTGGAATCCTGTTATTGGATTACGCTGGTGTAAAACGCCATCATACTTGCAGGAAGCACTTTTTGGAGCAGTGTGTAGTGGCAGCAGGGAGGTGGCAGAGAAAGCTAGAGGCAACTGTTATCTTGGGTCCTGAGTAGCTTGGGAGCTGACAGGGAAGCCTTCTGACCCAACAGAGAGAGAATAAAATTGTAAAATGTAGTCAAAATTTTAGATGTGGGAACCTTATCCAAGATCAGGACCATAGTGAGATGGGGGAGGGCAGAGGGTTAAAGCCCTCTATTCCTTAGGTTAGGGTCAATATCTAGATTGGGTCTTGTGCACTTATTGCAGAGTAGGAGAAAAAAGGTAATTTTTATTAGGTGCATCTTTAAAGTATCATTTTTAGAGTGTTGTTTTTCAGTATACATGGTTGTGTGCCTTCAAATCATTCCTGCTTATGGCAGCCCTAAGGCAAACTTACCATGGGGTTTTCTTGGCAAGATATATTCGGAGAGGGGTTGCCCTTGTCCACTGGGAGTGTGAATGAAAGAGTGTGACTTGCTCAAGGTCACCCAGTGGGTTTCAGTGGCCCAATGGGAACTCAGTTCTGCTCACTTGGGGGGTAATGACATGGGAAATCCTAATTCTAGTAAGCAACACCCTAACAAAAATACTGGACTTGTACTCTTTTCAGTGCACGCAGCAGTAATTGCAATTAATGAAGCTATAGAAAAGGGAGTTGCAGATCAAACTGTCAAAACACTCAAAAATCCAAATGCCGTGTTGGTTAATGTGGATGATGATCTTGCCCAAGCATATCAGAAGGAACTTTCAGAAGCTAAGAGGAGAAAAGAAGAGAATGCAAGGCTAAAGGTATGCAAATGGCTAACTGCATGTAACTAGCAATGAATGTCAGTTAAGTTTCACATTATTGTTCTTTATGTGTAAAAGTAAGGCAAAGGTACATAGCACCACTATAAGAGGAATGCAGCAATGTTTCAGAATGATAGCTACCGTGAATTTATTGAAGGCCCTATAATAAAGGTTGCTATGCTCTGTTCCCAACCATTGCTGAAATTTAATACAATAACCCCTCCACATTTGTGGACTTGACCTTCACAAATTTGATTATTCGTAAGGCATGTGCTTGTCTCCCCTCCATTTTTCTCCTCCGATCTCTTGCATTGCTCACTTCAGGCTTGGGAGGCTTGTGCTTAAAATGGACGGTTTTTTTCCTTTTGGGTGGGCAAAGTCCCCTCCCATTGCTAAAGGCGTGGTGTCTCTGCCATGCGGTTGCACATTCTGCTGTGTGCTGGCTGCTAATTGGTCAGGTTGGCGGCTGGAACGCCCCTCTTCTCTGTCTGAGGGGAAAGTACTGGTATGCCTTTTAGATTGTTTCCCCCCACCCAATGCTTGGGCCAGAGGCAGAGGAATGGAAGAGGGAAGCTCCAGAGGGGAATCACGGTGCAGAGGAGAGTTATTCACAGTTTTTCCACTTTTGTGAGGGTTCTGTGCCCTAAACCCTTGCAAATGTGGAGGAGCTACTGTATTTGTTTGAACACACTAATAAACACTGGGGATGTTTATTAAGCAAATCTATCAATAACTTAGAATACGAAATACATTTCATTTTACATTCTTGCTTGAAAAGAGTGGGAGTTAGCACAGGACAGACAAAATGCTGTTTCACATTTTTATGGTGGTTCTAAATCTCCAGCTTGTGAAATTTTTCAGTGCGAAGTTGATTGTTGCTAGAAATGCATTTGTTCTTGCAAATCTCTAGTTAACTCATTGTAAATCATTTTATGACATTAGGGCCAGCAACATTTCTCAATGAGAAAATGTTCAGTAATCAATCCACATTTTAAGAATGTAAGATGAATGTGCAATAGGTCACTCTGGTTTCAGTACAACAGTACAAAAGGTTATTTGTTTTACTGCTTTGGAGACAATAAACTGCTGAGCAGATGTATATATTAAATAACAGATGCTTATCATGTGTTAACTGCCTTTTTTACTGCCAGGATGTTTATCCTGATTGTTTATGGCCACTGTTAGTCATACACATGTTGCAAAAACATGAGTACTGTCTTCCACATATCTGAGCAAGTGCATTGCAGTCCACAAAAACTTTTAATAATACGTTTGTTAGTTTTAAAGGTGCCACAAAATTCTTTGTCATTAAAATATTATATTTTTAAAAAAATATGTGATAGGTAAGCAAGTCAAAATTTGCTTAAAATAAACAAAATAAAAAAGCAGAGCAGTTTGTCTTGTAGGAGTGATATTGCTACAGTGTGAGAGGGTTTCTTTAGGAAAAGACAACAAAGTAAATTGAACTGCTATTTCTGCAGTTTAATTTCATCAAGTTGTCATTGTGGTTGTTTTTAATTATAATTATTTTCCTGAAATTTGATTTCCCTACTGAATTTCGATGTGTGCATGTGTATTTGAAGACAGCATCTATACCTTGAAATCTGCAATGGCATCCTGGAGGAAAAATTGCCTTTGTTTAATAAATTGTATTTTTGTTATTAGAATGGCTCAATTTTAGAGGAAGAAAGAGATGTATATGAAGAGTTACTGACACAAGCTGAGATCCAGGGAAACATCAATAAGGTCAACAGTGAGTAATCTTCACTTAATGTGAAGTCAAAAGTTTTCTGAAATTTGAGAGTTATATACTTAGGGCTAATTCTAGCAAAAAATGCCAGTATATTCACTGAATCTTTTTGGACTCTTTTAATTTTTAAAACTGGTAAATGTGCTGCTTCTGCGATGCGTTGAATTCTCTGGGACATTTCTTGCTGTTTCATGACTAAATTTGGATGATGCTGTGCTTTTTCTTTGGCCTTTGCATTCTTGATAACAGCAGACTTGATGTTTGATTCCAGTCTACTTTAACTGCTCCCCCCCCTTCTGCTGGCTGCAAAATACTGTAAATTTTGACCCCTCTTTTATATGCTGTATTTTAGCCCTAAGCCCTTGGAATTAAGAAAGTGTAAGTTCTGATGCATCGTTGCATGCTGATGTAAAAGGATTTGATAAAGATTCCCTTGAAAAACTGTATTTGAAAGAAGGAGAAGAGAGAAACTCATTCAATATATTTTGCTGTCTATAAGCATTGTTTTCCTTTCAGTTCACATAGCTTTAGCCCAAGTGAACAAGGCTATTGACATGCAAGATGAAGTAGCACTGATGGCAGGATTGAACAACCCTGCTCTGAGCCTTTTGGAAGTTCTGCAGCAAAATTCCACATGGTACCTAGCACAGTTATTTGATTTTAAAGAGCAGAAAACACAGGTAACTGAACATAACATGCTAGTGTGACACTTCAGTTTGCCTTAAACCCCTTTAGTTTTAAAATATGACTGCAGTATGATCTGTGACCCTCTGAGGAATAGGGGAGAGAGGCTTGGAAAGTATTCTCTCTCTTTTGCCTATATATATGTATATATTCTACAGCAATGTATAGTGTACTTTTCATTTTGTTTAGCCAAAATACATTGTATAAAGTGCTTTAACCACATACAAGCAGAATAGTGGGGAAAATATACGTAAGATCGAGTGGTATACTTTTGTTAGGATTGGTGATCTTCTCTGTGCGTTGGGAGTGAGGGGAAGAAGAAAACTCAGTTCCCTGGGATGGAAGTCCTTCATTGGACATGTAGGTATGTTGTATATGGAAGTCCTTCATTGGATATGTAGGTATGTTGTTAGAGATTTTGGCCTTTAAATTTTAGTTTGAAAAAGTCTGTCTTTGGAGACTGACAGAGCTGCCTGCCCAAAAACTTTTGCTTGGGAGAATTGCATGTTTACTAGTTAAACATGGGATAATAGTTCTATACAGAACATTACACTTTTGATGTCCTTAGAGATGGCTTTCAGCCAGCAATTTCAAGTGTGTCACAGTACTCATTTACCCCTTAATTAAAAAGTATAATGAAACATCTTTTTCCTAATCTGTTAGATAGCAGGGGTTCCAATTATGCTCGACAAAAGTGAGATACAGAATGAAGTTAGTGTTGCCAATGAGGAAGCAGACTCTCACAAATTTAGTGAGTAAATTGTTGATTTTTACTTGTAATTTCACTCCCTGGTTAACCTTGTCGTAGCATAGTTATCATCATTCCTAAAATCATGTTTTTTTAAAAAAAAAACTATGTGCAAAGTGTTGTGTATTGTGACTTTTGTTTAGTTGTCACCATGCCAAGTCACAAATTGGGTTCATTGTTTCCTCCTGCTTTCCCTTGTGGCATTCATACCCAGTTTCATTCAGTGCGTTAAATATAGTGTATTGTCTTCAAAACTGAAAATAATCATATTTGGCTGACATAGTTTGTCTATCAAACTTGTTTTGCACTTTAGCAACAAGCAGTTTGGAAACATCAAATGCTTCTAACATTGATGTAATATTATTATTAACTAGCAAATATGCACAGCCTGTAATTTACATTGTGTATGTACATACCTTCACGTTACTTGTCAAGTTATGGTGACTCCATGAATTTCGTAGGGTTTTCTTTGGCAAGGAATACATTAGTGTTTCAGAAAAGGAACTGGTACATTTTAAGAGGGTTCTAAATTTGCAGCCACATTTCTATCATTTGCTCTTCTTTAATTCCTGAAAAATGAAAACTCGTTCTCTCACATAGTAAGCTTGAAACACACTTTTCCTTCATGCTTTCTGTGTCTTAGCTTAATGGCAACTTATCCTCTATCATTTTGCTTGGATCTATCAGTCTAACAGCTCTTTGCTTGCTGTGTATGCACAGAAAATCCAGCATGAACATGGTGTATGCTTTGCTTATGTTGCATCTACATATGTAATATCACGGCCTCTATTTTGATATGCAGTTTTAAGAAGTGTTGCTATCCTTGCTTCACTTCACTTCACTTCACTTCACTTCACTTCACTTCACTTCACTTCACTTCACTTTGGATGCTTATATTTGTTAAAGTATTGTCTGTAAAAGTAGAAAAGTTATTTCTCTAAATATAGGGCAGTACTTTGCCTTCTTAAATGAATGACTATCAGGTGTTCTGATCCAGCAGGTCCTTGTGTGCATGGGGCAGTCCAGTGCACAAGTGAAGCTCCCATATGAAGAAAGATTTCCCAGTTTGTTCTGTTTTCTTGCACAGGTTCATACATACATTGAACAATTTTGTAAGACCATCTGTATGTCAGTACGCTATGTGTCAAAGAGTTGGTGGGGGTGTTGTTGTTTTTGATTTTAATTTGGGTGTGAGAAGCAAAAGGTGTATCTCTCCTTTATAGTGAATGTGGCATTGAAAGCATCTAATCCTCCAGCAGTCAAGTGAAAACATGTTCACAGCATATATCCAAGTGCTTTTCTCTTTAGTTTCTTGTCATATTTGCCCATTCATACTCCCCTACTGCCTCTTCCCTTTTAAATTAAAAGACACATAATTAATTTTAAAAAGGCAGTAAATTAAATTTTAAGTACATGTTTGTAGTATTGTAAACACATCTGCTGGATGGATAATTTGCACTTCTTTACAGGATTTTCTCATTGGTAGCTTGAAGGTGCTACTTGTGTCTGAAGCGTATTTCATTTGACTTGGAAATGGCTACAGGCAGTCTTTGGCAGTGATATTACGAAAGGTTATCAGGTGCATAGCATTAAATGGAACAGATTAACAAGGACTACTGATGTTATTTTTCCTCTGGCCTCTAGAGCTTATTGCAGTTGACAATATTAATATTGCAATTCGTAACTGTGACCCGAATAAGACAGTTGCTGCTCTGATGAAACCTGAGGCCCAGTTGTGTGAAGTTTACCCATCTGCTGCTACTGTATATCAGACTGAACTCTTCAATCTTCAGCAACAGAATGCTGTGGTAAGAAGGCAGTCAGTTGAACAGATACTTGAAGCTTCATAATTTAAAAATTAAATGTTGTAAATCCATGTTATTACGGTTTCCTACCCACAGAGGGAGACTCTGTCCTAATTTGCTGCTACTTGTATGGTTATAAGTATATCCTTATGACTTCCAAAAAGTTTTAATACAGTTATATTTGCAGAAGGGTCAACAGTATTTGGTATTAATATTTACAGACTTCTACCTCCAACCTTATGGAAATGAGATTATACAGAATTTTTGTAACAAATGTACAAGCCAATTTGGATCTGTGATCCATGATTATTAAGGGGGGCAGAAGAACAGTAGAGGCTTCTATTTTTTGTAGTTAGAATAGTTTTTGTTGTTGTTAAAACATCACTGTTTTCATGATCAAGCATACTTAACCTGACCATTTTCTGTTCACCCATGAAAATGGGGATTAAAAAAAGGGAAAATGGTCTTTTCCTCAGATTTATTAGACAGCCCTGCCATTGCCCAAATCACTTATATCATGCATGACCAACCTGCAAGTTGCCTGTATCCACCAGTGGTCTTATTTGTGGCCCACTGAGTACCTCTCATCCTCTTGATATTGACAATAGTACCAATTTTTGCTGCAGTGTTTACTGCTATGGTGCAGAAAAACCTACCTTTATCACTATAGTTTCCCAGGGTGACAGTGGGTGCTACCAGGATTATTACCAATAAATAAAATTTCCTGGTTACTGATACCCTGTGAGGGCTGTTACTGCTAACTCTTATTTTGCCTTCTGAGTAATCATGCCAGACATTAGAACTCAGAGGGCAATATGGTTACAGGTCTCAGCTGCCCCCTGTGTGTGAATCTTGCTGGAAGGAAACAGGACACTTTGAAAGCCATCCTTCGTCCTGAGGGATTTTTTCTCTTATCTGACTTAAAAAACTAGGAGTCAGGTGGAGATGAATGAGAAAATATAACCTGCGAAAGCATTGGCTTAGTCAATGTTCATGCTTTGTTGTCAAAAGTTTTTTAGAGTTCTGCCATACCAACCTGGTGAGTACAGATCAATTATTTCTTTTAAGCTTTTCCTGTAAGCAAGTATGGGTAAACAAACCAGAGACTTTTTCCCCTGTGGTTTGTTTAGGTGACATCCAAGCTAGATTCTTTGGCTTGTATTCTTAACAAGACAGAATTGTAAACTATGTATCTTGGCTGTGGTTTGTTGGGAGAGCAAAAAAGTAAGAGAACCTAGTTTAGATGTCACACTAATGTCCTTATTACACAGTGCTGTTGTTCTGGCTTATACCACTCAGAAACTGCTTCAGCTGTACTTACAACAATAGCTGATCGTTGATGCTGTATATCACAGCTTTGTCACATCTACACTGCAGTAGTGTGATTTGCAGGGTTGTTTTTTGTGTGTGTCTATATTAAGGACATTATCACTACCTCATTTGCTTTGTGCCTTGTGATTGCTTCAATGTGTGTGTGTGTGTGTATGTTTATAACAACATAGCTGTAATAACACTCTTGCATGATCAGGGGTGACCAAGCAAGTAATAAAACACACAGACCACGTAATGGATAAAGAAAGGCCACAACTTTATTGGCTGAAGGGTATACAGGGTTGGCATAAGCATGAATATGGATCTGGGCATCGACCAACCCACCTGTTGATCGATGAGCCCCCCTCGTCCTACCCAGGGCCAAATGACCTTTCCTCCAGACAGGGCCCCTTCTTGCCACTAGGAGGTGCATGCTACTTGCCCATCCGAGCTAGGCAAGTTCGCCACACACTGCTCCCCCTGACCCCAACTGGGAACCCAACTGTTCCCTTGCATGTGGAAAAGGCACCAACTGTCCCGAATCCATTGGCCGTGTGACTGCTGAATACAGTTGTGACAGAAGATAAAGTATTAAGCAAAGACATGTGAGAAAAACCAACAGGAAAGGGTAGAAGGGCTGGGATGCTGCTGATGGAAAACTGGCGAGTGGCTGGGGCCAGCCCGGCTAAATACCCCGTGAGTGGACCTGAGTGAAGTCCGCATGCCTTCACTCAGGCCTGCTTCACCAGCCAATGAGTTCAAAGCAGGCACTTTGAACCCATTGGCTGGCTGACCAACAAAAGGGGAGAAATTCGAGTATGCGCAGATGCGTGTGTCTGAAAAAATGGCTGGTAGCGGCAACAGGCAATGCTGCAGGAGACTTGCCCCGTCGCCCCAGTTCGCAAATGTGCCAAGCAGTAAGTTGTTCAGCCCTATTATGGCACAGCATCACTGTGGTACATCCATCGCTGCCTAAATCTCATCATGAGAGGTGGCACAGGAAGAGAAACTACCCTTGCCCCCATTTTTCATGATTTTCTCCTGTGGAAAAAAAAGTGCTTATCACACTAATCAGATGTTTCAGATTGTCCTGTTCAAAACTGTTTCATCCATACTTATTAAGCTGTAATAACACTATTACCACATACCAGCATTACAGTGCACCCGTCACCGCCCAGATCTCACATTGTGAGAATGACAAAGGAAGAGAAATGGACCACACTATTGCCCACCATTTTTTATGTCTTTCTCCTGTGAAAAACAAAAGTATCATACTAGTCAGTTGTTTCAGATTGTCTTATTCAAAAACCACTTCCTTTATTCTTACTAAGCTGTAATAAAGCTATTATGGTATCATGTCACAGTGGTATTATGCTATTATCTTTAAAAAAATCAATTTAAAAAAGTAATGTTATGCTGGCAACACTGAAGTGTGTGGTACCACAGGAAAACAATGCAGAAATCTTTCGAAGAGACCCCCATGCAGCACAGCCATCTGAATAGTGACTTCCGGGATCACAGAGTTATTGTACTATACAGAAAACTGTTTATATATTTTTTAAAAAATAGAGGAAAAAATCTGAAAAAGTTTTCAAGAACACAGACCAAAGAAAACACAGCTATTATCTTTGGAAGATTTATCTTCCCTGCCCAAGAACTGGAAGTAGTCTGAGAATTCCCTACTGAAGATTTGCTAAAAAGGGGCAACCAGGCCATACCCACACTACACCCACTAATCAGTTGTTCTCTCAGTGAAATGGAATGAGACATCCTCACTCAGATTTCCTACTGAATCATAATGGGAGAGGGGATCAGTAAAAGATTATGGTATTTTCAGCATGAAAACAATGTTATTCCCAATGGCTATACAGCAAAAAGCAGCAGGAGAACTGCAATGCTATGTGATAAGACTGAGACAAAAGCTGGGCCAAAACACTGCTACAGTGGCCCAATGGCATGGTGTGATAGGGACCTAAGGAAGTCCAGTCAGAGATCCCTGGCCTGTTTATCTGCTCCTACTGGAAGAAGAATCCAAGTACCAGCATACTGGTTCGTTCACAATAAGTCAGGATTCTAAAGAACTCTGGATCATCATGAGATTTGAATGTGAGCAGTGTCTTGTTGTTGGACCAAAATGTTAAAATTGTTTCATATCAAAATTAAAATATATTGGGTAGGCTGGGGTCGTGAGTAAACTAGTAATCCTTTTTTCAACCTTCTTTACTTAACGTTTGAGTTTGGCATCTTAATTTTTAAAGGTAAACTGAAAGTTCATTTTGATCTAGTGGTGCTTTATTTTTTTGCTAATAAAAGTATATTCTTACAGAACTACTTGGCTCATGATGAACTGTCTATTGCTGTTGAAATGCTGTCTGCAGTGGTGTTGCTAAACCAAGCTCTGGATAGTAAGAACATAGTGGAAACAAAGACACATCTCAGCAACCCGTCCATTGGTTTTAATAACCTGGAAGAAGAGAACTTGCAACGGTAAAACAAACAAACAAACAAAAAGCCACATTTGATGTTTTATGTGAGGCAGGGATTGCCACTTCCATATATGGAATACGTTCTGGAAATTAAAGGAATCCTAAATTATTAAATAAAAGTTATAAAATGATGCATGCTTATTTCTATTTGTTTATATAGCTGAATGAGTCCTGCAGTGTATTGAGGTTATTTTTCCTACTTAGTGTGCATTATAGTCTTTTTTTAACTAGTGAAAACAAATCTATTGTTGAATCCTTAAATAATTTTGAAATATATAATAGTGATGATGTATAATTACCTCCCTACAGTTATGCTGATACCCTGATGTCTATTAAGTTAGAAGCGTCATCTCAAGGACAAGAATATTTAAGCTGGAATGATATCCAGAACTGTATTGACATGGTTAATACCCAAGTTCGAGAGGAAAATGATAGTAAGTGTTTCATTTACAAAATGCATCCAGTGCTGTGAGTGAATGAAAAAAAAGTGTATTCAGTGAATGGCATTCATTTATTCATTGATACTTAATATTGCATTCACTCAAAAATATTCTACACTGTTAAAATGGCAAGCTTTAAGCACCATTAATATACAAAGAGCTATAGATAAAGAAAAAATGTGTGCCTTTTTCTTCCATACAACTCTATTTGGAAAGGAACCTGGAAAGAGGAGAGTTCCCATGTGATTGCAGAGATTGCACCACGGCTTCTGTCTGCAGTTTCTCAAAACAGAATAATCGACAGTGACATGGTGGCTTCCAAGTCAATGGGGTGATGAATCCACTCTGGGTTCTAGTCAGGATTTTAAAGAAGCTATCCAGTGTGCTGAACCCTGTCCCTAAAACAAGTTCAGTACTATCATGTAAAGTTCAGACTAAAACCAGAAGTGGATTCACTATCCCACAGACATTGAAACAACCAGCCACCACTGACCGTTGGCAGAAAGAATTATTGGCAAATGTGTTGTTCTCTGGAGGAGGAGACTGGCATATATATTCTCCACTCCACTTCCAACTCACCATTCCTCTGAAGATGCCAGCCACAGATGCAGACGAACCAGAACGCGGTCTCAAAGCCCGAAAAACCCACAAAAACCAGTGTTGTTCTTTGTTAATTATCAGCATGCATTCTATGTTGTGCTTTTGCAAAAGCCTGGAATACCTGTACTGACCAGTAACAACACAAATTACAATGCTACTAACATTTCTTTGCAGCCTAGCTCTTCTTTTTTCAAGGCATTATCAAGGGACAAGTTGCAGAACTCAGATAGGGAACAGAATGATCTGCAAATAACTGGAGAGGCAATACCAAGGCAGAGGGATCTAACATTGTCTCCAGTGTATTTCACCCGCCTCTGCTTCGATGGTGCTACCTGGTACTTTAAGAGAAGCTGCTGCCAAACATTTTACTCATGCCCCCGAGTAGGTCATTCTTATACAGAGATTTTCAATTATGATGGGAAATTCTGTCTATCAGTAAAAACCTGGAACTCCAGTTGAGGGAGCAATCTTGAATATTTGTGCAAAGAGCTCGGTTGCACATTACATTTTACTCTGTATGTCATAATATATTAATTTCCATCCTCATTCTTTTGTGATTAGGGATTGTAGCAATTGGGCACATTAATGAGGCAATTGATGTGGGAGATCCCAGAAGAACCGTGGAAGCACTGCTTCTTCCTACAGCAAAACTCCATGGTGTGAAGGAAGAAAATGCGTGGCATTATCAACAGGTCCTGCGGAATGCAAAAGCAATCAAATGCCAGGTAAAGCTTTTTTCAGTGCCTTTTTTCCTTCCTTGGAAAATATCAGATGTCAAAGTTTCCTGTAACCAGCTGTCCTGTCTTGTTCTCTCCTGTAGGTATATGTAATAATGTTATTTACCATTGTTTTCTACATAGTGAAGGAAAACACTTTTCCACCGTTGTTGACTCACTTAGTGCCACCTATTTCAAATATTTATAATTAGCTTTGCAGTTTTTAGTTTGCTGCTTTGTTGGTGGGTGTACAAGAGATGGACTTTCTGCACTCCAACAAGCAAATTGGAATATTGAAGCTTCTTCCAAGAAATGTCTAGATGAATATTTCCCATAATATGCAAATATGAAAAGAAAGCGTGAACATTCATATATTTCTTAGAAACTGTTGGCCTCTCCATAGATCAGTCCTTTCTTTTTGTTCATTTTTTTAAAAAATCAATGATTTTCATGTGTCTGAGATTTAAGTTATTTTCCAGTATGGATGATCCTCTCTGTACAGAAGGAAACAGCACATGGTCTAACATTTTTATTTATTTATTTACTTCATATATTCCTTTAAAGTAAATAAGTAAATAATATGTTATAACATAGGACTCAGGGCAACTTGCAACAATGAAACATAGTACAGTTAAAAAACAAATGATTAAAAGGGTTTTTTAAAAAATTAAATGTTCCTATTAAAATACCACAAATTTAAAACTATGTAAAAGAATTTGAAAACATAGCAATGAGAATAAAAATGCAGCATGTACACATAGTTAAAGATGCTTTTGCACAACCAGGTAGTCTCCAAAAGCCTGGTTAAATACAAGATCTTTACCTGTTTTCTGCATAAAGTTTTTTTTCCTTTTTGCTGGCAGGCAAAGACTTTAGAGATCTTTAAAAGATCACAGTGTGCAAATAAAAACCACCCCCCTTCCAAAAGGATTGGACTTTGCTACACCCTCAAAATAGCTCCCCAAAAGGGCAATACCACCTCTTTGTTGTCACCTCCTTTGTAACCCTATAGCGACTGATGCACTGCCTCTGACAGTCAGCTTATATCCCTTTGCAAGAAGGCAACAGGAAGTAGTTTGACTGGTTAGCCAGCAGCTATCTCAGAACCTGGGACCTAGCCCTGAAAGCAAGTAGATATCTATCAGGCAAGCAGGCAGGCAGCAATCTGTAGGACAGAGAGGCAGTCACTGGTGGCAGCAAGCAATCAAGTGGCAACAAGCTGGCAACAAAGGAACTGTCACTTCTGAGAGGGCATAGTAGTAGTAGTGTTAATGTCTTTCACATTATTCTGTGGCAGATTCCTTACTGTCGGTTATGCTGCCTATGGCTGATGGGAACTGTAGGCAAAAAACATGTGGAGGCCTACACTGGCCTGCCCCTTGTTTAGAAACTTCAGGTTCTGTCTACCTATAGGATCTTTTGTAAGAATTCAACAAACTTCCCTAGATTTGGGCTTTGTAAATGAAATAGTTCCAGTCATCATGCTACGTGATAAAAGCACAATCAATAAAACATGTGTGTGTGAGAGGTTTTTATTGCACAATTCTGGAAAAAAGGAATGTGTCCTGTATTACTGCCCTGTGAGATAATAACGAATTCATAGTGATATTGTTTTTCATTTTGTTGGATAATTCTAAATTTTTCACTTTATATAGGTGCCACTCTTTACAGTAATTTTTGTAAAGTTCATTTAGCAATGCAGTTCATGGGAAGTGACCACAAGGAGTAACAGTCATGCTGTTCATCTCTCTGTACTAAATAGAGGCTACCTTTTCACACTTAATAAATCTAGACATCATAATACAGTGTAAAGAAGCAACCAAAAGACCTGTGGGTATGTGAGCGGTATTTACTGATTGGTTTTGCATAACTACAAAATTTCCATACATATTAACCTTTCAGATACATTGAATGAATTCTAAAGTACCGGTAATTTAAAACAGCACTTACTATCAGGGAGAAATTCTGTATTTAAAAATTTCTTTTTCATTCTCTAATACCATGAAGTTGTACTAGAACCAAAATACGTTCACAGAGTAACACAGCCTGTGGTCCATAACTTGTCATCCCTTTAATTAAAATCTGCTCTCCACACTATTAAAGCTTACAACTCTAAAATGCATATACAAGTAAATTCATATTCTTTGAGTTCTACTGTTACAAAAATAGAAATCTTAAATAATATATCTTATGAATAAATTACATATATACAATTGTGTCATACATCACAGGAGAGAATGCTGTCATGTTTGTTCTTCCTGGATTGCTTTAACTGTGGTGAGATAAACTGTGTTACTATTCTTGTGGATTTTGGACATGAGGAAGTAAAGGAATGGATCAAGACAACTGTTCAGGCTGCTTAAACATAAAGCAATGAGATAAAAGACATACAAACTGTCTTTGGAATTATAGTAGTAATTCATATGATGAGCAATCAGCAGGATATTGCTGGGAGTGAAGCAAACAGCAAAAATGCTAAGGATAAGCAGACTGACTTTGATGTACCAGAACCACTTCAGATCGTAAACTTTGAGTGTTTGAATAATCGAAACATAACAAAAAATAACAATGCAAAGAGGAATCAGGAATCCAACTACTGCTAGAAAAATGAAATAATAGTGTTGAATGTGTGCCCAGGTTTCACAGCTGTTAGACACATCATGGCAGGTAGTAATATTTAGTTGATCCAGATAATAGCTTTGCTTTGTTGTGATCAGAGGTATCATGTATAAGAAAACAACGGTCCATACTGTTCCACAGATGAATGTGGATAAGACTTTCTTAGGCAGATTTCTGTAAGTAAATGGATGAACAATGGCCACGTAGCGGCTGAGGCTGATGCAGGTGAGAAGTAGAGTAGAACAATACATGTTGCCATAAAAGATGACAGTCATGATCCGGCACATTGCTTCTCCAAATATCCAGTTATTGCCATTAAGGTGGTATGAAATTCTGAATGGCAGCATGATACAGAACAAGAAATCTGAAATGGCCAAGTTTGTGTAGAATATGGCAGTGCGGACAGATCTTATTCTGAAAAACAACATCCACAAAATAATGGCGTTTGATGGTACTCCTATTAAAACAACAGCTATGTATATAGCTGGTATTAGCTTCCTGCTCAAAGAGCTGGTAAAGTATTCCCTTGTGACATTGTTTATTTTCAAAGCTGAGATGTTGGAGTTCACTGAGGTGCACTTGTTGTCTTTGTTCTGATTGTTCTTTTTGGCTCCCTCTATGGAAGAAGAAGGTATCTTCTCATATGCATCTTGTACAGTGCTGTGGAAAGTCTTCCCGGGGGCTGAATTATTCCCTTGATAGCCCAGGGTGTTGTTGCTGTATTTTCTTTCTAAAAGTTGGGGGGAAAAGATAGTAGTAGAAATTTCAACCTGAAATCAGAATCAGTTATTTCCCAAATGTTATGGAGTTTTCCCTCTAAACTTTGTTCAGGACATGCCATAAGTTGGAAATGACCTGAAGGCACACAACAACAATAATGGGGTATAATGGCTTGAGCATTGGATTTTGACTCTGGAGATCAGGGTTCAAAGCCCCACTCAGCCATAGAAACCTACTAGGTGACCTTGGGCAAGTCACACTCTCTCAGCCTCAGAGGAAGACAATGTCACTCCCTTGAACAAATCTTGCCAAGAAAACCCCATGATAGGTTGCCCATGATAGGATTGCCATAAGTTGGAAAATGACTTAAAGACATACTACAAAAGGGTGGTCCTGATCAAATCAAGAGCTAATTGATGAAGGGTCTGTCTTAATCAGTCCTAGTACAGGCAGTATTCTCCTATATTCTATGAATGCTTTGTTGCATCTTTTCTCAGAGCTGCTGAAGGTGAGGTAGGTTAAGTTGAGAGCAAGAGGTTTCCCAGAAAGTTTCATGGATGATTTTGGGTTTGAACCCAGGTTTCTCCAGTCCTACTCTGACATTAAAACCATTGGAAGCATATGTTTGTAGACAGCTGACAGAACAGGAGGAAATAGTAAAGAAGGAAAGTATGAAACAGTTCAGTTCCCTAACAAATCATCATAAAATAAGTTTTTTCCTCCCTTTGTAATTCCTTCCAGAGAATGAAATGGAAATTAGGTTCCTTTGTGAAGCTTCTGAATCAGTTATTTAAATTTTGCACATGAGGCTTTATCAGTTTTGAGCCTTTAATTACTACTGTATTCCTCACAAGTCATTAATTCTGTACTTTAAAACCACCCTCTAAGACAGGAATCCCTGTAGACTGCACTCTGCAGGAATTAAATAAAATTTAAATAGAGCCAGTGTAAAGGCATTACTGAGACGGGTCATTGCACTATTCAATTTTTGAGCTGTTTTGCTCATTCATGTTTTTCATTCATGTTTTTCCCTTCTGTGTAGTACACTTGCACTTAATGCAGAAATGAAATGACTTTAAAAAAGAGAAAATAAAATCCAAAATATGTGTGTTTAAACAATCCATGTTTCCAGACAAGTAAGAGCAATGCAAGCAGGAAATGCAAGATAAACAATGGAGAAAGCTGGGCCATAGCCAGGAATGTGACTACTTATTTCCCAGACCTTTGCTCCCACCAAATCTATGAGAAGTGCCCTGCCAGTTGATGCTGGACAGTTTGTGTAGCAATTTGTATTTTAAAGTTGGGCAGATCTCCACAAACTAGTTCTTCCAAGACTCAAGGACAACAGAGAAAACACTGGCACACAGTACTTTGGCAGTGATGCTTCCTTGAATTTTTGTGATTACTGAGTAAACAAACAATGCCAATTCCAAAAAAAAAAGAGAGAGAGAGAAATGAGAGAGTTTTTGAGGCAGTAGCCTGTGACTATAGCTGTTTTTGAATAATTTACTGTATATATTTATGTATGCATCTAGAAATTGTGGTCAGGAAATTGACCCAAAAAACCTGGGCCAACCTATCCATGGGCCAATTTAAGTACTGTATCCTTTTATAAGAAAAAAAGAATCATCCCTTTCTCCGGTAAGAGCTTAGCCCATCCCAGAAGGACCTAAAAGAAGCACTGACCTCCTCTACTCTCTCTGCTATAGTGCCACCTCTGGCCTTTTTGACTACCTGGGTGGGAAAATGGTGGTGGTGGTGTCCATGGGTGGCTGGCCCCGAAGTGGTGCTGGCACTTTCTTCTCTCCACAGAATGTCTCTCAACTTCTCCAAGGATCTTATCAAAATCCATAATTTTGGTCCCAAAACCTGTCCTCAACTTATAAGTTGAGTATATATAGTATATTTCTTTCCTCTCATCAGTCCCATATGTATTGTACTGAATTGCTTTTCATTGTGTATACACAGCTTCCAGTTTGATTTGTATTAACGCTTTGCACAGTATCAGGAAGTGGAAATACTTTTTTTTTTGGTTAGCAAATACAAACAGTTCTTGGACTGCCATTAGATGAATACTGTGCAGTCTGCACGAATGTTTTGCCAAAAAAAGAAACTGCTCCTTCCTAATTTCTGGAGATCCTACAACCAAAATATTGTAACTGTTTGGACTTTCCTTTCTTTGTTTTCCACACTGTGTGTAGAGGTGAATGTCACTAAATACTAGGGCAAGAATGTTTGCCAGGTAATAAAATCAAGCATTAAATATTGTTTTTCTCTCTTCATCAAGAGATAGTCACCGAGAAAAAACCCATCTTATTTGAGATTTTCTTTAACTGTTCTGCCTGTGTCTATTTTTAACTTGGTAACTACTTTCAAATTAAAAGCAGAAAAGTACTCAGACACAAAACAGATGTCTTACCTTTGAGGCATAAGGAGGACATAATGAACAGCCCAGTTGTCAGTAAAACCAAAGTTCTCATTGTGGCAGTTATCAACTTCCAATTTTTAAGTGAGCTTTCTAACTTAATCCACTTGCTGTTGAAGAAGGGCTAGAAGCATCAGATATGCCTGCTGAACTCATCCTGTATGTACTAGTTTTGGCGGTGGGGCAAGAGGATGAGCTGTTTTGTACTTCCTCTCATATGGAGAGGGGTGTGACGCGTTAGAATGCAGAACAGGAGTGGCTGCTTAAAGCCGCAAACCAACACAGAGAGAAATTTCTCTTCTCCAGGAAGACGTTTAACTCTTGAACTGTTATAAGCAGAGAAACAGATTGTGTGTTCAGTCTCTAGACCTTTCAAATAATTATTATGGAAAAGTTAAGACTGGAATTATACAAAATTGGTTTAGGTACCACAGAAGTGGTGTCTCATTCAGGATAAAATTCCATACATTGATCTTTAACAACTTAATCATAGTGAGGACTTTCTCTTTGAAACTTAATTTGGTAAAGTGAAAGGTACAGGCACAATTTTTCATTCCTTTTTATAACTTGGGATGGTATATAGACACGAGAATTTGATATTCCTTGCATGCTCAGCTGTGGATGTTGGATGCTGGAGTCCAACACATTTGAAGGGGATCAGGTTAGAGAAGGCTGATTCAGGGCAACACATGACAAAAAGTTTTATCCATTGAAAAGGTTTAAATTCATTGAAGAAATACAGTGTAACAGATTGCCAGATTACAGATTAGTCAAATCTATTTCTTTCGTTAATGTCCACTCCCCACCTCATGTACACATATATGTATTCCTAATAGTTGGAACCCGTTAGTCCCAGGTCCTACTTCTTGAGTGTCAGAAAATAAATGTGCTCCATCTTCTGTGCGACAAGCCTTCAAATATTTCATATAGTGACTCAGTTGTGATTCTTGTGTTTCCACTTTCCTCCTAATACTTATTTTTGAGTCTAAGTTTTGCAAATGGATCTGTGCCTATATTTGCTTAGATTAGTAAACATTTTAGATATGTAAACATTGGAAGTTTTTTAATTGGCATGTCAAATTCTATGTCTTTGTGTAAGAAGATGTTAGGGGTCTTCTTTCGCCTGTCATTAAGACCAGAAGAGTAGGAGAGTGAATTCTTGGCCAACATAAGAGATTGCTCTATTTTCTTCACTTAAGGAAGAGATGAGTTGCCCTATTGAGTTATATCAGTGATCCAGTGAACCAAATAAGGTGTACATAGTTTTTATTTTTTTAAAAAAATCTATTTTTTTAAAATTCTTAGTGCAGTTTAACATGTCTTTACTTTACTTAATGATTTTATTGTTTTAAACTGTGTAACTTGTTTTAATACTTTCTGTAAGGTACCCTGAGATCTTTGATATAAGGTGGGATGAATGGGGAAATACGAAGTATTTCCTCATTTTCCAGATATGATAGGAATCCAACATATAAATATGTTAAAATAAACTCATTTACTCTCTCTCTTTTCTCTTTCAGTTTGTGTGTGTGTGTGTGTGTGTGTGTGTGTGTGTCAGAGTTCATAGTGGTTCAGTTGGGTAATGGTTCTGTTTGCACGTACACTTCCTTCTCATTGGGAAGATGTTGAAATTGCCAGCTAGCTTTCTTTTATGGTCACTGACTCATCCTCTGTGCATTCTTTATCTTATATGTTCTGTTAGGAATACATTCTAAATATTTCTGCGGTTGAATAAAATTAAACAAACCAAACAATCTCAGGGTTTTGTACAGGTTTAGAAACAGTACTAGATTAGAAGAGATGAGGTTAACCTTCAGTTCCTGGTTTCAAGGACAAAATACTAACTTGTTAGACTCTTATCAGACAAAACTACCAAAGTTGAAAAAGTTAACTTTTTGACTATGACTCCTGGAATCCTCCAAACATGGTCATGAAAAAGTTAACATTTGACTACAATTCCCAGACTACTCCCCCCCCAGCCAAAATGGTTGTTTGTTTGTTTTTTGACAACTGCCAGACTTTCTCAGCCATCATGGCTGTAACTGGGGATTCTGGAAACTGTACTCCAGAAACTTTTCCAAGATATCAACCAGTATTACCCTGACTTGGATGCTCTAAGTGTAGAGAAGTTGTTACCCTGAAAATTGGGGGTATCTCGAGGACACCCAAACAGGCTTCAAACTAGGGGGAATTAACAGAGAAACTCAAAGCTTGCGAGAGGTCAGGGCAGGGAATCTTTAACCCTATGTCTACGGGGTCAGAACCACGCAAGAGTCAGAGAAACAATCTAAATTAACTTTATTAAAACTCACAACACACATTAACAAATAATCCTACAATCACACAAGGGCTACAGAAAAGAAGTTAGAAATAAGAGACAGTTGGGAGAGAGGGCATACAGACCTTCGTCTAGGCGTCCTGGAGAAGGGGAAGATCAGCGAAGGCTTGGGGTAAAGCACCAAGGGGAGTCTGGATCCCGGGGCTGGAAGGCTGGCTGCAGCAGGGTTCCACGGAGAGTCAAAGACCCGAGTCACGTTTAGCTCTCAGCAGCGTCTGGGACACCTCGGTAGCAGCGAAACGGGCCCTTGTCCGGTCTGGGAAGCTCTCCAAAGAGGCTCAAAAAGTGGGGATTTTTATAGCCAATTTCTGTCCTCAGGCCAGGTATCGGCTAGCAAAGTGGTGTTAATAGGCGATGATTGTGGAATACAATGTTAGGCAAATATCACAACCCCTCCTCGGTATTGTTTCTCCCGGGAACGTCCAGGGGATTGATAGGTTTAAAATTCCGAATTGATAGGTGTTGTTTGTTTGGCTGCGCACAGTTCATTAACGTAGCTTGGGGTGTGACAGTGTCCAGGAGTGAGCCTATTGTCTGCCTAAAGATACGTGACTCGGGAAAATAGGTCAGTCTTTTAGCCTAAAGGACGTTGTCAATGTTCCCGTTCAGCAGAGGGAGACGGTATAGTTTTAAGGATTTCCCATTCAACGCCAAGGTTGTTTTTAACTGCGACTGACCTTTGCTAACCAATATCCATTATGGGGGAAGTCATGCCAATTTAGGGGCCCTCTCTTAGGGTTACTCTGGAGTGTAACAAAGTCACAGAGTGAACCATGACACCAGCAGAACAGATAGTGCAAGGTTAAGTCAGAATAGTTCCAGACAGACTGAGACTGAATGTCCTGAGCATAAACTTAAACAGTAGATCAGCCTGTAGTCCCAACTTTTGAGAATTGTTTGGTAGCCATGGATGCTTTGACATGACTTAATTATGATGATTTTTAAAAATCTAACTGCATTTCTCTACCTTCACATGCAGGAATGCTGCGATGATTCATCACTCCTTTGGCTAGATGAGATGCAGAAGGGGATAGATGATGCTAATAGAAACTTGGAAGATGCATCAAAATGTAAGCACTCATCTGAATCCTTACATTAAACTGTTTGTATTTTACAATGAGTGTGAAAATGATTCACTTCTAGTTTTGAGATGGTGAGTGAAAGTTAATTTCATACAACAAATAGTTTGCATAAAACGGCTTTTAAGGACAAAGCTTTCTTAGTGTGGGAATGTATCACCCAGCAGTAGAGGTATGCACCTCAAGATATTTCAAAACTCTTTGAGTGAATTTGTCCTCAGTGACCGAAATATTGACTCATTTTCCACCCTAGTAGTACAGAGTTAGGGATGGATAATGACTCTGCAGCAGTCTCTACTGATGATGCAATACTAAATGACTAAAGAGAAGTCATGTGACATTTTAAGGTCCAGAGAAAATTACTAATCAGCAAGAAACTAATAAAAGTGGGTATTTTGCAGCTGGATCTCAGTTCTTTGAAACAGTACTGGGCAACATGTGGCCCTCCAGATGTTGCTGAAATGCAACTACCATCTGTTTTCATCATTGGCTTTGCTGCCTATGGAAGATGGGGACTGATCCAACAACATCTTGGTGGTCAACATGTTTGCCAATCCTTATTTTAAATAACACGTGAACCACTGAGTTATTCTTGCTCAAGAATTTCACATGTACTTATTTAGAGCAGGAATTGCTTGCTTTAGGTTAAATATCTGTGCCATATTCCCTCAACTCCTTTTATATTTAGTGTTGATATCAGTGGCCTCACAATAGAATTACTCTGGAATAAATTACTGGAAGATTTTGTCTTTCATTGGTAAGGAGGTTTGCTCCACTGCTTGAGGTCATATAGATAAAGATGGGACACAGCAGCAGTGTAAATCAACCACATAAGCCACAATACATAAAAGGGAATGTTTCCCATTTAATATGATCTGTTTCCCGTGTTCTCATAATGATGTTAATAACAAAGTAATGAGAAGAGCAGTCAAAAGTGAAGAAGTGTTCTTTAATAAATCAGTTTTTTTGAAATGAAATCAGATTATTTTTTGTGTCCTCTTTTGACAACCAGGCCTGAACACTTTGAGGAGAAAAGTAAGGGCTTATTAATGCACACATACAGTAGAGATGTTTTAAGCTGTGTGAGTAACAGTTTTGAAATAATAAGTTAGCCTCTTTTTTGTTTGTTTGCAGGATGTTTAGCAACTGTTAGCAATTTATTAGAATTCACAGTAATTCACAGAAAAGTTTTTAGGGGGACAAAAATAGATCACTTGAAAAATGCTATGTATTAAACAAATTGGAAGAAACCTCAAGGAGATATGGTGCATGTTGAGTCAAATAACATCTATTAGTGGTATGGCATAACATCTGTAGACAGCCAGTGTGATATAGTGGTTTAAGCATTCGGTTACGACCCTTTGAATCCCCACTTAGCCAGGGGAACCCACTGGTTGACCTTGGGAAAGTCGCACTCTCTCACACTCTCAGAGGAAGGCAAAGACAAACCCCTCTAAACAAATCTTGCTAAGGAAATCCCATGATAGGCTCATGTTAGGGTTGCCATAAGTCCAAAATAATGTGAAGGCACACAACAACAGCAGCAACAGCAACAACATCTATAGTAGAGCTTGTATAGTCATGATTGTGTAGAAATGGGTAGGATCAGATCTACTTTAAGGACAGGCATGTAAATGAGAAGAAATAAATATTTCCCTCTGTGGCTTATGTCCTTCCAAGTCCTTTTACACAAGTGTTTTTCTTTCACATAGTAGAAAATAGGTAGAAAAAAATACTTATAAATAGAGACTGGGTGTGGGAGAACTGAGCTGCTCCAATTCAAGCACCTCTTTTGCTAAATGAGAACTCAAGACACCTTCTTTTCTTTGTGTTATGCCAGATCAGGTTTTAAACACACTGGTTTGGCCTTTGAGCCTTAAGTCAGTGCTAATGCCATTCTACTTCCTACTTGGTATCATGCTTCTAGTACCATGGATGGATAATGCAGGATTTTTAAAAAAGATATATAATAGGCTGCAATGCAGACGCAAAACAACAGCTGATGCTCATTAGGAATGCTTTTTGCTTATATAGCCATGTACACCCACAAGCAGAGTAGCCTTGGAAGTGAGATTTCAGATTATGACTACAAGCATTCAGAATGATGCTAAATATAGCAAGGAAGGGCAGTTGCATTTAGAAGGGTAGTCAAAATTTTAATCCTGAATTCTGTTGTTTGTCCTAAGTAGAGCAGAGTTACTGAATGTAGACTTTATCAATAGAATTGATCTATTTGTTTACTTACCATTCAGCTGTTGGGTCTATTCTAGCTGAGGCAACAGGAGTCTAGCCATCATCATTAACATTGGGGGAAGACTTTCCTGCCTCATACATTTTCTGACAATGCATATGATAAAGATTGTGAAGCACATGGTGAATTAAAAACTTCACTTAAAAGCTTCACTCTTGAATCATACTAAACTAAACACACACAGAGAAATTGGAGAAGGAAATAGGCTATGTCAGCATTAAATAACCAAATACAGTAAAATCATGATTCCTGTGCATTGTGGAGGTTGCAAAATCTAATTGTCTGTATTAAATCCCATGTATTAATAGTCAAAGAATGCAGCTTGACCTGCTGTTCTCTTCATGAAAGAAGAGACAGGAACTTTGAAACCATGTCTTTGTACAAATCTTCCCAGAACTTTGCTGCTAATTTCAAGCCAGATACACACCCAACAAGACACCATCTGGAGTGTACAGTCTATATGTACTTTTTCTGTCAAGTATTTTATAGTGACCTTATTAAGTGATATATTCACTGATCTTCCAAAATTAAGAGGATTTTTGTGATGAGCTAAAACTGCCACATGTTATGCAAAATACATAGTGTGCAGTTTTAGATTAGTTTCTTCTTTATTATTGAGTGAAAACATTATTAGACTATCTTTCAGTGAGATAAGCAATGATGTCCAGTGTTTAGCAGTGTGCCATTTTTAGTGTTCAGGGCTAAATATAAGGTTTATAATTTAAATTTTTTTTTTTTTACTATTGAATACGTATTCATGGTCCCCCAGTTCAATGCATATGTAATCAGTATAACTGAATTGGAGAAGGTTAAATCTTTCCCATCCCCAACCAGTTTCTATATACGTACAGGTGGTTTTCCCTCCTTGTCCCATTTTGTGAGGGAGAAATTTTGATATAAGAACCAACTAGGGAAATTAAACATTTTCTCTAAATTCTGTATCTAAAATTCATTGCTAGTCTCAATTAAAATAATGAGGTTTGCATAAATGTTGATGTACCATTTGGCAATTGAATCAGTGGGTGTACTTTAGCTGAGCTAGCAGTTGGATTTAGGTCTGGGAATTGAACAAAGAATGCATATAAAAATGTAGGAAAAAGCAAAAAAGAATTACGTCCACGAAAATAGAGCACCGTGTATCAGTTTCTGTAGATTCAAGTTTACTAATGTCAAACACCCACTTAGGATATAATATTTAAATGGAACTACTGTGTAAATAAGAGTACTGATAAGATTTTGCATTCACGTTATAATGGAGAATTTATGAACTTGTGAGCGTTTCAGGTTTCTGTAATACCTAAAAGTGGGCTAGTTTGAGCAACACAATAGGGCAGCAGAACAATATGGGGACCCTGGTTTGTCAGTCACCGGAAGTAAGCTGGTACATACTGCCAAGTTGTAGCAGGTAGAGAAGGTATCCAGGATTTGTTTCAAGTTTCCTTCTGTTTCCTCTCGGGGGGTTTTTCCCTTGAGAGAAAGAGCGAAGCAAACCAGAGGAGAAACTGTGTTTGGAGGACAAGCTAAGCAAACCATAGGGCAAAGCTCCATTATTTGCTTTACTGCTTGTGCTGCATGTCAAACCATGTTTTCTGTGTTTCCCTAACATGATATGTTATCTATAGAGAGCCAAAATCTGAGCTATGTGTGCCCTCTGTAAATCTTTAGATATTACATATTTATTTGAGGAAGCTGTTGCTGCTGTTCATTCTTTGAGAACTTTGCTGTTACTTTGCATATGTTTATAGGTTTTTTTAATTTTAAAAACTTAATATATATGAAGAGTAAGCTTCATAAAGGGAGGAATCTGATAAAAAAAACAGCTATTCCATACCAGTCTTGATTACTCAGTTGAGAAAAGACACTCTGTATATACTTAGCCATTTACTTGTAATGTGATCTGATATTTATCTCCTAACTTTAATAAGCCCTTTGTGTTACAAATTCAGAAATTACATAGGACCTTCATCCCACCTCCAAACAAATTTAGCACATGTACTTTAAAGCACGTCAAGGAAACCCATTCTCATGCTATTTTCAAAGTAGCTATGTTAGTCTCTTGCAACATAAAGAGCGGGATAGGGAGAGAGGGAAAAAGGAGTGTGGCAGCGCCTTTAAGATATAACTACCGGTAGCTCTTATTTTAGCATGAGCTTTTGTGGACCTAAATCCACTTTGTTCCATACTGCATCTGCATCTCCCCCTCTTTCCTGCTTTTTATTCTTATGGCAGTAGAGACTGAATTTTTTTGAGTTCTTGAATGCTAGTTTCCTTCTTCCTTTGAAGGCAGCACAAAAGACAAACTCATCTTCCATTTAAATGAAAGATTTCTACTTTCTGTTAAATTATACAATACTCAACCAATCATTCTGCAAAGATAAGAACACAGCTGTATCATAATTCTTCATGTATTCTAAACTAATTCAGAGCAAGATTTCTATCCAAGGAACATTCACTATTATATGTGATTTTTCTGAATGGGAAGTCATGTCACAGTGAATGTCACCAATAATTAATAAGCCCTAGAAGAATCTCTGTGTGAATGAGTTTAACATCTTCTGAGTTGTCAACATCCGCCATATCCAGAATTTTTATAATTGACAGTTGTTCCCCTGTGTTTGGACTTAGATGCAAAGAGCTTTGAAATCTGTAAATTGTGTCAAAGTTATAGCTTCTGCAGTAATTTGAGTGTATTTCAATGTAAGGTGTTTTGACTGTGTGCCTACATGGGAAGAATTCCCATTCATCTTAATGTATACAATTCCTTCAAATGAATTCCACTAGTAAGCCCTTGTAATGAGGGGAACTTCTGTAATAAGTAATTAGTAATGCAGAATTGCTAATACCTAACTTGAACTCTCATTTTAGTGGCTATAGAGACAACAAAGGTAAACCAGTGCTTAGAAGAAGGAGACTCTGCACAGCTCATCACCATCTTACAGTCTCCTATATTCAGTTTAAGAACTGTACCAGAGTGTGCTGAAACCTACTACAGCAAGCTGTTCGAAGCCAAAAGTTTAAAGCCCAAAGGTAACACTCTTGCCTGACTCGTTCTGCACATCACAGCAAACTTGTGTCTAGTTTGTAAATAGTTTCTGTATTGCACAAGAATTCATTTGCTTTAGTGCTTTGGTACCTTAATTTATACGTATGTAAACATTTAAAGGCAGGTCCTGTTTTTGCTGGTCCTTGAAACAAGTGAGTGAGTCTGAGGCAATGTATGAAGAACGGAAAGGGAAGCATTTGTTTGTACCTTTGGATTCAGATCTCTGTTGCAAACTACAGCAGTCCTCCACATAAATTACTGCTATCTCAGAACTTGCTCTCATTTTACATACGTTTCTGAAAAGCTGCTTCTGGAGGAGGCTTCACATTCCCAGAATTCCTGCATTCCAGAGTCCCATAACTGTCCCTGTTGACTGTAACCTCTGAGCAGTTCTCTGTGTATGTGTGCCATGAAGCCTATAAAAATGAGTTCCCCATGATGGGAGCAGATTCTTGAAATACATGGGAACTATATTATTGGATCAAACCAACTATTCATCAAGCCCAACATCCTGTTTCAGTGACTAGTTTCCTTCCTGTGAAGCATCTGGAGCATGTGGCACAGAGCAATAATGCAGTGTTCTACTGACATCCTCTTTTTTCCGGTTTTCACCAGTCCTTTCAAGTTCTGTCTCTCCAAGTGTGTGTGAAATGTGCCTCCCAACAACAGTACAAATAGTATCTGTGAGGAAACAGCTTAATTTTACTCCTGCTTTGAACCACAGATTAACTGCTTCCTCCCTTCCTGTTCAGATCATATACTCCAGGCTTCTTTGTGCCTACTCCCATGATGTATGTATGTATTTAAAGCTGGAGACTAATGGAAAAGATCCCTGTTTATTAGAATGATGACATTCATGTTCATAAACAACTTGGAACTCTAATACTTGAAGCAGTACTTCTCTTTCTGTGTTCCTGAAGACTGTGTTCTGATGGAAGGTCCCCTTCTGTCTCCCACCCATGGGAGCAGTACATTAGAATCATAGAATCATAGAAATGTATAGTTGGAAGAGACCACACGGGCCATCCAGTCCAACCCCCTGCCATGCAGGAATACCCTCAAAGCATTCCCGACAGATGGCCATCTAGCCTCTGCTTAAAAACCTCCAAGGAAGGGGACTCCACCACACTCCGAGGCAGCATATTCCACTGTCGGACAGCCCTGACTGTCAGGAAGTTCTTCCTGAGGTTCAGGTGGAATCTTCTTTCCTGCAGCTTGAATCCATTGCTCCTTGTCCTGGTCTCTGGAGCAGCAGAAAACAAGCCCTCTCCTTCCTCTACATGGCATCCCTTCAAATATTTAAACATGGCTATCATGTCTAAATATTTGAAGGGATGCCATGTAGGGGAAGAAAATTGTTGGAGAACATGGCAGAGGGCTTTCTTTGCTGTGGTGGCCTGTTTTGTAGAATCATAGAATCATAAAGTTGGAAGAGACCACAAGGGCCATCCAGTCCAACTCCCTGCTATGCAGTAACACACATCAAAGGATTCCCAACAGATGGCCATTCAGCCTCTGCTTAAAAACTGCCAAAGAAAGAGACTCCATCACACTCCGAGGCAGTATATTCCACTGCTGACAGCTCTGACCATCAGGAAGTTCTTCCTGAGGTTCAGGTAGAATCTCCTTTCCTGCAGCTTGAATCCATTGCTCCTTGTCCTAGTCTCTGGAGCAGCGGAAAACAAGCCCACTCCCTCCTTGACATGACATCCCTCCAAATATTTAAACATGGCTATCATGTTCCCTCTTAACCTTCTCTTCTGCAGGCTAAACTTACTCAGCTCCCTGAGCCGTTCCTCATGGGGCATGGCTTCCAGACCCTTCACCATTTTGGTCACCCTCTTCTGGACACGTTCTAGCTTGTTGATATCCTTCTTGAATTGAGATGCCCAGAACTGGACACAGTATTCCAGATGAGGTCTTACCAAAGCAGAATAGAGTGGTACCATTACCTCCCTTGATCTAGACGCCATGCTTCTATTGATGCAACCAAGACTCACGTTGGCTTTCTTGGCTGCGGCATCACACTGCTGACTCATGTTCAACTTGTGATCTACCAAGACTCATAGATCCCTTTCACATGTACTGCTATCCAGCCACGTGCCCCCCATCCTATATTTGTGCATTCCATTTTTTCTCCCTAAGTATAGGACCTTATATTTGTTGAAATTCATTTTGTTAGCTTCCTTTTGGAGGGCCATTTGGCACTGACATTGGTTTTGTTTGCCAAATTAAAACATGGTTTTTTAATTAACTCCTTTGGGACAATAGAGGTCTTCCAAAATATATATGTACAATGTTGTAAACTGTTTTAAACTTTCAGACTGTTTTAACTTGTCAAACTGCTACCCCTTTAAATACCTTCCTTTAGAGGATGCAGATTACACTATGTATGTGGTGTGGTTCTATTCTTCATATGGAAGGAGATGAACCAGACATCCCAATTTTTCTTGATATGCATTAGCTGTAATCAGAAAGGATAAAATTCTATGCTAAAGCAAGCCTAATTTCAGAACCCTTGTTTTATTGCAGAAAAACTTCTGGTCCTTTTCATGCTACACATTTATAGCACTATGATTATGTTATAATTGCAATGGGTCTGTCCTGTGGAATCCTAGGATTTGCAGTTTAGAGAGAGGCATATAGAATTTCCAGCTAGTGAGCTCTAGTATCTCATCAGTCTGTAAACCCAAGGATTCTTTAGGATGAGGCTATGGCAGTTAAAGTGTAACCATTGTGCTGTAGTTGTGTAGTGTGAAAGAGGCCTCTGTTACATATGGTTAGATGTAAATACACACAGTCTTTATTTGCACATGAGTAATTTTTAACATTAATTTAAATAATGTAAACTTATGCTAGTGTAGAGGCAGAAAGATGTTTCTGCTTAGCAGATCATTGCAGCTGAATATTTTCAGTATGGACACTATGAAGAAGATTCATATAAAGTAGCCCTTGATGTTGTGTCAGTTTATATGCACTAGTGCAAAGGGTTAAAAGTTTCATTAAATACATAGCATCCAGGTGCAAGATCTTTCCGTCCATCCATCTTTCTTTCTCTCTTTCTTTCTTTCTTTCTTTCTTTCTTTAACTTTTAAGTGCACAGAAGCCCTGTCCAGATCAGTACCATTGCACATGAATAGGGGAAGACTAAACCTTCTACCCTAATCAATCCTTAAAAAAATTTCTCCCCTGGCCATCTAGCACAGAGCTAAGAAAAGAAAAAATAAAAACTATATTGACACTAAATAGACACTACTCCTTTAACATATCATCTCATTTAAACCTCACATTCTCTTCTAAAACAAAGCAGACCAAATGAAGAAACAGAAGAACATTCTAAGAATTCTGTGAAATTAAATTAGCTGCTGATCCTTGCATTAATAGTATGGGGAAGGAATGAGGATAAAAGCTGCCCATACTGCATAGAGAGAGGGAGGAGACAACTTGTGGTTTTGAAAATAAAACCATACCATTATGTTTTTTGTGTAATGTGGGGCCTGTGGCATGTCCTGGGGGGAGTTGGAATTTGGCTCCTGGTCCCAGCATTGTTGCCAACCTCTGCTGTAAAAAAAAGGGAAAAAAAGAATATCTATTAGCTGCTCATATCCCTCTCCTGCAAGGCTTATCTTGTTGTTTCTTTGGATCTATTTATGCTATGTTCATAATGTTTACATATCATGTGAGCCTAGGGCCATTTCCACATTAGATTTTTATAGTGCTATTATTCTACTTTTAACATCCTGTGGAATCCTGGGGTTTGCAGTTTAGGGAGGGACAGAAATAGCCTATAATGTGGTAGTGCGGGAATGACCTGTAACGTACTAAGTCTAGTGTGGAAATGGCCTATAATGTACTGAGGAGGAGAAAACAGTCTATTAAGATTATGTGACACTCAAATCTTCCATGAAGTGTCCACTTCTTTCCTTTCCACCATAAGCAGACGAATGATTGTGTTAAAGGAGTGTAAAGAGAAGGAATAACACACAGTTCTGCTAGTTGTTTAATAAAAAGTTAATAACAGTATTGCCTTTAAAATCTTTTAGATCCTGATGAAGGCCCCTGGATCAAAATTTTAATGCAAGGCCTCTATGATTATTACTTCAATGTGGAAACTGGAGTGGACACCTGTATTCCACCTGAAGGAATTGTCACCAAAACATCTTGGCTGACTGGTGAAGAGATTCAGGTAGAATATTGAAAAGATGGGCTGGGTTTTATTTTATTTTTTGATGGGAGGGTTTATTAAAGTGGTGCTGCCATTATTCATTAAAAGGTTAAAGTAGGAAGGATAATGGATGAAGTGGGATGATTTTTTAGTTTCAAATGAATCTCTAGTGCATAATTTCTGTGGTTATTTCCCTTGGACTTGAATTGCACAGAAGGCTTTATTTTTGTGTATTAGATCTATATTGGGAAGGCACTAGGGATGGGACAAATCCAGAATTTTCCAAATCTTTGGAAGATTCTGGGAATCCACGGATCTCATGAATCTTGAATCTTCCGAATCTTTTTATTAAAAAGGGTTTGAAAAACAAGGGAAAGAAGGATAATCTTGGGCAAGACACACTCTCTCAGCCTTGGCAAAAGTCTAGGCAAAGTCAAACCTCTCTGAAGAAATCTGGCCAGGACAATAGTCATAGTTGTGCCTCAGGATTTCCCCAGATTGAAAATGACATGAAGACCCTTTCTACACAGGCAGGAAACTGTGGATTAAGTTTCCTGCCTATGTAAACAGGGCCACATACTATAGTACAGAGATAATCCAGGTCAAAACTGGATTTTCTTTGCACAGCTCCTTATGGCATCCTGGGGTTCGTAGTTTAATGATGCACCAGCATGCTTTGGCAGAGAAGGCTGTGACACGTTGTAAAACTACAAACCACAGAATTGTGTCTGAATAAGCTTTGCAGGGGAGCTGTGCAAAGGAATTTTTCGTCTGTCCTTGAAATCTCAAGCCTGTAGCTTCCAGTCAAGTGCTGAACTTGAATATTAAATGTTTGATTTAAATATCTTAGAATGCAACCTCATATGTAATTTGTGAAACTGTTAGCAAAGGCCATTATTACTTTAATTATTACTCACCTCATTGCCATTTCCCCTTATGTGTCTGGTCTCCCAAGTTTTCAGGTGTCCTGGTCTCCCAGGATTTTGGCATCCTGGTCTTCTAGGTTTTCAGGCGTCGCAGACTCCAACAAACTATTTGGTCAATGGATTTGAAAGATTCGGTTTGCCTATTTTGGCCAAGGGATTCAGATTTGCGAATCTTGAATCCTTGCTGAGGATTCAAGGATTCGGTTGGGTCATCTCTAGTAGGCACAGTGTGACCCTCCAAGGCTGGTTTTGTGACCTTCACCTCCAAACCAGGGAGGAGGTCAAATAAGACAGTCTTTTTTCCCCTCAGTGCCTTCCAGGAATGGGGGGTTGTTTTTGTCCCCTCAGGCCAATTGAGGCCCAAGAAAGATCTTTGTTTTTAAACCGGAAGTGAACAGGAAGTGACTTCCATTCACTTGCTTTTGTGAACAAAGGCCTCTCCTGTGCTTAAATAATAATAATAATAATAATAATAATAATAATAATAATAATAATAATATTTATTTATTTATATCCCACCTCTCCCCATGGATCAAGGGGTTCTACAACAATACATTAAATACATTAAAAGCATTAAAACATAACCAATCCTCCCCACCCACCAACCCATCTAAAACCAACCCCCTAAAACACATTAACTACATTAAAGAACAGGAGGACAGTTGGTGGGAGGCGGTGGAATACTAGTCTGGGAAGGCCTGTCGGAAGAGAACAGTCTTGACTGCTTTTTTAAAGCAGTCAAGACTGGTAATATGCCGGGTCTCCTCCGGCAGGCCATTCCATAACTTGGGAGTGACAGAAGAGAAGGTCCTCTGGGTAACTGCAGCCAACCTAGTTCTGACTGGCTGCAGTAAATTTCTCCCAGAGGACCTTAGTGTGGGGGCGGATTATATGGGAGAAGGCGATCCCGCAGGTAGTCTGGCCCCAAGCCATAAAGGGTTTTAAAGGTAAGAACCAACACCTTGTACTGTGCCCGGAAACTAATAGGCAGCCAGTGTAAAGACTTCAGAATCGGTGTTATGTGGTCAGTTTTAGGTCTACCGGTGACCAACCTGGCTGCCATATTCTGAACTAATTGAAGTTTCCAAACTAAGCACATGGGTAGCCCTATGTAGAGTGCATTGCAGAAGTCAAACCCAGGAAGACCTAAAAATGTGGTGAAAATGCACCTCATGCCCTTTAGAGGGTATTCTGAGGCTTTTTTTCCCCCAAAGGGTAAAGTCTTCCTTTGTTTCCTAGAGGGTAAAGCTCTCTGCTGGAGAGCTAATATGATCTCTTAGCCTTTTTCAGTTGCCTACTTCAGTCTTAATCTCTAACCCTAGAGTAACCTTTTTGTGCTCTCCCGAAAGAGTGAATTGACTTATGTGGAAGTCTGCAGCAGTGGGAATTTATTGTTTTAAATAGATATTAGGGCCCCTTGGATTATTTGATTTTTTTAAAAACTGTTTTGCAAAACCAGAAATGAACTTCTGACCGCTTCTGGTTTTGGACAATATTTGACAGTCCACATGGCCCTCAAAGGGTTTCACAAACAGAAAATTGGCCATGGGTCCATGGCAGTTGTGCACCCTGGATTGAAATAAAGCATGTTGAGATTTTCAAGTATCAAGAAAATATTGCATATATTTCACAAAGCACATTAAATTTTGAAAAAATCCTTTCTTGGATGAGGCTTTCAGGGAGAACTTGTAAATTTTGTCATGATTCAGGCTGCAAAATTAATATTTTAAATATTTTTGACGTTAGTCTTTTAGGTTTAAACAACGATTCCTCACAGAGTTAGCCAATGGCAGCTGCTTTATATTATATTGCTTTTAAATTTTGAACTAGCAACATGCCTGAAATTCTTAAATAAACATCCTGAGAGGAGGTCAAGCAACAACTATTGATGAACATCCTCTGCTTATTCTAGTACAATATGTGTACAATCCAGAACAAATATCTATTGTAATGAACAATAGATTTCCAGCTGCTGCTAATCTACTAGGTATGACAGAAAAAGAATTGTAGGCAAAGATAGGCAAGTTTTGTTATTTTGAGGGCCAGTGGCTTTTATTAATTTACTTGCAAAATATACCAATATGTGATATTATGTTATGCACTCAAATGATTTGTCTCTTTTTTTAAACAAATTTTATTGAATTATAACTTACAAACATTTAAAAAATGGTTTGTCTCTTTTGAAGCAGCCAAAGACTGCAGAGACACAACAGAGGATAAATTTAGCTTTTGTTAGACTTTTTATCTCATTGGCAAAAAGGAAAGTTGTTTTATACATTGGAGAATCATGAAGTTGCAGGGTGTATTGTTCAAATGCTTAGCAACATTTTAAAAATAAGTAGGATATTGTAAATGCCCATATAAGCCCATATGATTAGTGCAGTTTTGATGGATTCCTTGTACCATTCCATGGTGAAGCAATATGAATTTCAGGAGTTTTAAAGCTCCCTGTGGTGGGGTAGGGTCATTGTTAGGGTAGGCTTTGCTTGGCTGATAGGAGAGTATCATAAGCTTTTGGATGGCTCTTTATATTATGCCTAACCCCTTGCATTTTTCTTTTCCCTATTAGAATATTGTTAATCAGATTACATCAGATTACAATAGAGAACAGCTGTGGTTTGCAAATGAGGACCTGATCATTCAACTACAAGCTAAAGCAAGGGGGTTCCTGGTCAGAAAAAAATACAAGGAAAGAAAAGCGTATCTCCAAAGCCAGGAGCCATCAGTGATAAAATTACAGGTATCATTATCTAGTAAAAATCCTTTGCTGCTTCTTGATGTTGATGAACTGAACATTATTTTAGACAAGAATTGTGCATACTTTGGAGGATATGGTGCCTAATATTTGATGATAAAAAGAAACACCCAAGTGTCCAGTTTGTACACAATGTCCTAATAAACACATATGTACTGGAAAGTAATGCCTATGCAATGGATAAGCCTGCTATTAATGGACATAATTAAGAGGCACATAGGCCCTCTTCAGAGTCTGCAAGAGAACCATTGTAATCAGTGTTATCAATGTGGAGCTTGCTTGTTGGATCCCTGCAGTCATGTTGGCAATCCCTGCAGTTGCCTTGGTCTGGATAGACATGTACAGCCTGTGATTCTTTCTGTACCCTGGGTGATGGCTTAAGAATGACCGTTGCAGCACATTGACAAAGAACATTGACAAAATATTATTACATTACTGAGATTTACAAGTATTAATGCTGAAAGTATTATAAGACTGTTCATATTACTAATCATTTATACTTTAAAAATACAAAACAGGCATGCTGGAAAGGATATAAGCAAAGGAAAATCTACTCTGAAAGACTTGAAATGTTGCAAAGAAATGTGGCATCTGTTATTAAGGTGAGTGCTGCTTGTATTATAGAAACTGCGGTACTGATATATATTTCCATTGTTTTCTAGTGCCTTCAGCAATAAGGAAACTCCATTTAAAATGTATTTTGGGAGGAAAAACTGCAAGGAGAGTTGACTGGAATGGATAGGAAAACAGTTAAATAATATTGAATATAGATTGTTGTTAGATAGTAAGTTAAAAAGATAAAAATTCAAAATAATTAAAAGCCCAATGTGGACAACGTGGATTACATGGAAAAATGAGGTAAAAAAATTGAAGGTAGGGAATTATAATTGACATCCAATAGAATATTTAAATAAGGAAGAAGATGTTAAAGGGAAAGTATTAAAGAAAATAAAGAGAAAGGATACAAAATGACAGGTGACTTATTTGACAATGTAGGAAATCAGACAGAGATAAATAAATTATCTGAGTTGATAGGGCAATAGTACTGGCTTCAATTATGTGGAATAAGCAAAAGTTTACAAAGAATCAAAGTTAAAAGAGAAAGCCAGTATCCAACAGAAGAAGTACTTAAGGTAAGACAAGAAGAAATTAAAGGGATAGGTGGTAAAATTTATAGATTACTAGTGTATATACCCAGCATTGCTCAGGATTTTATTTTCTCATAGTTAATACTTGCTAGAAAGATTTGAGATCCTGTGTCTCTAATTCCCCAAACTGTCCTGTCCAGTACCTGTAACTTTTCCCCATATTCCTCAATCCAATCTGTATTCAGAGCTGTTAACATGCAGAGGTTGGGTTCTTGAGGGAATATACTACCCTCCTCCTTGCTGCTAGGCCTTGACTCCATAGCAACCAGCCAGGCCCAAGAGTTCTCAGGCTGAGAATTCTAAAGGATGCTCTAAACTGCAAACCCCAGGATCCCATAGAATCTTCTTAGACAGCCAGTCATATGAGGTGTTCACCAGACACAGCCAATCATATGAGGTCTTCGCCTGACACACACAGACAGACAAACTTTGACTTTTATATATTAGATTATTGAATAATCAATTCAGTTTGTTAGAAGGTATATTAGGATTCTGGGAAAAGGATATAAAAGTAAATAAACAATGACCACAAGCGATAATAAATAATAAAAATAATAAAATAAGAGAACAGCAGTTAAAAATAGTAAAAAGGTGGCATAGAACACCACTTCAACCATCATATATAAATAAAATTCTTTCCCTAGAATGTTGGCTTAACTATGGGGGAAATGGTATTTATATCCATATGTGGTGGGATTGTGGTAAAATACAAAGATTTTGGAAAGAAATAAAATAAGAAATAAATAAAATATTGGTGGGAAATTTAGAATTGGATCAGGAAGTACATTTAACTTTAAATGTTAAAAATTTAAATTAAATAAAGACAAAGAATATTTAATAAAACAATTATTAAAAGGAGTGCAAGCTGTCATTGCATATGGTTGGAAGAAACAAGAAAGATGGGACCTTAGTAAATGGAAATATTATATATAAGAATATATGATGTTTGATTATTTGTTAAAGAAAAAAAGAGGGATCTATATGGGGCAATTGAAGGAGGAGACGTGGTTCAGAAGTTGGAGAATATTGACTAAGAACATAAAATAGAGAGGGGGTATGAGGATGTAAATAAGATAATTAAGGTGATATTTCACATTAAAGGTAAATGAGAATACTAATAAATAATTTATAGATCATTCCCTTGGGGGTTGGGAGGGAAGGGATAATAATTATTAAAAAAGAGGGGGAATATTTGAGGAGTTACAGCTAAATTCAGTAATTGATTATATTAAGGAACATAGGGGATATGTTAACATTGTTGTAATATTGTAACACTATTGTAGCATTATTGAAAATGTTGTAACTGTTTAAAAAATGGGAGAATTGACTGAGGCATGGGGTGACTGAAAACTGTATAGAAATTGGTAGGGTTGCATACATTTCGTAACACAGTGATCACTAACACTGTTGTTAGAGAAGGCTACATATATTGGTTACTTTATTCAGTATACCATCTTTTCTTGCTCACATAACTTATTGTATACACACTTAACTTGCCATTTAATATCCATTGTTTGTTCAGTCCATTCAATTCTTGTGGATCTGTTCTGTTCAGATTAGACCCAATACTTTAACTGCATCTTGGATGTGTTGTTATTGTTTTTGCTGTTAATAACATTATTTATACTTTGACTTTTTTTTTTCAAAGCTGGGACTCGAGGCGATTTCCAAATTAAACTGAGTATATATAATATAGTGATGTTAGCATAGAATTAAACTATTGCTACAGTCTAAGCATATCCTACAGGACAACCTGCAATGCTTATCTAATACATGATTTGTGAACACTTTTTTAAAAAATGAATATTTTTCTTTAAAAAAAAGTGAGGGGAAAACTAAACTATTTATAGTTTTAAACTAACTCTTCTTTCTTGTTTAACTTTCAGATCCAGGCATGGGTCAAAATGTGGTTAGCAAGAAGGGCATACAAGAAACGGATGCAATATTTCAAAGATCATGTAAGATCATGACCTTTTTTATTCCTTCCTAAGTACATAAATGGGTTCCTGCTGCTTTCCATTAGACTAGAGGAAAAAATTACTGTAGATCAGCCGTTCCATCTTAACTTGAGGCCAAAGAGGGAATTGGTAGCAAAAAAGAAAGTTGATGATTTAGTTTGTATTCTAAATAAGTCAATAATAATTGCAACCAGTCTGTGTAGTAATGTCTAAAAATACATTGTCTGGGCCTCTTTCAGAATAAAGAAATCGTGAAGATTCAAGCCTTCCTTAAAGCAAACAAAGCTAGGGAAGACTACAGGATATTGAGTAAGTGCTGAATAGTATTTTCTGAATAGTATTTTCTGAGTCAGATGGGAATTATGTAGTCTCCAGATGCTGTTGGACTACAGCTCCCACAATACTTCATAACTGGCTATACTAGCTAGGGATGCTGGGAGTTTCAGTCGAGCAACATCTGGAGGGCTGCATGATTGTCACTCTTGAAGTAAGTGGAAGCTGGATGTCCTTTAAACAGCAACAATAGTGTTGCAATGGTTTTGTGGAATTTTGTTTAGAATGAAATATGTAATGTTCTTAATTTCTTGTTTACTTGACTTGCAGCTGGTTCTGAAAACCCTCCCTTGAATGTCCTGCGCAAATTTGCCTACCTCATGGATCAGAGTGATTTGGACTTTCAAGAGGAGCTAGAAGTAACAAGGTTAAGGGAAGAAGTGGTCACAAATATCCGATCTAGTCAACAACTAGAGAAAGATCTGAACCTAATGGATATCAAGATAGGATTGCTGGTAAAAAATAGAATAACTCTGCAGGTTAGTCAAATTGGGTGGAAACTACTGACTTTATAAATTTAAGAATTGTTGACTCTCTTTGCTCTTCTCTCAAGTGATTAGTAACTGCCTGATAACTCTCTCTCTTCTTCATTTCACATCCCTAGGCAATCTGTGTCTTCATCTTTGAACTGATAATCTGCTGAGTAACTGTGGCTGACATTTTATATAGGCTCCATATTTTAGTTTCATGCTTTTTTCTTCTTCTAAAGATACTGGTTCATTGTTGAATGACTCTGACCCATGGTGGGCACTTTTTATATTTTATATATATATATATATATATTGCTAACTTAAAGATGGAACTTGGAAATGCTGCTTTTTTTGGACTACAGCTTCCAGAATCTGGAAGATTGTAGCTGGAAGATAAAGGAACCTGTAGTCCAAAAAAGGTAACATTTCCATCTTCTGCTTAAATGGTGAAAAGATGGGTAAGTGTTATTTGGCTGTAGGAGAGAGTTGCAGTTGCTCCAAATGCCAAATTTCTAGTGTTCACATACTTTTTAAGGATGTCCGTGCAATTGTAGCTCTCCTTTGCCTTAACAGGATGTCATATCACACAGCAAGAAGCTGAACAAAAAAAGCAAAAATCAGATGGAAGAGATGGTAACTGGGGATAAGCAGGGCATCAAAGGCTTGAGCAAAGAGAGGAGGAAGAAGCTAGAGGCCTATCAGCATTTGTTTTATCTTCTACAGGTAAGTGGTATGAGAGCTTAAAGTTCAAGTTAAGACAGTCATAATTTGCATCTTTGATGGTGCCAAATTGTCATCTTTATTCTGTGGGATAAAAGCTTGGCTGTGTTGTACTGACATCTGTGTTGTTACACTGCTTTCCTTTCATTGTAACTTTTGTTTTTTTAAATATCCAGCACTCAGGTTTCTCTCTTAGTTTTCTCTCTTTTGGTTGATGATGTTTACAATCAGTTGCTGCCTTTCTTTCATTTTTTCTTTCTTCTGTTGTTTTTTGGTGTTTAGCTGTGTGACAGTCTCCAGTGATTGATCATACCTGTATTCAATGGGGGAAAAAACATTGAAATCATGCTGTCAGAACATAAAGTTGAATTCTCAAGATTACAAGTAACAAAAACCTTACAGGGGACATGGACCTATCCAATTGGGATGGTAGAGGAGGAGGAAATTGGCCAAAACTAGATGGAAGCACCTAATGGAAGCCAGTTTCCCTCTCCAGTCAACCAGCTATGCTGTTCTATTCCTGAGGGATCCCACAATCCAGATCCTTTGTTAAAATCTCTGCTGCTACATGAAAGCACATAGTTTTCTTTTTGGGAGAAAACTGAAGCAAAATAGGTGTTGAGTAGTTCTGCCTTTTTGTTGTGATCTGTTGCCATTTTACCATCCTTACTGAACAACACCCTCACTGTGCCCTTGATCATTCTCGTGCCTCAACTGTATTTGAAAAACCTCTTTTTGTTGCTCCTTACTTGCCTAGCCAATCTCAGCTTATTCTGAACTGAGGGCCTACACATCTATACTCTTCCTTGGTGAATTGCTTTTCTTCTCATTTTATATGTGTATACTCCTTTTTTTTCTTTTCACTTCCTCCTTGAGTTTGCTTTGCAGCCACATTGGCTTCTTCAGATGCTTCCCATTTTTTTTTCTTCCGTGGGATTGTTTGTGATTGTGCTTTGAACAGCTCCTTCTTCATGAAATCTCATCCTTGCTGGATGTCTTTTTCCTGTAGCATGGAAACAGCATCCCACATAGTAATTCCCTGAGCTTGTTAAAGCCAGTTTTTCTGAGACCCTCTTCTTTGTCCTGTTCTACAGTTGTGAACTCTAGCATTATA
The DNA here is from genome assembly GCA_948474755.1 of Ctenosaura bakeri. Classification (NCBI taxonomy): domain Eukaryota; kingdom Metazoa; phylum Chordata; class Lepidosauria; order Squamata; family Iguanidae; genus Ctenosaura; species Ctenosaura bakeri. The sequence continues at coordinate 52,553 of CAOLHI010002115.1, read as the reverse complement.
TGGTCACTTCCCCCTAAAGTACCAACTACTTGTACTTTGATTCCAGTAACCAGAATCAAGTCCCGAATTGCCAACAGCCTTGTTCCTTCCTCTGCCTTATAAAATAGAAAATTATCTTCAGGGTACATCAGGATTTTGTTGGGGAGTCTGTGCTTAGCAGAGTTAGTCTCCCCGCAGTGGAATTGACAAGAAAACCTTCTCTGCCTCAAACCCCTGCGCCAAGCTTCATAGGAAGCTATGTCATTGATATCCACATGAACAAGGAGAAGGGGGTTCTGATCTGTGTACTTTATGAGTTTTGGGAAGTTGTCAGCGATGCCCTGGATATGTGTGCCACAAAGACAGGACACTTCCTGATACATCTTGTCAGGCTGACACAGAAGTGCCTCTGTACCCCTGAGCAATGATTCTGTAACCAGCATTCCCTTTTTTTCTTTTCTTCCTGTTGTGGCTGACAGTTTCTTTGACGTGCAGTATCCCTTGCTGCTGGTTTCCTGTTTTAGCATCTTCTCTGCTGCTATACAGAGGCAGGAAGCAGTTGCTTAGTTGGAGAAGTTATGAGTCCCTTCTATACAGTCTGCTCCTGACAGTAGCTCTCCTTCACTCTCCCTCACTGTTACAGGCCTCTTCATTTTCCTTGGCAGTTTCTTCCTGTTGATTCTGTAGGATCAGTTCTCCCTGTGTCCTATCCAAGAAGTCCTCATGTTTTTTGATGCATTTAAGGGACTCAACATGTAAGCTATAGTGCATTGACCTTCACTTCCAAGAGGGCTACCAATTTGCACTTGCTGCAGGTGATGCTTTCTGGCAAGAAGACAAATATTGCACAAATATTGCAGCAGGCAACTATGGATCCTTCAGCCTCCATCACTGCAGTTATTTCTCTCCCACTCTTCACTTCTCTACAGAGTCACGTTGCATCTCATTTTTTGCTGTATACCTTGAAACTTTCTTCCAAGGGAATTCCATCTTTCCCGTGAAGTTTAGCAACATTGACCCAATTGCTCCAGGACTGTCCAACATCACCTCTAGGCTAAGCAGAGCAGTCCAGTGGTCACCATTGCCACACTGGTGCAGGGGTTGTACTGCCAGAGATTGTTTTGGCAGTGGGACTGCAGCTGAGACTGCTCTCACTTCCACCTTCTCCTCTGTCACACCCAGCTTGTGCCCCACTGCTACCAGGCCAGGGCTGCCACTGCCACTTCCTGCTGGCTGCTGCCAATGCTGGTTGCTTAAACAGGCAAAGATCTCCCTGTTTTAACAGGGCTTCACCCTTAACTGACGAGATGATATCCAACTAGATATGAGAGCTTTTTTTTTAAGTATATACTATTTATTTTAAGAGTTTTTTTAAAACTATTAATGTTTTAAAAGTAGTGCTTCAACTGGATCTGTCATCCAAAGCTTTGTAAGTCACAGCTTTGTAAGTCACTTTGAGTCCTATTCGGGAGAAAATCAGGATGTAGATAACATAAATAAGTAAATAAATAAATAATTTACAACTGAAGTAATGAAACATTGTTCTTGTCATGTTGCATGCAAAGGTATTTGCTCCCACTGATGCATATCTAACAAAAGTGCAACTATTCTTTGCTTCATGTGGGAAAGGGAGTATAATCCTGCTCTGATGTGATAAACCAGAGGATTTTTGTATTAGTAGAGGCACAAGAGTGGTTGATACAGGATCATTTGGTATCTGTTTTTGTACTGTAGTGCTTATTCTTCTGTCAGGCAGCTTTTAGTCATTATGAAATATGACTTAGGACTCATATTCATTAAGTACAGTAAGGATGTTTTTAGTGCTCGTAAAGCAGGTGATGGAAAACTAATCTGTTTTTATTAATGTGCTATTATAATATTCCTTCCATAGACTAATCCAACTTACCTGGCAAAGCTGATCTTCCAGATGCCCCAGAATAAATCCACCAAATTCATGGATACAGTTATCTTCACCTTGTACAATTATGCTTCGAATCAGCGAGAGGAATACTTGCTTCTGAAGCTGTTTAAAACTGCTCTTGAAGAAGAAATACAGTGTGTATATTAAATTATTAAAGACTTCATGTTAAAATTCTGCTATTTTAGCTGACCATTTTTCTATCTTGGCTAGTCAAATAAAATTGTTAATGTTAAATTTCCTTTTAGTTTCTCCTGAGGATATAGTGGATGGTTTGTGTCAGGAAAAGCTTCATTGGTACATTCCAGTTGCCAAACTTAACATGCTTGTAGCATATTATCTAAAACAGGGTTAAGTTTTACAAGCTGTATTCTGTATTCTTATTTCAAAAAACATTTCTTCATTTGTGTCATCTTTTTGTTGACTACATTTGTAGCTATTGTGTGCCTTCAAGTCATTAATGACTTGCAGTGACTCTCAGATATACCTGTCTTGGGGTTTTGTTGACCAGGTTTGTTCAGAGAGGGTTTCCTTTGCTTTTCTCTCAGGCTGAGAGAAAGTGACTTGTCCAGGGTCACCCAGTGGGTTTCTGTGGCTGAGCAGGGATTCAAACCCTGGTCTCCAGACTTGTTGTTCAGTTTCCAAACTCCTGTGCCACCTTGGCATTCTGACTAGAGTACTTGCAAAATTGTGTTGTTGTTTTTTAAAGAACCATTCTGAACAGAACGAACTGCTGTATACCTTGTGTCCATTCAGATGACACAGAGATAGATTTGATTGTCTTCAACCAGAACTGAAGTGTGTTTATTATTTTACTGCAGTTCCAAGGTGGACCAGATTCAGGATATTGTCACAGGAAATCCTACTGTCATCAAGATGGTGGTCAGCTTTAACCGAGGTGGTCGAGGACAGAATACTCTACGCCAGCTGTTGGCACCTGTGGTGAAAGAGATTATGGACGACAAATCTCTAGTGATTAACACAAGTCCTGTAGAAGTGTACAAGGCATGGGTAAATCAACTGGAAATGCAGACTGGAGAAGCTAGGTAAGTGTATTCAACAAAACTAGATAAAAGTGAACATAATTGTCAATAATTTATTTAGGCTGCTTATAGAACCAGGACAGAGTGGATGGGGGAGGGTGCCACTATACCAAAAACTAGTCACAGGCTGTTACAAAGTAAGTTATCATGAAGTGTACTGCCCACACTTTTGGGTGGATATTATATCTACTTGTAGCTATGTCAACTGCTTGTCACTTAGCCAAAATTAATGGACTGTGAAATTGTTAAAATAACATAATTAACCAATGGTTGTATAACAAGAATGGAACACTCAGAAAGTTGTGCGGTGAGGTTATTTTAGACTTGACTTAATGGTTTAAATGGGTATAGATTCTTCAGATAATAATAAGAGTTGCTTCACAGTTTGGTAAACACAGCTAAGCTGTGTTTGAGGTTCTTTCATTCTGTTTAGAAGGGTCCTCAGTCTACCCCAGAGTCCTGCTGTGATTTCATTACTGCTCGAACATAAGTTTAAAATGTAAAATAAATTCTGATAAAAATGTTTTCTTTAAGGCTAACATTGTTAGTCTGTTTCAGGAAAGAACAAGAGAGTTTTGTGATGCCTTATATGCCAACTTATTTATTGTGGCATAAGCTATTGTGATCACATTCTCCTGTATCAAAATAAGATCCCAGTGGTGTGTTACACATTAATGAAAGGTGTCTGAATGGTTGGCCTGAGCTTTCCTACTAGCTGAGACCGAAAATAAAGCACTGCTCCCAAACACATTGACAGTGGTGTACCCCTCCAGTCTGTTGGCTGTAAAGAGACATGTGATACTCTTTTTGAAAAGTATGTAGCCATGTTGGCTGTTCCATAAATGTTCTGCTATTGCTGGGTGCAGGAAAAGCAAGATGGACTCTAGGACTCACATTTTCCATAGCACGCTGTAGTTTTTCTGAGGCCCAGTCATTTCCTCCTTGACTTATTACAATCATATTGGAAATCTACACAATAAAAACAGATTTAGTCCAGGGTAAGTGCAAGGTTGAAATTGTTTGTGCAGGCTGCCTTCATATCATGAGCCAGTGGAACACTCCCCTCCACTGTGCCAGAAGAGAAACAGCATATGTAGACAATTGTACGTCCTTGCTATAAGATGCAGGACTCACAGTCCCTTGCCTCCCTTTAAGATTGTAAGGTGATTTTTGTTGTTATTTCTTTGATAGTGCCTTGGCTTGAGAACCACTTCAGAGTCAGGCATTTAGGAAGCAGCAGCAGCTCTCCAGTAGGGATGTAATTCTTCACTAAGTCTGTTCTTGAAGGAAGCAGCAAGTAATTTAAACAATTTTCTTCTCACTTCAAGAAAATCTTTGAAAACTGCAGTTTACAAAGACTTTGCAATTTTTGAGATTTATTCTGAACACTATTTGCATATAGTATTTTTGTACAAATAACAATATTTCTGTACAGGAAACAGAATGCTGTACTTGGGCACTTTCTTTGCAAAACTCGCTTGTGCAGAAATAGTATTTTCTGTGCAAAAAAATACCATGTGTGAATTTTGTGTAGAATAAATCCCAAATTGTGAAGATTCTTCTAACTCCAAGATTCTTCTCATCAGGGTTCTCTACACTTTAGAATATTTTTAATACTCTTTCCAGCCCTACAGTCCAGAGCAGTATGGGTTCCACTAGGCCATCCAGAATTTCACTTCCTGAAATGGCAGCCCTAGCCAGCCTGTGTTTGAACCAAACCAAGAAAATTATCCACAGGTAGTGGCAAGAAATGGATTAGAAGTTTTCACAGAAATATGCACTGTACAAGGAAAGCCCATTCTGTAATATCTCATGTCTAAGAATTTTGTATGTATGTGTGTGTATCTGTATATATACACAGATATAGACACACACACATGCACAAACATACATATCCACATCAGTTCTTAGGCATGAGATGTTTACAGAATACACACACACACAAAAGGGTGAATTCCATGTGTTTACGTGCTATATGGGCATCAACCCTTAGTAATCAGAACTGCATTTTAGTTTAGCTGAACAAAATTTCTCCCCATCCCTTTGCTAAAATGTAGTTTGGGCTATGATACCAATGCTGCAGTACTAAGTGGCAGACTTGGAATAAATTTACAAAATCATCCTGCATGGTTCTTTTGGGTCCTGCCCTTCAATACTGTTACAAGAATTCTGATCAAGAAGTTAAGATCTGTTAAACAGATAAAATGCCATACAAGCACTTCAAATCTTTGTACTGAACTTTTTTAAAAAAGATTTGAAGTGCTCTCATTGTTTATCTCCTTTTTTTCTTTCTTTCCTTTTCTCTAGCAAACTACCTTATGATGTTACAACAGAGCAAGCATTGACACACCCTGAAGTAGTGAATCGATTGGAATCATCAATTCAGAGCCTCAGAGCAGTAACTGATAAAGTCCTTGCTTCTATATTTTCATCGCTGAACTTAATTCCGTAAGTGTGAGTTTCTAGTAGAACCTTGGTGGAGCTCTGAAGAAGCGTGATTGGGAAAATGCAGGAATGCTTTAAAAAGAGTAGTTTAAATATGCTTGAATCCATAATGGTACTTCACCAGCAGAGGGGAGTATTCCCCCTACGTCATCAGACTCAGATACTTTTATATCTACTAAACACTCATAATGTAACTTTCTTTTGTGTTTGAGTGTGTTTTTGGTGTCATCTTGTTTTGTTTAGTTCTCAAGTTTATAAAGTGCACTGTTTTATTTTGGGTTTTCTTTAGTTGATTTGAATTTGTTGTTTTTCATCCTAAGTCTCTCTCCATTATTTTACTTTTTTCATCTGTTTTCACATGTAGTTATGGATTGAGATATATAGCCAAAGTTCTGAAGAACTCGCTTCATGAGAAATTCCCAGATGCAACAGAAGATGAGCTATTGAAGGTAGATTTGTGAGGGTGATCTGTAAACATCCTTGCTCTTTCTAATTATGCTGAGAGAGTAATTGCTTTGCTTCAGGGAATGGAGGTGGGGGAGGGTAAAAAGAAAGTGCCTATGCTCAAAGATGCTCATCCATGCTTTTGAAGATGTGATAACTTATGTAGAATGTTTTCTCAGAGAAGATTTTATATATAAGCAGCCATATCTCTTAAGAGCAGAGGTTTTTCTCTTCTGAGTAAAGTGTACCCGAAGTAAATTGTATGCAGGCATCTCCCTTAAGTAGTAGGTTTTCTTCATTTCTTTGCCTTGCTCCATCTATGTGGAACTCACAAGTCATTGGACTATTGCCAGGGCAGGAAGTGACACAGAATGTCTGGTGTCTATTCCTGTACTGGTGGCAGGATTAAAGATGAATTCCAGTGCTAGCATGAAAGAAGCATGAATGCCTAATTCATGGGGAGCCAGCTTGTGTCTTTTCTGGTGTAGTTGCATTGTAACACTATCATCCATAGCCAAGATAGACAATAGAGAGAGATGATGGGAGTTGCAGTCCAACAGCATCTGGAGGGCTTAATTCTGTAAGCTGCTGCCTTTGTATAGCAGCTTTAAAGTCTGGATGCCTAAAATGTGGTTAATATCTGGTTTGCATAAAACTATTTCTTGAAACAATTCATAACTCTAATCTTAGGAGCATTAGAACATATAAATACATTTGTATTTGACTTATTTAGAATATGCTTTTAAAAAATGTGGAGTGATGACATTGTATGCAGTCTGAATTGTTGAAGCATTTGAGCAATGGAGACTATTATTACTAGTGCAAACTTATTTCTGTAAATGGTTGTAGCTGATATGCCTAAGATGCTGTTTCTAATATAACATGCTCAAAGGGGGCAAAGTTTGCCTCAATTTAAACCATTTAAATAAGAGTGAGGATGATGAGCACCTATATTGTTTTCTTTTTAGTCAACTTGTACAAGTATTATACTTTCAGAATTTGTTTTCTAAAAGCTTAAGAAAATAGTGATTCTGAGACACTATGAACATGCCCAGAGACACGTTCTTATTTAATTCTGTATTACTTGCACCTGGCTCTGGTTGGTTTATGGTTTAGGAGTTCTAATAAAACTGGAAAAAATAAAAGCAAAGCAGATCCAATAAGTCTGGAGCCTAGCAACCACTTATCTCAAGTTGTACCTATTTATCAGTTGCTATACAACTCACCTTGGCATATCCATCCTATTCTCCCCATAATCATGTGGTAATTAGACTTTGCCTTTAGGCATGACAGAGCTTGCTTGGTACTTGCACTTTCCTTTTTTGCTGGAAACGCTGACACCAACCTGGCAAGTTTTCCTGAAAGAAATGTCCATATAGAGAGAGAGAATACACTGAAGGCAGGTGTCCTTAGCAGTAACTCCTCAGCACCAGTGAAAGTTCACTGTCCGCATAAATACTGCTTTTCTGAGGCCCCATACAAGGCTAAAAATGTGTGCATTTTTACTGAGGATCAAGTCTTACTGAACTCAAAAAGACATAATTTCCAAATATCATACTTAAAATCAGGATGTTAGAATGTTGGTAGAATCTGCAAGCCATTTGAACTGATCTTCAATAAGATCACTTTCTGATTTTTAGTACCAGTGCTGAACAACTGAAAAACAATAAAATTCTGGGACTGACCTAAAAGGATGTAAATAAATAGAACTCATACCATTTGGGGGCTACAGAATCCTATAGCCAAGCAAGGTTGTGGGAATTGTAGTCTAGAAAGTAACTTTTCCATGTTGTATATATAAGTTGATATAAGTTGATAATAAAAATATTAATAATGAGGATTATTGAATGAATTATTTCCCACTTAAAATAAATTAAGAACATATATATTTTAACAGAAGCATGTGGTTACAATTCCATTTTTAAAAAAACACAAGAACTGTGATTAAAGCAAGAATAGAAAATGTGTGACCTTCCAGATGTTGTTGGACTTCAACTCCTATCAACCCTAGCCAGCATAGCCAGTGGTGAAGGATGATAAGGACTGCAGTCCAACAAATTCTAGAATACTTGTATTCACCATCCTTGCACTATTTAACAGACACAAAACTTTATGACTCCATTGGTTTTAGAAGAGAATGACCCTATATTGCTAACTTTCTTTTTGAGGGAAACAGTTCAGTCTGTGTGCCCTGCATTTTCAAAAATCAGATGAAACTCAGTAAATTTCAGTAAAACTTCAAGAATCGTGAGAAAATGGTTGAGCATTTGAAAATTGTTTTATGAATATCACAAGTACTCATTTCATACAACTTGTTTGTATATTGAGTGGGAATGATGTGGCCCTCCAGTTGTTGTTGGACTGCTATCACCCATCAGTATAGCTGGTGTTGAGGAATGCTTGCAGTTGCAGTGCAACAAAATCTGGAAATCTGCATGATTGCCACCCCTGATGAATATAGGTGCACTTGCACTGTATTTCATTGAGGTCATTCTGTATTATTATTGGCTTGTATTATGTGACTTGAAATGGTTCTTGAAGTACAGAAATATAATCAGTTCTTATTTGCAGTGACCAAAGTTCCACTAAGGCGTTGCCAAAAATGCAGAGAAAATACCTCAGAAAGATTATTTTGTACAGCTCTAAAGCATCCATGTGGCTCTCAGACAAGTGATAAAGCTGTACAAATCATTGGTTTGATCTGATAAAACCTTTACTGTATTAATGGACTTTCCCCTTCCACTTCTAGGTTATGTTATACAATTAACATTATTTTATTTAAGAAGTGCTTTCTCTTGGGCAGGACCAAATCTGTAGCTACATTCAAATGATGCAGTTGTTGTAAATCAGGGAAATATTTCCTCTTGTCCAGTAGTGGCAACCAAGCCAGAGAGACTCTTTCTGTCCTTTGTATGTTTAGTATGACATTTTATCTGGGATCTTTGGCTTATGAGAAGAGATAGTTAAAGAACATTCATGGCTTCTGGCACTGGCTTGTTAAGAGAACAACAAGCTAAAGATCCTAGTTTGAGTATCATTCTAAATAAACTGCAGATGAGGGGTACCTAATTCATTTCACCATTTTTCCTGGGAGGAGACGCCAAGCCAGAGTTATTGAGCAGCGTATACCAGCATGCTTGCTCATTCATCATAAGTTAGATTTCTAAGGAATTTTGGCTTATCGCACCATATGAACATGGTTTGAAAATAATTTTTTAAAAGAGCGCCTACTTAAAAAATGCTTCTTTCCCCCCAATAGATTGTTGGAAATCTACTCTATTATCGGTTTATGAATCCAGCGATTGTGGCACCTGATGGATTTGACATCATTGACATGACAGCTGGAGGCCAGATCCATTCTGATCAGAGGAGAAATTTAGGTTGTGTGGCCAAAGTCCTTCAACATGCTGCCTCAAATAATCTCTTTGAAGGGGAAAATGCACATCTGTCATCAATGAACAGATACCTCTCTCAAACATATGAAAAATTTAGGTATGTACTGAAACAAATGGGGCATACCCAGTAAATCATGAATGAAAACACTTATATATTAGTAGCCAGTTTCCTGAAATTTAAATTTATTGTGTCATTATTGACATTTGGTTTTCCTCTGTAGGTAACAAAAGCATTTTCTATCTGCCTAGAAAATTTCCTTGTTAATATTCCAACCGGTCATATGTATTTACTCACTTGTAGACTTTTCCCTAGCATGCATATCTTGGTAGTTTTCCTTGTATTGAGAGTTTATGTTCATTTCAAGAGTAATCACCACATCATGTTAGAAAGCTATAAGTAGGAATAGTGTATTTACAGTACTTATTTGTACCGTTTCTTCAGGCAATAGTAGAATATGGTGCTTGGTTATCTTGCCAGAATGTTTTGAGAAAATTGTGCTCTTTGATCCAAGTAAATTTCCTGTCTGGGTGGTGTCATCACTGTACGAAAGTACACTTCAGTCAAAATAAACTGTAATTTTAATAACAGCAGTATGAAATAATGTTATTGAGCTCCTATTTATATAACTGCACAAAAGTTGGAATATTAGCTCAGTTGGCAGCTTCTCAGTTTCTTTTTATGTTAAAATGGCTTCATATTCCGACACACGTGACATTTTCTTGCTTGAAATGTTAAATTTTGGTATTTTGTTGGTTTGCTTTTAAATAATGTTTAAATAATTTCAATCCTGTCTTTTGAGCATGTTGTCTCTAAGGTGGCTGAGCATAAAATGTCCTTGAGCTGACTCACTTGCAGAGGAGATTTCTGTGGCTAATATGCTGCTGAATTGTTTACATTTTTAACTCTTGTCTCATTGCAATCATAGTCAAGATATACCAAGACTTTTTTTCTTTAGTTTGTTCAGTAATGAGGGAAACTAATATCATTGTTCTGCAGAAAAATAACCTCTTTAAACCTTTACCTCGATACTTGAATTTCAATAAGAATGTCATCAGTTAAAAAAAATACAAATGCAGTGGACTATGGTCCAGATACTAGCTCTGAGAAAGGTCTGTTTCAATCATTAGTGCAGTTTCATAGAATCATAGAGTTGGAAGAGACCCCAGGGCCATCCAGTCCAACCCCCTGCTATGCAGGAACACCCTCAAAGCACTCCCGACAGATGGCCATCCAGCCTCTGCTTAAAAACCTCCAAAGAAGGAGACTCTACCACACTCCGAGGCAGCATATTCCACTGCCAGACAGCTCTGACCATCAGAAAGTTCTTCCTGAAGTTCAAGTGGAATCTTCTTTCCTGCAGCTTGAATCCATTGCTCTTTGTGCTAGTCTCTGAAGCAGCAGAAAACAAGCCTGCTCCCTCCTCAACATGACATCCCTTCAGATATTTAAGCAAGGCTATCATATCCCCTCTTAACCTTCTCTTCTGCAGACTAAACATCCCCAGCTCCCTAAGCCGTTCCTCATGGGACATAGCTTCCAGACCCTTCGCCATTTTGGTCGCCCTGCTCTGGACTCACTCCAGCTTGTCGATATCCTTCTTGAATTGAGGTGCCCAGAACTTGACACAGTATTCCAAATGAGGCCTAATCAGTGCAGGCTAGAGTGGTACCATTATCTCCCTTGATCTAGACACCATGCTCCTATTGATCACATTGGCTTTCTTGCAATTTTTCATTGTAATTCATTTTGAATTTTAGCCATATACTCTGAACTAGTAAACCGTGGAAGTAGGAATCAGATACATATTTGTGGCTATATTTTCTTGAATGATCTTGTAAATGAGACTGAAATATGAGAAACCCTACAGAGTATGGCATACAATTGTATGTATAAAAACTGAGCTGCTGTCTGCAGTCTCTCCGTTGTACTGTAGTCTGTGGAAACGTGTAACACTGAAGAACCACATGCAGAAGGGTGAGGGCCAGTATGCAGGCTTAATATTGAAGTCACTGTGATTCTTGAGCTTTTGTTTGGATGTTGGTACAGCTAAACCCTTTTTTTTTCTTGAAATTACAAATATGTTTTTCTCCTTAGGAATTTTTTTCAAGCAGCATGTGTTGTTCCTGAACCTGAAGAAAAATTCAACATTGATGAATACTCTGATATGGTGACACTTAGCAAGCCAGTGATATATATTTCAATTGAAGAAATTATCAACACTCATTCAGTAAGTGCATGCAAAATTGCAAAATAAGCTTCTATGTATAGTTTGGGTGAAAATGAAATGGACCTTCTTCCTTTTTGCCCTTGGAAATCTTCTGCTGCCACCACCTACTGAAATGAAAACCCCGTTCCTGTGACTCAGTAGGAAAAAGAATTTCTAAATCTAGAGTGCTCTTCTTTCCCCCACCCTCTCTAGAAGAGAGGAATTCTATCTGTGAGCATAACTGACAAACGCATGTGAGAGAGAGTGAGCAAGGAGATCCTTAAGGAAAAATGTTTTATTCTAAAACAAAATACAATGATAAAAGGGTATATTATTCATACAGGCTCCTTTCTGCAGGCATTACTTAGTAGATACAAAGTTACGGGCAAGTCTAAGACATTTCAGCCAGTCTTAAAAAAACAAAAACCTGGAAACGTGACTAACTAAGAACATTCCTCTCTACTCACATTGTTATCCAGATGCTGGGATGATGTAGGGGAGAAGGGAAGCTGGGAGTTTGGGCCTCTTTGGCCCAACCGGCAACTGAGCTTTTCAATGTCCTTTGTTTTTCTTTGTGCCTCGTGGCCTCTGAGACTTTTTAAAAACTCCATCAAAGCATCTCACCTTTTTCCTACTGATTAGTCAGTTGTGACTTCTGATGTCTTCTATGACATCAGATGTCAAATGTAACCTAATGTAACCTAAACCCAACACATCATTAACCCTTTGTTTACCTGGAGAGAGAACTATCTCCCTTCAGCTTGTTTGCCTGGATAATGGGAATCCCCATTATCACAGCTTGTTAGGCACCTTAATAATAAGAGATGAGCAATAATGGAGACAAGAAGACATTGCCTCTCTGCTCAAAAAGAAGATCCAGGAAACTACAGGCCAGTCGGCCTGATCTCGATACCAGGAGAAATATTAGAATGGATTATACAGGAGTCTGTCTACAAGTATCTTGTTGAAAATGCAGTGATTAGTGATTAGTAAGAGCCAGCATGGATTTGTTAAGAACAAATTCTGCCAAACTAACCTTGTATCATTTTCTGATTGGGTCACTAGTTTAGTAGATGGTGGGAATGCTGCAAATGTCATTTTTCTGGATTTCAGCAAAGGATTTAGTAAGGCTTCCCCATGATAGCTTGATTAGCAAAGTGACTAAATATGAATAGACGGAAACACCATCAGTTGGATTCATAATTGTTTGGAAAACTATGTTCAAAGTGTTCTCATTAAGTGGCTGTGTTTCAAAATGGAAAGAGGTCTCAAGTGGAATGCCACAGGGTTCTGTCTTGGGGCTGACATTCTTCAGTATTTAAATGACTTCACTGATGGGGTGGAGGGAATCCTTATCAAATTTGCAGATGATACAATACGAAGGGGGTAGCTAATACATTGGAAGATATTGTTAATAATAAGTTGAATGTGAGCCAGCAGTGGGATGTTGCAGCAAAAAAAAAAAAAAAGAAGCAAATTCTATCTTAGCCTTCATTAATAGAAACATAGTTTCCAAGTAAAGGGAAATAATAATTTAGTATAAAACTGGTATACTGTAAAGTATTTTTATTTGATAAGAAACAGATGAATTGAAAGACTGGAGGATTTCAAATATAACAAATATAAGAGAGCATCTTGAATATAATACAGCATCTTAATCTAGATCTCTACCATATTGTCCTTTGAAAAGAGATACACTGTAACTTCTGGAATCAGTTCCTCCAAAAGAAAAAAAAAACTGTAGCACACCCTGAAACTTTGGTCAAATAGTATGACTGTTTCCTTCATATATCATAGTACCTATCTGTTAATAATCTAGCTACATGATAGTGAATGTTCTGTTTTTCAGTCTCTGTACATGATGAATTAAGTAGATATATATAAACTAAGGTGCAATTTCTATATGAAGTTGAAGAATGAAATTTAGCCATATGTATTAAGTTGTCCAGATAAGATCTTTGGAAGTTAAGCAATAGTATTTTACACAGCTGTTTTTCATTATTCTCGATTTTTTCACTCACAGTAATCTATTAAGAGTCTTCACAGAACTGATGTACAGGGGGAAGGTGTTACAGTTTCATAGCAGAAAAACAAATCTTTTAGCCATTTTGTAAACTTGAAATTGCCTTTAGGATTCTCTTTACAACATGAGTTGCTGTGCGTTTGTAGAGAAACTCTCTTAACTGATTTTAATAGAATAATTGGAGAGTGTCCTGTGAGTGCTTAATGATGTATTTCTAGATTTTGCCTGAATTGTTAATCAGCACATCTCCTACCCCCTACCCTGTATGCTCTGCAGGGATTTCTGAACCTGAAATTTTAGAAAATGAAGTGGAAGCTGCACTCAGAGCACTTATAAGATATAAATCATCAAGATCAGCTAATAGAGCTGATTCAACCTACAGAAACAGAATCTATTCAAGTTCTAAGTAAAATGTCAGCAAATATGGAAAACAAAACAATGACCCACAGTTTGGAAATGTTCAATATACATTCCAGTCCTCAAGAAAAGGGACTCCAGGGTTTGCAGGAACTGCAGGAGCGCTTCATTAATCTCCCATGCAGGCAAAGTGATGCTCAAAATTCTACAACATAAACTTTTATCACATAGGTATAGTCGGACATACCAGATATGCAACCTATGGATTTATGAAGGGAAGAGGCAGTAGGGATCATATTGCAAACATACATTGAATAATGGAGCACACTGGAAAATTTTAGAAGGAAATTAGCCTATCCTTTATAGATTATAGCAAAGCCTTTGATTGTCTAGATCATGAAAAGCTATGGATTGTTCTTTTAAACAATGGCTGTGCTACAGTATTTGATTGTCCTGATGCATTATCTGTATTCAAGACAAAAGGATACTGTCTGGACAGAATGCAGAGAAACAGAATGGTTTCCAGTTGCCAAGGGGCTCAGGCAAGGCTGCGTTTTATAATCCTATCTGTTTAACTTGTATGCTGAACACATAAAGCAGGATTAGACTCAGAGCAAGGAGGTGTGAAAATTGGAGGAAGGAACATCAGTAATTTAAGATATACAGATGACGGCATACTGTTAGCAGAAAACAGCAAAGGCTCGGAACAATACTGAAGCAAGTCAAGGCAGAAAGTGCAAAGACTGGCTCACAGCTGAACTTGAAGAAAATGAAAATAATGATCACAGATGATTTACATAACTTAAAAGTAGATGATGAAGACATTGAAATAGTTCAAGATTTTTCATACTTGGCTCAATCATTAATCGGAATGGAGACTGCAGTCAAGAAATCAGAAGACTGGGACTTGGAAGGGCAGCTATGAAGAAACTAGACAAGATCCTGAAGTGTAAAGATATATTGTTGAATACTAAAGTTAGGATTGTCTGTGCCATTGCATTTCGAATTCCTGTGTCTGATTGTGAAAGCAGGACAGAGAAGACAACTGATAGGAAGAAAACTCAGTTTAAATGTGGTGCTGGAGAAGAGTTCAAAAGATACTGTGGATTGCTAAAAAGAGAAATAAATGAGTCCTAGAGCAAATCAGAGAGCCAGCGTGGTGCAGTGGTTTGATTGTTGAACTATGACTTTGGAGACAAGAGTTCAGTTCCCCACCCAGCCGTGGAAACCTACTGGGTTACCTTGGGTGCATCACACACTCTAAGTCCAGAAAACCCAGTTATAGGTTTGCCTCAGGGTCACCATAAGTTGGAAATGATTTGAAGGCACACAACAACAACAACAACAACAAAGAACAAATGAAGCCTGAACTCTCCCTAGGCACCAAGAGACTACTGTATTCTGGGCATATCTTGTGAAGGCATAACTCACTTGAAAAGACTTTCTAGGCTTGGTAAGGGAGAAGGCAGTAGGAAAAGAAGATGACCACATTATAATATAAGGACTCAATCAAGTCCCTGAGTCTGTAAGATCTGTTGATGATAGTGTGACTTCAAGGTCTCTTATTCATAGGGTCACCATAAGTCAAAGTCAGCTTGACAGCAGTTTACAACAACAGCAACAACAACAACAACAACAACAGAGATTTCTAGGCTTTGTACATCTCTCAGTCTACAGCAGCAAAATTCAAAATTCTGAAGAATCTTAGAGACTGATTTATTGTGTAGAACTGGTCAGCTTGTTCAGAGGAAAGAGGTAGACTTAAAAAAGTGTTAAATGTGGATAATGCTATGGAATATGATGTCATCATCCCCCGTCCCTAAGTAATTCCAGTGACAATCAGAGGTAGGGATAGCTAAGGAAAAGCATGATTTAACATTTGATAAACAAAAACTTAATCAAAAGGATAGCTTAGGACGGATACAACATTTTGAGCTGATAAATTAATTTTAGAGTCTGTAGTGTTGGATTTATTTGAAGTTAGCAAAACAGATCTCGTAATAACAGAAGTACATATGATGCTATGCTAATTACTAGAGCACTAAAACAATTGTGAATATAATGAGGAAAGCCAAATATGATAAAACTAGTATTTATATAGAAGAAAATATTTTTTCCAATTCTAACAACAACAAAATACCAAAATAGTGCCAATGTTGAACTTGTGTTTTTATATTTTGTCCTCTTTTTAAAAAATGTAATTCATCTCAGTTATGGAAATGCTAATGTACACTGGAGGATTGGAATGATTCTTGCATCACATCCTTATTTTCTAGTTTAAATATTTGCTATATGTTTTTCTAATCTTTTCTAGAAAGGTTGTGTGTAAAGGTTGTGCAAAAAAGATGTGCAGATACCTATACAAAGAGAGTGCCTGTTAGGTTTTATTGCTTTGAAATAGTAGATATGCATAGCTTAGCTGTACAAGAAGTCTCTGCTTAGAAAAGTAAAGCTTAGGGAATAAAGAGCAACTGTGCTAACTTTACAATTATGCCAGTTCTCCAGTTCTCTCACAGTGCAAATAAAAATTGCTTAGTATCTAAGTATGGTGTTGTGAGAAGAGTAGAATATGTAGGAATAGACACATTAATTGCAGGAAATCTGTTGGTCTGGTCATTCACGTTGACCTGTAAATCATCATATATTTCGAACATGTTTTTATGATCTCTTAAAAAACACTTCTAAGTTAAGGAAGCACAGCTGTAGCACTGTTATTTATAGTCTGTAGTTCCTGTTACGATAATAATGGTTGCTAACTGTAAGAAAAATATGAGTGAAAAGTTAACAGAGCACATTTTGTCAAAAACACTAGGATGAGGTTGTTTCACTTCCTTCTTGAGTCAAACAAATAACTCTGTGCTCAGCCCTAGCCTCTCTGAACATTTCTGTTTAAAAGGCTTATCAGCTGATCTACTTAATATTTCTGGAGTTATTTATTTATACCCTTGCAGAACTGAAGTGCTAGCAGCTGGGAAAAACAATTTTTGATTTTCCTGTAGAATTTAGTAAGAAGAGTATGTGGATCTTAATTATCCATTAGACCATTATTATCTGATCCAGTAGACTGTGGTCAGAAAGGCATGTGGAAGCCTGACAAATAGAATAATTAGAGACAACCTGTGGAGGCTCATATCCAGCTGCTATCCTCCTGTCAGCAGAGATGTCTGACAGAAGAACAAAGAGGAGGGCAATTTTCAATTGTTTCCCCTCTGCCCTGTCTGCCCCTTCCATTTGCTCTGCAGGGTCCTCTAAAACTTCAGCACCTGTTTTGGAGATTGGCATGGGGTTCTAAAAGGAGAGAGTGAATCACTGAAAATTTTTACCTCTCTGTTCCATGGAGGAGAGAGACAATTTTTGGCTATCACTCAGGCTCCATGAATGCTGTCTGCAGTGCAACAAGGTGTCTTTTGTAACTGGTGGCTTTGCAGTGTAGAATCTGCATTAAATTTCATGTATTCTCCAAAGCTGACATTTGGTGTTGTTTTTTTAAAAAATGAATACATGACAGTTTACATTAATTCTGTGGGAAAGTTCTTTTATGAATTAATATTACCTCCAAAACTAGATGATAAACATTTTAATAAAGGAACATTTCAGAAATACCAGTGTGGTGTATTAGTTTGAATGTTGGGGCAGGAATTCAGGAGACCAGGGTTTGAATCCCAATTCAGCCAAGAAAACTCAGTAGGTGACCTTGGGAAGCTCACACTCTTTCAGCCTCAGAAGGCAGTGCCAAATCTCGTCTGGATAAATCCTTTCAAGAAACCCTAAAAGAGAGTTGCCGTAAATCAGTTGACTTGAAGGCACCAAACAACAAGAAGAACATGAAAGTGGTGACTTCTTATCTTCTGAACACACACACTGCTTTCAATAACAAGAGCTTTTGAAACTTTGTAAAGAAACAAGAACAGTGATCTAACAAACCCTCTCAATCATAGTTAAGAGATTATGAGCATACCATAGGATTATATATACTTTCTTCTCTGTAATACAGAACTTCATCTCTCTGTTTATTTTCTAAGCACACTTGATAAAATATTGACCATACTGAAGCCTTAAAGAAAGAGATCACAATTACAGTTTTTATTTTTTTTTATTTTATTTGACTTGATTTTATTTATATACTGCCTTTTTCCTGGAGTGGAACCCAAGGCGGCTTACAAAAAAAAATCAGATAAAACCAATCAGTAAAATTTTAAACACAGATAAAAACCATCATATTAAAACAGTATAAAATCATTAAAAATACTACAGAAATTTAAAATAAGGTACACTCCCTCTAAGAAGCCTCCCTTGGAGCAATTACGTATTAAAAGCCTTCTTGAACAATAATGTTTTGTCTACTGACAGAAATAGAATAGGGAGCAGTTGGCATATTGCATGAAACCATGGCTTGATCTACATCTTGTTCGTATGGAATAGAGTTTATTTTCTTCCCGTAACTCTAGGCACATGAATTCTGCATGAACCCACAGGTGTCATGTTGCCATATTCAATGATAGCTTCCCCCATCCAAGTGTTTCCTAATCTTTATTCACATGTTTTCATCGTCATCACCATCGTCATCGTCGTCATCATCATCATCTGTACTTCTTTTTATCATGATTTATTTGAGAAAATATTACTACGTGGATGGTGGTTGCATTTATTCCAGTAGTTATAACATGGGCTGTTTTCTTTACAGTTACTGCTGGAGCATCAGGATGCCATTGCTCCTGACCAAAATGATGTCTTAAATGAAATCCTGCAAGGGCTAGGAGAAGTTCCTGATGTGGACACCTTCCTAGGTAAGCTAACAAAAAATGTAGTTGCAAGACTGAACCTAACATGTACATGAGTGTAACGGAAATAGAAGTGGAGGTTGAGTTAGGAGTTGAATTTAGTTACTGTATGTCTTCACACACCAGTCTCTAAATCGCCTTCTGGGGTGTTATCTACCCCATGAGAACACTCAGTTCAGACCAAGTCTCGTTTCAGAGCATTCTCATTCCTAAATGGATTAAATGTATGCTGGCATTTTTTGTTTAAATGTTTTAGCTAATTTATCTCATTCTAAGAGTCCAACGTGTATTAATTCAGGTATAACCCCAGCCATGCTGTTCTTTGGCCAGTGAAATGGGGGAGACCCCTCCTCCTTCCAAATCTGTGGCTCAAAATGAATGAATAAAGGGCTGTGTTTGAGGTAGTGAATATTCTTAATAAATTCTTTCCTGATGTGCTAGATTGTAGGATAAGGGCTTTGCTAATTTCTCTCTTTCCTCTTTCTCCTCCCCAATCTGCTAGCAGAGAAGTTGGCTAAAAGATGCTTTCTTGGCCTATGGCTCAGAATTCAGCAATGTTCACTGGTTGCTTTAGCACTAAGTTCCACATAGATGTTCTTTCAGAAAGGGAGAGATTGGCATGAAGCCAGTCTGTCTTTCAGATTTACAAGTATATAATGTGCCCCTCCCATGTTGGCTCTCCACATTTGCAGGTTAAGCATTCATGTATTTTATTACTAGCAAAGTACTGGGGGGAGGATGGGATCAGAGGAGGGAGAATGTGCATGTTTGCTCACTCACATAGGTGGGAAGGGGGGAAGAGGATAGGACGAGTGTCCCCTTTCTCCCTTCTCCTGCTCCCACGTCAGATCCTCTCCCCCACCTCCTGCCCACAGGAGTGAGTGAGCAAGTAAGAGCAGGAACACACACGTGGCTGGACCAGTGCAGGTACTTTTTGTGTATGTGTTAAATACAGTTGCAGAGGCTTACAATAGTCATAGTTTTTCCACTTTTGTGAGGGCCCTGTGCTTCAACCCCCATGAAAATGAAGGGCCAACTGTACAGTGTTGCGGGTGGCAAGTGTGGGATGGTGGAACTACATTCAAGATTCAGCCTTGTTCATATTTTTGCTAAGCGGTAACTGAAAGTGCCAGGTACCCCATATGTGAATTGATATGTGAATTTAAAGAACCCTATTTTCTCACCCCAGCTTCCAAACTACAATTGAATTGGATCCATGTTTTCCCATCGCTGCTTCCAAATTGAAAGTGAAGCTACACAATATGGAACAATCCTGGTTCCACAGTTTTTTTAAAATACCTATGTGAATAACTGTGTGTGTGTGTGTGTGTCTAACTGTGACAGTCAGCACACAGCTGATAGATAATTGCTGTCATAGGCAGATACCTTTATAACAACCTGTCAAATATTTATCTAGGCAATTCACCTGGACTGGGCACTCCTTCCTGATTATTTGCAACCATTGACTGAAATTCCAAATAGCCAATGCAAAGCCCACAGCCTCAGGATTTGGTGGGAGTTGGATTGTATTTCATGACATTCTAAAGAATATCCATATGAGATGCCTCCTATTCTGGTCTATTTCCCATGAATTTCTGGGACTCACTGTAACTTTTAAAATCCTTTTTCCCCCTGCCCTGAGAGTTTCTGATATTGGCAGAAGTAAATTGCCACATCTGTATCCATGGTCCTGGCTCTTCATGTACTTGTGGGCAGGCCCACTAATGATGCATTGAATGGGGGTGTACCCTTTGGTTTTCCTCTGATCTTTCCTTCCTTCATTACATTTCTGGTAACAAAAGTGACTGTTCTTTCCTTTCCCCCTTTAAAATTATATTGCTAAAGTGGTATAGCACTTTAACATTTTTTGGAAAAAAGCCCTACAATTGAATGCATGAGACATGGAATGTAGATATGGAGGTGGGGGGCAGAGGGGAAGAGCTTGGAGGTGTTTTGTGTATGAGAGGAATGATGTGGAGAGAGGGAAAATCTACCCACACCACAGTTAACCATAACTCAAGCAGGAAAAAAACCAGAGTGAATGAAACCTAGGATATATTTAGGTCATGACTGCATTCAAGAGCAGGAACAACCATTACAAGGTGTGAAATCCAGAAACAGAATAGTCTGACATTTACTGAGATGCTAGGTTTATCTGGAGGAGACCATATATGCCCTGCCCTATGGGCATCAAATACAGGTAGAGTAGAGAAAACAAAGTTGTTGTATGGTTATAAGTAATAGGTTTGAATCTCACATCGACTCTTCTTGAGAGCTGTTCTTGTTATAAATAAAATGCTCTTTAAAGCAAAATCAGTCCCATCTGGGGCAAACTGCCTGCTGTTTGATCACTATTCCTTCTTTGCTCTTCTGTGTTCATTTTATGGCAGCATTGGTACTTCTCTTCCCAGAATTATAAGTTACCCAAGATGCATTGCACAGCCCACCTGTATGTGAGGTACCTTCACTGGCTTGAAACATTAAGAGGGGAAACGCCTTGTTGCCAACACATTCATAAAAGAAAAGTAGAGAGAGTTGTGTTGGGACAAGGCTGATAACAGTAAAAATAGAGATCCAAAGAATTAAAAAGGAAGGCAGAGACCTGGTGTGGGTGTGGGAGTAAAGACACAGACATCGATCTAAAAAGAGAACTGATGACTAGTAAAAGAAGAAGTGGATAATAAGTTAACATGGGAATGCAGAAATTTGTAGTGTTTATGGGTGGTGTGGGGATAGAGAGGACATTATATTGTAGGGCTTGGAAGAAAAGGTGGTTAATAGAACGTGTTCAAAATAATAATATTGTGTTCTGATTTTTATAGACACTTTTGTAAAAGAGTAATTAGTGTAGTGTGTTGCCAGTGAAAAAATAATGTGTTACAATAAGAGCAATATATATTCCACAATTCCATGCAGTCACACCAAAGGCCAAGAATTTTAGTGCCAATTTTAAAAAATATCTAGCTGAGATAAAACAGAAGTGTTTGTGGATGTCTGCATATGAGAGAGATTTTAGAAAAGCTATTTTTTTAAAATTGCAACTTAGATTATGTTGTTGTCATAAGCTTAACATTAGAAGCATTAAAATTTCTTTTTCTCCTTCCTGCAGGAGAAGGAGCTGTTGATCCCAATGACCCTAACAAGGAAAACACTTTAAATCAACTTGTTAAGACAGAAATTTCTCTTTCACTGACCAGGAAATATGATTTACGGGAAGGTGAAGAACAGGACATCAAAGGGTTGATGATGAAGTATGTTTTCACAAAATGCATAATTACCAGGGTTTTCCTGAAAATTAAGTACTGTTAATTAAGTAAACATTGGACTAAAGGAAGCCTTTTATTTTATCTGAACAAATTATTCTATCTGAGCAATAGATGTATAAAAGAGGTTTTTGGAAAAGATATTTATGCTTAGGAAGAACTGACATTTATACCCATACAGGATATTGTGTGATGAAGTGACAGTCTTTAGAATATTTCTTCATATGGACGCAAATTCTTGTTCTGATTCCTGAATATGCAGTGGTGCATACAGAAATTAGTGGAACTTCACTAAAGTGTGTGCAGTATAATGGGTTTAATTGCTAGACAGCTAACAAAAATAGACAAAAAAATCTAATTAAGCAACTATAATTTCCCCTCAAGCCCTGTTACGTATTCTGACACAACTTGAGTGATGTATGTATATGTAAAGAAAAATGAGACAGTTGGACAGACAAGACTATCAGAGAAATAAGTTCCAGTACCCTCTAGCAGTGTTAAATGTAAGACAGATGTTTCCTTTGGTTTCCTGTAAAGTCTAATCTGTATCCTGCTAGTCAAACATTCCTGCTGTTCTTTTTCCTTAAACCTTATCATGGAGCAGTTACAGTCTATTCTTTCTATGGTTTCCAGAAAAAGTCGTATTACATATTATTATATCTCCCAAGAATATCATCACACAAACACAACTTTGCATAGTGAGTCATCAGTATACAATGTGATGATTCTAAAATTTGTGTTGTGTTTTATAATTAATCAAATTCAAAAATGGTGTACATGAGTTCAGTTAAAACAACAGTAAATAGATGGCACCATTTATAAGAAAATAACAATAAAATGGGATAAAATAGCAGGAACAGCAATAAGAACAATAAACCTATAAAACAGCAGAATCATTAAAGATCTAAACATATTTGCCTATCTACACCTGAAACTCATCACACTGGCCAGTAGAAGATAAGCAGGATTAGAGACTTTATTTATTGTAGCATTTTTAGTGTTAATCCTGTTAAAAATATCCACAAAACATACAGTGTGAAAAAATGGAGCTCAACAATAACTCTGTTGACTTTATATATATTTATTGTTCTTTAAATGGTGGCAATTCCAGGGGTGCAAACATTGCCCAGGGCTTTTTTCTTTTTCTTGGAATTAGGTCACTGGAGACATATGGAATTCTTGTGGCATATGGTTTAGTTTGACTCTACTCAAACTGAAGTGGAAGCTCACAAAATCAGCACCTAAGCAGCTGCCACCATTGTTGTTGCTGCTGCTGTGTGCCTTCAGGTTGTTCTCAGCTTATGGTGACCCTAAGGCAAACCTATTCCAGAATTTTCTTGACAAGATTTGTTCAGTAGTGATTTGCTTTTGCCGTCCTCTGAGGGCTGAGAAAGGGTGAATTCTCCAGTGTTTTCCATGGCTCAATGGGGATCTGAACCCTGGTCGCCAAAATTATAATCCAGTACTCAAACCACTATACCATGCTTGTTCTCACTGGCCCTCAACTGGAGATGGGCAAGTCATCCAATTGCATTTTCTCCCCCGTTGAGATTTTGCAGGGTTTTTTTTTATTTTGATTTAAAAAAACCAAACTGAACTGAAGTTCTCACTCATTCCTAACCCAAACAGTTACTTTCAGAGGAATGTGTTAGTCTGTTTCAGAATGTAAAAGGAGAGAGGTACCTATGTGGCACTTTGAAGACTAACCGATTTATTTCAGCATAAAGCTGCATGGGCTCCAGTGCACTTCATCATATGCAAGTTGTTACTCCCTCATTTAGGCTTTGAGAGGACCTTACCAGTATGAAAGAGTTATTGCAGAGAGCAACTCTGCTCTTTATCTGTTACAGTTTCCCTCAGAAATATGTTCTCTGTTTACCCACAGACCAGAGATGCCCTCTTCCCTTTGTCTAGTGGAGAACAATCATGATAAATTCTTTCTGCTCATTATCTTTACCTTCCTGAGTCCTCTTAGCCGAAGCCCTCACCCAAGTGTTATCATTTGTCAGGTCTCAGTGTCAGTCCCTCAGGGAAGCTTGAGCCTTTGTTAGTTCTACCTACAGAAATCTTTAAAATCACAGAACTGGAAGGGATTCAGACCAATGCTGAATTTCATTACCTCATATTTTATTTTAAAGGATTTTAACAGATTGAATTAAGTCTGAAATCATAAGCAAGAAGAACAGCAGAAAGCAAATTTGATCTAAAATATCACTAGAGTTGAATCATAAGTAAAGCAGTTCACACTAGATGCTAGAATATGGAATACCTGAGTACAGTTGACCTTCCACATTTGCTAGGGTTAGGGTCACAGGACCCTTGCAAAAGTGAAAAAAAATACAAATGTCAAAGTGTGTGTGTGTGTCTGTGGGAATGGGACCAAGTCATGGTGGGGAGAGCAGGCATCCAACGACCAAACCAGGTCAGGGGGAGGGGAGGGGAGGGGGGAGGGAAGGGAAGGGAAGGAGGGATTGGCCTGGTGGCCCTATGCTTACTATCTCTTACCATATCTTCCCTTGAATGTAGCAGAGGGCATTGGGAGAAGGTTTGTGGTAGTGACAGATCAGGCAATGAGGCATCCTTAGCTGGCCAGGCAGTGGCTAGTGGAGGAGGAGGAAGACCAGAGGTAGCTTCTTCAAAGGCTGCACAGACTGATAGGAGCTAATCAGAGGGAAGGTTTTCTTGGAAAAGAAGCACTTGAGATAGAGGGGGGCAGAGATTGAGGAAATTTGCAAATAATCAAATCTATGAAAGTCAGAGCTGCAAATGTGGAAGGCCAACTGTAAATTGAAAACATCTTTTCCCATTACTGGAATACACCTGACATTTTCATTCCTAAAGTAATATTATAGAAAGTGAGTAGTGCTAGCAAGAAGGACTTTGGATTTGTTTGGCTTAAATGGTTAAGCAGAAACCTGAAATGAACACAGTGGGACTTGTTTCTGATTACCTCATAAGATTGCATTGTAAGGTGTCTTTCTACAAATCAAAATTATTTCTGTTCTTTCATTAAGGACAAAAAGGCTTATCATTGATGTGATACGAGCTCAGCCAGGAGAGTCACTTGCAAAAATCTTGGAAACGCCAGCCACAGAACTACAGGTAATTAAGTTGTTATGTTTCAGTTTCAAGATTTAAGTTTTGAGAAAACAATATAAAGATCAAATGTATGATAAAAAAAAATTAGCTATTTCCTTTCCTGTGAATGAATGTAATTGAATGGTATTTTTTCACTAGCAGAAATAACCTAGCTTTGTAAGAAACCCCTTTTCAGTAAACAAAAATTAATCACTTTAAAAAACAAAATAACACTGAGGTGCACTCCCTAGACTCTATTTAATATCCATAAATCTGGTGTTTAGGTTTCACTGTGTTGCGGCTGTGGTAGAGACAGACCCAGTTGCAGAGACACATTCTTTTATATTGTTAGAGATTATATCATATAATTGTTAGAGATTATATCATGTTCCAAAAAATTCAAAATATACCATTACAACTCTTCTCTCATTGCTATACATAGTTTATCCTAACAATACCCTTTGAAGTTGTTCATACTGAGAGAAATGGCCAGGCCAAAACTGCTCAGCAGCTTTCATATTTGGTAGGGTTTGAGCCTGTGTTTGCCACATTACACTACACTGGCTGTTGAGAAATGTTCAGTACATTATTTCTAAATCGGTAAATGGCTTTTTAAAGTATATCTGGATGCACTGCTTTTTCTCAATGAAGAATGTCAGCTCTTGTCTATCACTATTTTTGTGGGTATTTGAAACACACATTTAAGAGGTACTGTAAAACCAGTACCTATGGGATTCAGATCACGACGACTGTAGGTACTTCCAGTGTACAACCTCAGGTTTTTTTTTTATTTTAATACATGGAAAATCCCATGTTGATGCCCACTGAGTGTTCAAGGATAGTGTTTTGATTGGATTTGAACTTGAATTTATTTGGTTAAGTAACAAAACCAAACAACTGTCTGGGAAAATGTTGTGGGAACTCTGTGGAAATATTTGTCTTTTAAATTGTTTACATGCTTTCTGAACTGTTGTTCTTCCCAAACTTCAAATTCTTCAAGAATTTCTCACAAAGAATCTTTATAAAGAAGTATTGCCAGTGATGTGTTTGTGGGATGTTGTACAAACAGGAAGGGACTAAAAATGGGAGTATGGTTGCCAGGTGAAATACAGGAAAGGGCTTCTCTCCCTTTAATGGTTGTGTAGAAGAGGGAGTTTCAGCAGATGTTGCTTGTTATACTTGTGATCCTTTATTTTACTTGGCAACCCTGAATGGGAGGGAAAACTGGCTGGAACACCTATCTTACAAGAAACAACTAGAGAGCCAGTTCTGGATGAAAAACAGAATGAAGCATCTTAAATGAATAATCTGGAAGCCCTGAACAGACATAAAACTCAGGATGAATGGATTGATTAGTTTTCTATATTTCAAGATATCAGAAGGAAGGTGACAGTTCACCCTTTCCTCCTCATAACGGGACAAGAAACAGTGGACGTAATTTATATTTTGCTTCTAGCAGTAGAAGCACCTCTTAGCAGAGTTTCTGTCAGAATGCTCTTGCTGGTAGAAGCAAAGAGGGCAACATCTCCTTCCTTTATGACCCAGTGTCACCTCCCATGGTATCCTGCACAGTCCCCCAAACACCTGGATAAATCTTTCAGGAGTTGCAGATGAAGATGGGATCCGTACAAATCACTGTCTCTTCCCCCATTCTACCAGTGAGAATCTTTTCCTTGATCAAAAGCCTTCTATGAGCGGGAGACCTTCCCTTTGCAGAAGGTAAAGCCTAGATCTACTCCACTGCATTAGGGCAAAACGTTGAAGAAATGAAAGAAGTTTCTAGAGAGGCATGTGTTCTATAGTTACTTCCCTACAATTTTTCTCAAAAAAAAAGTTGGGATAAGCATCTGCCATATAAATAACAGCTGGTCATTTCATATATACATGTTACAAGTAGTACAAGCAGAAAAAACCCTCTGAGACACCTGGACAAAGCAGAGAGCACCCATGCAAATTTAACATAGTCAGGCCTTCATTCCTACCACCCACACCTGTTACACAGTTTCCTTCTCTGTTCACTAGACAGAAACAGGCAAATGAGGGTAACCATGCAGGGGACATTAGTACTGTAGCACGTGAGAGTGAACCTATTCAATGCTTTCAAGCTTGGTTATAGGAGCCTTGCCAAAAAGTTGATTGCTGTTGAATGAAATGAATTTTTGTATATCTTCTATGTATTAAGCTAGCATTCAGATAGATCAGGAAAGCTGCATTACAATCTTAAATGAATGGGAAAAAAACTTTTTTAATTCACGTAGGAAAGTGGTAGCACCCTTGAGTCTACATGGCACATAGTTAATGTTTTCTTGTTTGTATAAATATGTAAATTGGTCTTTCTCTTAGGAAGCCGAACACTTAAAAGTAATTGAAAAACGTGCAGTCTTGGATTCAAAAACTCCAGAGAAAATGAAACACAGTCGGTCTATTCTTGAAGAAGGGCAGCTACCATTAGAGCAAAAGAAAAGGAAAATACAGCGGAATCTCCGAACACTGGAGCAGGCTGGTCTGGTTTCATCTGAAAACAAGTATCAAGACATCATCAATGAAATAGCAAAGGTTATTAGAATAGTATTACACTTCACCCACTACTTACAAGTGTATATACTGAATATGAATGTGTGCCACAAAATAATTATAAAAAGTATACTATAAAGATTTATTTTATAAAGAAAAGTCTTATATGCCTATTATAAAAAGCATGCAGTATAAGAATAATCCAGTTAACTTTAACTAATAACTGGTAGATTTGGATGCAGGCGTATTTGCAGGTGTCGTAAGTCTGGATACATTCATTCTCTGTTTCATCACCTCCGCAGGCAAGGAGATGAGAGAATGCGTTCTTGGTGGCTGCTCCCAAGTTTGGGAAATCTCTTCTCTGGGAGGTTCTGTTTTCCTGTTGGTACCAGGCTGCAGTGCTAGTATATTTTATTGGGAGATGTTGCAATGCTTTCCACTTTCTTGTTAATTTTTAAAAGCTTTTAAACTGTTTTAATTCACTTTAATAAGATGATGTATTTAATTGTTTTCAGTTGTTTTTCAGTGTTATAACAGGTTGGTTTTAACAGTATCTTGTGTTCATTTATGCTGTAAGCCACCTTGGGTCCTGTATTGAAAGAAAAGTGGGATACCTTTGTATGTAGTTGTTGGCCAATTTTCAAGTACATTACTCATTAATTTATACTTTAGCTTTTAACTTTCACTGGAAGTCCTCTGTACTACAGTGTACTACAGTGATGTCTACAGGCGCTGAGACAACCAACATGATAATAACTTCATTATTTAATTAGTAGAAATGGAGATAACAAATTTGTCTGGAAACAACACTCTTTTATTTTTAAGGCTCTCCCATCTCTGATAGGTATGAAGCACTTCTTGCAGTTACTGGTCAGTGAATTTACTTTGTTATCTGCATTGCAGCAGCTCCTCATATCCTTGCTTCAAACATCCCAGTGTTGAGTCTGAAAATAGATTCTTCCTGAGCCCTGGTACAAGTTAAACCCCATGCTGCTTTAAAATAATGAAATAACCAAGTGCAAGATGTGAATAGGAATGGTAAATTAATGCAAAAGAGCCATGTCATTTACAACACTTCTATACAATGACTGAACTGTTTATTTTTATTCTTATTGTATTTTTATGTCCCATTTTTCTCCCAATATGGGACCCAAGATGACTGTCAACATAGATTAAAAACAAAATATAGCTAAAAACTAATCATAATAGTAAAGAAAATGTTTTTTAAAATATTAAATAATCTTGTTAAAAAGAACAGTTTTTAAAATAGCTGAAAAGCATTGAAACATAATAACGATACATTGTAGCATGTCTCTACTAAAAAATTATTCCACAGTATTTGGCTAAACACCTAAAGCCTGCATAAACAAAAAAGGCTTTGCCTGCCAGTGGTAGGAGAGCAGTGGTAAGTCACCCTAGGAGGAAATTCTCCAACTTAACGGTCAACAGGAAGATCGTCTCACATGTCCTCAATTAACAGCACAGTGATAATTTCTCACTACTGAGGTGAATGTTTTGTGTGACTCCTTTTGTTGATGCGTGCCTTCAAATCATTTCTGACTTATGATGACCTTAAGACAAATCTATCATGCAGTTTTCTTGGCAGAATTTGTTCAGAGGGGGTCTTCCCTTTCCTTTTCTAAGGCTAAAAGGTTGTGACTTGAACAAGGTCACCTAGTGGGTTTCTATGGCTAAATGGGGATTTGAACTCTGTTCTCCATAGTCCTAGTCCAGTGCTCAAAATACTACAGCATCCTGGTTGTCTTGTGACTCCTTTAGTACTCCTTAAATGTTTCAAAAATTGATCTGTTTTTAAGCAGTTTTTGCAGTTTTCTTAGCAACTAAATTAGATCTCAGAATTTGCAGTATACATGATCTCTCTTGCTTCACAACACAACAGACCTGTTGGCTAAGATGGGTATGCAGAAGTAAAATGACGGACTCATTAATAGGCCACATTTTCTTTCCTTGAAAATTCTTTAGGATATCAGAAATCAAAGAAGATACAGGCAACATCGGAAAGCAGAATTGGTGAAACTCCAGCAAACATTGAATGCACTCAATTCCAAGAAAGCTTTTTATGAAGACCAAATCAATTATTATAATACTTATATCAAAACATGTCTAGATAATTTAACAAGAAAGTAAGTAAAATATTTTTTACTTCTATAGAAAATGCAGTGTTATTAACATGTCAAAGGTCAGGACCAAATAGAATCCTGCTGAAACCTGTTTCAAAAATTATGACACACTGCAGATTTTAGAAAATATTTTAAGATTGCAGTTCTGTACACAGGCAACATATTTCAGAGGTCTTTAATAGCCAGCTTTTGGGAGTTCACTTAGTTTTGTATACCTGCATGATGGGGGTTGGACTAGATGGCCCCTAGGATTCTGTGATTCTAACCTAATGCCCTCCAGATTCTTGGACTTCAATTCCCATCATCCCTAACCGTTGCCCATGTTGGGTGGAATGAATGGGCTTTGGGAACTAATAGTGTATGCATTCTTATTAAACATTTGGTCATTCTGCAGCTCCAAGGGTTTTTTTTTTTCTGTCATGATTAATGTGAGCATGGGAGTAGGAATGATGACCTATTCCCCAGTCGTTTGATAGTACTGTAGTGTTAGTCCTGGTTATTATATTCCAAGAGTTTTTTAAAAAGCCTTACTACTTGGCAAATTGAGCCTGCCTTTGTTCTTTAAAAAGATGTCATTTAGGAGAGATAAGGCCTGATGAATTATTTTAAACTTGAAAATATCAGCCTTTCCAGGGGAAGGGAAAATATGCTATCTGTGTGGTCTAACATTTATTTACATATTTTCCAGAAATTCACGGAGATCAATCAAAGTAAGTGGAAAGCAAGAAGAGAAAGGAAACAAACTGAAGAATATTTCACTGAAGTACACAGCAGCAAGGCTCCATGAAAAGGGGGTTATACTTGGAATTGATGAACTTCAGCCTAACCAGTGCGTTTTGTGCTTAATATGTTCAGAGTATTAGTCCAGCTAATCAGCTGTTAAATGGTTTGGCTAATCTAGCCAGGATCTAGTGGTTTACTTCTGCTAAATCCCATCTGAATTGGCCATCCCTTGCCCTTCCTGCATCCTCATCTTAAAAGCATACTCCAAAACCTGGGAAGCACTCTGAGGCATGTTTTTAGCAGTACAGAGACCTGCAGGGAGGACAATTCCCCTGTCATTTGCTACAGAAGTACAGTATTTGAATTTGGACAATATTTAGTAACAGAGTTCTTTAACGTTTGAATGTTATAACTGTTTAATCTGCATGTTTTTATTTGTATATGCAGGGTTTTTTTTAGCACATCCACTCACACAGCTTTTTTTTCTTTTCTAAGGTTTAAGAACGTGATGTTTGAAATTACACCTGGTGAAGAGGTGGGTGACTTTGATATCAAAGCTAAATTCTTGGGTGTGGAGATGGAAAAAGTCCAGCTTCATTTTCAGGTAATTTTTTGAAAATCATAAAATGTCTTGTAAGAGGTGTCTGTGTTTTCATTCATGTGTTGATTGTGTTAAGTAGTGCCTTAGGCACATTCAGAGTATTTTACATGTCTTACGGTAGTAATCTATTTCAATCTCACATTATTTTCACAATATTTCAGATGAAGGTTAGGCTACTGCAGCTGAAATCTACTTGTCCATCAAGCTGCTTAGTGAGTTCATGGTTGATATTTGAGCTTGCAAAACTTCCTTTTTTGGACAGCTTCTCAGAATCTCCTAGTCAACACGGTCACTATCCATGCTGCTTGTGGGATTCTGAAAGTTGTAGTCCAAAAACCATATATTTTCCAAGCTCTGGTTGATGTGAAACTTTCACCGAGGGCTTCAAGTCATATTTTAACCACTACAGTATACTATCTCTTGTCCACTTCCAGTTCAGTTGAGTGGATTATACCTGTTTTCATTTATATGAGATGAAAAATTTGTTACTATTAAGTCAATGTTCCTTGTTTTTTTTACACCATATATTCTTACAAGTTATTGCTCAGTTGAATGCCCTTGTGTCATATTCATTAGGGTGGAATCCAACTTTCCACTGATATGTTCCATTTCAAAACTAACTCCCCTCCAGTCCTCAACCTGGGCCCCAAGAAAGCTGTGGTGGGTTTGCCAGTCCTGCAGAACCACCTTTGGAGGTCCATGGGAGGCTGTAGTGAGAATGGGGGATTATCATCCTGATTCTCCTGGAATCTATTGCTCTGCCCATGGAAGGCTACCATTGGATCCTGTTCATAGACTTTTGTTGTGTGCCTTCGAGTAATTTTAAGTAATTTCTTCGAGTGGTTCTAAGGTGAACCTATCATGGGGTTTTCTTGGCCATATTTGTTCACAGGGGAGTTTGTTTTTACCTCCCTCTGAGGCTGAGAAAGTGTGACTTGGCCAAGGACACCCATTGGGATTCCATGGCTGAGCAGATATTTTAACTTTGACTCCAGAGTTCTAGCCCAACACTCAAACTACTATACCATGCTGGGTCTCTTTGTTGTTTTTACTAACACTTTAAAAATGCAATTTAGAAAAGAAAATAGATATATGAATCTTTCATCTTTATTGGGTGAGTTCTGTTATTGCATTAATGGAGGGAACGAATCTATTGAAAATGAGAAGTTCTGGTATCTTATAAAAGTGCTGAAAGCCTAGTACACACTTGACCTGAGTACTGTTTTCATTGTTCTTGGTTTATTCTTGATGCCCCAAATCTTTGTGGTTCTGAGGCTTTTAGTTTTATGTTAGTTTTCTCTTAAATAATATTGAAATTTGGCATGAAATTATTTGGAAGGAGGGTTGACTGTGCATTTTCTATGTATGTGTTCACTTTTATATATTCCTTATTTGTGTGATTCAATGTATTTTAAGTGCAGCCTATTTTTATATATGTAAAAATAGACTTTGAAAATACTTAAATAATTGTCTTCATTATTATAGGATTTGCTTCAGATGCAGTATGAAGGCGTCTCTGTAATGAAAATGTTTGATAAAGCTAAAGTGAATGTAAACCTCCTCATTTTTCTGCTGAACAAGAAATTCTATGGAAAATGAAATCAATGATATCTTGGACTCTGCTTCAAATCAAGTCCCAATTGTGGATCTGTTTTTAACTATTTGAAGCTTATTACACTTTCTTCAAGGAAGTCCAGAAGAATGTACTTATGTGCCTTTTTCATCACTTGATAATATAGTAGTAAAATAAGAAAATACAAATCAATTTAAATATCACCAGATTTCTGTGGTGTTGGTACTCAATTTAAAAAAATGATTTGGTGGCATCCAAACATTGTGTGATTGATATTTTAAAATATGCAGGTCATTTATTTGGACAGCATATGAAAAAACCTTTCCCACTAAATACGCATATGCACACGCGCACACACAAATTATCAAATATAGTTCTCATTATACAATTATTCATAGGAAAAATAAATCCTAATTTGTGTCTTTAAAGAATAATATGACAAATACTTCTTAAATGCTGTGGCTTTTTCCCAGAGGCCTGTCAATTGTAAAGTGAATTACTGTGCAATTCAAAGTTTTTATAGGTAATTATAAATTTAACACTTACTGTATAAAAATATGTATATTGCAATTCATTCCTACTAAAAATGCACTACTGCCTCATTGAAATCTTCTATACACAGCCTTTTAATTTAAGTGTAAAGGGGCAATTTGAATAGTGATCAGTTTTTTTGCAATGTATTTGAGGTATTTTAAAAGGAATAAATTGTGCCTGTCTTTTTTTGTAAGAAAATTTTAAAAATCACAAATAAAATGCAATCAATCAGCATCTGCTTGGGTTTAAAATGTTTCTTTTTAACATTAAGGTTTTTTAAAAAAATTGTTTGTTTGCTTAGTAATTCCTCTTCAAGAGTGCAAACCTTAGGAGTATTCTGAAGTTCTTACTCCATTTCTGAAAATGAGCTACACTCTCTACATTCTGAAGTGACTTGTAGGAACTGAAGACTGGCTGTTGTCCATATCAAAAATAGCATTTCACACCATCACCAAATCACAGCATTCCTTCTCTTCCAGTGAATCATTGCCTAGGGGAGCATGTTCAAAGGAGTGGCTGTTTGAGTTCAGACTAATAAAAAATGGAAGAAATTAAAAAGACATTTCCGTGATGGCATATTTGGACACAGTATCAGCAGAACCATTAAAATCTTCCTGTTGCCTGATGTACCGTATTTGCTGGCATATAAGATGCACTGGCATATAAGATGCACCTCATTTTCAAACATTATTTTCCAGGAAATTTTTTTTAGTACGAATACATTTCTGATCAACTGTATTGAAAAACAAAGTACTGTAATTTTCATACAGTTGGTGTGTAAAATGAATTTAGGTGCAAAACAAAGAATATTCAAGTACGAACCACAGCAGCAATAAATAAAACACAAAGAAGGATATGATTACTTTTGAATGTTTTACTCATCATCATCTTCATCTGAGATGTGTTCTTCAGAACTAGGCAATCTGTTACTTGAAATTTCAGAAACTGAGC
Organism: Ctenosaura bakeri; assembly: GCA_948474755.1. NCBI lineage: Eukaryota > Metazoa > Chordata > Lepidosauria > Squamata > Iguanidae > Ctenosaura > Ctenosaura bakeri. The sequence goes on along the minus strand of CAOLHI010002115.1, from coordinate 18,583 downwards.
TGTCACTGTCTTCAAACAATTCATTATCCTCAGAACCATCAAGAGAGTTACTAATGCTGCATTTCTTAAATGATTTTATGACAGTTTCTCATTTCACTGCATCCCATGACTCTTTAACCCATTCACACACTTTTGAAATACTTGCTTTCTTCCTTCTTCCTGTTGAAGTCACATCAAAATCTGGAGACTGCATCCAGGTATTCCACTTCTACCTCATGAATCCTCTAAATGGCTTGTTAATACAAACATCTAAAGGCTGAAGCTGGCTTGTTAAAGCTCCTGGAATCACAGCTGAGTTTTGATCTCCCTAAGTTTCTTCTTAGCACCTTCAGTTTTGTGACATCTAAACTGATCCAACACCATCAAGGAAGGGTTTTTTAGCAATCCTCCAGGACACCTAGACCACACTTTTTCTATCCACAATTTCATTCCTGCTTCATCGATCCAACCTTTGGGGTGAACATGTACAAAAACTCCTCTTTCCTTGGGTAATGTCTTCCTCTTAAATATCAAGAAAGGTGTCAATTTTGTTCCACCTGCACAGCATGATAAAACAGCAGTATAATGTGTTTTTTCATGACCACACATTTTGACAGCAACAGTTTTTGCACCTTTGGAATCCACTGTTTTGTTTGAAGGAACATCAAATGTAAGCGAGACCTCATCCATATTTGCTATCTGTGAAAGTTCAAAATGTCCAAGTTTTCTGCTGTTAATGATGTATCTGTGAAACTCAATAACTTTATCCTCATAATCAGTTGGCATTTTTTGTGCTATTTTTGTTTTGACATGCATACAAGTAGCTTTGCAAGAGTCTCCGTGCAAAGAAGCAAAAGAAAACGGGTGCCCAGGGAAAGAGAAGAAGGGGTGTGGGAAGAGGCTCCTGGTGGAGTTCCCCCCTCCTAAATTTTTAGCTTTGCTGGTCTGTGCAAAGAAGCAAAGGAAAACATGCCCAGGGAAGGAGAAGAAGGGATGGAGGGAGAGACTTCTGGTGAAGTTCCCTCCCTCCAACCTTTTTTGCTCTACAGGAGTCTCCATGCCGAAGCAAAGCAGAACAGATGGCCAGGAGAGGAGGATAAGAAGTGGGGGAAGAGGTTTCTGGTGAAACCCCCCCCCTTTTTTCCTTACAGGAGTTTCTGTGCAGAGAAGTAAAGGAAAACGGATGGCTGAGGAGGAAAATGGGGGAGGTGTCTTGCAAAGTTCCCCCTCATCGGTTTTGCCTCTGTGTATAAGATGGCATTAGGTCATTTTCCAGGGGAAAAAAAGTGTGTCTTATATGCTGGCAAATATGGTACTTCATACCCTAGCAGAAGAAACTTGGCAAGGGCTAAAGACACCAGATGTATTTTGAAAAGTTTGAGGGGTGACATTGAGCTTCCAAACAATACAGCAACATTCAGGGACTTTGTGCTTATATCCTATGGTGGGCAGCCTTTGATTCTTCAATACTTTTGGCATACAACTCCCACCATCTCTTACATTAGACATGCTGACTAGAGCTTCTTGAAGAAGTCTAATACATCTAGAGGGCCCAAGTCTATGTCCCATAATATCCCCTCACAGCCACGGATACCTCCCGCCCCCGCATGAATAGCAAAGGCAATACTGGGAGATGCTGTTAAAATCCCACTTTGAAATCTGGCAAATCTATGAAGATCAGATGGGATTACACTGATAATTAGAGAATATGACAGGCATGGGTTAATCATATTTCAATAAATAGTATACTCCTAATCAGAAAAAGTAAACCGTGATAAAATGTCTTGCCAGGATTTGTTTCTTTATTTTAAATATTTCTGCTTTGCCTTTTGAAGCAAAGACTCTTCAAGCTAAAAAGCATATGTGTGATCGAAAATGGATTTTTACCTGTGTTGACAGTTATGTCTATGGGATTAATGCACTATAATTATTCCAGTTTAATGCTAAATGGGAGTATAAACAGATGTGATGTGGTCTTGCTGAGAAAGCTAAAGGGAGGACAGTAGGGTATCTTTTTTAAAAAAAAAGCCATGCTGTACTTAAGACTAGTGTTCCTTCAGATAGCAGGGCATAGAAAGGTCAAAGTATATTTCTAGATAGATGAATGGCATCCCATATTGGTTGTCAACATGTAATGACATTTAAAACGAAAAATAAATGGGTACAGAAAGAGACTTGGGGGATCAGTGCAGTCCATGTATTTATTTACATTAATATTTGGGAGAAACCAATCCAGCCCAAAGGCTTTGATGAACTACCAGATTTTTACTTGTTGCTTAGCTGAAACCAGCATTGGCTCCAATTGTACCTCTGTGAGGAGGCCATTCCACACTTGGGGTGCCATAGCTGATCCCACATAGCGTATTGACCTCACTGGTGGGACACCCAAGAGTCTCCCTCAGGAGATCAAAGTCCTTGGGCAGAATATATAGGGAGGTGTGCTCCCTCAGCTATTGAGGTCCCAGGCTGTTTTAAAGGTCATCACTAGCACCATAAAGTCAGACTGGAAACATATTGGCAGATGGTGTTATTCCTTTAAGACTGGATTTATATGCTGTCTGAATGATATATATTCCAGTCAGCAGTGGAGTAGCTGCATGGCATGGGTTACAATAATCTAATCAGGAAGTTACCAGTGCATGAAGTACTGGTATATGAATCATATTTGTGTATGTGCTTTTCCGGTAATGACAGATGTTCAGAAATGGAGGCGGGGGGGACAAGTGGGAGGGGAGCTCCTGGTTTTTGAGGAGACATTTGCTCCCTCACTGGAGCTGCCCCTGCCTGTTGCCTGAGGAGGCCTTAACTGAAAACCATGAAGGCTGCAGTTCTATATTCATGTACCTCTGTACTGTACGCTTTCCTCACTTCTCTGAGCTTCCACATGGCCCTCCTGTACCTCTGAAGCCACTGCTGGATGGCAGGATGTCTCCGCGTGCCCCTAGCCCTACATGAAGATGTTTAAGGCAGGCACCCCTGCAAGCACCCTGGAGGAGGTGAGGCAAAAAAAGTACCTCTTCTCCCTGGACTCTTAACTGCCAGGGCTGCATCCTGGGGAATCCTTGGGGTCCTCATTTGTTGGGGCGATAGAGCGCAAGGCAGAGAATTCTCAATACCTTTCCTAAACGCCAAATCCCAGGATTCCCTTAGATGCAGCCATGGCAATCGAAGTGGAATCATAACTTTATTATTAGGTAGCCAAAAAGCCTCCCCCCCCGCCGCCATTTCCACTAAGAGAATGGCACAACACCCTTTCTTTAAAAAAAAAAAAGTCTCTCCATCTACAAAAGGTCCTGTTCATTTTGCGCAACTATTTCGATGCCAGATTAATCTGTCTCCCTGATTTATGCAGTTTTGATCCTATTGTGGGGTTTAGCTCAGGGCCCTTCTGCACTACATTGTGGTAGCGCTATTATTCCACTTTCAATCATCCTGTGGAATTCTGAGGGTTGCCGTCTCCTGAGGCCCAAGAGCTCTCTGGCTGGGAACTCTAAAGGCCCCTCCCTAAACGGCAAACCCCGGGATTTGGGAGGTTGAAAGTAGAATAAGGGCAGTATGACAGTGTAGCGCGGCAATGCCCTTATTGCGGGTTTTGTAGTTTTAAACTTTACTCTTTTTTTATTCTTGCCAGAGGTGGTTCGCGGCAGCTTTTGAAAGCGAGAGGAGCGCAGAGTCGTAAGGCACGGCTGAAACCGCCCAGGGCGGCCGCGTAATTTCCGACCCCCTCGTTTTCAGCTGACCGGGGTCTGAAGGGTGGGCGCCGGGCAGGCGCAGCGGGACCGCCCCACAGCCGGAGGCGGCCTCCTCTCCGCCCCCTCCTTCCCTCCGGGGCTCCGGGGCGGGCGCCACTCTTGCGGGCGCCTCCCTCCTCCGCCGCCTCCGCCTCGCCTCGCCGCTCGCGCTTCTCCTCGCCCGCCGAGAGAGCCCGCGGCCGGCGACGCCTCCGGGGCCCGGAGCCGGTTCTTTCGCGGTCGCGCGGCTGCGCGGGGTCCTGGCCGGCCGAGGCGCCACCATGGGGCAGCCCCATTTCCTGCTGCTGCTGGGCTGGACGGCGGTGCTGGTCTCCCCCTTGCTCTCCCTTCCCTCGATGCACAACGGTAGGTAGAAGGGATCCGGTTCCCGCGGACAAGAAAGTGCGGGGTGGTCGCCGGAGAGGGCGCCCGGGGGAGGGCGGCTCAGCCATCTTCCCAAGCGAGTCTCCAGCCGGGTGGGCGGCGGGAACGGAGGAGGAGGGGGTCCGGCGGCCTCCTGGGCGGGGGACATCTTTTTCTTCTAACATCCCTCGTCCTTGTCCCGAAATTAAATGCTCGCCTTCGGAGCTGAGGGCGTATTAGACGCGTACGTTTCCTTCGGAGTAAATACAGCTCTGCAAACAAAGGCCATTTCCGCACGAGACTGTTATAGTGCTATTACTCCACTTTCAACATCCTATGGAATCCTCCGGTTTGCAGTTTAGGGAGGGGTCTTTGAGGGTTGGCAGTTCCAAAGGCCCTTCCCTAAATTGCAAACCGGAGGATTCCATAGGATGTTGAAAGTGGAATAATAGCGCTATAACAGTCTAGTGCGGAAAGGGCCAAAAGGTGGGATAAAGGCGAACTGGAATCTCTTCTTCCCCCCTTTCTAACTGATCTTCGCTTCTCATGGAGGAAAAGGCAGCGGATTTTGGAGCACCAGGAGGTGAAAAGCAGGCAGCCTACAATATAAGAATTAATTTGTCTTGGCAGGGTGCAGGAATGTCTTTGATACTTCGATTTGCTTTACTTCCTGCAGGGTTTTTTTTTTCTGGGTTTGAGGAGAAGGGAGAGGCACAAACTTTATTAGTGTTTTGATTCTAGTGAAGAGTTCATAACAGTCTACAGGGTAAGCCCTCACTTTTACTGCCCACATTTGTGTCTATTTTGTTGACAGCTCCCTTGCAAAACTGTCACCATTCAAATGTGTTGGCACTGCAACTCCCATCAACCCCAGTCAGCAGGGGCAGTGGTTGGAATGATGGGATTTGTAGTGTGTCACATCTGGAGGATAACAGTTTGGGGAAAGCATGTCTACTCTGAAGTAAGACCAGTTGGATTTCAGTTCCAGGTAAGAGTGGATCTAAACCCTCTAGAGATACCAGATCCTGTCTGATCTTGGGAGCTGAGCAGAGTCAGTCCCAATTAGTACTTGGATGGGAGACCATTAACAGATACAGATGTTCTAGGCTATATTTCAGAGGAAGGAAATGGCAGAACCATCTCTGAGTATTCCTTGCCTAAGAAACTCCTATGAAATTCATGGGGTCAGCATAAGTCAACATGCAACTTAAAGCACATGCACACTCAAGGGTGTACAGGATTGCAGTCCTGATTTTCTGGGGAAGAAGAGCTGAATTAAAGAAACTTGGATCCATCACTCATAGTACTAGGACTTGGGATCTCAAAATAAACGGAAGCAGTCAAATATTTAGGAGAGTCAAAAGAAGGTATTGCTTCATTTAGCACACAGTGAAACAGTGGAAGTAATACCACTGTATGTAGTGCGTCTGGCTAGCTATGTGGATGACTTTATAAAGAGATTAAACAGATAGTGTTTTGTACACTGAACAATTTTATAATTCTGATACCCCATTAACTGCCAGGGTTGAATCCTATGCTATCTTGGGATCTGTAGTTTAGTGAAGTACTTAGAATTCTGTGCTGAGGAGCTCTCATGTTTAATTCAAGTGCACTACAGCAAACCAAGACCTTGAAGATAGAACCCCTCAGCTAAAGTGGTGTCCATGTGATTTAACTTCACTGACTAAATATGTAAACTTCTAGTAGTCATGGGTAAAATGACTATCAGTGCCTACTACTTATGATGTCTGTATGTTATCTTCAGAAGCAGAGACAGTATGCTTGTCAGTTCCTGGGGTGCATGGCTGGAAGAAGCATCAAAGAATCTTGTGGCGCTTTAAAGAATTACAGAGTTTTATTTGACACAAGCAGCACAAACATTTGTTGCAGCACAAACAACGAAGAGTTTGTGGCAACCTGAAGACTTCACCAGCCTTCTTTAGCACCAGCCCACTTCATTGGATGCTTAATGCATGACACATCAGATGAAGTTGGCTTGAGTGTTCGAATACTTAATGCCAAAACAAAAGCACACACACACACACTTATTAGTCTTTAAGATGCAACAAGACTCTTTGTTGCAACCTGTTAATATGGTAAATGCTGTTACCCACACCATTTTGTCTCCAGGCTTTCTCAGACATCTGGTTGGTCATTGTGGGTACAGAATGCTAGATTAGATAAGCCCTTTTTCCTCTTACATTTTCGTTGTTAGGAAATAACTTCCAGAATACTTGGGTAGAAGGAAGGGCTGATATCCCACACAGCATTTAGGCTTCTTAAAGCTCACAAACATCAATAGGAGATAAGCAGCCAAACTATTATTGCAGTCTAATACAGCCCTATCATGAAACAACAAGAAGTTAAAGGAAACGAGAACAATTCTTTGCTGCGCTAACTTTTTTTTACTTGAATAACTTTTTAACTGTAAAACTTTTTAACATGAGTAAATTATAGTATGTAAAGACATAGCCTTGTTAGTTGTATCGGCATAAAAAGGTGTAAAGGAGTCTTGTAGCCCCTTTGAGACTAATTGGGAGAAAGAATTTTTGAGCCTAAGTATCAGCTGCACTTGATGAAATGGAACCCAGAAATGCTTTTATTAGATGCTTCTTTCTCTCAGTCAATCTCAAAGGTGCTGCAGGATTCCTTTATTTTTTTGTGTTATACTTGATTTTCTTAATCAGAAGTAGTAGTATCACTCAGTTTGAAAACTGTTTTTGTAATACTTAATACAAATATGTATTTGACTAGTTTAATGGCAAATGCATGTGTGATCAGTGGTTCATTTGATGACTTGAAAACTTGTTCTTGGTTCTTCTACTCGTATGTAATCATCTTTGTTGCATGCAGGGTGGCAAGGGAAGAGATAGATCACTTCCTTGACCAATCCACTTGGCTTTTGTGTTAGCCACAGAGAAAAGATGGCACATTATCCACAACAAGCATAGAAGTATAGCAAGCTGTTGGAGAAGGCATAGATTTCTTCACCTCTCCACTTTCACTCAGTTTGGTAGAAATCTTCTTTTCCTTTCATTTTCAGACAATATTAACTTGTGTTTCTGAACTGACTGCTTCCTCTTGGCCAGTATAGAAACATGGACTATTACCCTCTTACCATTGGCATGATTTTTCTGGACTTGCTCACAAGAATAATCTACTGTGTGGGAAAGTTTTCACTGCTTCAGTATACTGAAGAGGAACTTTAATCCAAACTCTGTCTTTGTTGACAGAGTAGAGATGTAGGGAGGAGGAGAAAGAAATCATTACTGGTTGCTTATCTTTCTCTGTTGTTGCTGTGCTTCTTACATTGCTGAGAGATGGGCAAAAAAGCTAATTAAAAATGTGTTTTGATGAGTCATTTTATCACCAATGAACGTTTTGTTTTTCTAGGAAAGTTTGTAGAGCAAACTGACCTTTATCTTCCATGTTCCATTATGTCTTTGGATATACAAAGACTCCAAGGTTTGGGTTTTGTTTTGTTGTGTAAAATATCAGGAAGGAAGGGAAAGACCTTTAATCTCAAACCAGCCCTTACTAATGTTCCATAGCAAATCCAGTTAAGAGAAGATATAAGGAGTAGCTCCACAGGGGTCATGTTTCCTACCGTTGACTGATTCTGACCAATTTCCTGTGAACAAAAGAAAGGCAAGACATCTTGCGTCAAAACTTTAAAACAGGGGTGAGAATCGTGTGGTGCTCCAGATGTTTTTAGTTTGCAAGTCCCAACAGCCCTAGCCAGAATAGTTAATGATGAGAATGCTAGGAGTTACAAATCAGCACCTGGAGAGCCAAATGATTTCTACTCCTGCTTCAACTAAGGATGTTTTAGTGGTAGATTTCTGTACTTGCATTGGATTGGATTAGATAGACCTTGGGTCTCTTCCAACTTTACAACTCTTTCACAATACACTAGTGAATTGGGTACAAGTGAATAAAGTTTAAATGGGCAATAGGGGCTAAGATCCAGTGTGATGTAGCAGTTTGAACATTGGACAACAACCCCGGAGACCAGGGTTCGATTCCCCACTCGCCCATGGAAATCCACTGGAGGACCTTGGATATGTCACACACTCCCAGTCCCTGTGATAGGTTTGCCTTAGAGTCAGCACAGAGCAGAAACAACTTGAAGACACACACCAACAACAGGGGCTAAGAGTTACATAGCTGGGTACAGAGAAGACACAATATATAAAAGAAATGTAAGTTGCAGGACAAAAGCAGTTCTATTAGCACTTTAACATAGGATGGGCAACAATCAGGGGTTAGGTGACTGCATTGTCCCCCAAGAGAACTTGGATGGCTGTACATTCCCAGCGTACCTGTTCCACAAAACTTTCAAAACAGTTTTTTGTCCCGTAGGGGGACATTCCCTCACTTCCCTCTCTGGGCTGTTTCAATTTGTGTTAGACCTAGGAGATGAAAGTAACTTCTGGTTTAGGTCCTGTTTTTTTTTTTTAAAGGGCCTCTCTTGGACCTAAAATGTCAAAATTTCTCCCCATTCTCCCAGATGACATTTGGGGGCAAAAAATTTTTTGATCCTCAGGTAACCCTGGGGCCATGAAACTGCTCTGGAGGCCACACTTTGCCCACTCCTGTTTTAAAATAATAAAATTTTGCTAGTCGTCTGCGGAAGGATAGCACTTAATTTTTAAAGACTATGAGACAGATCATGGTAACATGATACCAGTGGCAGAGCAAATCCTAAGTGTATTTTATTATGAAGTTATATGAAGGGGAAGGTCACACTTGAGTGCCATAATTCAGGTCAAAACAGTTGAGGGATGGGGACTCATAAACTGCACATACCTGTTCTGTTCTTATAATTTGGCAGTGCTAACTTGAGTATAGGGGGTTATAAGATAAATTATATGGATTCAAGCTGAACAGGAAGTCTGTAAATTCCTTTTATTTCTGTTTAGAGGCTATGCTTACAGCAGGCCTTTTGTATTGGCATACAGCATATTTAACATTCTAACACTAATTTTTGTTTCCTCATTTTTTTCTACCATTTTTTACCTATTTTTATTAGTTTTACAGCAGAAATTTAATTTACAGGTCTTATGGGTTTTCTAGAAAAGTCTGAGTCAAAAAACTTTCCACTGCCTTAAATGGATGGAGACGTGCTAATATAGCATGTTTAGTAAACAAAGCTTTTTTTTTAAACAAAAAGAAGCATTCCATGTTAATTTTATATCTATAAATGGTGAAGAACAAAATCTTAAGTGGCTCGCAGGGTTTAATGCTATCCTTTTTGCATGAGTCTTTAGACTGAATACACTACCCCTACATAAATGCAGAGTGTTGGAAGCTGTTTTGGAAAGTAGTTAGTTACCATTATAATTTCAGCTCCCCAGTAATTGGTTATGGTTACAGTTGTGTGTTTTGAGTGTACCTCTTTACATTCCCATTTCTTAATAGTAAATTAAAATAAAATTGTTTTTCATTATTAAAAAAGATTACCCATGCATCTGAATGCTACAAGCCATTGGCTTGTGGTACAAAATACACTCTATGCATGTCCTCCCCTAACAGAATCTCAGGCAACAGTATGAGGAACAGCATGAACTAGGATTTGAAACATACGTTATTCTTCTACTATCATTTAGTAGGCTCCATGTGATTATAAAGGTAAATAAGTTAGTGTTATATTACACAACAAGTGAGGTCATAGCTCCTGAAATTGGCAATAGTGATAAAATTTATTATACCTTCAGTTTTCGAAAATGAATTAATCACAGCTAACTAGTTAGTAGTAACTAGGTTTTTTGGGCGGGGCAAGTTCCTCATAAATGCAAGTGAGTTTTAAAACAGTACAGAAGGGGTAGGAAGTGTTACAGATTTGTCTTTGGGATATGAACAACAAGGCTAATGACGATAGGCACTTTATTATCTATCTGTGTCAGACTGGGTGGTTGCTTCCATTCAAGTAAATGAAAATGAATACCTCATTTGTGGGATTGAAGATGGCACTCGGTGACCATCTCAGTGAAGATATGTCTCTTTGTGTAGCAACCAAAGAAGCCTTTGACTTGAAGCATGCCAGCTTCAGTAGCCAGACCCACTTGTACACAGATGTTGATATTTTGTGGCTGACACTTTGCAAGCTGTGAATAATAGTTATCATCTTGATACTATCTCTTAGTATCTTCTTAGTATTTTGTTCAGCCATTGATACCTTTAATCCATTAGAATTGAAATACTTTCCTCAGTATTTGAGAGCACGATCCTTTACACATCTACTCAGAAGGAAGTCACATTGAGTTCAGTAAATGCTACTTTTAGGTAAATGTTGTAGTATTGCATCTGAAAGTATTTTTCTTCCTGTCTTTTAAAAAAATCTACATCAAATGCATCTGGAGTAGTTTCAATATGAGTAATTAAAAGCAAACACATTTTATATTATAGACTATAGTTAGAGTAATGTGCTAAATTCTGATTGTCATGGAAAGAACATGCTGTTGTCCAAAGCAAATATTTTATGTCAAGTTCAAATAACTGAATTATAGTTTCCTGATCTGAGTCACCTAGTCTGTTCTAGGGATCATGTATACACCTGGGAATAAAATGAAATGTTATGTGAACATATTCTAGTCATCATGGTGATTTATTTGGTACTTGTTTATCTAAGAGGGGATTATCAGTGTTTAGCTTTCAACTCCAGTAGTGACAAGTAATTATTTTTTAAGAACTCAGGTCAGCATATCATGTCTTCCTAGTTTCATACAGAACCTCTGCCCTAGCCATGCTTACTTAAGTAAGCCACATAATTTCATGGTGTGTTGGAGCACTTGATATAATAATCTGTTTTGTATACTCGCTTTGGCATATAAAGGCTTTAATCACTTGTGTGAAAAGCACAATGCTGAGATCGTGTTTCTGCCTTTCCTGCTCTTCTTGTGATCACTACTGGATTAGCAAAGTACAGCTTACATCATACTGAACTTGCTTAGCAGTGCAATAATACTTTGTGGCTGCTGAGAAGTCATGTGATCATTAATCTGTCCTTTTGTAGTATAAATGCCATTCCTGTTGATAGTCTGAGTTTTGCTTTCATGGCTATTCAGTAGCTTGATTGGTATTAGTTTAGTCCACAGACTGACTAGCAAATACCTTTAGGGAACATATTTTGGCATTAGTTATTTCTCATGTGCCATGCACAGTTCTAGGGTGTTGTTGGTTTTTTTAAAGTGAAGAGACCCTGAGTCATATCTCTTAAAGAGACTTCTTTGTGAAGTCATATTGGCTACCTTGATTTTTAACATTTCCATCATTTTCCTTTCCTCAAGTTATTGGTTCTTCTAATTTCCTACCTAATTATTCTCACACAGTAGTAGCCATAGCTACTGGTGAAAGACTATTATCAATAAAAAGAAAAGGACTCACACACTTCTCTTTCTCTCTTTTTGAAAATGAAAAGCACAGGCTGCTTCTTATAAGACTGAAAAGCAATAGGTTCCTTATAAAATTGACTCGTAGTCCTGTCTGCACACTGATGGCAATCCTTCATGTGTTCCTGTGATAGGAACTATTATGATTTAAGGTAGGCAGTCCTTAGCATCTCATTAGCTATTTTCCTCAGCTTCTGTAATGTTTTTGCTTTGGCTGTTGAAACCCATATACCCAGTTTCATTCAGACTTCTAGGGAATGACATTTTGAGGAAGGCTATGTGAAGCAGGCATAAATGAACATCCAAAATAATATTGATAGGCTAGATTCCTATATAATACCTGACAAAGTCCCAGTGGCTTTTACTAAAGCTATGGAAAGTTAAATCCCTCCTTTAATCAATAGAAAAAAAATTGTTGAAATTTGAATTCTTACACTAAAACATGTATTGAAACACTATGAAGAAGTATTGAATTTATACTTACTGAATAATAGGGTATGTGACAATCATGCTATTAGGATTTCAAACCTAGTAAATGTTTTTTTTAACATTTTTATTACATAACAGTATCTATCTAAGAGATCAAAGAAGATTAAGAAGCACCATGTCTGTCACATGTACCAAAATGTAAATTACTTAAAAGCTTCCATCATACATGCAGAATAAAATGAAAAGGACAGTAGAAAGAAGTCACATGGTCATCAGATAGGAGGTCTCAAAAACAGAAAACTGAAATGTTAGTAGTACTGAAGTGAATGTATTTAAAATACAGAGTTTTAGATGTGTATTCTAGTTCATAAAAGTATCTTCTAATGTCTGTGTTACATGATTGCCACACCTAATAATTGTTATCTTAATTTCTTAGGATCTTTTTCCAAGAATGGTAGTGTGGCACCGCCACGATCCTTTCCCCTTTCCAGAACAGGAGATTATGAACGCATTTCATTGGAAGACCCTGATGCTGAAAATGATTTAGACCTTGGATCAGGTTTGGACAATCAAAGCAGACCACTTGTGTCCAAAGACACTGAACAATACCTGACTGGAGGATGGCTGACCCTTTTTGTGCCATCAGTCTACACTTTAGTTGCCATAGTTAGCCTTCCTCTGAACATCATGGCAATTCTTATATTCTTGATAAAAATGAAGATGAAAAAGCCAGCTGTAGTATACATGTTCAACCTGGCTTCTGCAGATGTACTCTTCGCAAGTGTGCTTCCTTTTAAGATTGTCTACCATTTTTCTGGAAACAACTGGGTATTTGGTCCTGAAATGTGTCGCTTTGTCACTGCCACATTTTACTGCAACATGTATTGCTCCATATTACTGGTGATGGTGATAAGCATTGACCGTTTTCTGGCAGTGGTGTATCCAATGGAATCTTTGTCATGGCGCACATTAACTCGCGCCTGTATGGTGTGCATTGCCATCTGGCTTGTAGCCATTGCTGGGGTGATACCTCTTCTTGTCACTAAGCAAACCGAGAAGATACCTCACTTAAACATCACAACTTGTTACGATGTGTTGGATGAAGATGATCTTAAAGGATATTACTTTATATTTTTCACTGTTTTCTCTTCACTTTTCTTTTTTGTGCCATTAATTGTTTGTTCTGCCTGCTACATTTGTATCATCTGGTGTCTTAGCTCATCAGACATTGCTGCAAAGCAGAGCAAGAAGACACGGGCTTTACTTTTGTCTATAGCTGTTTTCTCCATTTTTGTACTGTGTTTTGGTCCAACCAATGTTCTCCTGTTAACTCATTACGTACATTTTTCTTACGAAAGCTATTCGGGGAGTATCTATTTTGCTTACCTCCTCTGTGTCTGTATTAGCAGCGTAAGTTGCTGCATTGATCCTCTGATCTATTATTATGCCTCTTCGGAATGCCAGCGATACCTCAACAACCTGTTGTGCTGCAAAAAGAATGCTGAACCCTGCAGTAGTAGCACCAGTGACCAGCTAATGACTAGGACCAGCCGAAGGGGGACCTGTACCAGTACGCTTGGTAACAGTGTCTACAGGAAGTTGTTAACATAAGCTTTTATGGACAAATGTACATTTGATGCTCCTATGTTTTAATGCAGCTCTGTTTTTAAAATACTCTGTGAAAGAGCATTGGCCTACATTCATTTTTCACATAATTAATATTTGAGCATAGTGGCTGCCATTATGAGAAATATGCTGTGTGAAAAAGGAGGGCAAGAACTGTACGATGAGTCAGTACAGCCTGTGTTTGTCTGGTTGCACACATGTTCATGTACGCATGTTTGTGCTTGTTCATTGGCTGGAATCCTTTTGGGTGACCCCAGTTGGAGTCAGCCCATTCAGTCAGTTGTTGACTGCTGAGTGAACATGCAGGTAAATCAGTGGCTCTGCTCTAGTCAGGACTAACAGTACTAACTGATTCTCTCCAAATATGCGCTGCATTCTTCCTTGGTATTTCTGTTGGAGAGAACAAACAATTGCTCATTGAAGAGCAAATTTCACTGTTACTGTAACAGCTTTACTTTTTTTTTTTAACACAATTAAGTATCACACATTTAGATACAGGAAAGAATGTAAAGAGACAGACTTGGTAATACCATTGAACTATGAGCAATAGAACATTGAACTATGAACTATGCCTCTTGTGACCCCAATATTTTTTTTAACCTTCTGTAATGTTTTTATTGACAATTAACAAACACAGACATAGACAGAAATATTCTGAAAAAACAAAATAGATTCAGGACAATAAAGAATGAAGAAACTTACAGAAAACAGAAAGGAACTTATAGAGAAAAATACAGCACCTAATACTAGTACTAATAAAAATGATCTAAATATACATAAAAACTAAAAAAAAGAACTTTCCTCTGGATGAGGTATCAGCCTTACTAAATGTACAAAAAAATAAAAATTAAAAAAAAACACAAAAAGGAAAAAGCAATAATTAGCCTTAACCATAATGACATTAAACTTGATGCTAACATTCACTATAGTCTGTATTCCAATACTGCTAATTTAACCTGGTGGTTATTAAACAAATTACTTTGATCTAGGCTGCATATACATTAATAATAATAACATACATCCCTAATCATCAAAAACTTCAACAGACGAGGAATCTTCTTCCTCTCTGTCCCGCCAACACATAGACAGACACATAGACCCCCAATCATTTTGAACTGAACTGATCTCTTGTTTACATAGCCATACCACTTCACTGGCATAATGCCATCTAGACTTCTATTTTTAACCATGCTACAGTATGATGAATGCTGAGAACTGGCTTTGATAAATTAGAGTGGGTATAGAGTACAACAGAGTGCAAGCTATGCCTGTGCTTACATTTCTCTTTCAGTCTGTACCCCAGGCAGAACAATAAAGAAAAATCATTCAGAAATTCAGGAGTTCTTTGCAGAGAAGTCAATCACCCTTAAACTTTTAAGCATTTTTTTCGTAGCAGTGAAATTAAAATAAGCTACATCGAAGGCTTCATTTCAAAATACAAATCTGTAAAAGACTGGCTGTCCTTTAAGAGAGGGCTGAACTTCAGCCTTTTACTGTAGGCCACCATAAGGGGCATTTTAACAGAAAAGTAATTTTTTTATGGTTAAAGTATAGACAGTTCTTAGTAGAGAGATTTGCTGTGAAGAAGCAGTCCCCCTCCCCGAAATTCTTAGAACACTGTTCTTCCTTCCACTGTTCTCATTCTGTGTTTGTGAGAAAGAAATATTCTAAGTTTGATTTGGCACTAATTTCATTGGTAGCCCCCAATATATGTTATATGCCTCTACTAATTTCTTATTTATACACCATTATTAGAGAGCCATTCTGGTGTAGTGATTTGAGTGTTGAACCAGGAGTCCAGGAAACCAGGGTTTGACACACACACACCCTGATATCAAAGCCCATTGGGTGATCTTGGGCAAATCACACCTTTTTAAAAGCCTTAGAGGAAGGCAATGGCAAACCACCTCTGAGTAGATATCACCAAGAAAACACTATGATTGACCTTGACAGAATTGTCCTGAAGGCACATTATAACAACAATTATTTGTATACAAATATTTGTATTACATTTAAATTCTCCTACAGTGTTTGCCATTTTACAGCAGTTCTCTGAGAAAATACTATATTTGCTGGTATATTAGATTCACTTTTCCCCCTGAAAAATACTGTTTGAAAATGGGGTGCGTCTTAGATGCTGGTGTGTCTTATGCACCCGCAAATAGTATTTGCTGGTGTATAAATAGGGTGTTTCGTATATACAGGTGCATCTTATATGCCGGCAAATACAGTATTACTCTTTTTTCTGTTGGATCAAAGGGTCTTAGTGTGAGCCCAACTCTCTTTATGTGATGGAAATTGCCTTCCCTTAGTGGATCAAACATTTGAGGCCAATTTTGTTTTAATTTTTGGTGAGTACTTACGTATACGCTTTTGCTGTCATTGTGTATCAAAACCATATGGCCTGAATGAGCTAAAATTAAATATACCATAATGTGCCTTACCTTGTGTAAAATACTGATTCGATCACATTGCAATTTGGATATCCAGAGCTTTGGAAAATCAGAACAGTTTGCCAACATAAGGATATATAGAAGATAGTGAGTTTTGCTAAGCAAGGTATTTATTTAAAACTGGTTCTATTGTACTTTTTGGATTAATTTGGGTAGAGCTCTGCATGCTCCAAAGCCTGTTCCTGTTTCTAAAATGAGTTAAAATGTCTTAACATATGATTCCTTTTTGAATTTCATTTATCATTTGCATTAGACTGGTCCTTGCAATTTTGCATGTTACTTTTTACTGTAGAATTTCATAGGATTTCTATTGTTACAAAATGCAAAGTTGACATTGCACATAAGTACTTGCATTTAGTCCTATTCCATATTCATCTAAAAATTTAGTAATTTAGTTTAACAGGATGAAGATTACGGTTTCTCTGAGTGCACAAGGCAAAATGAAAGGAATGGGAGCCATATACATTTTAAACTAATATCAAATGAATATTTTAAATATGTATTTTCCTGCTGAAAAATACTGTATTCTGAATGATCATTTTGTTACTTTCCATTTTCTTTCATAGTAAACTCAATTAAAATATATTTTGCATATAGTATTTAAAATGTGTAAATATTCTGCAATTATTTACATAATATATATTTCTGAGTTAACTAAATAAACTATTCTTACTGGTTTTGCTTTGTTAGATCTATAATATTCTCCTATTTTTGTAAACTGAAGTAGCTAATAAATTTACAAACTGCTTTGTTGCTTGATTCATTCCAGTTCTATAATGCAAGTTCACTTAAAAATTACAGCTTTGAAGCAGTGTGCTAAGAGAGCTGAAACTTCTGTGAGCTTGATTAAGCCCCATCTATCTGCTACCCCTGTGCTAAATCAATAAAAAGAAATATAACAATATAAGGTGTTTTAAATAAGTAGCTATTATAAACTGATACAACAACCATTTTGGTCTTGAATGATCCTTGGGTAACAGTTGGCCCAATCTGTCCTGAATAACACTGATGACAGAGATGGCAGGCAGAAAATTTATGTTCCAAAAGTATTGTAAATAATCATTGATGCCAGGTTATAATATGTATGCTTTTAAAAATCACTCTTGCTTATGTTCCATACTTGTTTCATTACATATACCTTCTGAGCTGTTTGGTTTTGTGCCTATTTTGTTCTTCTAGTGTACTTACATCACTAGATCAAAATAATGGGGTGATCCTTGAGTTGTGTCTGGCTAAGACCTGCCTATTTGTAACCCTCCCAGATCAAATATCCCTGAAATTTTTCAGAACTGTTGTTTAATTGTACACATTGGAACTGGTATCAAGACAGGTGTGTTTGAAATTAGGAGAACAACCAAACGGGAGATAAACTGAGTTAAAACTGGATTCCTGAGGATATTTTTAGCATCTTTTGTACTTAGCTTTTTTTCTTTTTCTCTCTGCTTGCCCATGCATACACATGTGTGCATGTCCCTCACTATGCATTCTGTAAATGATACTGAAATGTGTATTGAAAACAGATTTATTTTTATATATATATACATACTGGATTCTAGGTGTCATTGGCAGAAAGAAATAGCTGGCAAATGCTAGGGGGCACAAAACTATGGCAACATATTGGAAGATATCTGTGCCATTCAGCTTGCCTTTTACCTAAACTTTCTTCTTGCCCTCACATGTGGTGGAGAAAGATTATCTGTCTGCTGTATTGCAGTAGAATTCAACTGCCAGGAGTTGGGGAAGGGGCATCTTATCCATTGTCTTAGGCAGCTGGGGCCATATATACAGCCCTCCCTCCCCACTCCTCAATAGAGCCAGCATGGTGTTTTGAGTGTTGGACTAGGACTGTGGAGACCAGGATTTGAATCCCTGCTTAGCCATGGAAGCCCACCGGACGATTTTGGGGAATTCACACTCAGCATCAGAAGAAGGCAGAAGCAACCCCCCCCGAACAAATTTTGCCAAGAAAAACACGATAGGTATCCCTTAGGATCACCATAACTTGGAAATGACTTGAAGGCAGACAAGAATACCCCCACACGCACACACAAGCAGCCAGATATATTATGAGATCATAGATATTTTCATCTGCAAAATGGCATTAAACTGGATTATACTGTTCATAACCCACTCATGCTACAGTAAACAAATTAATGAATTGGTCATACTTCCCAGTTCTAAGGCAGCAAAGTGTATTTACCTCTTCCATATGACTGCAGGTCATGAATGAAATATCTATTTGCATATATGTTTATGCAAATATATGTTTGCATATATGTTTAATGGGAAAAATGCTGGTTTTTTTCTTTCATAAAACCCAGCTTAAGGAAGAGGTTTTGATGTACAGTCAGCAAGAGGCTTCTGTTTCAAGATAAGAAGCTGATGGCCAAGACAGCTGAGGGGCTGTCTCCTTATGAGGACTTGATGGACACTGAAAAGGTAGGTGTGTCCTGTAAAGTGTGGTAGTGTTGTAGTCTGTTAAATAGGAAATGCTGAGAAATCAAGTACCTGGTGTCCAGAGTCAGCCCAGATGCTGGAAGTCATTGCTCAAAACTATTCAATCCCTGCAGCTGGCTTCTTTCTGTGCTTGTACATTACTTTGGATTCTTGA